>CM066047.1:7994233-8594233 GCA_033557465.1 Ichthyophis bannanicus
GAGCAAGCCTGGGAGTTCAGTGGTGAGCAAGGCCTAATGGAGGAGAGGCTGTGGTGGTTCTCCTAGGAAGAAGTCTGGAGGGTTCTACTGTAGATGGAGGAAGTACCCTTCCTGCACCACCCGTAGAACCCACTGGTCTGTGTGATATTGACCCATCTGTGGGCAAAAGAGGCCAGTCGACCCCCTGTGGGCGAGATGGGACTCCCCGGTGAGGGGAGGCTCAACCCAGGGAGTCAAAAGCTCCCCCCCAGTTGGGTGGGAGATGGTGTCTGGTGTTTGAGAGCCTTGGGCTTCCTAGGCCCGTGTCCCTGACCTTTTCGCTGTGAGGCCTGGTGAGGCTGCCCCGAGTAAGGCTGGTAGTGGCTGACCTGGGATTTTTTCCTGGGGAGAACAGAGATCTTTTTGAACTGCCTCTGTCGGGTCACTACCTCAGCCTTAACCTTCGCAGATTTATCAGACATCAGTTTCCGGAATAGGTTCTCACCATTGCAGGGGACATTCCAGGAGCTTTTCCTGTACCCACTTCTCCAGGTCCGAGGTCTGTAGCCATGCCTGGCGCCAGGCACCGATGCCCGCGGCCACAACCCTGGCCGCAGGCTTGAACCTGTCATAGGCGGCCTAGGAGAGGAATTTGGAGCAGTCCCAGATGCCTGCTGCTTGGGCTTGGAACCTCTGCACCGGTTCCCCGGTGAGGCCCGCCAAGAATCCCAGAGTTTCTGTATCAGGTACTTAAGGTACATTCCCATGTACAATTTGTATGCCTGTATTCAGCACCTGAGCATGGCACCCTGGTAGCACTTGAGCCCCATTGTGTCAAGGGCTAGGGCTTCCCTGCCGGGGGGAACTGAAGAGTAGGTCTTTTGAGACTCTTCAGTTTTTGCATGGAGGACTCAACCACCATTGAGTTATGGGGGAGTTGTGGCTTATGGAACCCGGGGCCCTTCCGGATGTGATAGATGGCATCCAGGCAACGACTGACCACCAGCACCGAGGCCAGGGACTCCCACAGCCAGAGAAGCAATCTCTCGAGGATAGATGGAACCGGCACCATGAGAGTCTCCTTGGGAGGGGGACTCATATTGTAGGATGTCAAGATCCCTGGTGCGCAGGTCCTCCTCCGACTCCGTCTAGATCGAGAGAGCCCAGGTCAGGTCACAAACGAAGTCATGAAAGGCCACGTCCTCAGGCAGGGAGTGGTACTGAAGCTCTGGGGGAGAGGGTTCGGAGGGAAAGTCCTGGTGTCGGGAGGTCTCAAGCGAGGCCTCATCCTCGCTCTCCTAGTCAGAGCCCGAGGGCATCGAGGAGTCAGCCCCGGGGGCATATCCGAGGAACCGGGATCCCCGGAGGACCTGGGGTCACACTCCCAGAAACTCGCTGGGGAGGACTGGATCCCCGAGGAGCGTGATCAAGACCTTCATCAATGCCGAGGACTTACCCAAAGCTGGTGGCACTCGGTGCCAAGTTCGATGCCCAGAGGCTCCCCTGATGCCAGGGGCCCCGACATCAACTCCTGCTGCAAGACCAAGATGGAGGAGAGGCTCTACTCCATGGCCACCATGTGGGACTCGAGGCCTGATGGCTGTGCAGCTCCCGGCATGGACATCAAGGCCCTTGGGTCTGATGCCGGCATTCTGGAGAGTGCATCCTCGAGGAGGACTATAGGCTCACGGATCCTGGCGCAGTCTCCGCTGGCCAAGAACTCCTGTCTCGAGACTTTCTGAGGACGCTGATCGGAGTCGCCCGAGTCCCGGCGAGGGACCTTGCCAGGTTTGATCGGAGGCACCTACTTCGGGACCTTCTTCTTCTTTTTAGGAAGGTCTAGGGCTGCATGGGAGGAACAGCTGTCGCCATGGGACTCTGAAGACACCTGGACCTCTTGCGAAGAGCCGGCTTCGGGGCTTGGCAAAGGGGAAGCAGGGGCAGAGTCAGACCTTGGAAACAGCTTCCCCTGCAACTCAGACCACCTCCTATTGGTTTTAGGGGTCATGGCCCGGCACCAGTCCCAGGTGGAACTGTCGTGCTACGGGCCCAGGCAGCGGATGCAGCAGTCATGAGTATCAGTGACTGAAATAGTCTGATTGCAGCGGTCGCATTTCTTGAACCCACTGGGCGACATGGTAGGAGAACACCCAGCCGGGGTCGAGGACTCCCAGGCAAAAAATGGCGTGAAGGTCAGTTGAGGTGGAACCTCGAGGAAACAGAAAAAGGGGAGCCGGTATCGGCACTGGAGGTGCCCCTCGAGGCGGGAAGGGAACAAGTACGCAAACTGGACAAATGGAAGGAATTATAGGACCTTTTCCGGGAGAGTAGAGGACCACGTCTGTTGGACTCCATGGAAAAAGGGAGACTGAATAAGATGGCACCCTTGGGCAGGAAGGAGACTACACATATATGGTAGCATTCCCAAAGGCTTTCTTTGAAAGCTGGGGAAATGCTCCAAGCGGGCTCCATCGGTGTCGTCACCCATATGTGAGGACTGAATTCCTGCTTGTTCCTGGAGAAAGGTCATTACTTTTGTAGAAGAATGCTCATTCCATGGGTCATGATTATTTCGGAAGGGACATCAAATTTTAGTAAACCAGATTAATTTATAAGAACATAAGAAATGTCATACTGGGTCAGACCGAGGTCTATCAAGCCCAGGATCCTATTTCCAACAGTGGGCAATCCAGGTCACAAGTACCTGGCAGGTTCCCAAAAAGGTGCACAGGTTCCACAATGCTTGTCCCGGGGTAAGTAGTGGATTTCCCAGATCCTCTATAATAATGGTTTATAGATCTTTCCTCCAGAAACTTGTCCAAACATTTTTTAAACCCAGCTACACTAACAGCTTTTATTACATCCTCCGATAACGAGTCCCCAAATTTGATTACATAGTAACATAGTATATGACAGCAGATAAAGACCAGTATACTCCATCTACTCTGCCCAGCAAGGCGGCAAGAGTAGGTGCACCTGCCGCTCCGTGCAGGTCACCCCTCCTCACGCCTTTATTTAGGGGTGGAGCCGCCGCTCTGTGTAGGTAGATATAAGAGATATGCTGCTGCTATAAAGGGTTCCACTGTGTCTGTCCCATGCCATTTTGAATTCTGTCACTGTATTTGCCCCCACCACTTCCATCGGGAGGGCTTCCAAGCATCCATCACCCTTTCAATGAAAAAGTATTTCCTGATATTGCCTTTCAGTTTACCCCCTTGCAGCTTCATGTTATGCACTCTAGTTTTATAGCTCCCCCGTCTTTGGAAGAAGTTTGTTTGTTCATTAATACTCTATGTATTTAAAGGTCTGAATCATATCACCCCTGTCCCTCCTCTCCTCCAGAGTGTACATATTTAGGTTTTCAAGTATCTTCTCATAAGTCTTCTGACGCAGGCTCCAAATCATTTTGGTCGCCTTCCTCTGAACTATTTCCAGCCTTTTTATGTCCTTTATGAGATATGGTCTCCAAGACTGAACACAATATTCCAAGTGAGGCCTCACTAGCGACTTGTACAGTGGCATTAGTACCTCTTCTTTTCTGCTGGTAATTCCTCTCTGTATGCAACCCAGCATCCTTCTGGTTTTTGCCACCATCTTGTCACACTGTTTCGCCAGCTTGAGATCCTCAGAAACAATCACTCCGAGGTCCTTCGCCTGGTCCATGCACACCAACCTCTTGCCCCCTATTGTATACAATTCCCTTGGATTTCTGCTTCCCAAGTACATGACACTACACTTCTTCACATTAAATCTTAACTGCCAAGCATTATACCATTCTTCCAGCTTTTGTGTTAAGTGAAAAAATATTTTCTCTTATTAGTCTTAAATGGATTAAATTGTAGCTTCATTGTATGTCCCTTAGTCTTTCTACTTCTCAACCGATCTACGTTCACCTGTTCTACTCCTTTCATTAATTTATAAACCTCTATCATATCTCCCCTCAGTCATCTCTTTTCTAAGATGAAGAGCCCTAACCTGGTAAGCCTTTCATCAAAGGGATATCCTTCCACACAGTTTACCATTTTGTTGGTTCTTCTCTGTATCTTTTCTAATTCTGCTATATCCTTTTTAAGATATGGCGACCTGAATTGCACACAATACTCAAGATGCAGTCACACAATGGAATGCTAGAGTCACTATAATATCCTTTGTTTTATTCTCCATTCCTTTCCTTATGATTCCTAGCACTCTTTTTGCTTTCCTGGCCGCCACTGCATACTAGATGGAAGGTTTAAACGTATTATTCATGATGACGCCTAAATCTTTTCCCTGGGTGTGGTTCCTAATATGGAACCTTACATTATGTAACCATAGTTTGGGTTGTTCTTTCCTAGGTGAATAACTTTGCACTTGTCCACATTAAATTTCATCTGCAATTTGAACGTTCAATTTTCCAATAATATCCAGGTCCTCCTGCAATTTTTCACAATCCTCTTGTGTTTTAATAACTTTGAATAATTTTTTGTCATCTGCAAATTTGATCACCTCATTCGTTATTCCCATTTCCAGGTCATTTATGAATATGTTAAAAAGCAGCGGGCCCAGCAAAGATCCTTGGGTACGACACTATTCACATTTGTCCATTGAGAAAACTGGCCATTTAGCCCTACTTTCTGCTTTCTACCTTTTAACCAGTTCCTGATCCGCAATAGTACACTGCCTCCTATCTCATGACTTTTTAATTTGGCCAAGAGTCTCTCATGAGGGACCTTGTCAAAGGTTTTCTGAAAATCCAGATACACTATATCATCCGGCTAACTTTTTATCTACTTTATTCACACCTTCAAAAAAAATATAACAGATTAGTAAGACAAGATCTTCCTTGGCTAAATCCATGTTGGCTTTCTCTCATTAAACCATGACTACCTACATGTTCAGTCATTTTATTCTTTATAATGGTTTCTACCATTTTTCCCAGTACTAACTTCAGGCTTACTGGTCTCTAGCTTCCTGGATCACCCCAGCAACCCTTTTTAAAAAATTGGCGTTACATTGGCCATTCTCCAATCTTCGGGTAGAACAAATGATTTTAATGATAGTTCACAGATTATTAAGAATAGGTCTGCAATCTCATATTACAGTTCTTTCAGCACCCTTGAATGTATACCATCCAGTCCAGGTGATTTGCTACTCCTTAGTTTATCAAATAGCTATACTATATCTTCCTGGTTTATCAAACTTTGTTTCAATTCTTCTGAAACATCACCCTTAAATACAATTTCAGCCATGGGTAACTTCTCTACATCTTCTTCAGTAAAGACCAAAGCAAAGAATTCATTCAGTCTCTCTGTTACGGTCTTGTCCTTCTCTCAGCACCCCTTTTACCCCTCTATCATCTAATGGTCCAAATGACTCTCACAGATTTTTTTGCTATGTATATACTTGAAAACGTTTTTATTGTGTATTTTTGCTTCCATGGCATGCTTTTTTTCAAATTCTCTCTTTGCAGTATGAATGCCTTTCATCTACATTACCTGAATATATGTCTAAACTGATTCAATTGATTCAAATACCTATTGGCATTTAAGATCTGTTGATGCCTCTAGACTAACTTTAACATCGAGCAAGCAGTTTCAATTGAGGGATATATTTAAGAAATGCATTGTAGGCACTGTTCCAGCTACCTTTAACGATTCATATGCTAGCCAATCATTTCTAATAGCAAATTTTATTTGGATCATTGCCTATTAATTTGTAGTTTTATTGCAAAAGAGGGATCTTTTTGTTCTTAGGCAAAGCTTTTTTCTGCTGCTAGAGTTCTTTTTCTTCTCCTCTAGCCTTTAAGTTCAAAGAGGTAGGCGTTTAGGAGAGATGATAACCACCATGACAGAGAGCAGCAACTGACGCCATGTTTTCTGAGAGGAGCCAGGTCTCAGTTAGAGCAAGAAGATGGAGAGCATTAGACATAAAGAGATCATGAGTAAAAGCAAGTTTATTTGAGATGGCACACGGCACATGAGAAAGGAGAGGGATATGAATAAGATTAGAGGTGTTGCATGCAGATCTCTTCACAAAGTGTGACAAACGTTTGGGGGGGGGGGCAGGGTTGGGGTTGATATCTCCAGATGAGAGAAGGAGAAGGAGTAGAAAAGTGTGGAGCAGAGAGGAGACAGCACGGTGGAAAGGGGGTGAGGTTGTTTCAGAGAAAGGAGATGGCTGAATGTGAGGGAGAAAGTGCTAAAGCTCAAGAGCTGATGACAGGGTAGAGGACAGAAAGGAGGGGGAAGTGAGGATGGTAAAGGGGAGATAAGGAGGGGAGACAATTAGGGAGTATGAAGACAAAGTGATAATGTAGAGATGGAGAGGAGAACAGAGGCCAGAAGAAATAAGATTAGACAGGAGAGAGACCACAAGAATTAGGTGTGAGGTAATGAGCAGATGACAGCTATAAGAGACTGAATGTCAGGGGTTGGGTGGGTAGAGGGGAGGGGAGGTAGAGTATAAGTTAATCAGCTGAACAATAGTGCAAAAGGGTATAAACGAAGAAAAAGAGCACACTAACAATGATAAATAAATATATATATATATATATATATATCACAAAAGGCAAGCAGATTCACTCACAAAAAGAAAAAAATAACAAGCAGATTCAAAGTTCCAGCAGAGCTTGCAATAGGGGCTCTTCTCTTCCCAGAGGAGAGAGAGACAGAGCTAAACACATGTGGAGGACAGGAAAAGGGGCTATAAAATACCTCAGCGAGGGGGGGGGGTTTGGAGGGGTCAGTCACTCAGGTAGATTAGAGCAGAGAGAGAAAAAGGTTTTAAACTCTGCAGCAATGGAGATAGAGTTAAAATAGTTACTGAATTAAATGATAACCTGCCCTCCACAGACAGACCAGATGGGAGAAGTAAAGTTGCAGTTAGTTATGGAGAGGAGCAAGACAGAGCTGAGAAAGCTAAACAATAGTGCAAAAGAGCACACTAACAATGATAAATAAATAAATATATATATCTAAAGAGAGAGGCAGACAGGATTCACAAAAAAGCAGAAAGCAAGCAAATTCAAAGTTCCAGCAGAGCTTGCAATGGGGTCCTTCTCTGCTCAGAAGGGAGGGAATTCCAGAGGGAGGGGTCAGAAAGAAAAAAAAAGCAGAGTATCGGGTGGACTGAAGATGAGCACGAGAGGATGACAGGAGTACCAACCGATTAACGTGAATTGAACGGAGGCTGGGGTGTGAAAATGGAGGATGTTTGCTAGGTATTGGGGAATATTCTCATATATGACATGATGGCTCAGGCTAAGAATTTTGTAGTGGATCCGGTATGTGAGAGGAAGCTAGTGAAGTTGAATAGGAGTAATATGTTCTCGACGTGATATATGTGTTATGATCCAGGCGGCAGTGTTTTGTATCAGTTGAAGCCGGTGCAGTTGGGATGGGTGATGCTCGCAAGAAATCCAAAGGTGACATGACTAGGGATAAAAGAAGTATGGACAGTGCCTGAGAGGACAAGAAGGGACGAGTGGCTCTAATTTGAGGAAGATAAAAGAAGGAGCAATGAGTGAGGAGTGAAATATGCTCATGGAAAGAGAAGTGTCCAGTGTCCTGCCAAGATAGCAATGTTGGTACCAGGGGGATTGTAACAGTGGCAAGGACTGGGGCAACCGACGGGCAGGGACCACAGAACGTAAACCATATTGCGAGGTTTTTGGTGAGATAGAAATGAAGACAGTTTGCAGCTAGCCATCTGGACATCTGTGTTAAACAGTTATCGAGAATAGACAGGTAGGGCTGAAGCGGGTGTATATGGTGAAATATAATGTCATTAGCATAGTAGTATGCTGAAAGACCAAACTGTTGGATAAGCAAGGCAAGTGGAGCTAGAAAGACATTAAAGAGGAGGGGGGAAAGGACGAAACCCTGAGGGACACGGCAGCAAAGTGGGACAGGATCTGAGTTGGTGTCACTCATGTGTACTGAGAAGGACCGTGAGGTGCGAAAGGCGTGAACGTTATCTGAGATTTGCCTTCCCTAAATAAAGCCCGTTTTATCTGGGTATATCAGGGAGGGGCAACACTCCTTCCAATCGAATAGCAAGTATCTTTGCAAAAATTTTAATGTCACTATTGAGTAGTGAAATCGGCTGATAGCTCCCACACTCTGCCGGGGGGGGGGGGGGGTGACCCTCCTTAGGGATGAGAGTTATCTTGGCCTCGTACATACTCCCCAGAAGGCACCCTTTGGACAGAGCGTCATTAAATACTCTTCACAACATAGGAGCCAGCGTATTCAAAAGCCCCTTATACCATTCTATCAGGAACCTGTCAGGCCCTGTAGCCTTACCGGCGGTCAATTTCCCGATCGCTTGCTCGATCTCCACCACTTAGATCTCACATTCCAAAGCTGTGTGCTGTTCCTCAATGAGGTCTGGTATTAAAGCCCTGTCCAAATAGGACATAAGTTCTTCAACAGAGGGGGAGCACTCCGAGGAATACAACGAGGCATGTTGTTGTTAAGTGCCGTCGAGTCGGAGTCGACTCATGGCGACCCTCTGAATAGCTATCCTAAATTGTGTTCGGTCTTCAGTCAGGTGGCTCATTGTTGACAGACTAGTACCCGTAGCTGCTGTTATTGTATCGATCCATCTCATTGCTGGCCTTCCTCTTTTGCGTTGACCTTCTATCTTGCCAAGCATGATGTCTTTCTCTAATGATCTCTCTCTTCGCATGATGTGTCCAAAGTATGAAAGTCAAAGTCTTGTCATCTGAGCTTCTAAAGAAAGCTTAGGTTTGATCTCCTCTAGTACCGACTGGTTTGTTCTTCGGGCAGTCCATGGTATACACAGTATTCGCCGCCAGCACCATAATTCAAAGGCATTAATTTTCTTCCTGTCTATCTTTTTCACTGTCCAGCTTTCACATCCATATGATGTTCTGGAAAATACCATGGCTTGAACAAGTCACATCTTTGTATGGAGAGAGACATCTCTGCTCTTCAGAATCTTATCTAGGTCTTTCATAGCCATTCTGCCAAGAGCAATACGTCGTCTGATTTCTTGACTGCTTGTTGCTTCTTTATTGATAGTTGATCTAAGTAGGTTAAAGTTGTTCACGATTTCAATTTCTTCTCCTTCAATGATGAACCTGTTGATTATGCCACTTGTCATGATCTTTGTCTTCTTTACATTAAGGTGCAGGCCCATTTTGAGACTATGTTCTTTGATTGTGAGAAGCAAATGTTTCAGATCATCTTCACTTTCAGCCAGTAATGTGGTATCATCAGCATAGCGAAGGTTGTTGATGAGTCTTCCACCAATCTTCACACCTCTGTTGTCTTCATACAATCCTGCTTCTCTGATGATTTGTTCTGCATATAAATTAAACAGGTAGGGGGAAAGTATGCAGCCTTCTTACACCTTTGCTTATTTTACACCATTCTGTTTCTCCTTGTTCCGTTTGTACTATTGCTTCTTGATCAATGTACAAATTGTGCAGTCTCTAAATGCTTGAGCGATCCCTAGGTGGTCCTTCTGTAAACACTGATTTTGTCATGCACCGCCCCAATCAAGCGGTTTGCCTGCTGTTTATGTAGTTTCCAGGCCAATAACTTATGAGTCCTCCCTCCTTGTTCTAAGAAGTTGCGGTGTGTCAATCTTAAAAGAACTCAATGTGTCTCCTCACTTCGGTTAATTGTTGATATACCTGCTTCCGTCCAGAGAATTTGTGCTCTTTCTGTAACTCATCCAATCGTTCACGCAATGAACAAAGTTCTGCGTCTTTATGCTTCTTATTCTGTGATGCTAATTATATGAGGCGTCCCCTCATGTAGGTCTTTCCTGCTTCCCAAAGTACCTGCACTGATACCTCCCCCGTGTCATTAAGGCACAGAGAGTCTGCCCCACCATGCCTGAATTTGTTCCTGTATCTTTTGGTCTTGAAGAAGATGGACATTAGCTCTCCACCTCTTCGTCTTATCCTTGTCCATCATGAGCCTTAGATCTAGCCTCAACCATCCCATCCCATGGTCACTAACTAAAGGGCTTAAGATCTGACAATCCACCATCTGTGATGTACTTGAGCCACAGAACATATCCAACCTTGAATATCTTTTTGTTTTGGCTGAACAGTGTGTAGTCCCTATCCTTTGGATTCAGTTATCCCTCTCCTTCCCAGCCCATGGTATGGCTTGCTTTCTGCAAGGCTGCACTCTCCAAGAGTGGTCCTACCCTGGTTAGTGAACCCAAACAATCAAGACTACTCAGAGCGCAATTGAAGTTGCCCCCCAGCCAGGTCAATCCCTTAGCTTTTAACACATAGGTGGAGAACACCTGCTGGAAGAACTGCCCTTTGGGCCAGTTGGGTGTGTATAAGTTTAATAAGAATATTTCTTGTTGCTCAATCCATCCTGCCACCCAAACCAACCTACCTTGGGAGTCTCCTCCTGTTTCTTCCAGGACAAAAGGTATATGCTTATCTATTAAAATGGCCACCCCATGCTTCTTAGATATATATGAGGAGTAGTACCCCCTGTTCCCAATGCCCCCTTCCCAATTTTTCCATCTCTAGGGAGGTTAACTGCACCTCCTATAATAAGGCGATATCAACATGCTCCTTCTGTAAACACGCCAGCACATGCTTAGGCTTGATCGGGTGGTTTAGCCTCCTCCCCCTCCCCAACATTCAGTGTAGCAATTTTAAGAGACATTGTAAAAACTGAGTGCAAATGAGTTTATAATCATATAACATGTGAGTCTAAAACCCATTAGCCTGCCATCTATCTTTATCTTTATTTAAAAACTTAATATACCACTGAAACCATAGGCATATAGCGGTTTACAATAAAATCATAAAAGCACTACCGAAAGGAAAGGAAAAGAACGCCATAAAATAAATAGGAAAGAGATAGTCAGAGAGAAAAGGGAGAAAGAAAAAAGGGGGGACAGCCAGGAGCAAAACAGACAGAACTAAATATCAACCGGGGGGGGGGGGGGGGAGGGGAAAGAGGGGAAGGAAGATCGAAAGTCGTGCAAAAAAAGATGTGTCTTAAGTCTAGCTTTAAAGGTAGAAAAAGAGAGCTCGAGACGAAGCGTAGGTGACAGAGAGTTCCATAAGCGGGGACCCAGAAAGAAAAAGGCAGAAGAACGTGTGGATTCCAGATGGGCCTGGGAAGGGGAGGGATAACCGATTGGCGTGAATTGATCTGAGAATTCTAGGGGGACAGTGGAAATGAACTAGATCAGAGAGGTAGAGAGGGATACTGGTGTGAAGTGATTTGTGTACGAAAATGAGAATCTTATATTGAATCCGGAAAGGAATGGGAAGCCAGTGCAAACGGATGAGAAGGGGGGTGACGTGATCAAACCGCGAGGCATGAGTCAGAATGCAGGTGGCAGTGTGATGTACCAGTTGGAGCCTACGCAGTTGGGAAGAGGGGAGACCAGCTAGGGACGAGTTACAATAATCTAAACGTGCGATAACAAAGAGAGAGAAGCAATGTGGTTAAAGAAGACGTAGAAAGAAAGGGGTGGACCGCATGAAGTTGCCATAGGGTGTAAATACAATGCTGGACGATCAAGAAATGTGATCCTTAAAAGTCAAGGCCGAGTCAAGAGTAATACCAAGATATCATAGTGAAGTGACAATAGGAATAGGAGCAGATGAGAGAAACGGGACAAGAGAGGGGACAGGTTTACCAGCAGAGAACCAAACAGCTGAAGTTTTTGAGAGATTAACGTATAGAAAATTATCAGAGAACCAGGAAGCTACAGCAGAAAGACAGGCGTTAAGTGGGCTAATATCGGGAGTGAGTGAATCAGAGTGATAGAGGAGAAGAATATCATCTGCGTAGTAGTACGCAGAAATACCATATTGTTGGATTAGTAGGGACAGGGGGGGCCAAAAAAGATGTTAAACAGTAGAGGTGCTAAGACGGAACCCTGTGGAACACCACAAAGAAGGGGTGTCAAAGGGGAGGAATCAGTGCCAGAGAGAACCGAGAAAGATCGATTGAAAAGAGTGAAACCAGTGTAAAACTGTGCCAGATAGACCAGCGGAACAAAGATGGAAAGGAAGGGTGCGGTGGGCCACGACGTCGAAAGCAGCAGAATGATCAAGTGAAACAGCAATAGATATAGAACCCCGATCATGAGCAATGTGCAACTCATTAAGAAAAGAAATAAGAATAGATTCAGTGCTGTGACCGGGACAAAAATCTGATTGGCAGGGGTGGAGGGCTAGGGAAGCTTCAAGGTGAGAAGAAAGTTGAGAAAAGGCTAGCCTTTCAAGAAGTTTAGAAAGAAAAGGAAGATTAGAAATAGGACACCAGTTTGTGGGTAGGGAAGGATCTAGGGAGGCTTTTTCAGGCGTGGTCGAATTAGGGCGTGTTTCCACTGTGAGGGAAAGGTGCCGGATAGAAGACTGTTATTGAAAATGGAAAGAATCAGGGGGGGGGGGGGCAAAGCCAACGAGGGCTCAGGGAGCCACTGTGAGGGAATGGGATCGGAGGGACAGATAGTTTTTTGGGTAGCAGTAAGGAACTTAGTCAAGTCTGGTAGGGTAATAGGCTGGAAGGAGGACCAATGATGCGAAAGGGGCGGGACGGGTGAAGAAGCTGGGCGCGAAAGGGAAGGGGGGGGGAAGAAGCAGGAGGGGGAGAGAGAGGGAGAGGGCAAGCAGGAAAAAGTTGATGAATGGAAAGTACTTTAGAAGCAAAGTGGGAGGCCAATGCGGCCGAAGTGGGAGTATTCGATGGGGGAGGACCAGAAGTAGAGGGAACCTGAGAAGCAGAAAGAGAGCGAAGAATGCTATATAATTGACGTGAGGAGTTGGCTGAGGAGGAGATAAGTTTGGAGAAGTGATCCTTTTTTGCTGAAAAAAGAAGGGAGCGATAATGTTTGTGGCAGTAACGGAAGTGGGAAAAAGTGGCTGGGGAAGGGCATTTACACCAATGGCATATAGCTCGGCAGAGATAGGAATGATGGATCAGAAGACCCGGATGGAACCAGGGGGAGCTGGGACGGCGCTGAGTGGTAGAGGTAGGGCAGAGAGGGGCAACCTTAGACAAAGCGGAGGAGAGTGTAGAGTCCCAGCATTGGGCCTGGAGGTCAACTGAAAGGGAAAAACTCAGGAGAGAAAAGCATATCTGAGGATGGAAACTGAAGAAGGGTATTCGCGGTAATACGGCGAGCTAAACGGGCTGGGGAAGGAGATGAAGTTGACAGAGCAACAGGGGAAAGAGGAGAGAAAGGAATGGAGAAAAATAAGCAGGAATGGTCAGACCAGGGAATAGGTAAGATAGTAAAGGAAGAAGGGATAAAGGGTGAATTTTGCCGGGTACTAACGAGATCTAACCCTCTTACTCCTCTTTTGCCCTCCCACGCACAGCCATGCAACTCTTTCTTACTCACTTTTGCACTCCAAACTCTCCCCTACCTTACACATCTTATTTTTTATTTATTTATTGAACTAGGCTAATATACCGCTTTTCTACCAGTCAAAGCGGTGTATATTCAGGTACTGTATATATATATTTTTTCACCTAGTCTCCAAAGGGCTCACAATCTATGTTTTTTGCATCTGAGGCAACGGAGGGTTAAGTGGCTAGCCAAGGTCACAAGGAGCACCCATGGGACTAGAAACACTAGTTCTTCTAGCCCGAGGTTGCTGTCCTCTAGCGGGATTCGAACCCTTGGCCCTACCGGCCTGAAGTAACTTGCCCCAACCACTAGGCCACTCCTCCCTCATCTCACACATCATTGCCTGCCCTCTCCCACTATCTTAACCTCCACCCTTACTACCCACGTCATCCATACTCTCCCTCGCTCCAGGTGCTCCTCCCCCCTCATTCATACTCTCTTTCATACCCAGCCACAGAAACTATCCTCTTTTGTAATATTAGCTTAGAATATCACAACTGCGGCTTCAAATAATAATTACAGCTCCAGGCCTGGCGTCCTCGGGCAGCCACAATCTCATTCCGGTGCTTCCATCCCCTTGCCTTTAACAAGTCTTCCAGATGGCTAACCTCAGCATCCCAGCATCCAGGATATATGAATGCCCATACAGCTGCCATCTTTCACAGAGTTTCCCAGATCATGGTCAGCCTATGTGTTGGAGCAACACTGCCTGAGGCCTTCCCTGAAGGCTGATGTGATCGTGTTTGTAAGCTTTTCATTTAAACTTGTTTTCCAACATCACTGTCAAATATCACCTTCCATTGCTATGCACCTTGTGTCACCACTTATCCGGTCGTATTTCACAGATTTTGGTTTCTCAATCTCCGCCCTGAGTTTGAGGAACTGGACTTCCCTGGCCATCAGGTGCTGCATCATTATGGAAAGATTTGGTGGTCTGTCCTGCTTTCCCCAAGCCATCCAAGATATAGAGGTTCTCCGGTGTACTGGCGCTGGAGGCAGGTGAGCGTGGTGGAGTTCCAACTCTTGGAGACTTTCTCCGGGTATCAGAGGCGGGTGACATCTCAGAGGGGCTTCTGCTATTGTCCCTTTTGTGCCCTGCCTGTACCAAAACTTTTTCCACCTCCTCCGGGGAGTGGAAGAAAATTTGCTTCCCCTGTCAGAGTTGCTATGAGCCTCGCTGGCAGCTGTGATAAGGAAGCTTATCATAGCTCAGGAAGGAGCTATAGAAAAGGTGAAGTGACTCTGAACAAGCAACCTGTCAGTTCTGGTAGAAATAAGAAAACAGAATTTTCCCATAAAAGACTACCAGTCCCAGAATGCACCAGGTTTCCAACAGCCATTAGAAGAGCTGAAGTGGGGAAACGTGTGTTCAATCAAGAGGGCTATGAGGTAATCCCTAAGCACTCATCTCAAAGGGCAGGGCCTGATTCAGCACAGCTGCGCTGTGCTAAGGTGGATCACTCATCAAAGCAGGATAAAGGTAGAGTTTATTCTACAGAGAATTATCCTCATCCTCAGTTTCATCTGGGAGATCCTCACATACAGCTTGGATATCCTCATCTTGGACAGCTTCATCATCTGGAGGATCATCAGAAGCAGAAGCCAGACCGGACGGACAGAGAGGGCAAGAAACCCTTTGGAAGAAAGAAGAGAAAAACATTTGGGAGGTCTAGAAGAGTCCAGAGCAGTACGTATACTGGGGGACATTCAAAAGGCCAGCGTACACCATTGGACTGGGGAAAACCAGAGGAGTGGTGCTGCAGAGCTAGGCATCTCCAGACGGTACCTGTGAGGGAGATGGCTGCACTTGGAAGGGACCCTAGGACCTGTGCCAGAAGGTATGTGAAGAGAGATCCAGTGTCCAGGGATCTGGATTGGAAGGCTGGACATAAGAACTGGACTACATACTGGCCAGGCTATTTAGAGAGGAACTCTAACAGCAATGGAAGCTCAGGTATGAACACTGATCTATGCCCTAGCTATAACCTTGAAAGACAGCAGGGAAACAAGTATTCTCCTGAAAAGTGCTCCATTGAGAAATTCCTCTGTGCCAATCCATGATATTGAACCCATGATTGTTGAAGAAGGGGGAGGAGTCTTAGATAAGGCTGTGAATACATGGATTGCTCTCTGTCTAAACTCCTTTGGTAATTTTCTGTTACAAAGTACAGCAACCATCACAAAGAAATACAAACTTGTTCTTTAATCTACTCAGAAAAGCTCCTGAAGTAGTATTTTGGGCCACGCAGTAGAAAGCAAGCCAGCTAAGGGGTTTCAGCTGGATAACTGCTAGCAATTGAGCCTTACCTAATTGCTTGTGAGCTCTGAGGGAATCACTTCTGAGTCTAGGTGTGAAGATATAAGAAGTTAACCTGAAAAGAACAGTTTTTCCCTTCTTTGTGGGTTTTGCTTGTTGTTTGAAACACTGCTAAGAAAATATTAGCTAAAGCCTACAGAAAAGACCAGTTTGTTACCAACCAGGTCTTTATTCTTTTCATTTGATTGCCTGACAAGTTCATCTGTTGTTTTCCTGATTTTGTTTTTCTAAGTTTAACACTGAAAGCAAGTATCCTGTTTTATGTGCTACCAAGCATATCTGTGTTGGGAGAAATAACCCCATAAAAATATCTTATTGGCTTTACACTCAAGCACAACTAATTATTGTGAGCAGCTGTGTCTGGTGTGAATGAACTGCATTTCCCACAATCCCTTGCAAATCATATTGATATATGCACTTGCCAAGACTGTGAACATTCTCACCCAGGCAGCCGTCTGACACAGCTTGAATGCCCGTTTTGAGAAGACAGTCTCTTTAGTGAAGCAGTGCCTTCCTTTTCCTGGCGGTTTCAGCGCTCACATCAAGAAATACCGCAACCGACCAGTTCTTATATTACACCACCTTAGTTTTGCATGCTTCCATGACTCGTATGCTCTTTCTCCCTGCATCAAAGTAGCCTCACAATAAGAGCGTGCGACTGCTGATCTTCCTTAGGTCAGGGCCTTGTTTCTCTGTGGGCACGCTCTATCTCATAGGCAGGCTCGGGAAGGCTAGAGGGAAAACATTCTTTTAACATTTGCTGCACAAATCCACAGGTATCTGGGAGTTCTGCTCCCTCTGGTATGCCGAATATCCTCAGGTTTTGGCAGCGGTCCCTATTTTCTCTGTCCTGCTCCTTATCCTCCAGCCATCTCACCGCCTTATACAATTTCTCCAGCTCTTTGGAATGAATGGTAGCTTGGTCTTCTATTTGTTCCACTCGCTCCAAGCTCTCCGAAGAGGTAAAGATAGTACGCTACAGAATGAAGAGCGTTGGACACGAGTCACCAGAGCCTGCAGAATTGACAATCCAACTCCTCCAGCTCTTGATTTGAAGAACCAGTAAGCAGCCCTGGAAGTGGAGGAGATGAAAACATCCCTAGAAAGGAAAGAACCAGAGCTAAAGCATCCCAAAAAATCAGAATCAGTGAGCACAAGGAAGCAAAAGGTAGTAGTGGTTGGTGACTCTATTCTGAGGGGTTTTGAGGTGTCCATCTACCGACCAGACTTGATTTGCTGTCTGTCAGGTGCTAAAATCAGAGACGTTATGGAGAGTTTGGCGAGACTCATCAAGCCTACTGACTATTATCCAATTTCGCTCATCCATGTTGGCACAAATGATACTAATAGGTATCCTTCTAAGCATATCAAAAGTGACTTCATGGCTCTGGGACAGATGGTGAAGCAGACAGGTGCACAGGTGGCATTCTCTTCAATCCTCCTTGCTGAGAGTAAAGGCCGAGGCAGAAAAAGTGTAGTTACTCACCTGTAACAGGTGTTCTCCGAGACAGCAGGAATCAGTCCTCACTTATGGGTGATGTCAGCACCAACGGAGCCCTCATGGAAGCAACCCCTAGCTTTCAAAGAAAGCCTTTGGGAGATGCCACCACGCATGCATGGTCCTCTTCCTGCCCAAGGGTACCATCTTGCTCAGTCAGATGACATAGCTAAAAGATGGCAAAATAAAAGATGGTAAAAGGAGCAACTCCAAGGGGAGGAGGGAGGGTTCCGAGGACTGATTCCTGCTGGACTACACTTTCTTTGGGAACAAGCAGGAAGTCAGTCCTAACATATGAGACTCCCCAGCTACAGGCTACCGAAAGTCCATAGCAAAAACAGGACTCTCTCATGGGGAGCCGCAAGCAGCAGCAATTGAGTCTGTGCCCACAGACCACAGTAGGACCCCTGTGTCCGATGAAATCAAGCACTACGGTAGCCTCTACACAGAAGGGTCGGAGGGTAGGAGTTGCCTAAACCCCAAAAAGGTTATGGAGCACAGCTTGGCTGAAGATACTGTCCCGTCGGGAATCTCTTTCCAGGCAATAATTGGTTGCGAAGGTATGGACTGAAGACCAGGTGGCGGCCCGGCAGATGTCCACCATCGGGACAAAGCGCAAGTTTGCCACAGAGGCCGCCATGGCCCTGACATGGTGCGCCATGATACGGCCTTCCAGCAGGAGCCTCACCTGCTTATAGGCGAGGGCAATAGTCTGCCACCTATTTGGACAGCATACGCTTGGTCACCGCCTCCCCCAGCCTACTGTGGTTGTAGGAGATGAAAAGCTGAGCAGCTTTGTGGTGGCCCTGAGTGTGTTGGATATAGGAGGACAAAGCCCTCTTACAGCCCAAGGTGCGAAGGACCATCTCCACCCGACTGGAGTGAGGTCTTGGAAAGAAGGTAGGGCGCACCACTTCCTGGTTGAGATGGAAGGGTGACATTACCTTCAGCAGGAATTTGGGGTGCGCACGAAGCACACTCTGTTCTTGTAGAACCTAGTATAGTGTGCCTCCACCACAAGGGCCTGAAGTTCACTAACTCTGGGAGCAGAGGTAAGCGCGATCAGGAAAACCACCTTCCAAGAGAGGTAGCAAAGGTGGCAGGTAGCCAGAGGTTCGAAGGGTGAGCGAGTGAGCCGCCCCAACATCACGTTGAGGTCCCATTCGGTTGCTGGAGGGCGAACTGGGAGTTCAATAAAAGCAGGCCCAGAAGGAAACGGATCACCAACGGTTGGGCCAAAAGGGGCTTACCATCTACCGGAGCCCTGTTGTGGAGGCTCCTGAACAAGGTTTTGGCGATCAGTGGCACAGGAGGCAAGGCATTCATGAGGCCTTCCAACCATGAGTCCAGGAACGTGTCCTCTGCCACCCTAGAGGGGTGGGCCCACTGGGAGCAGAAGCGGGGCAACTGAAAGTTGTCTGGGTTGGCGAAAAGGTCCATCATGGTTTCCCCCCAGAGCCAAAAACGCCGACTGGCTATCCTGGGGTCCAGCTGCCACTCATGCGGCTGGAGAACTCTGCTGAGTCTGTCGGCCAGCGGGATGTCCTAGCCTGGCAGGTACACTGCCTGCAGGAGGATACCCTGTTGGATTGCATAGGAGCAGAGGACCAGTGCCTCCTGACAAAGGGTACGAGACCTTGTGCCCCGCTGTTTGCTCATGTAGAACATCGCCACCTGGTTATCCGTCTGGACCAGCACCGGCTGGTGACACAGGTGGTAACAGAAGACCCTCAGAGCTAGGTGCAGAGCTCGGAGCTCCAGGAGATTGATCTCCTGGGTGCTCTCATCTGGTAACTAGTTGCCCTGAGTTCGGAGATCTCCGCAGTGGGCTCCCCAGCAGAGCAAGGAGGCGTCTGTGATGAGAAACCTTGAGGGGCTTGGGGCCTGTAAAGGCATGCCTGCCTTGAGATGCTGGAGAAACTGCCATCAGATCAGAGAATCGGCCAGTTGGTGGGTCACAGAAACTCTGTCTCGGAGGTGACCCGTGGCCTAAGACCACTGGTCCCGGAGACACCACTGTGCCGCCCTCATGTGGAGGCGAGCGTCAGGGATGACGTGGATCGTGGAGGCAATAAGCCTGAGGAGGTACAGGAGAAGCCTAGCGGGCACCGAGGGATGGTACTGTATGTCCAAAGCCAGAGTCGTGAGACGATTGGCTCGGTCCCTGGGCAAGAAAACCTTTGACTGGAGAGTGTCAATCTTTGCCTCAATGAACTCCAGACACAATGACAAACCCCAAGAGCTTCAGAACCTGGATGGTGTGTGCGGTGGCCTGCTGTGCCTCCCTTTATAAGTCAGTCGTCCAGGTATGGAAAGACGAAGACCCCCTGGAACCGGAGGAAGGTGGCCATGACTGCCAGACATTTTGTGAAAATTCTTGGGGCAGAGGCTAGGCTGAAGGGGAGCACCCTGTACTAAAAATGCCTGCCCCCCACTACGAACTGCAGGTAGTGCCTGTGGTTGGGGTGGATAAGAATATGGGTATAAGCATCCTTGAGGTCTCAGGAGCATACTCTGTCTCTCTGCTGGAGGTAGGGCAGCAGTGTTCCAAGGGAGAGCATCTTGAACCTTCTCCCTCACCATGAATTTGTTGAGGTTGCGCAGGTCGAGGATGAGCCTGAGGCCCCCTGTCCTCTTTGGCATGAGGAAGTACCTAGAGAAGAACCTCTTGCCCTGGAGATGGTAGGGCACTGGTTACACTGCCTTGCCCTCGAGAAGACCTGCCAACTCCTTCAGAAGAAGGTCCCAGTGGAGGGGAGACCTGAGGGGCTCTCCCGGGAAATAAGGGGGAAGTGTCCGAGTCAGATGGAGGAGGTAACCCACCCTGACTACCGGAAGTGCCCGGGAATCGGTGGTGATGGTCACCCACCTCTGGGCATAGAAGGCCAGACGTTCCCCTGTGGGCTGCTGATCTCCTTGGGGTAAATAGGGTATGCTGAAGAAGTCAAAAACTCCCCCCTGGCTGGGCCGGAGCTGGTGCCTGGGATTTTGGAACCTTCTGCTTACGCAGGCCATGCCCATGTCCCTTAGCCTGCTGACTCTGTCGGGGAGCTGGGGAGGCCTGATAAGGTGGTTAGTTTCTGTAAGCAGCTCACTTCCTCGGGTAAAAGGACTTTTTACCCAAGTCCTTCCATCGGGGAGGGGCAGCGGTCTTTTTGAAAAGCCTGGTCCTCATCATGAACTCGGTCTCCAGCTCGGCAGCCTTGTTGGTCATGGGTTTGCCAAAGAGGTTCTCTCCTTGGCAGGGAACATCGACCAATTTGTCCTGAACCCACTGCTCGAGGTCGGACGACTGTAGCCAAGCTTGGCGGTGTGCACCAATGCCAGCTGCCACTACTCGAGCCACTGACTCGAACCCGCCAGACACATGAATTTGGAGCATTCATGGACAGTTTTAGCCAGGTTCTTGAACCGCTGCAAGGGTTCCTCGGAGAGACCAGCTGAGAACCCGGCGAGTTCTTTTGCCAGGTCTCTCAGATACATGCCCATGTACAGCTGGTAGGCCTGGATGCGGCCAATGAGCATTGAGACCTAGTAGCACTTTCTGCCAAGGGCATCCAGGGTGTGGGCCTCCCTGCCGGGGGGCACCGAGGAGTGCATCTTCTGGCTTTTCAGCCGACTTATGGCCGACTCCACCACCATGGAGTTATGCAGCAGCTGTGACTTTTTGAAACAAAGGCTCCAGCGGACTTGATATATCGAGTCGAGTCGTTTGCTCACCACCGGCACCAAAGCTGGTGTCTCCAACATTAGGAATATCAGTTGTCCCAGGATGGGAGTGATAGGCACCGTAAGCGATACCCGTGGAAGGGCCTCATACTGGAGGATTTCCAACTCATCCGCCCAAGGGTCCTCCTCTGACTCAGTCGGGAATGGCAGGGCCTTAGACATGTCCATGACAAAATCAAGAAAGCCCATATCTTCAGGCGGGGACTGCCGTCGAGGCTCTGAGATGGGAGAGTCAGATAGGACGTCGCGGTGGTGATGGGTATCAGGGGACTCCTTGTCCTCCATCTCCCACTTGAAGTAGTCCATCAAGGACTTGTAAAAGTAGTTACTCACCTGTAACAGGTGTTCTCCAGGAGCAGCAGGAATCAGTCCTCACATATGGGTGTCATCGACGCCGATGAAGCCCCAGCGGAGCATTTCCCCAGCTTTCTATGAAAGCCTTTGGGAATGCAGGCACGCATGCGCGGTTCCCTTCCCGCCTAAAGGTGCCATCTTACCTCAGTCAAATGACATAGCTAAGAACAGCACACAAAAATGAAAAAATTTAACTATGTACAACTGCAACTCCCAGGGGAGGAGGGAGGGTTGTGAGGACTGATTCCTGCTGCTCCTGGAGAACAACTGTTACAGGTGAGTAACTACTCTTTCTCCAGGACCAAGCAGGAAGTCAGTCCTCACATATGGGTGACTCCCTAGCTCTGGGCTACCGAGGAACCCAGGCTGAACAAGAGAACTCCCTCTAGTCCCAGCAGCAAAGAAAGGCTTTTCACAGACACAACCTCCACCGGTAGCCCAACAGAGGGCAGGAGTTGCCTAAACCTCAAAGAGATTCCGGAGTACTGCTTGGCCAAAAGCACTGTCCCTACGGGACTCCCTCTCCAGACAGTAATGGGCCGCAAAGGCTTGAAGACCAAGTTGCAGCCCTGCAGATGTCTACCAAGGGCACAGAGCGGAGATGAGCCACTGAGGCAGCCTTTGCCCTGACACGGTGGGCCGTGACCCGACCCTGCAAGGGAAGGTCAGCCGCCCTGTAAGCCCAGGTGATACAGTCAGCCACCCATATGGACAAGGTACGCTTGGACACAGCTAACCCCAAATTATTAGGGTCAAAAGAAATGAAGAGCTGAGTAGCTCTTCTATGTCCCTGCGTATGGTCAAGGTAGAAGGATAAGGCCCTCCTACAGTCCAGGGTATGCAGGACCGCTTCAGCCTGGCTTGCATGAGGCCTAGGGAAGAATGTTGGAAGAACCACCTCCTGGTTGAGGTGGAAAGAGGAGACAACTTTTGGGAGGAACTTTGGATGAGTCCTAAGGACTACCCTGTTCCTATAGAAGCGGGTGTAAGGTCTGTCACAGACCAGGGCCTGAAGCTCACTCACTCGTCTGGCCGAGGTTAAGGCTACCAGGAAGAGTGTCTTCCAGGAAAGGAAGCGGAGAGGACAAGTAGCCATCGGCTCAAAAGGTGGGCGAGTCAGTTGTTGCAAGACCACATTCAACTCCCACTCAGGGGCTGGAGGCTGGACAGGAGGCTTGAGCAAGAGCAAGCCCCTGAGGAACCGGGACACCAAGGGGTGAACCGACAGAGTGTCCCTCCACCAGAGAGTGGTGAGCTGCCAGAGCTGAGAGGTGGACCCGAACAGAATTGGACTTAAGGCCCTGATTGGACAAGTGCAGCAGGTACTGAAGCACTACTGGTACAGCACAGGAGAAAGGATCTTCTGTACGCAGCTGACACCACACAGAAAATCTTTTCCATTTCAGGGCATAGGTTTTTCTAGTGGACTGCTTCCTAGAGACCAGGACGACCTCTTCAACTTCTGGAAGTAGACCCCAATGAGCCAAAACTACCCTTGCAGCCTCCAGGCCATCAAATTGAGAGATTTGAGATTTGGGTGCAAAAGAGAACCTTGATACTGAGAGAGAAGGTCAGGCTGCAACCCTAGAGGCAGTGGGGGGTCCACTGCCAGTTGAAGCAGAAGTGGAAACCAAGGTTGCCTCAGCCACCTGGGAGCTACTAGTAGTACCGAGGCCTTGTCCTTTAGAACCTTGAACAGGGTTCGGGCCACCAGAGGCGTGGGAGGAAACGCATATAGGAGGCCCTGAGACCAGGAAATCAGAAAAGCATCCGCTGCCCACCTCATGGGTGCCTGGAGCAGAACCTGGGCAGTTGCTTGTTCAGGGAACTGGCAAAGAGATCTATGGATGGAAGTCCCCATTTTAGGAAAATCTTCTGAACCACTAATGGGTGGAGTTGCCACTCGTGGGGCTGCAGAACTCTGCTCAACCGGTCTGCCAGGCAGTTGTCCTGGCCAGGGAGGTAAACAGCTTTGAGAAACATGTTGTGCTTGAGCGCAAACAAGCAAAGGTCCTGTGCCTCCTGGCAAAGGAGCCTGGACCCAGTGCCGCCCTGCTTGTTCACATAAAACATGACTACTTGGTTGTCCGTTTGTACTGACAAACTGGTGAGCCAGGTTTTGAGAGAAAGTCTTGAGGGCTAAGCGAATAGCTCAGAGTTCCAGTAGGTTGATCTGTTGCGTGGCCTCCCAGGGAGACCACAGGCCCTGGGTGCACTTGCCCAGACAATGTGCTCCCCAGCCCTACAGAGAGGCATCGGTGGTGAACACTACTGTGAACCCAGGAATCTGAAAAGACACCCCTTGCAGTAGATTGGTGGGTGCAGCCACCAGCGTAGGGAGTTCAGGAATGGTCTGGACACCCTTACTCTGTCTCTGAGGCGACCTGTGGACTGTGTCCACTGAGTCCTGAGGCACCACTGTGCAGGCTTCATACGGAGTCGGGCAATGGGAGTTACATGCACTGTCGAAGCCATGTGGCCCAGTAGCCGCAGCCAGAGTCTGGCGGAAACCAGTGGCCTGTGGAGAAACTGGTTTGCCAAGTCTATCAGTCTTTGGGCTCTGTCTTCTGGCAAGAAAGCCTTCGCCTGCAGAGAGTCCAGCCTTGCCCCTATGAACTCCAAGTTCTGTGAGGGGAGCAAAGTGGACTTTGCGAAGTTTATGACAAAACCCAGGTGTTGAAGAAGAGAAATAGTTCGGAGGGTGGCTTGCCTGGCCTCCTGGCACATCTGACCCCTGATGAGCCAGTCGTCCAGATAGGGGAAAACAAAGATACCCTGATTTCTCAGGTAGGCCGCCACCACCGCCAGACATTTGGTAAAGACCCTGGGGGCGGAGGTGAGGCCGAAAGGCAGCACTCTGTACTGGTAATGGTTTCCTCCCACAATGAACCTGAGGTACTTGCTGTGGTCTGGATGAATGAGGATGTGAGTGTACACATCCTTTAGATCTAAGGAGCATAGCCAATCTCCCTGCTGGAGGTAGGGCAGAAGTGTTCCATGAGTAAGCATCTTGAACTTTTCTTTCTCTAGGAACTTGTTGCGATTTCTGAGGTCGAGAATAGGTCTGAGGCCTCCGGTTCTCTTTGGTACGAGGAAGTAACTGGAGTAGAAACCGTGACCTTGGAGGTGGGGAGGCACAGGCTCCACCGCCTTGTCTTGCAACAGACCCTGAAGCTCTTGAAGGAGGAGGTCTGTATAAGAGGAGGCCTTGGAGGCTCTCCAGGGAAGTAAGGAGGAGGCAGCTAATGGAAATGAAGCATATAGCCCATGTGGACTATGCTTAAGACCCAACTGTCTCCTGTAATGGGTGGCCACCTGTGGGCAAACAGGGTTAGTGGACCTCCTGTGCAGGGATGGGACAGCAGAGACGGAGAGGCTATGCCTTGGGAGTCAAAAACCCCCACCCTGCTGAGTGGGAGCAGGAGCCTGAGGCTTGGGGGCCTTCTGCCTACTGGGCCCATGTCCCTGCCCCTTGGCCTGCTGACCCTGTGGGGGAGCTGGGGAGGCCTGGTAAGGTGGGAACTGTTTGTAGGCAGTCACCTTCCTCGGGTAAAAGGACTTCTTACCCGAGCCCTTCTTTTTATGAGAAGGGGCAGAAGTCTTTCTAGACAGCCTTATCCTCGTGAGGTGCTCGGTCTCGAGCTGTGCAGCCTTCTCGGCCATGGGCTTGCCAAAAAGGTTCTCACCTCGGCAAGGGACATCGACCAACTTGTCTTGAACCCATGGCTCGAGATCCGATGACTGCAGCCATGCCTGGCATTGAGCAGCGATGCCGGTTGCCGCAACTCGGGCCGAGGCCTCGAAGCCATCATAGGCTGCGCAGGACATAAACTTAGAGCATTCCCGGATCCCCGAGGACAAGGACTTGAACCTCTGCAAAGGTTCCCCGGAGAGACCAGCAGAGAACCCGGCAAGCTCCTTCGCCAGGTCCCGCAAGTACATGCCCATGTACAGCTGGTAAGACTGGACACGGCAAGCAAGCATCAAGCCCTGGAGGCACTTTCTACCAAACGCATCCAGGTTCCGGGCCTCCCTGCCAGGGGGCACTGCGGAGTGCATCTTCTGACTTTTCAGACGATGCATGGCCGATTCCACCATCATGGAATGGTGTGGTAGCTGCGCCTTTTGAAAACCAGGGCTCTTACGGAGTCGATAAATGGAATTGACCCGCTTGCTCAGAACCGGCGCCAAGGCCGGTGCCTCCCACATCCGGAAGAGGAGCCGTTCCAGCATCGGAGGAACCGGCACAGTAAAGGCCTCCTTCGGAGGAGAGTCACACTGGAGGATCTCGAGCTCTTCGGCTCGAGGCTCCTCCTCAGGGTCCGCGGTGATCGCCAAAGCAGTGGCCATATCCCGAACGAACTCCGAGAACCGGGTATCCTCCGGAGGGGATCTACTACGGGGCTCAGACTGTGGTGAGTCTGACGGGACGCACCGAGTCTTGAAGGTATCAGGGGACTCCTCGTCCTCCGCCTCCCAGGCGGACTCGTCCGAAGAGGAGTCGGGTACCGACTGCGCGGGGCCTGGCACCACCCGCCCCGACGCTGAAGGCACCGGCGGCGACGCCCTCAGTCCCGACCGGGAGGTCGAGGGTGACCGCGACCGAGGACGACCTCGAGCCTTCATGGTCTCGAGTATCGGCTCGGTCTCCGGGGTCGACTTTGACGTCGATGTCCCAGTGGTCGGGGCAGATGCACCAGCAAGGCTGGCCATCAGCACCCTCTGCTGATCTATGAAGGCAGATAGTCTGCACTCCAAGGCTGTCAGCCTGAGACCCAGCTCAGGAGACTCAGCAGCCACCGACTCAGGCCCCAGTGGTGCCGGGCCCGACGTCAGCTCCCTGGGAGGAGAGTCCTTGAGGACAACAGGACTTACGTGTCCAGCAGACTCCGGCTCCACACGAGGCACTTATGACGGCTTCTCCTGTTCCACGGGCGTGGGACAGCGGTCGGGGGTCCGAGACCTAGCCCTCGAGGAGCCAGGGACCTCCGACGACGACGCCCACGCAAGCCGCTTCTTCCTCTTTCGCTTCCGCTCGGGGGACCCCCTGTCCGAGGAACCCCGACGATGCTCGGGGTCAGACTCCCGAGACGTCGAGGCCTCAGACGAGATCCAGGCCCGGCCGGAGGCCAAATCAGAGAAAAGCCTTTCCTTTTGATGCTGGCGACTTCGAAGTGCCTTAGTGGACATTTTGCCACACAGTACACAGATCTTAGGATCATGATCAGGACCGAGGCACCGAAGGCAGCAGTCGTGTGTGTCGGTGAGAGACATTAGTTTCTTGCACCGATCACACTTTTTAAAACCACTGGAAGCCATCGGGGAAAAAAGAGCCCCCGCGAGGTCAAAGGACCGGCCTTCCAGGGAAAAAGAAAAAAGGGCGCGAACGCCAGCCACCAAGGGCAAAAACCGAAAAAATTAGAACGGGCTTGATACCGGTGTACCGAACCTGGGGGGAAGGGGAACCGGCATCGAACTTTGCAAAAAAACGCAATAGAAACGCAGGAATTAGCAAGAAAAATCTAACTGTTTTCCGGGTGAACTAGGACAGACGTCCGACGGGCTCCACGGAAAAAGAGATACTGAGCAAGATGGCACCTTTAGGCGGGAAGGGGACCGCGCATGCGTGCAGTATTCCCAAAGGCTTTCATAGAAAGCTGGGGAAATGCTCCGCAGGGGCTCCATCGACGCCGATGTCACCCATATGCGAGGACTGACTTCCTGCTTGGTCCTGGAGAAAGTGAATTGTAACTGTTCTTCCCCACACATGATTTTATTAACTTCTAACATATCCCCTTTCTCAGTAGTTTTTTTCGCCAAGCTGAAGAGCCCTAACCTTCTTAGTATTGTGGGGATTATTGTCAGTAGCATGTGAATAATAAATATTTAATATTCGATAAGTCTATGAGTGTTGCTACTTCCCTCTTTTCCCAAGATTCTATAGGACTACTGGCAAATGAACCATGTGAGATAAAGGAAACCAATAATGTGTTTATATATATAAATTAGATTTTATTGCTGATAGAAAAATAATGCAGATTAGAATAAATTAGACTTATGAAGTAGCAAGTTATGTAGCCATGTTGATAATTACACCAAGTTCATAAATCACTGTTTTAGTAACCAAAGTCACTGATTTGCTCTGCACTCAGATGTATAGAAAATTGGCTGACTGTCTGGCTAGGTTCACCCTCAGGAATATCAAGACCAGTACCTTAGCTTTGCCAGAAAGATGATTGTGGCTGTGTCTGAGAAGTCGTCTCCGGAACAGCACCAAGTCCAACAGATGGTGTTAGTGTAGCTGGGTTTAAAAAAGGTTTGGACAAGTTCCTGGAGGAAAGGTCCATAAACCATTATTAAAAGGGACACGGAATATCACTGCTTGACCCAATACAAGCATTGAGGAGCCTGTGTCTTTTGGGGAAACAGCTAGTTAATTATGACCTAGATTGACCACTGTTGGAAACAGGATACTGGGCTTGATGGACCTTGGTCTGACCCAGTATGGCATATCTTATGTTCTTATGGCAGTGGTCCAAAGTAGGCTGCAGGAGTCCAGCTGAGCAATGTGATCACAGAGCTTCAGGTCTGTGTGAGAGATTCACTCTTTCCTGAGATTAGTCCTTGTCCTTGCATACTGTCGTTTAGGAGGAGATATACTAGCAAGCAAAGCACATGAAGTGCAGAAAATGGCAGAGAAAGCAGACCTAACAGAATGCTGAGAGCAAAGTGGAAAATGTAACCGCTGAAAGGTGTGTCAGAATCCCCTCAGATGTCTGAATACTCTCTAAAAGGTGTTTTCGTCTCTCTGTGCCCAACATATAATTCCTTGTCCTGAATTCTCTACACAGCACGAGAATTGGCTGGTCTCGTATATTATGTGACATCTTCAGCAAATGAGGTTCACAGTTGTCAGGTGGTTCTTCTCCAAACAAAGGTCTATGGTGAGAGAAAGATGCTGGTAAGCAGGTTCATACATTTGTTGCAAATGTTGGGACCAGTAGAACAGTCTCTGGATGAGATGGCCTCAGCAGCAAGTTAACTTGCACGTAGCCATGGCTTGAGAACAATGGCTCTGCTGTACAGCTCATAACTTGACAAAATTGCTTGATCTGCAGGTCTGAAGCTTGAACAGCAGAAAAGAGTTTCATCTTGTAACAGGAAGCCATATTGCATAGTTCAGGCTTTGGTTTAGAACAGGCCACAGGTACCAGCCCTACAGTATTTCTTCATAAGGAAGGTGTTCTATCTCCTTTATCATTTTTGATGCTCTTCTCTGAATCTTTTCTAGTTCTGCTATATCCTTTTTTATATGGAGCAGCCAGGGTTGCACACAATACTCGAATGCAGTCACTTGAGAAGCCTATATGAGCATAATGAGACTCTCAATTTTGTTCTCCATTACTTTCTGAATAATTGCTAACATTCTATTTGCTTTGTTAGCAGCTGTGGCACATTGATCTAAAAATTTCAACCTATTGTTTACAATGATTCCAAGATCTTTTGCTTGGGTGGTAACAACTAACTCAGACCCAAGTTCTTTATATTTGTAGATGGGATTATTTTTCCTTGTGCACTTATCCACATTATATTTCATCTGCCTTTTAGATACCCAGTCTGTTAGTCTTACAAGTTCCTTCTGTGAAGTCTTGAAATCTTTGATGTTTTAAAGACTTTTCACTATTTTGTGTCATCGAAAATTTGATCATCACACAACTTATGAATATGTTAAATAGCACAGATCCCAGTACAGACCCTTGGGCACTCCACTACTGGCCCTTTAATCCTACTCTATTTCCTGTCTTTCAGCAAGCTTGCAATCCACAAAAAGGCATGGCCTCTTCTCCCATTACTCTTTGATTTCCTAAAAAATCTCTCATGGGAAACTGTTAAAAATGACTTCTAAAAATACAATTATATCAACCAACTCATTTTTATGTACTTGTTTATTTGTACCTTCAAAAAACCTAATAATTTGGGAAGGCAACACTTAGCTTTGTTGAACTCATGCTGAATAATTCCCATTAAGCTGTGTCTATTTTTATTGTAGTCTATTCCATCCCCGCTATTCGCCCCCCTGCCGACCCTGTCAAAAGCCTCCTCATACAAACAAGGAGTTTCTACAAGGAGGCTTAGATGGGGGCGGGGGGGGGGGGTGTTAAAGAGGCGGAGTTAGGGCCGGCAGTAAGCGGTCCGTGACCCCGGATGTACACGGCCAATTCTGAAGTTGGCCCTGTACATCCGGGGTCGGCAGATTGGATGGGGGATGGCAGCCCCAGGCAACGCAAGTGAGGTGAGGGGGTGAAGGGTATTTACCGCAGCCCAACCCTGGCCATGGAAAGCCAGATTTGGGGACAGCCTGTGGGGAAAGGAAAGTGTGGTTGGTGGCCAGGGATCGGGGCTCCTGAATGGAGACACGGCATCATGGCAATGGGAAGCCATGGTACCGTGGCTCCATTCAGTAGCCTGAGTTAGCCGGGCATGGGTCTGTACATGCAGGCCGATCAGAAAACGATCCCAGCCTGCATGTACAGACCCTAGACCCGATTCTGATCCCCACGGGGCAAGTCTAGCCCACGCGGGATCGGAATTGGGTCTACCTCTGTGCGTCCCAATTTCGATCGGGCGCACAGGGACCTGGGCGCACATGTTGGAATGTGCCTCTATGCCAATAAGTTTGTTTTTTATACAGATGTCAGGCTCACCGTTCTCTAGTTTCCACAATCATCCTGGAGCACATTTGAAAAATTGGCAGTATATTGGCCAGGCTGAAGTCCTCAGATATTGTGGTCATTTTAAGCAATTGCTAACCTGTTGCTAATAATCTATAGTCTATTTAATGTTTGAACTCTTTCAGGGTTCTAGGGTGAATAGCATCCTGTCCTGGTGATTTGGTGCTCTTTATCAATTTGATCTTTTACATCTTCTAGACTTATAGTATTGCACTCTAGTTATTCCAAATCACCACCTAAGAAGGCTTTTGGTGTAGGTATGATCTCAACATCCTCCTCAATAAGCACTGAGGCAAATAAATGTTTAGTTCTTCTGCTATTACAGGCTTGATGGTCTGACCCAGTATGGCATATCTTATGTTCTTATCTGGCATAAATTGCACTAAAATACTAAAAATGTGTTTAAGTACAGTTGTGGTCAACATTATTGGCACTCTGGCAGTTCAAAAAAGTGATCAGTAAAATGGCTGTGAATTATATACAATATGCACACATATTTGACAAATAAAATAATCAAATAAAACAAGACCAATTCAAAAAGGAAATAGTATAAAAACTGTGACACTACAAGGACATGATTATTGGCACCCTTATAAACAATTCAAATAAGTTTGAACTGAAGAACCACATTCCTACTGCAGTAAAATTAGATGCACCCGTGATCAAATGTCAGTACTCACATAACCTGAATCAACCAATAATCAGCAATGAATCAGCGATGATTTGCCCTCACTTTGATTTCTGCAACGGCATTCTCTAAGGGCTACCTAAACAAACACTTAACAAAATTCATATGGCTCAAAATACTGCAGCTCTGATATTGCTGAAAGTTCCCATGGATGCACACATCACACCGATCCTACAGAAGTTACATTGGCTCCCAATTGAAAGCAGTATAAAATATAAATCCATCATGACTACCTTCAAAATACTACAGAACCTATCTTCTCTAATATTCAATACACCCAATATCAGACAGCAGAGAACCAGCACACATGAGAACATAAGATATACCATACTGGGTCAGACCAAGGTCCATCAAGCCCAGTATCCTGTTTCCAACAGTGGCCAATCTAGGTCATACGTACCTAGCAGTTTCCCCAAAAGACACAGGTTCCACAATGCTTGTATTGGATCAAGCATCGATATCCTGGGTCCCTTCTTAATAATGGTTTATGGACCTTGTCCAAACCTTTTTTAAACCCAGCTATACTAACAGCCTTTGCTACATCCTCCGGTAACAAATTCCAGACTTTGATTACACGTTGAGTGAAAAATATTTTCTTTTATTAGTCTTAAATAGTTTACCCTGTAGCTTCATTGCATGTCCCCTAGTCTTTCTATATTCTGATAACGTAAACAATCGATCTATGTTTACCCGTTCCACTCCGTTCATTAATTTATAGACTTCTATCATATCTCCCCTCAGCTGTCTCTTTTCCAGGTTAAAGAACCCTAACCTTTTTAGCCTTTCTTCATAGGGGTATCCTTCCATCCCCTTTACCATTTTGGTGGCTCTTCTCTGAACCTTTTCTAATAACGCTATATCCTTTTTAAGATATGGCGACCAGAACTGAACACAATATTCAAGGTGCAGTCTCACCATGGAATGATATAGAGGCATTATAATATCCTTTGTTTTATTTTCCATTCCTTTCCTTGTGATACCTAGCATTCTATTTTCTCTCTTGGCCGCCGCTGCACACTGGGCCAAGGGTTTTAACATGTTATCCACAATGACGCCTAAATCTTTTTTCCTGGGTGGTGGTTCCTAATGTGGAACCTTGCATCGTGTAACCATAGTTTGGGTTGTTCTTCCCTAGGTGCATAATTTTGCACTTGTCCACATTAAATTTCATCTGCCATTTTGATGCCCAGTCTTCCAATTTATCAAGATCCTCTTGCAATTTTCCACAATCCTCTTGGGTTTTAACAACTTTAAATAGTTTTGTGTCATCTGCAAATTTGATAACCTCACTCGTTATTCCCTTTTCCAGGTCATTTATGAATATGTCAAAAAGCAACGGACCCAGCACAGATCCCTGGAGTACTCCACTATTCACCTTTCTCCATTGGGAAAATTGGCCATTTAGCCCTAACCTGTGATTTCTATCTTTTAACTAGTTCCTGATCCACAATAGTACACTGTCTCCTATCCCATGACTCTTTAGTTTTGCCAAACGTCTCTGACTAGCCATCCCAATGGATTTCAGGAGAACAAACAGAGCAACTAGCAACAGGGCATTCACATATTACCCCCGATCCTATGGAACTCATTGCCAAATACATTAAGAATGATGAATGATCTGTCTACCTTCAGAAAACTGCTTAGACACATCTTTTTGCAGAACATTTTGGAAACAATCATCCTACCACAAATGTGGGCCCTACATGAGATACATCACTAATCCCTCAACAAAAGAAGATAGCCCTAGTTACATCAGGAACCAATCTCAATACATTATACAGTAACATTACAAGATCTACTACAAATGTCTATTCCATGTAACTGCAATGTATTAATATTACATTATAATAAGTAATATGATTTTATCAGTTAGAATGTAACCTGTTCTTTGTAACTTTATCCCCTCTCTGTTCTGAATATGTTCATTATAAAATGGTTTACATCCCCTATATCCCCTCACCATTTCAATTAGAAACATGTTCATTGTAAAATGGTTTTGTTAAAATGGAAACCACTTTGATTTCAAGATGAGGGTGGTATAGAAATAAACTAAATAAATAAAATAACCAATGAATGATGGCTCTAATGTTACAATGGCCGTATTCACTCCCTATTTCTTTTTCACAATGTGAAGACAAGAGAGCTGCCTGAGACCATAAGAAAAGCCATTCTCACCAAACATCAAACTTCAAAGGGGTACAAGGCCATCTCCAAAGACCTTGGGATTTCTGTATTTACAGTTCACAATGTTATTAAGATGTTTTCTGCTCATGCAACTGTCAAGAACCTCCCAGGACGTGGTGGGAAGAGGAAAATTAATCCAAGAAGTGTTTGAAGGTTAATGCAAAAGTTGGAAAAACATCACAAACAACATCCAAACAACTTAAGACTGACCTAGAGCAATCCAGAGTGGTAGTTTCAACCTGCACCATACACCCTGCACTAAACAAAGAAGCACATCAAGAGCGAAGGCCAAGGAGGAGCCCTCTCCGCAAAGATAGACATAGAAAGGCACACCTGATCTTTGCCCAAACCCACCTTCAGAAACCACAATTCTTCTGGGAAAATGTTCTGTGGACAGATGAAACCAAAACAAGTTCTTTGGCAATGTAGACCAGCAATACATTTACAGGCGAAGAAATGAAGCTTATAAGGCAAAAAAAACATCCTTCCTGGCGTTAGGTATGGTGGAGGTTCTATAATGTTGTGGGGCTGTATTGCTGTCTCAGGAAATGAAGACCTGTAACATATTAGAGGAATCATGAAGTCAGAGGACTATCAAGGTATTTTGGAATGAAATGTGCTACCTAGGGTCAGAAAGGTAGGTCTGTGTCGAAGATCATGGGTCCTCCAGCAAGACAATGACCCAAAACATACATATGAAAGTACAAAAGAATGGTTAAAAAGGAAAAAATGGACTGTTTTAAACTAGCCAACAATGAGTCCTGATCTCAATCCAATCGAGAATCTTTGGAAAGAGCTGAAATCTGCCATTGGTAAAAGGAACCTGGAAACATTCATGAGCTGGAACAAATCGCAGTTGAAGAGTGGGAGAAACTACCAGCTGACAGATGTACGAAACTTATAGATGGCTACAAGAAACGTTTGGAGGCTGACATCACTGACAAATATTAGTGAAGGGTGCCATTAATCTTGTTTAGGTCATATTTAGTTTTTTCTCAGAAATTACTACATCCAAGTTGCACAGACATCTTTTTTTTTGCTATGTATCTTTGAATATACTATTAAAATATTATGATGACATACAATTGTAATATTTCTAATTATTTCTCAAGATATTGTATACATTATACCTAAAATGCAAAGGTGCCAATAATGTTGACCGCAACTGTATAATTAAAATATTTTATGCATCTTCTTAATGTGTTTCACTAATGAGGATCTGCAGATGGAAGAAGTTTGGGCACTATGAAATATTTAGGATTCAAAAGCAGCTAAAATTACCTTTGCAAACATTTAAAGAACAGGTTGATATGTCAAATAGAAATCTATGATTTCAGGAGTAGCAGGAACCAAACACACACAGCAGATAAATTTCATTGTTCATGAAATTTTCTGTCAACACAAACAGAAGCAAAAACTGTAACTAACAAAAAAGGGAAATCATTTGTAAATCATATATCTCACAGTGATCAGCAGATGTTCAGATGAGATAATGATCAATGCAAAAGTACAAAGAGAAGAAGCCAATCTGAGTGAGAAACTATCAGAGACGAAAAGAAGCTTCCCGCTTCTGCCGACACCATTGCCCCATGAAACACGATGCCTTAAAAGCTTGTAAGCTGAACCCTGATCTCTGTCATCCAACACACGATGGGGACAGGCCCCTTTCTTGGCAGTTTATAATCACTTGAAAGTAAACATCTTAAATATTCAACATTTCATATTTTAATTGCTCTCTTATTTCCCAAAATTCAACTTATTTAACAGCTCATCCAATTTGTACATTTTTAGCAATAAAAGAGCCACTGAGCACACTGGGCAATAGAAAAGAAGAAGGATGAAGTTTTAAAAGGACCAAAAGCAGACTCTTTTAGCTGGCTGGGTAAAACCACAGCATAGTTTGGCCTGAACATTCCTTGGAGGGGACGAGGTGTACATGTTTCTTTCTGTCACACTGATATTGTAATTCTTGTGGCCTTGCGCAAGCCAATTAACCCTCCATTGAATCAGAAAAATACAAGTTATCAATGTCCCTGTTTAACGTCCATTACCAAGTTTTAAGTTACAGTGTAAACCGCTTTGACTGAAATGATAAAGTGGTATAAAAAAACCTGCTAAATAAATAAATAAGCATGAGACATTGTATCTTCAAAGTGGACAAGAAATGCCTTTTAGATATAAGTGCACGGAATGAGATGCCCTGAAATATGTTTAAAACATGCTGTTAAAACAGCATGGATATTGTTCTATAGGATTTTCTACAGGGGTGTAATTTTTCAGTGTTCATTTTAATACTGACTTCCTGAAGGAGCTCTGACTACAATAGGCATGAATATGTTCTCCAAGGATGATGGATAAATTGCTGGGTGGTAATATAATATATCTAGGCAGTTGATGGGCTTTTTATCCTTTACTTGTCTCTTTTAGTTACACAGTTTTAAGATAATTATGGTCTAAACGATTGTCTTTTCCCCTTCCTAGTGCTAGCAATATTTTGTCTTGGTTATAGGTTCAAGAAACTCCCAATCACATATCATAAAATCAAGGCAGAACAATAAGAGCATTTCAATGTTGTAGAAATACTATTGAAGAAATTTTTAATGTTATGGCTTTGGGTACTCAATTGTTCTGGTATTTGAAGGCTGGTTGGCTGAAGAAATGTGAAAGTTTAATAGAATATTCCTTCCACTGTTGTAGATGGATAGAGCTGAATAGGAACCTTATACTGAATATCAAATTTGTACTGTCTGATGCTTTCTTCTTCTATCTTCCACATTGTCAAATTAGTTAAAATTTCTGTTTGTTTTTGCAGGAATAATGGAAGCTCTTGTGTCCAGGCACTACTAATATTTATTTCTCGCAGCAATTTGCCATCATAAGTTTCTATTCTAGAAGAGTTATTAGCAGGCGGATAGATAAAATTGTCTAAATACATAAATGCATGTATCAAATGTTTACAAATTATTGTTTCTGCAGCTAAAAACAGGTGATATTTTACTTCTGTGATGAAACAAAGAGATATAAATATAGTTATAGGCAGTTAAATCAGCTTTTACATTTTCAAGCTACAACCAAACAAAATGACTTCACAGACCTAATCAAAAGTGGCATTTTCCACAAATGGAGTGGGGCACAGTTGTCAGGCTGCTGCTTTATAATTATGTAAAAACACTGAATTTCATAGTTAAGTGTCAATACTGGGCTTCTTTTCAGAACCAGTTTTCCAACCCACAGTTTATTTATTTATTCAACTGGTTTTGTATACCGCCTTATTCAATAAAAGCAGTTTACATAGGAAACAAAAAATTACATTGAATGCTTGGCGTGATATTAGTTTAAAGGGGGTAGGGGGGCATGCAGAAGGGGAGAGGTAGAGGAGTTCCTGGAGGTAACTATTTACAGAGAGGCATATATACACATGTACATTATTTACAGGGCATCTTATTGCATTATGGGAGCTGATATGTCAGTACGGAGGAAGATAAGGGGGAGAGCGGGAGGTGCATTAAGTGATGGCTCCATAATGTTCTGTGAAGAGATAGCTTTTGAGTTTCTTCCTGAAGTCCTTGGCATCGGTAGTGGCTCTTAGGTCTTGTGGAAGGGAGTTCCAGAGGGTTGGTGCCACTAGGGACAGAGCTCTACTTGACATGGAATGTATGGGTCTTGTGGAAGGGAGTTCCAGAGGGTTGCTGCCACTAGGGACAGAGCTCTACTTGACATGGAATGTATGGTTCTTGTGGAAGGGAGTTCCAGAGGGTTGGTGCCACTAGGGACAGAGCTCTACTTGACATGGAATGTATGGTTCTTGTGGAAGGGAGTTCCAGAGGGTTGGTGCCACTAGGGACAGAGCTCTACTTGACATGGAATGTATGGTTCTTGTGGAAGGGAGTTCCAGAGGGTTGGTGCAACTATGGACAGAGCTCTACTTGACATGGAATGTATGGTTCTTGTGGAAGGGAGTTCCAGAGGGTTGGTGCCACTAGGGACAGAGCTCTACTTGACATGGAATGTATGGTTCTTGTGGAAGGGAGTTCCAGAGGGTTGGTGCCACTAGGGACAGAGCTCTACTTGACATGGAATGTATGGTTCTTGTGGAAGGGAGTTCCAGAGGGTTGGTGCCACTAGGGACAGAGCTCTACTTGACATGGAATGTATGGTTCTTGTGGAAGGGAGTTCCAGAGGGTTGGTGCCACTAGGGACAGAGCTCTACTTGACATGGAATGTATGGGTCTTGTGGAAGGGAGTTCCAGAGGGTTGCTGCCACTAGGGACAGAGCTCTACTTGACATGGAATGTATGGTTCTTGTGGAAGGGAGTTCCAGAGGGTTGGTGCCACTAGGGACAGAGCTCTACTTGACATGGAATGTATGGTTCTTGTGGAAGGGAGTTCCAGAGGGTTGGTGCCACTAGGGACAGAGCTCTACTTTGACCTGGAATGTATGGTTCTTGTGGAAGGGAGTTCCAGAGGGTTGGTGCCACTAGGGACAGAGCTCTACTTGACATGGAATGTATGGTTCTTGTGGAAGGGAGTTCCAGAGGGTTGGTGCCACTGGGGACAGAGCTCTACTTGACATGGAATGTATGGTTCTTGTGGGAGTTCCAGAGGGTTGGTGCCACTGGGGACAGAGCTCTACTTGACATGGAATGTATGGTTCTTGTGGAAGGGAGTTCCAGAGGGTTGGTGCCACTAGGGACAGAGCTCTACTTGACATGGAATGTATTAAGGTAGTTGCTAGGTGTCTGGATAGTATCCATTGTGCTGCATTGTCTAAGACTTGTGCCTGTGTTGATTAGGCTCTTGAGAGTGTCAGGGGTTAGGTTGTGCTGAATTTTGTATATGTTGAGAGCTGTTCTGAATTTGATTCTGGGGGCAATCGGGAGCCAGTGCAGTTGGTTCAGGACTGGGGTGATATGTTGGTGTATTGAAGATCTAGTGATGATACAGGCAGCAGTATTTTGTGCCTTCTGAAGGGGTCGAATTGTCAGTTTAGGCAGGCCAAGGAATAGGGTGCTGCAATAATCCTGTATGAGTGTGACAACTGCCTGTAAAACTGTTATGAAGTGGTCTTGACTGAGGAGGGGCTTGAGTCTTCTTATGATGGCCATCTTGTGGTATGCACTCCTAGCGGTCTTGTTTATGTGGGATTGGAAGTTTAGGTTCCAGTCCAGGGTGATTTCCAAGTATTTTACTTTATCCTTAATAGGTATGGTTATGTTAGAAAGGGTGATGAACTGGGGGGGAGGGGGGAAGGGGGAGGAGCTGTTGCGTGAGATGAATAGAGCTTCTGTCTTTTTGAAGCTGATATTGAGGTTGCTACGAGAGAGCCATTCTGACATATCCTGGAGCAAGCAGATATTGTTGTGCAGTCTGGTTTCTCGAGGTTGATTTGGGTGTAGATCATGAGGTGTATTGGATCCCGTGTTGACTGATAATATCACAGATGGGCTGAATGTAGAGGTTGAAGAGTAGGGTGGATAATGAGGAGCCTTGGGGGTACCCCTTGGGATGAGAGGAATAGGGGAGGAGGTGGCTGTGCCAACCTTGACTTGTTGCTGCCTCCCGCTGAGATATGAAGTAAACCACTTGAGGGTGGTGTTGCATAGTCCAATGTCTTCGAGTCTTCGGAGAAGGATATGGTGGAAGATAGTGTCAAATGCTGCAGTTATGTCAACAAAGATGAGGAGGAAGCCCATTTTAAGGCTGTCTATTCCCCTGATGAGGTTGTCAAGGAGCATCATAAGTAAGGTTTTGACACTGTGAAGCGGTCGGAACCCGTGCTGGTGGGGGTCTAAGGGTGCTAGGGAGTCTACATGGTCCTGGAGTTATTGGTATATTACCTTATCAAGTATTTTGGTTAGAAATGGGAGGCTCAATATTGGATGGTATGTTGCTGGGTCAGTAGGGGAAGGTGTATGGAATTTTGAGACAGGATGTATAGTGGCTAATTTGCGGGGCAGGGGCATGTATTCTTGGGTTAGTGAGGCGTGTATGATATTGTGTATGAAATCACTGAGCTCTTCCTTTGTGGATTTTATCCATGGCACTGGGCAGGAGTCCATGGGAGTGGTGCTGGTATTGAGGGCAGATATGGTGCGTGTGACTTGTTCTTTGAAGAGTATGTGGAAATTGTCCCAAGGTGTTTGAGGGGTGTGGGGGCAGAGGCCGTGTCTTGTGTACTATCCTGTCTGGAGGGGGGTATATCTGGTTATTAGGTAGTGTGCAAAAGTCTGAGGGTGGATTGTAGCATCTTCAGTGTACTTGGGCTCCTTTGTGAGACTGCGGGCTATATTGAAAAGCTCTCTGGGTTTGTTGGTTGATTTGAGGATGAGGTTGGTGTGGTGTTCCTGATATGTCAGTTGATTAGATTATTGTAGTCCTTCTGCTTTTCTTGGTAGAGCTATTGGGTGGCTTGTGTCTTGTTCCTTCTCCAGATTCGTTCAATTTTTCTAAGTGTCCTCGTAGCTTCCCTTATTTTGTTTGAGTACCATTTTTATTTATTTTATTTATCTGTATTTATATCCCGCTTTTCACCAGGTCAAAGCGGTGGAACATATAACAGGGGGGGGGGGGGGAATCAAAAAGTGGGGGGGGCCCATCACCAGGGTCTACATTAATGATTTTGGATGGACATAGAGACCGACAAGATAGACAGTTTATGGTCTGAGGATCTTGAAGAGAGTCGGGTTCCTGTTCAGAGATGTTCTTGGAATAGGATGGTTTTTAGCTGCTTTTTGAATGAAGGGAGATCACCGTTGTTCTTGATGTGGTTTGGTAGAGAGTTCCAGAGGGATGGGGCATAGAGTTCAAAGGCTCTGCTGCAAGTCCGTTGTGTAGCTTTGGTTCTTTTGTGGGGGATGGCAATGGAGCTGTTGGAGGATTGCCTGGTTGTTCTGTTGTGGGTTGGGCGAGGTAGAAGGGTGTGGAGTGGGGTGCCTTGTGTTTGGTGGATGGTTTTGTGGGTGAGTAGAAGAGCTTTGTACTTGATTCTTGCTTCGATGGGGAGAATATGAAGGTCTCTTAGTATTGGGGTGATGTGGTCCCGTTTCTTTGCGTTGTGGATTATTCTCGCCGTGGTGTTTAAGGCAGTTCGGAGGGGATTGGTTTGTGTGGCAGGTAGGCCATGGTAAATTATGTTGCAATAGTCCAGATGAGGGAGTGTCAGAGCCTGCATTACTGTCCTGAAGTCCTGTGGTTCGAGGAGAGGTCGGAGACGTTGTACCGTTTTTGCCTTGTGGAATACAGTTCCGGTGGTCTTGATGATTTGCTGTTTAAGGGTTAGGGCTTGGTCAATGATAATTCCGAGATATCTTATGTGTGGTTGTATTTGAATTTGCGTGGTTCCCATGGTGAGGTGAGTGGGTGGTTTGAAGTCTGGGTCTTTTGTCACTATAAGCGCTTCGGTCTTCTTTATGTTAATGGATAAGTTGCTCTCTTGTAGCCAGTTGGATACGTCGATGAAGCAGGCTGATAGCTGGTCGTTTTTTGGGTCTGTGGTTGTAATTGGGGCGTAGAGCATTATGTCGTCAGCGTATATGTGGAAGTTGATGTTGTGTGCGTGTATGACTAAACAGAGTGGACGGAGGTAAATGTTGAAAAGCATGGCTGATAATGTGGATCCTTGAGGTACTCCTTGATGTTGCTGGAATGGGGGTGAGGTTGAGGTTTTGGTGCGGATCAGTTGCTGTCGGTTGGTTAGATAGGACCTGAACCATCGGAGTACAGTATCTTTGATCCCAATTGCTTGGAGTCTGTGGAGAAGGATATTATGGGAGATGGTGTCAAAGGCTGCTGATATGTCCAGGAAAATTAGGATGAATCCAGAGTGTTTCTCTTGGGTTCCAATGATGAGGGTGTTCATCAGTGTGGTCATGAGTGTCTCGACCCCATGTAATGGTCGGAATCCGTGTTGCTGTGGGTCCAGTATACTGTTGACGTCCAAGTGTTCTTGAAGCTGACGTTGGACTATCTTCTCGATTATCTTTGCAGTGAGTGGGAGGCTCGCTACTGGTCTGTAAGAGGCAGGGTCTAGGGGATCTAGGTTGTGTTTTTTTAGGGTTGGTCGAATGACTGTGGTCTTAAGGGCGTCAGGCATGTGTCCTTGGGTAAAGGATTCGTTTACGATATGGGTTAATGGTGTGCTCAGGTCTTCTTTAGTTTTCTTTATCCAGTCGGCAGGACAGGGGTCCAATGGGGAGGTGGTGGTGTTCAAGCAGGAGATGGTGGAAGATATTTCTTCTTTCGAGGTTTTGTCAAATGTACTCCAGTCGGTGTTCGGGGTGGGGTATGGATTTGTGTTGGTTGTTTCAGCATGGTGATGTAAGGTTTGTGGTTGCTGAAGCTGTTTGTATTGTCTGGCTAGAAGATCCGGGGGGATATCTGGCAGCTGGTCAGAATTACTGGGTGCCCTTGTCAGTTTTTTGACGATTTGGAAGAGTTCTCGGGGTTTGTTTATGGCTGTTGTGATGATTTTGGTGTGGTAGGTTCTTTTGGCATTGTCCGTTTCTGAGTGGTACACATTGAGCTCGTGGAGGTATTTTGCTTTGTCTTTGTCGCTTTTGGTTTTTCTCCATTTCCTTCCGGTTCTTCTAAGTTTAGTTTTCATTTTTCGGAGGGTAGGGGTGAACCATCGGGCTTTTGAGGATATGGGTCTGGCATTAGTCTTGTTTCTAGTTGTGGTGGCGGCTGCGGAGATTGTGGTATTCCAGTTGTGGAGCAGGTCATCAAGGTTGTTGTAGTTTGTGTGTAGGTTAGGCAGGGTTTGCGATAGGAAGTCTTCTTTGTGAAATGCTTTGAATCTCCTTGTGTGATGTTCGTCTTCTCTGTTATTTTTGAGTTGATAAGTGTGGGATATGTTGATGATGTAGTGGTCTGACCACGGTATTGGTGAGATTGTTGGTCTTCTGAATGAGGAGGCGGTTTGGGAGTTTAGAAATATGAGGTCAAGTGTGTTTCATTTTTCATGTGTTGGTTCTTGTATGATCTGTGTCAGGTCCATTGCTGTCATGGCGTTGAGGAAGGTTTCTGCTTGCTTTTGCTGGAGTGATGGGAGGTTGAAGTCTCCTAGGATAATTTGTTCCTTCGAAGGGCTGGTGCTTTCGGAGATGAGGTGTAGTATCTGTGGTAGGTCGGTGGTTGTGGTGGGTGCACGGTAGATGAGGCATATCGAGAGGTGTTTGTTGGTAAGGGTAAGGATGTCCGCTTCGTTGGAGGTTTCCGAGGTGTGGGTCCGCAGGTGGAGGTTGTCTTTGGCAATGATGGCTACGCCTCCACCTTTTGCATGTGTCCGGGAGCAGTGTTGAAGGCTGTATCCCTTTGGTGTTAGCTGGTTCATTATTACTGTGTCGTGGTCTGTTAGCCAGGTTTCTGTTACACAGAGGATGTCAATCTTCTCAGTTGTGATCAGGTCTTGGAGCATGTGATATTTGTTCTTGACTGAGCGAGCGTTTATGAGTGAGATGGAAAGGTGGTGGTGGTTTGTGGGGTCGGTGGTACAGGCCGGCGTGTTTTGTGTGAGTGAGTGGGTGTGGGTATGGTTGAGTGTGTGGTTGTAGATGCTTGTGGGTTGAGCTGTTGTGGTGCTTGGGTGGAGGGGGTTATTGGATATGGCTGAGTGGGGGTAGAGGGTCAGGAGGGGGGTTAGGACATAGATGGGGGTTAGGAAGGGTGGCATGGTGTGTGGGAGCACCTGGGTTCTTGGTGGGTGAGGCCTTGTTCTCTGCGATGTTTGTTGTCGTTGTTCTTTGGTTCGGTGGTTGAGGTAGTTCCGTTGCTGACTGTAGTGTGGCTTCTTTTGCGTTGGGTCTGTTTGTTGCTTGGTGCTGATTGTCTTCTTTGCCCTATGCGTCCACTGAGTTTTTTTGCTGGTGCTCTTGCTGCTGCTGAAATAGTGTCATTCCAGAGGTTGATGGTGGATTTTTAGTTTAGGAATGATCCATTTATACCTTACATGCAGGTTTAACCATCATTAATCACAAGCTGGAAAACTGCACAGTGAACGTGTCACAAGAATTACAGAAGTGAGACATGTGTATGAAGGGAAAGACAGATGCATGGACACAGCAAAGGTAACCAGAACATTCACTCTGCTAGGAAATGTGCCTGAACTTCATTTTTTGAGCAAACAAAAAGGGGCTTGATAGAAATATCACCCAACACTCTAAGAGAAATCAAAGACCTCACCCAATTTAGAAAACATCTCAAGACTTTCATCTTCACAGACTACTATAAATGTGATCAACAGCAATAAATTTCATATTTACCTCCAGTCTACATTACCATGACTCTCACAATTTTCGCAGTATTACCACTCACTCTCTTGTAAAATAATAACAATACGTGAACATGTAAATAGTTGCATTATTTATTGTTATTGTTAACTACAATTGTTATATGTGTTTCTTGTTCCATGTAGTTCCATGTACACGGCTCTGATTTCGAAGACAAAGTGGTATATAAAAACAAACAAATAAATATATTTATTGTCTGAAATTCAAGCACTGCTCTGGAACCAAAATGAAATGATACAACCAAGAAGATGAAAACAAATCAAACAAACATCTTTTATACTTCAACAAATAGAGAGGGAGGACAACCACACTAGCCACCTTACTGGGCAGACTGCTCCTTATCTGCCATCATATACTATGTTACTATATTACCCATTTGTGGCTAACTGGAGGTGACAGATGCTAGACAGTTTAATATTTGACATATAATCAGGAAAAGTCATGGTCAGGGAAACCACTACATTAGCAGCTTTTGATAAAAAGGCGTTCTTGACGGTCTGATTTCTCTTGCTTATTCCTAGGAAAATTGTCTCGAGCTTTACTGGCTGCTGGTGTGTGTCTCGGAATTCCTAACAGCACTCTTATTCTCAAGGAGACTGTTACTAGAGAGTTTCCATGCAGCCAAAGAGCAAAAAGAGGAGAAGAGACAAAAATGGAGCTTGCTTCCAGGCACAGTTACTATGCTCAGGCCACAGAAATTTAAGTTTTGGCCACTGTTGGAAATTTTGTAATACCACTTACATACAAAGATAAGACTATCTATCCACAAAAATATGCATGACAGAAGAAAACTTAAGATGAGTTTCACTGACAAATGGAATATGGAAGTGAAGGAAACAAAATGGAAAGTGCACACTGCTCATGTCGCACCACTAGTGAACAAAGCCCCTAAGTAAGCAATACTTTAAAACCAGCATAGAAAAATGGAAAAAAGGCAAGATATGGAGAGCTGCATATACTAATGCCCACAGTATGGGAAATAAAGTTTCAGATTTAGAAGTTGTAAGTGGAAGTGACTGACTAAGATATTGTATAGTGCACACATGGTAGACAGAACATAAGATATGCCATACTGGGTCAGACCAAGGTCCATCAAGCCCAGTATCCTGTTTCCAACAGTGGCCAATCTAGGTCATACGTACCTAGCAGTTTCCCCAAAAGACACAGGTTCCACAATGCTTGTACTGGGTCAAGCATTGATATCCTGGGTCTTTTCTTAATAATGGTTTATGGACCTTTCCTCCAGGAACTTGTCCAAACCTTTTTTAAACCCAGCTACACTAACAGCCTTTACTACATCCTCCGATAACAAATTCCAGAGTTTGATTACACGTTGAGTGAAAAAAATATTTTCTCTTATTTGTCTTAAATAGTTTACCCTGTAGCTTCATTACATGTCCCCTAGTCTTTCTATATTCTGATAGCGTAAACAATCGATCTACGTTTACCCGTTCCACTCCATTCATTAATTTATAGACCTCTATCATATCTCCCCTCAGCCATCTCTTTTCCAGGTTGAAGAGCCCTAACCTTTGTAGCCTCTCTTCTTAGGAGTAGCCTTCCATCCCCTTTACCATTTTGATGGCTCTTCTCTATACCTTTTCTAATAACGCTATATCCTTTTTAAGATACAGCGACCAGAATTGCACACAATATTCAAGGTGCGGTTGTACCATGGAACGATACAGCGGCATTATAATAGAAAATAATGACTGGGCTATATCTATACCAGGCCCTCGTTTATTCAGTTAAGACAGTGTAGGAAGAAAGGGAGGAGGAGCAATGCCATATGTAAAACAAATATTAAAGCCACAGAACTGCAGGGCTTGTGGGAGGAGGCGGCAGCACTGTGGGTTAAGTCTGGAAAGAGGGAATTGAAAATCTCTTTACAGTGGTATGATATATAGACCTCTCTCGCAAGCATAAGAAATAGAGATTTAATTGAAGACATTCACAATATTGCTATGAAAGAGGAAGTGCTGTTGGTAGATGCTAATTTGGAAAAGCATAGTTACTCACTTTTAACAGGTGTTCTCCAGGATCAGCAGGAATCAGTCCTCACATATGGGTGACGTCGGTGCCGACGGTGCCCTCGCAGAACATTTCCCCAGCTTTCAAGAAAGCCTTTGGGAATGCTACCACGCATGCGTGGTCCCTTTCCTGCCCAAGGGTGCCATCTTGCTCAGTCAGATGACATAGCTAATGTTATACAGAAAGAAACGGCAGGTCTTAGCTACGAGATGGATATGTGTGGAGAAAGAGAGAGAGGAGTCAAAGACAGCCCCTAGATTGCGGGAAGGTGTGCAGTTTCCTCTTCAGAGATCACAGGAAAGAAAGAGAGGGTAGCATGGGAAGGGGGGGGGGGGAGAGTTGGGAGTGGAGAGGGGTAGGAGGGGAAATAGCTGAGTTTGTGGAGAATTGGAGGGTGATCTTGTGGATTTTGCATTGGAAATAGTCAGCCAGGGTTTGAGCAGAAAGGGAGGGAGGGATCAGAGGCGGAGGTACTTTGAGGAGAGAGTTGAGAGTAGTAAAGAGACGGCAAGGGTCTGAGGCAAGAGAGTTAGTTAGATGGACATAGTAGTCTTGTTTGGCAAGAGCTATGGCTGATTGAAAAGAGACAAGCATGAATTTGAAGTGTAGAAAGTCTTCATGGGAGCGGGATTTGAGCCAAGCACGCTCGCAAAACAGGCACAGGAACGTAGATAGCGGGTAGTGGATGAAAGCCAGGGCTGGGGTGCAGAACGTCTCACAGGACGTGGGGTGGGTGGAGTGAGAGCATCCAGAGGCGAGGAGAGTGCAGTATTATAGGAAGTTACTGCCTCGTCAACAGACTTGTATGACATAGTGGAAGAAAGAGGTGGAGAAATGGTGGAGGAGAGAGCCAAGGGATCAATAGCATGAAGGTTTCTAAATAGGTTGCAGGAGACAGGACGAGGCTGAGGCAGCGGGAGATGAAGATTAAAGCTTAAAAGATGATGGTCAGATAAGGGAAGAACTGAGCTAGGGAGGTTTGAGGGTAAGGAACTAGAGAAAAATATCAGGTCCAGGCAGTGGCCATGCTGGTGAGTGGGGGCAGTGGAACAAAGTTGGAGGTCAAACGAGGAGGTGAACACAGAAGGGTTGGAGGGCAGGAGTTGCCTACCCGCCAAGAATGCTTCGGATTACTGCCTGACCAAAGGCACTGTCTCTGAGAGACTCACTCTCTAGGCAGTAGTGAGCTGCGAATGTATGTATGGAAGACCATGTGGTGGCTTTACAAATGTCTGTAACCGGCACTGAGCGGAGGTTGGCCACCGACGCCCTCATATGATGAGCAGTGATCTGGTGCTCCAGGGAGAGGCCAGCTTGCTCATAAGCGAGGGCAATACAGTCCGCCACCCAAATGGAAAGTGTTTGCTTGGTCACAGGAAGCCCCAGCCTGCTGGGGTCATAGGAGACAGAGTTGAGGAGCCCTGCGGTGGGCTTGCATAAAAGGACAAAGCCCTTTTACAATCCAACATATGCAGAACCGCCTCTGCCTTATCGGCATGAGGCTGTAGGAAGAAGGTGGGGAGAACCACCTCCTGATTGAGGTAGAAAGCAGACACCACCTTCACGAAGAATTTGGGGTGAGTGCGAAGCCCAACCCTGTTCGTTAAGAACCTGGTATAAGGGGGATCTGCCACCAGGTCCTGCAGCTCACTCACTCTGCGAGCAGATGTCAAGGCTACCAGAAAGGCCATCTTCTAGGAGTGATACCTCAGGTGGCAAGTCACCAAGGATTCAAATGCTGGTCTGGTGAGCTGCGAGAGCACCACATTGAGATCCCACTCTGGTGCAGGGGGACGGAGGGGGGCTTTGACAGCAGAAGACCCCTGAGGAACCTGGAGACCAGGGGCTGGCATGTAAGGGGTCTCCCCTCCACAGGGTGGTGGTTAGCTGCTATGACGCTGAGATGCACCCTTACCAAATTAGACTTCAACCCTGAACGGGAGAGATGCAGTAGGTACTGCAATATGAGCTGCAGACGGCATGAGAAGGGATTCTCATCCCTTGCCGCACGCCACAGAGAGAATCTCCTCCACTTGAAGGCATATGACCATTCTGGGAGGCCAGGAGAATCTCTTGCACTTCATCTGAGAGGCTAAAGCGGGCCAGTGCTACCCTTTCAGCATCCATTCAGTTAACATCAGGGATCCCAGGTTGGGGTAGAGAAGGAAGCCCCCCTCCAGTGAAAGGAGATCCAGCTGTCGGCCCAGTGCCACCAGAGGTGCCACTGACAGGGAGAGCAGCAGGGGGAACCAGGGCTGTCTGGGCCACCTGAGAGCAACCAGGATCACTGTGGCATGGTTGCTCTGGATTTTGAAGAGGCATCTGGCTATCAGAGAGGTTGGTGGGAACACATTAAGCAGGCCCTTTGACCATGAAAGCAGAAAGGCATCCGTTGCCCCCCGTCTGTGGTGTGGTTGAGGTGAGCAGAATCTGGGTAGCTGAGCATTGTCCAGGGAAGTAAAGAGGTACAGCCAAGGCTTGCCACAGAGGAAGAGCCTTCACACCACCTTGGGATCCAGGTGCCACTTGTGTGGGCGGAGGATCCTGCTGAGCTTTTCCGCCAGGAGGTTGTCCTGGCCTGGCACGTACACCGCTCTCAGGAGCATGCTATTGCACACTGTGAAGGAATGGAGGGCTACCACCTCCCAAAAGAGGGAGTAGGAGCCCATGTCTCCCTGCTTGTTCACAAAGAACATGGCCACCTGATTGTCCATCTGTATGAGGACTGAGAAGTTGCTCAGGAGGTAGCAGAAGGCCTATAGGGCTAGGAAGATGGCCCTGAGCTCGAGGAGGTTGATCTTTAACCTGGATTCCTCTGAGGACCAATTGCCCTGAATACAATAACCGTCGCAATACGCCTCCCAGCCCACCAGGGAGGCGTGTTGTCAGGACCTTTTGTGGTGCTGGTGCTTGGAAGGGCATCCCTGCCTTGAGATGGTGTGGGGACTGCCACCAGTTGAGGGAGGCCGCCAGTTGATGGGTGACTTTTACCCTGTCCCTCAGCCTTCCTGTGGCCTGTGTCCATTGTGATCTGAGGCACCACTGGGCTCGCATGTGTAGGCGAGCTAAGGATGTGACATGAACTGTTAAGTCCATGTGGCCGAACAAGCAGAGGAGGCGGTGGGCTGGTAGTGACCCGCAGTCTTGAACATTCTTTGCTAACTGTATCAGGCGATGGGCCCGTCCTGTTGGAAGGAAGACCTTGACCTGCAGAGTGTCCAACTGGGCTCCTATGAACTCCAGGTCTTGAGCTGGGGAGAGGCTGGACTTGGGATAGTTGATGATGAATCCCAATTGCTGCAGGGTGTGGATGGTAAGCCTTGTGGCCTGGCTAGCCTTGAGAGCCGTGCTGCCTCTGATGAGCCAGTCATCCAAGTAGGTGAAGACATGGGACCCCTGGAGATGCACATGAGCGGACACAACTGCCAGGCACTTTGTGAAGATCCTTGGCGAGGACGCCAGGCTGAAGGGTAGCACCCTGAAATGGTAGTGCTGCCCCGCACAAGAACCTCAGGTACTGCCTGTGGGAGGGATGGACCAGGATGTGGGTGTATGTGTCCTTGAGGTCCAAGGGGCAGAGCAGCAGTGTCCCAAGGGAGAGCATCTTGAATTTCTCCCTCACCAAGAACTTGTTTAAGTTGCACAGGCGCAGGATGGGCCGGAGGCCCCCTGTTCTTTTTGGGAAAAGGAAATACCTGGAGTAGAAACCCTTCCCCCAGAGGTGCTGGGGCATGGACTCCACTGCTCTGTCCCTGAGCAAGCCTGCGGAGTACTGCGATGAGCAAGGCCTGGTGGAGGAGGGGCCGTGATGGCTCTCCTGGGAAGAAGTCTGGAGGGTTCTGTTGAAGGTGAAGGTGGTAACCCTCCCTCACCACCTGCAGGACCCACTTGTCCATGGTGATGTTGGACACTTGTGGGTAAATGAGGCCAGTCAACCCCCCCTTTGGGCTGAGGCGTTACTTCTGAGGGAGGAGAGTCCCAGCCTAGAGAGTCAAAAGCTTCCCCCAAGGTTGGGCGGGAGCTGGTGTCTGAAGCTTGGGGGGCCTTAGGCTTCCGAGGCTCATGCCTGGTGTAGCTGCCTCTGATAGGACTGGTAGGGCCCAGCTTGATAGTAACCCTTTTTCCTCTGGAAAAAGGACTTTCTGCCCCAAAGCATTTTTCTTAGGGAGGGCCAAGGTCTTTCTGGACAGTCTTTGCTGGGTGACTACCTCGGCCTCGATCTTCGCTGCCTTATCGGACATCGATTTACCAAATAGATTCTTGCCTTTGCAGGGGATATCGAGCAGATTTTCCTGCACCCACTACTCAAGGTCCAAGGTTGGCAAACATGCCTGGCGCTGAGCACCAATGCCCACGGCTGCCACCCTGGCAGCCGACTCCAACACATCATAAGCGGCTCTCGAGAGGAATTTGGAGCAGTCCCAGATGCCTGCCACCAAGGACTGGAACCTCTGGAGGGGTTCCCCGGCAAGGCCCACCGAGAACCCCGAGAGCTGCTGAACCAGGCCTTTCAGGTATATCTCTATGTAAAATTCATACGCCTGTATGGGGCACCTGAGCATGGCGCCATTGTAGCACTTGCGGCCCAAGGCATCGAGGACCTGGACTTCCCTACCGAGGGGAACCGAAGAGTAGGTTTTCTGACTTTTCAGTTTCTGCATCGAGGACTCCACCACCATTGAGTTGTGGGGGGAGTTGTGGCTTATAGATGTAATGTTGGCGACCCGTTACAATAGAACCTGGGGCCCTTTCGGACACCTTAGATAGCGCTGAGGCGCTGACTAACTTACTGGCACTGAGGCTGGGGACTCCCGCATTCTGAGGGAGTAGCCTTTCAAGGATGGGCAGAACTGACACCGTGAGAATCTTCTTGGGAGGGGACTCATATTGCAGGATTTCAAGCTCCTCGGTGCGTGGGTCCTCCTTTGACTCCATCTGGATCGAGAGCGCCTGGGCCATATAACAGACAAAGACATGAAAGGCTATGTCCTCATGCGGAGAGTGGTGCCGAGGCTCCGGGGGAGATGGCTAGGAGGGGACGTCCCTGTGCCAGTAGGTCCGAAGAGACCTCATCCTCGGTTTCCCAATCGGATTCCGAGGGCGTTGAAGAGTCGGCCCTGGGGGCAGCCCCAAGGAACTGGAAGACAGGACTCCAGAGGAGCGTGACCGAGACCTCGATCGATGCCGAGGACTTACCCGAAGCCGGTGGCACTTGGAGCCTGGATCAACATATGGGGATGCCCCCAAGGTCGGGGGCCCAGGGTCAGGGCAGATGATGTTGGGATTCCGGACATCAACGCCCGCTGTAAGGCCAAGATGGAGGAGAGACTCTGCTCCATGGCCGCCATTCGGGACTCGAGGCCCAATGGCTGTGTAGCTCCCGGCGTCGAGGCCTCAGGTCCGACACCGGCACTCTGGAGAGTGCATCCTTGAGGACTATAGGCTCACGGGTTCTGGCACGGTCTCCGCCGGTCAAGGACTCTAGTCTCGAGACTTTCTGAGGGTGCTGGTTGGAGTCGCCCAAGTCACGGCGAGGAACCTTGCCCAGCTTCAGCGGAGGCACCTCCTTCAGGACCTTCTTCTTCTTCTTCTTCTTAGGAGGGTCCGGGGCCGCACCGGAGGAGCTGCCACCATGGGACTCTGAGGACGCCCGGACCTCCCGCAAAGGGCTCAGCGATGTGGAAGCTGGGGGAGAATCAGATCTGGGGAACAGCTTCCCCCCTGCAACTCCAACCGCCTTTTGTTTGTCTTAGGGGGTAATGGCTTGTCACCGGTCGCAGGTGGAGCAGTCGTGGTTGTGGTCCAGGCCCAGGCAGCGAAGACAGCAGTCATGAGTGTCAGTAACTGAGATTGTCTGACTGCAGCGGTTACACTTCATGAACCCATCGGGAGTTATGGTGGGAGAACACCTGGTCGGGGTAGAGGACCCCCAGGCATAAAAAGGTGCGAAGGCTGGTCGAGGTGGAACCTCGAGGAAAACAAGAGAAAAAGGGGAGCTGAGATCGGCACCGGTGGTGCTGCCTCGAAGCGGGAAGGGAACCGGTATGCAAATCGGACAAATGGAAGAAATTTTAGAACTTTTTCTAGGAGACTAGAGAACCATGTCCATTGAGCTCTGCGGAAAAAAGAAGACTGAGCAAGATGGCACCCTTAGGTGAGAAGGGGACCACGCATGCATGGTAGCATTCCCAAAGGCTTTCTTTGAAAGCTAGGGAAATGCTCCGTGAGGGCTCCATCGGCGCCGACTTCACCCATATGCGAGGACTGACTTCCTGCTTGTTCCTGCAGAACCACTGATACGGTGTCAACTAAAAGTAGGGAGATCCTGTCCCCACCCCCAAAATGCTTCAGACCCATCCAAACATTCATCATGGCTAAAAAATGAGCCCAAAATTCACTATATTCATTTTAATACAATTTTTTAACATGCATTAAAACCTTTTAATGTGCTCTAATTTGCAGGTTGACAATATTAAATAAATTTGCATATATGTTCTCAAATGCTTTACAAAAATATTTAAGCAGCACAATGCAAATTTAAACGTAATCTTTAATATTGATACGACAGTGGGCACATACTCAGGTAGTAAGTAATATTTTGATACAGCTATTAAAAAGCCTTTACCTGCATAATGTTACTGGGATCCTCTTCAGCAGAAGCAACAAAGAGATCGTGTCTAGAAACAACTCCTTCTGAGAGAAAATACTTCAGCAACAAATGAGAATATGTGTTGTATTTATCTTCTTCTGTCAAAATAAACATATTTACTGACATTCACAGAGTCCTAAATATTGTTCTCAACTTCAAAACTGAAAACTATTGAAAATATTCTAACGGTACTAATAACCTCAAAATGACTTTGGCTCCAAAGTTATAATCAATAAAGAAAACGTCCAATAAAGAGATTACCCCCCTAAAATGCAAGTGCATCTATAAAAGGGCAGGCCTGCATTTAGACAGCTTTTGATAAGAGTGTTGCCAGCTTCTTTCATGCCTCAGTCTCTCTGAATAGCCCAGGCCTGGAAATATTCAGCATAGGGCCCACAGGCCTTTGCACATGTGGGAGGAGGGGCAGTCCAGAGCACAAGGGATTGCTGGACTTATGCTGAATCTTTACAGTGTATTTGCTGCCACTGTTCCAGGAAGGCAGCGAGAGGGGGCAGAGGGGCACAAAGCACCTCTTCTGCCCCCTCCAATTAGCAGAGGGAAGGCATCAGGCTGGGGAGAGGATAACAGAGTGTTTCTTTCCTTCCCTCTACATCAATGCCTATAAAAAGGAAAGAAATTTAAGTTAAAATCAGGCACTTATGAAGCTAAAATCAGGCACTTATGAAGCTAAAATCTTTCCGAGTTTCAGATTACTGCAACAGCACATATAATACTAGTATATGGGAGCAAATCATTTAACCCTCCATTGCCTCGCAAAAATATCCAAGTTATCAATGTCCCTGTTTAATGTACATTACCAAGTATAAGCTACAATGTAAACCGCTTTAACTGAAATGATAAAGTGGTATAAAAAAACCTGTTAAATAAATGAATACTAAATAAAAATGATAAGAGAGGGAGAACTGGGACTTTTACAAAAACAGAAAGCATTTCTTGTTTGTGCATTTGTTGGAAAATAAAAGCAGATTATGACCATTACCATCACGATAACACAAAGCTCTAGATCACACTGAGCAGATGAAGCTGTATTACTTTGCTGGAAATTTGATGACTGAATGCTTGGGTGAGAAGAGAGATTGTAGGTTTCTGCTTTACTTTCCTTAAAAAGCAAGGATTAGCTATTAGCTTACATAAAGAGAAAAAATCCATTTGCCCAGTTTTTCTACAAAAAATGGTAGATATTAGCTTGGTTAAAGGATCTAAAATCTATTTACACTAGCTTTATTTAGGAACTCTTTTATTAAGCACCAGTAACCAATTTACATACATTAACGCATGTGGTAACTGGTCACTGCAATGAATGCGCATGCCAGCTACCGACCCCCAAAATGCATGTTAACTAGCACTTCCATGCTAATGTCGAGAGTAGTTTGCTTTAATACCTACAAAGTTTATTTTTACTGTTCAATGTAAATAGTTGATTTCTATTGTTCTATGTAAAATGTATACAAATTGTGTACAAGACTGTTAATCTGTTATATGTAAACCGCCCTTGATCTCTGGAAGGGGCGGTATAAAAGAAATAGTTAAATAAATAAATAAAAAATAAATAAATAAATAAAATAAGACTAGAGGGCAAGTGTGGACATGGAGAGTACATTTGTGCCCAAACACCATTAATGTAACCTAATGATACTTCTACATGCATTGTTTGGTGCATCTGTCTTAATTGTGCCATGCCATGCGTTAATGTAATCCGCTGCATGTTAACTGCTGGGAACATACTGATCATGCACCCAGCAGCTAACACAGAGGCTTTGCACTTAACATGTGCTACAAAAATTCAGTGCACAGCCTTACTGGGTTTTAGTAAAAAGGCCCATTAATTTTCCTTTCCACCAACCCTCCACAACTCGTCTCACTCCAGTTACATCCCTTAATTTACAGTCACTTATCTCTAACAGCACAAGAGGCAAATTTCTCATCATAGGGCATTTTCATCAGCAAGGGATTAACCCTTAACAGATTGATTGCAGTTCAATGAGAAGTATATACCAAATAATCTTTAGGCCCTTCATATTAGTTTAGGTATCTCTACTTCCACAGTAACTCTAACTAACTTAACAATTGACCAATACTATGATGCGGACAGCAGTCCAGCAGCAATATTGGTGATCCAGTCTTTTGCATAGGGTACCACATATATTTCATCTCCCAGTTGGTGAGAATGTGTGTACTTGGTGCAAAGAGCTCCTGTTTCTCAGAGAATGAGTCTAATCTCTGGAAACTACAGTAGCAAACCTGTAGGAGCTGAGGCAGACAGGTAGGTATAAAGAGGAGACATATAGGAACATAGTAGAGTAGTCCCATCTCCAGTCTGTCAGCCTTTATATCACCTTGGAGGAGAGAGGTCACTTGGAAGGACAGCATCACCTTGAAGTGACAGGAAGCAATCCTGTAGCCAGGACCTGCCCTCCAGAAGATACAATATCCTTTGCTCCAAGGACATGTCTCCAGGAGCTTCTGCTTAGGAGGGAAGGGTAGGAATGGCCATTTTAGTTGGCAATTCAATCATTAGGCTTGTAGATAGCTGGGTGGTTAGTGGACATGAGGATCGCTCAGTACTTGCCTACCTGGTGAGAAAGGAGCAGACTATATGTGTCACTTATACAAGATTTTAGAGGAGATTAGGTACCAACCATATAGGCATGTAGAAGAGAGGTTCTGCAAGCCAAATTTAGGCTCTTGGGTAGAAAGCTGAAATCCAGAATCTCCAGGGTAGCATTTTCAGAAATGCTCCCCATTCCACACACAAGACCCAAGAGGCAGGCAGATCTCCGAAGTGTCAATATGTGGGTGAGATTATGGTACTGGGAGGAGGGATTTACATTTGTTAGGAACTGGACAGCATTCTTGGAAAGAAGTCTATTCTGAAAAGGTGGGCTCCACCTTAAACAGGATGGAACAAGACTGCTGGTGCTATCATTTAAAAAGGAGATACATCAGCTTTTAACACTAGAAGCCCCAAAAAGGCATTTTACCTAGAAATCCCAAAGTGCGTCAATTGACGCATTATCACGATGACTGCGTTAAGCATGAAATGCAGATGTCACTTAATTTTAAGTTACTTATTTGTTTACTACATGCAGTATGTGATATCATTACATAACTGACATGGTTCTAGCAGTGGCGCCGGTATAAACCTTCGAAGATGCATTTGCGTCAATTGACGCACTTTGGGGCTTCTAGTGTACTAGAACCTGGGAGAAAGCAGGCAGTGACTCAGGAGCACATGGTCTGGCACAAGTTATCTTTGAAAGATACTAACAAAACAGAGAAGGTAGGGCATTCTGGAAGAGGTTGCAACAAAGGCGAAAGTAGCACAAGTGCCTTTAAGTGAAGAGCAGACAGAGTTAAAGGATTGCAAATTATCTCTGCCAACTGCTAAGCAAGTTGTTGATCTAGACCGATGAGCCTAAAGTCAGTATCAGGCAAAATAGTTGAAACCATTATTTAGAACAAAATTACTGGACACATAGACATACATAGTTTAATGGGACAAAGTTAACATGGATTTAGCTAAGCAAAGACTTACATCAACAATCTGCTTCATTTCCTTGAAGGCGTGAATAAACACATGGATAAAGTGAGTCAGTTACTAATATATTTAGATTTTCAGAAAGTGGTTGCGACCTGGCTGCTGTTGGAAACAGAATACAGAATACTGAACAGTATTCTTTGCATTAGTTAAATCACTAACCAAAACAGCCACTCCGGAACATCCAGATAGCCTCATAAATCCACAAACGCTCGCAAACCACTACGCAAGCAAGCTGACTACCAACATCCCCAATCTCCCTATAGACACACAATGCCAAGGCACAGAGGTGGAGAGTAAACAAAAATGGAGTATTTTCCACAACATCGATGTGCAGCAAACCATCAACATACTAACCTCCATAAATACCACCACCTCCCCACTCGACCCCTGCCCAACAGCATGGATAAAAACAGCAAAAAAAGAGATCAGCCAGCAAATATCCCACATCATAAACCAGTCACTAAATCAAGGAATAATGCCTGACCAACTGAAACAATCTATAATAAGGCCAATCCTAAAGAACAACTCGCTCAACAAGGAAGACCCGACATCATACCGCCCCATCTCCAGCATTGCATTCCTTGCAAAGATCATTGAAAAAGCTGTGCTAATACAGCTTCAAGAGCATCTCGAGGACTGTGATACCCTAGATACACAGCAATACGGGTTCAGAAGAAATCATGGAGTTGAGACGCTTTTGATAGCACTAATGAACAACCTCATCCAAGGCCTAGAGAACAGAGAGAAAATGTTTATACTCATTTTCATTGACATCTCTGCCGCCTTCGACACAGTACACCATAAGAGCCTCCTCAACAAACTAGAAGATATAGGAATTGTGGGAACCCCCCTCAAATGGTTCTCCTCCTACATAACGAACAGAAGGCCGCAAGTACAATTTAATGGCGAAAAAGCTGAACCTTTCGCTCAAACGCAGGGCATACCCCAGGGTTCTGCCCTCTCGGCACTTCTGTTCAACATATACATGCGACCCCTCTGCGACATCTTCAAAAGACATAATATTAAATACCACATCTATGCGGATGATATTATGCTTTATACGCAACTAGATGCGGCCGACCCTCAATATACACTACTCGAAAAATGCCTGGATGAGATGTTAGGCTGGCTACAGAAAAACAACATGACAATAAACCATAAGAAAACAGAAGTCATGTACATATCCAGCAAACCAAACTTCAACCCCCCCCCTACAATCACACTGTGCAATAACACGTACAGCACGAAAAATGAAATAAAATATCTGCGAGTCACACTCGACAGCAACCTGAAAATGGAGACACACCTACGCAAAACGAATAAAGCCATCTTCCATAAACTAAGAGTGTTACAACCACTAAGGAAAATAATAGAACCCGGTGATTTTCGGTCGGTAGCACAAGCTCTCATTATACCGCACTTAGATTACTGTAATGCCATCTTACAAGGGCTGCCTAAAAAATCTCTAAATATCCTGCAGATGGCCCAGAACGTAACAGCCAGGATCATAATGGGAACAAGCATTGCTGAACACATTACCCCCATTTTAATAGAGCTACACTGGCTACCAATTGCAGCCAGGATTCAATACAAGATATTAATGACCACCTTCAAGCTAATAAACAACTTATCCCCATCATTCCTATCCTCACTTATCAGCATGCAACCCACAAATAGGGACAGAAGAACCATCAACTCAGGAACCCTGCAAGTCCCCATCAACATCAGGACAGTGAAAACAACTACGAGTCATAGAGCCTTCTCTTTCTCTGCACCAACTACCTGGAATCAACTCCCCTGTGAGCTGCGCCTAACCAAGGACATCACCAAATTCAGAAAAGAGCTAAAAACACACTTATTCCGATGTCATTACAATCAAATATAACCTTCTACTGCTAGTGATTTGTAAAAACTGATATATGTTTAAATATGTTTTAAATATGTAAATATGTATATATAAATGTAAAAACGTATGATTCGTCCCCGAAGACGCCAATCATGTGTGCTGTGACCTCAGATCTATGTATATACCCCCCCCCCCCCAAGTCTTGATTGACTACCCCACAAAGATTAATCAAACCGCTGCTGATCGCTGGAAGTAGCGGTATATAAATGTGTAGTAAATAAAAATAAATAAATAAATAAATAAAATAAATAAATAAATAAACTTGATGGACCCTTGGTCTGGCCCTTGTGTTCTTAAGTCCCACATCAGAACTTCCTGAGCAAATTAAAATGTCATGGCATAAGAGACAGAGAGTAGGGATAAAGGGTCAATTTTCTCAATGGAGGAAGGAGAATAGTGGAGTACTCTGGAGATCTGATTGGGACTGGTGCTTTATAACATTTATAAATGATCTGGACTTGGGAACAATAAACAAATTAAAATTTGTAGATGACACAAAATTATTCAAAATGCAGATTGTGAGAAACTGCAGAAGGATCTTGCGAGACTGGGTATCCAAATGTGGACAAGTGCAAAGTTATGCATATAGGAAAGCATACTATAATGCTAGGTTCCACACTTGGCGGCACCACCCAGGAAAAGGAAATGAGTGTGATCATAGACAATGCATTGAAATGGTCTGTTCTATGTGCTGCAGTGGCCAAAAAAGCAAAACAGAATAATAGGAATCATTAGGAGAGGAATAGAGAATAAAACAAAGGATATCATGACTCTTTATTGCTCCATGGTGTAATTGCACCTTGAATACTGTATGCAATTCTGGTCTCTGCAGCTCAAAAAAAACCACGTGGAGCCTGATTCAGGGAGGGAGATGTCCAGACGTCCCCGAGGAAGACTGGCCAGTTAGAACCTGATATGGATGGCCCTGCATGCCCCTGCCACCTGTGGAGACATCCTCCCCGCAGGTGCCCCTGACTCCTGCAGCTTCGGACCCCCCTTATCCCTGCTGCCCAACCCACGGCTGGTCTGCCGGGGCATGGATCAGATGGCAGGAACCCCCCCACACCCACCCCCAGCAGGAAACCCCAGGCCTGATTGCTGGATTGGTGCTGCTTATTCTACCTTTGAGCTGGAATAAGCAGCATGTCCCCCTTGACCTGGCAGGACGTACAAGGTCGTGACCTGTATCGGCCCTGTATGTCCTGCCGGGCTGGCCCGCCCCCACTCCATCCAGATCCTGCTCTCTCCCCCCCCCCATTTATTTATTTGTTTGTAACGTTTTTCTATACCACCCCTTCCAGAGATCAGGGACGGTTTACACAGAAACTCAACAAGAAACATTGAACAAAAGTTGGGTTTTAACAAACTATTTACAACTATAATACAGTTGTACATCATTGAGGGTAGTAATGAGAGTAAATGATAACAGCGTAACCCCTATCTTGCTGCTCAGGACGTAAGGGAAGAGCAAGAGGGGGAAATCAGGTCTGGACAGCTTGCGGGGCTGTACATCCCACCGGGATGTGCAGCCTCGCAACCCACATCCCAGAATCGCATACTTTAGAGTAAAGGCGGGATAGAGGAGATATGATAGAAATATTTAAATATCTCCGTGGCATAAATGCACAGAAAGCAAGCTCTGCTATGAGGGGACATAGGAGGAGGGTGAAAGGGGATAGACTTAGGAGTAAAATGCAGAAATATTTCTTTACAGAAAGAGTATAGAAGCATGGAATAGTCTCCAGGTGGAGGTGGTAGAGATGAGGACAGCATCTGAATTCAAAAAAGCAAGGGACAAACACAGAGGATCTCTAAAGGTAAAAAGAGGACTATTGTAGTTGATATGGAAGGGCAGACTAGATAGGCCATGCGGTCTTTTTCTGCTGGAGAACTTGCAGTTGTGACCAATGTCGTGATGTGACTGTGAGCATAAACCTCTGAACTACTGAGAGATCTATGAAGAATAGTTGGCCACTGTCAGCATACAGTGCTTAAAGAATAATTAGTAAAGTCTTACTCTCTATACACATTCTTATTGAAACCTAGCAAGGGCAAACAGTGCCACATAATTCTGGTTAATTTGCAGAATGCTTGCAATCCTTTTTGTATATTGTCGAATGGAGCATATGTATAAAGACTTCTTCCAACTATCAAGATGGCAACCACCTGTAAATCAGATGTGGTGCCTAGGACTCTGAAGCACATGACAAGAAAGTGTAGTTACTCACCTGTAACAGGTGATCTCCGGGAACAGCAGGAATTGAGTCTTCACATATGGGACTTCCTAGCTTAGAGATGCCAGAGAGATGATCTCAGAGCGAGCTGTGGAACACAGGCCTAAGTAGTAGGTCATATATCCTGTGAGGATGTCTGGTATTGAACCCCGGGACGGGGGGTAGGAGTTGATCTAACTCTGAAAGAGATGCTGGAGAACAGCTTGGCCAAACGAGGCATCCTGGCAGGAGTCTTTGTCTAGGCAATAGTGAGCAGCAAAAGTATGGACAGAGGACTTGGCTGCTGCTTTACATATCTTATCGATCGCCACAGAGCGTAGATTTGCCATGGAGGCTGCCATTGCTCGAACATTATGTGCAATGACGTGACCCTCAAGAGAGAGCCCTGCACTGTCGTAAGCAAAGGAGATACAATCTGCTATCCATTTGGAGAGAGTTTGCTTGGATACTGGTAGTCCTAGGTGACTGGAATCAAAAGCGATGAAAAGTTGGGAAGCTTTTCTGTGTTGAGTTCTTTGGAGATAAAAGACAAAAGCACGTTTGCAATCCGAGTATGAAGGGTTACCTCCTCCCTAGAAGAATGAGGTCTAGGGAAGAAAACAGGGAGATACACTGACTGGTTTAAGTGAAATAGCGAGACCACCTTTAGCATACAGTGAGGATGAGTCCTAAGGACCACCTTATCATGGTGGAAATGTGTATAAGGAGGATCAGCCACAAAAGCTTGAAGTTCACTGATGCGCTTTGCTGAAGCGAGGGTAATAAGGGTGACCTTCCAGGTAAGAAACTTCAGGGAAGTAGTGGCTAGGGGTTCGAAGGGCGGCTTCATAAGCTGTCCTAAAACCACATTAAGGTCCCATGCTACTGGGGGTGATTTATCGTGAGGCTTAGTTAATAGAAGCCCTCTCATGAAGCGGTTGAGAGGAGATGGGTTGACCATCCAAAGGTATGTGGGAAGCCGCTATGGCACTTAGGTGGTTTCTTACCGAATTGGTCTTGAGTCCAGAGGTGGAGAAGATATTCAAGTAATGTTTCCACGTGAGCTGAAAAGGGGTTAAGATCCCTTTTTGAACACCAGACAGAGAATCTACATCACTTGAAGACATAGGAGCGCCTTGTGGAAGGTTTCCTAGAAGACAAAAGAATAGCTTTCACTTGTTGAGAGAGGCTGATGCCCTGGAATTCTATGCCTTCAGCAGCCATGCTGTTAGGTGTAGGGACTATGGATTGGGATGCAGCAGTGTCCCGTTCTCCTGTGAGAGGAGATCTGGGGCAGACCCCAAATCTACTGGTTGAACTCGAGAGAGATGTAGAAGCAGAGGATATCATGGTTGTCATGGCCAACGTGAGGCTAAGAATCATGTAGCCCTTGTCTCTCTGGAGTTTGAAAAGAGTTTTGGGGATGAGGGGAATGGGAGGGAAGGCGTATAGGAAGCCCTGCCCCAGTAAAGGTGAAAGGCATCTACCGCTTGGCTGTTGTAAGCAGGGGTTCTGAACAGAATCGGGGAAGTCTGGCATTATGAGGATTTGCAAACAGGTCTATGTCTGGGGTTACCAGATCTGAAAAATGTACGCAACCTTGTCTGAATGGAAAGGCCACTCATGGGGTATTAGGACCCGACTGAGTTTGTCTGCCAAGAGATTCTGTTTGCCTGGGAGATAAACTGCAAGTAGGTGAATCTGATGTTGTATGGCGAAGGACCATAGGTGCAGGGCTTCGCTGCAAAGTGCCCAAGAGCCTGTTCCGCCCTGCTTGTTCAAGTAGAACATGGCTACCTGATTGTCCGTCTGGACTAGAACTGTGCGGAAGCAAAGGTGGTCATGGAACACCTTAAGAGCATTGTGGATGGCTCTGAGTTCCAGCAGATTTATGTGGTGTTGCGACTCCTGATGAGTCTAAAGACCCAGAGTGGAGAGGTCCAGATGAGCTCCCCAGTCTAGTTTGGACGCATCCATCATCAGAGTACATTGATGTGGAGGCTTCTGAAAAGGTGACCCTATGAGAAGGTGTTCTGGGGATTGCCACCACTGGAGAGATGAGACGTGTAGAGAGTGTTATCTTGTCTCCCAGACAAACAGATGCTTGAGACCACTGGGAAGCCAGAGTCCATTAAGCTGCACACATATGTAGACGAGTGTATGGAACCACATGTATAGAAGATGCCATATGGCCCAGAAGTTGCGGCATTTCTCAAGCAGTGAGAAAGGTTTTGAGGCCTGCTTGGGATGCAAGCTGGATGAGTCAAACACAGCGGGCTTGAGGCAGAAAAGCCCTTGACTACTGAGTGTCTAGGAGGGCTCCTATAAACTCCAGAGTTTGAGGGGAAACGAGTTGGGACTTTGTAAGATTTATTACAAATCCCAAGTGTTGCAGCACCTGCCTGGTGTGCATGAGAGAAAGATTGTCCTCTAGAGGTATGCTTGCTCGAATTAGACAGTTGTCTAAGTAGGGGAAGACAAATATCACTAGAGTCCTTAGGAATGCAGCTACAACTGCTATGTACTTTGTAAAGACTCTTTGGGCAGAGGCGAGGCCAAAAGGCAGGATTCTGTACTGATGTTTCTCCTGGAACAGGAAACGCAGAAACCTTCTGTGTTCTGCATGGATAAGAATGTGAGTATATGCATCCTTTAGATCTAGAGAACAGAGCCAGTCTTGACTCTGGAGATAGGGGAGAAGAGTACCTAGGGAGATCATTTTGAATTTCTCCCGGAGTAGATACTTGTTCTGTTTTCTAAGGTCCAGGGTGGACCTGTATCCTCCTGTTTTCTTTGGAATGAGGAAGTAAGGAGAATAGAAGCCCAGACCTTGCTGGGAGAGTGGCACCTCTTCTACTGTACCCTGCGAGAGAAAGGAGGTGACCTCCTGCAATAAGAGAGAGGTGAGAGGGGGTTGAGAACTGAACTCTGTTAGCGGAGACTGGGAGGGTAGACGTCAGAAGTGAAGTTTGTACCTTTCCCTTACTATGGAGAGAGTCCAGTGTTCTGATATTACAAGATGCCACCTATGGGCAAAGTGACATAGCCTGCCTGGAATGGGGATAGAATCTGGAATCTCCAGCGGCAGGACAGCTATCTTCTCCAGAAAGGAGTCAAAGACCCTGAGGAAGTTGGGTCTGCTGAGCCGGCTGAGACCTGGGAGTCTGAGTCTTTCTTTGTTGTTTAGGTTGTTGCCCTTTTTGAGGAGCATGGATGGGACAGTGCACCGCAGGGTTGTAAGAGGAGTACTACTTCTTTTTCTTATTGAAGAAGGGTTTCTTTGTTATCTTCTTCTTAGCTGGGTTGGCAGTTGATCTAGAAAGTCTATTTAGTGGTGTTCCTAGACTCTAATTGAGATGTCTTAGCCTGCTAGTCTTTGCCAAAAAGGTTTTCGCCTGTGCAAGCTATGTTACCCAGCTTGTCTTGAAACCCACTGTTCAAAATCAGAGGCTTGGAGCCAAGCAAGCCTGCGTGCACCAATGCATATAGCTGAAGTCCTGCTGATGCATTCAAAACAGTCAAAGATTGCCCTGTTAACAAATTTGGAAACATTCTGGGCATGCTTCACCAGGGTGAGATAATCAGCTCTCTTATAGTCAGGGAGGAGAGGAGCCATCAACTCCAAATCCCTAGCCACCTCTCTAAGAAACATACCCATGTACAGTATGTAGGAACTGATTTTGGCCAATAACATAGAGGTCTGAAAACATTGATGACCAAAAGCATCGAGGGTTCTTGATTCCCTGCCCAGAGGGTTCGAGAAATGTGTTTTGTCACTTTTAATTTGACACATTGCCGATTCAACCACCATGGAATGGTGTGGTAATTGCGTCTTCTGGAAGCTGGGGCACTCCAGTACCCGTACATAGTATCGCGCCTTCGAGTATGTGGAGAGATGGTTAAGGGTGTCTCCCACATTCGAAGCATAAGGTTGTGAAGTATTCAATGAATAGGAAGAGTAGCAGCTTCCTTTGGGGCTGCAGGGTATTGAAGGATTTTAAGCTCCTCAGCCCTAGGCTCCTTCTCCGAATTCATGGTGATGGAGAGGCTCCGAGCAATATCGCGGATAAAATCTTGAAGAGACATGTCCTCCGGAGGGGACATGCGACTTTGTGGGGACGCAGATGGATCCTCCTGCAGAAGTCTCATTTCCCTTGTACCAGCTGATTCATCATCTGACGAATCAGAGTCTGAAGACTCGAAGTATCGACGGGCCGGGTGCTCGCATTCTTTCCATACTCAATACTGGTCAAAATTGGCATCAGAAAGTTTCGGTGCCAGAAAGCACAGTTACTTACCTGTAACAGGTGATCTCCGGAACAGCAGGAATTAGTCTTCACATATGGGAGACGTTGCCGACGGAGCCCGCACGGGAATGCTCCCCAGCATCCAATCAGAAAGCCTTTGGGAGCATCCCCCGCGCCTGCGCAGTGGCTTCCCGCCCTTCCTACTGCCTTTCCCCAGTTGAGTTTCATAGCTGAGCCAGAAGGAGAGGAGAGGAAGGAATAGAGAGAAAGAGATACAACTCCCAGGGGAGGTGGGCGGGTTGTGAAGACTAATTCCTGCTGTTCCGGAGATCACCTGTTACAGGTAAGTAACTGTGCTATCTCCAGGAACAAGCAGGAATGAGTCTTCACATATGGGGTCTCCCAAGCTGAGGATGCCCAGGGGAGATCCCGTAAGCCCGGCCCAGGACGGGATGGCATTTGCCCAACCTGAATCCCCGGCATCCCCCGAGGGATGGAGGGTAGGAGTTGAGAAGAGAGGAACAGCAAAACCCAAAGACTACAGGGAGAGTAGTCATTAGAATGCATGGAAGCATCATTAAGTTTTTAATGAATTAATGACTTAGTACCATGTACAGCTTACCTACTGAGTTGTAGGAAGTAGGACTGTGATGGAGGTACTGTAGATGCAGTAGTGAGGTCTTCAATGGAACTTCACCGCAGCGAGGAGGAAGTTCCAAATCCGGAAGGCCAGGAGATCCAGGAGTCAGCTGGGTCAGGAGAAGGACGGCAAGTCTTCAAGGAAGCTTTATGCAAAGCTGAGCACTCCCTTAGGAGCAGAGTCCATAACTCAGAGGACTAACAGTAGAAGACTGGCCGATCTGGATAGCCTATTCCGGAGAAGAGTAGGGGTGTACCCCGGAGCAGAAAGAGTACACAGCCTGCCCTAGCGAAGAGATAGGGAGACAAGGGTCTGAACCTCCGGGAGGAGGGCATAACTGAAAATAGAAGCTGTTGACTTCACAGCAGTAGAGTACAACCAGTCCGAGGGCTGATCTAAGGAATAGGCAGGCGGACTGGCCGGACCCCGGAGGGGGGGGGGGGGGGCGTGAGTACCGGCCATTGGGAAAAAAATAGGCGGCAGAACACAGGCACTGTGGGCATCCCCCAAAATGCGCCTATCGAGCAGGTGATATCTGGCATATCTAGGCCGTTGGGCATGGAGAACGCCCCATCCCGGCACTAACGCAGGTACGCCGAGGAACCTACCTCCATGAGCATAACACTGGTAAGGCGGACCTGCCAGTGATCCACAGAACGTCCACCTGGGGAGGTGGCGTCAAGATCTGTCCGGGAGAGGGATCTATTCCGGTGGAACAAGGGCAGATCGGCGAACGAACAGCACGGTAGCGTGAAGGACAGAGGATAGCATCAGTCCGGAAGAACACACCAGGGGGCTTGAGGCCCTATAGGTGTCCCCAGGACCTGCACGCAGAAACTCGTCCCCCGCACTAATCGGGGGACATGAGGGCATAGTCCTTGGTAAGCATTGGGGGACTATAGCGGCTGGAAGGAAAATTCCGGTACGGAAGCAATCAGCAGGGGAATACTGGCCGAGAAGGGTTCGGGGACGTACCTAAGGGTAAGCCAGTTGACCGTGGGCCAGAGCTATCATGGAGTAGAGGTGGTCTCCCTCTACCAACGGAAGGAGAATACCTGAACCCCTGGATAAGCCCCCGAACCATTTGCCCTACTGAACGAGCCCCAGAGTAGAGCTCAATTGTAAACTTCTGGTAAGAAGGTAAATTGCAGGCAGCCGCCCACCGGAGCCTAAAACTGCTTGGTATGAGAGTTCTGGCGCGGGCCCGGGAACTTCAACCCAGGGTGAGGGGTCCCTTGCTTGGGCGCACCTGGCGGGTGGGCGGAGGGGTAACATTTCCTCTTCCTAGGGAAGGAGGGCCTGGTGAGGCGCGCACCACCGCCGGGGAGAAGCCGGGCCCTAGGATGGCTTCTAGCGCTGGGAAGGTTAACGAAGCACTGCGCGACCTGACGTAAGGCTTCGCTATTGAAGAGGTGATCTCCGTCACAGGGAGAATTACCCAGGTTATGCTGTGCCCGTCTACACAACTCGGACGCCTGCAACCATGCTGTACGGCGTGCTCTAATGGCAACAGCAGAGCATCTGCTGACCGACAGGAAGGAGTCTAGAGAAGCACGAGAAAGGAACCCAGAGATATTCCTGCAGTGATAAAGAAGCAAGGAATATTCAAAGGCCTTGGCTGCAGACAAGAAGGGAGACAACAGAGATAATCTCTCGGTGACCTCCCGGAGCGACAGACTCATATAAAAAATATATGAAATAATCCTGGACGCCAGCATAGACGTTTGGAAGGTTTGACGTCCTAGGGTAACTAGCGTCTTCGAGGCGCGGCCTGGAGGGCGAGAAGAATGCTTTTCCTTGTTCCGGTCTTCCTCAGCGCCGATTCCACCACAATGGAACGATGTGGAAGCTGGTGCTGCCGAAAACCCGGGGAGGGGGGCACCCGATACAGAGCATGCATCGCAGTCGACAGTGCCGGAACCCTCAAAGGCGACCGCCAAGCCCCCAGCAGGAGATCCTGCAGGGAGGGATGCAGAGGAAGCATCACGGCGGCCCGTTCCGCAGGGCCTGGAGTTAGGTCTGGGATAGGGATGACCAGCAAGTCCGCCATGTCAAGGAGGAAATTCTGAAAAGACGGCTCTCCCGGAGGGGCTATGCCATGGGAGGCGGTGGCGGGAGAGGCCGCCAGGGCACCGAGAAGCCTCTCGGGCTGATGCCCACTGGGCAGAGGAGGGGACCAGCAGCCCCGGACCGGGGTAGTCAACAAGGCGTCGTCGGCTCCTGGAATTGATTCCAAGCTAGGCATCGAAGGGGTCGATGGCACCGAAGGAGCCGCCGGAATCGGCCTCGGCCCCGAACCCAGGGGCGGCGCTGCCCCCGGCAACTGAAGCAGTTCCGTGGCAGCCAGAGGGCAGTGGCCAACGATCTCCGCTCTGCGTCGTGGGAGGGGACAGGAGCCGATCCTGAGACGTGTCGTGGCCAAGTCTTCGAGGCTGGATACCGATTCCAGGCTGGGCATCGAACCGAGCGATGAGATCGACTCCCTTCTAGAGGGCCTCGGCGGGGGCGGCCGCGCTGGCGGTGCTGATCCCGGGGAGCGGATCGGAACCGCGTCGATCGGCGTCGCGAGCATCAAGGGCCCCTGAGGACGAAGCTCGGTGGAGAGGGGGTCATCCGATGCCGGCGCCGATGTCAGGCGGTGGGCACTGCCAGATGCCGGGCCCCCTCTCGAGCCCGCCTGACCCGGAGGGAAATCCTTCCGGGGCATACAACCCATCCCCGAGGGTACCCAGGTCGCCCGACGATGAGCCCCTGCGGGGAGGGAAGTGCAAAACTCTTGCGCCGACGCCGGGGTACTGTTGCGGGACGGCACGGATCCAGGCTGGATCGAAGCGATCGAAGACCCCGGGGCCCCCTTTCTCGGAAAGGGCGGGGCCCTCGACGGCCGCGACGATGCCGGGGGGGTCGCCCGTCTGGGGCTGATTGACATACCCCGAGGCTCCCGGGGAAGGCCGTCGGTGGTCCCTGGCGCTCGACGCCCCTGCCGTCTCCGGCGGAGCGGTGACGCGCAAACCCGGTACCACCCTCGCGCAGGGCTGGGATACCGGCAACACAGCGCGGGTCGAAGCGACCGGCCCCGAAGGGAGCGAGGCCAGATGACCATCCCCGGCGAAGAGTGGAACCATCGACGCCGACGCGCCCGAAGCGGGTACCACCTCCGCGCATGGCCTGAACGTAGGGCCGCCAGACTGTGTTGAGTTGGTCGGCCCTAGAGCTGCCGAGGGCAGCGGCAGGTGATCCCCGGTGGGGAGCGGGTCACTCGACACCGACGCTGACGGGTCGACACCGACGCTGACGGGTCGGCACTGCCGGAAGCGGATACCACCCCCGTAGGAACGCCATACCGGCAGGAGTCGGTCGGCCCCGGAGGCGCCGAGGACCGCGGCTGACAGCCCCCGGTGAGGAGCGGAACGCTCGACACCGATGCCGACGTGTCGGCACCGCCCGTAGCGGATACCACCCCCGCGCATGGCAGGGATGAAGGAACGCCAGACTGGACCGATTCGATCGGCCCCGGATGATCCTCGGTGAGGAGCGGAACGCTCGACACCGACACCAATGCTGGGGGGTCTGCACCGCTCGAAGCGGGTACCTCCCTCGAGCACGGCTTGGATATAGGGAGGTCAGACTCGGTCGAGTCGATCGGCCCCGGAGGCGCCGAGGACACCAGCTGACGATCCCTGGCAAAGAGTGGAACACTCGACACCGGCGCCGATGCTGGGGAATCGGCACCGCTCGAAGCGGGTACCTCCCTCGAGCACGGCTCGGGAATGTTCTGTGAGGAGCGAACCCCAGGAACATCCCGAAACCCCATAGATGCTTTGGAGCCCGAGGACTCCCGCCGGGGTATAGTAGCCAAGGGGGACTTGAGGGGTTGGCCGGAGCCGTCGCCATGCCGCACATGAGACTCGCCCCTCAAGACTTGGCTAGTCTTAACAGACTGATGCGTGGTTACCTGATCCTGGAGAGAAGAAAAACCCGATGACCGCGCCTTGGGCGTGAAAACGTCATCGAGGGATACCCGAAAAAGGGAAGGTCTTCTCCCGACACTGTAGCCCGGAGGACCCGGGGGGAAAGGGTCAGGCCCCAAACAAGAGAGGCACCAGGCATTGGAGTCCATGTGGAAAACTAAATCCCCGCAATGAGGGCACTTCTGGGGCTCCATGCTGTAAGCCCGGTAGGCCTCGGCGCCCAGAGGGAAAAAAGGTCCCGCTAGGCGACGAAAAATAAGTGAGAAAAGAAAAACAAAAGGGGCACAGAGGTGCTGCTGTCGGCGGGAAAAGCCGCGACTACAGAAACAAGAAAAGATAAAGGTGAAAAGTTCTGCGGTGGCAGGAGGGACGTCCTGCCTGCTCCACGGAAAACGAAAAACTGGGGAGAGGCAGTAGGAAGGGCGGGAAGCCATCGCGCAGGCGCGGGGGATGCTCCCAAAGGCTTTCTGATTGGATGCTGGGGAGCATTCCCGTGCGGGCTCCGTCGGCGATGTCTCCCATATGTGAAGACTCATTCCTGCTTGTTCCTGGAGATTCTCGGTACCGGAGACGGACTCTAGGGCCGGCATAGGTGGTAGCGTGGTAAGCAGCAAAAATGTCGATGCCGGTACCTATGGTACTGTTGTCAGTACCGATGGCTGGGGAATCGACTGTAGAAGCTTTACTGGTACGGAAGCCGCTGGCAAGGCCGGTAAGCTCCACTCAATAGCCAGGATATGTTGATCCATGGAGCCTGACGATGCTTGGGTATCGGTACCTGAGATGGAGCTGAGAAATGTCTGTGCTCTGACCTATAACATGCAGGTAAACAAAGCTTGATGTAGAACTGATTTTGTACCATGTAACAGCTTTTCCCTAATAAAGTATTATTGTCCCCCCCCCCCTTTTATTATCTAGTAATATAGTAAATGACGGTGATAAAGACCAGTATGGTCCATCTAGTCTGCCCAGTAAGATGGCAAGAGTAGGTGCACCTGCTGCTCTGTGCAGGTCACCCCCCCCATGTCTTTGTTTAGGGGTGAACCCACCGCTTCATCTAGGATACTCTTATTTGTTGAGAAATTAGATAGTTCAGTTTATTTTGATTTTATCCTGTTGCTGTAAAGGGATCTACTGTGTCTGTCCCATGCCATTTTGAATTCCGTCTCTGTGTTTGCTCCCACCACTACTATCGGAAGGGCATTCCAAGCATCCACCATCCTTTCAGTGAAAAAGTATTTCCTGACAATTTACCACCTTGCAGCTTCATGTTATGCCCTCTAGTTTTACAGCTTCCCCGTCTTTGGAAGAGGTTTATTTGTTCATTATTTCTCTTTAAGTATTTAAAGGTCTGAATCATATCTCCCCTATCCTTCCTCCTTATTGACTGTAAACTCCCCTGTTTGATATCGTTTTATTGTAAACTGCTTTGACCCGGTGAAAGGCGGTATATAAATGCAGCTAAATAAATAAAAGGAGGTGCGATGGCCCAGCTTGAGGAGGGAATCATGGGAACTCGCACAAGTGTGCGCACCTGAAAGTTGTACTGTTTTATCTAACTCTCTGTGTCCGTGCTTCCTTTATTGCAGTTGAATGTAGAGAATAGAAGCCAAGGACCGAAGTTAAGCTTTGATATCTAGCCAGAAGTAGGCCACAGCTAAAAGATCTGTTTCTCTACATAGAAAAGGTATAGAAGATGGGGATGCTCGTAAGCCTGCAGCAAATGGCCGCCAAGAATTGTTAGTTCCCAAAAGGCCTCTTTTTGATCAGTACTTAGCGCTGTGTCTAGAGTTGCCAATTTGTGTTCCCTGAGAAAACCATCAAGGCTGAGTCAGGTTTTGTGCTACTGGCAGAGGTTAAGCGAATGAAGCATAATCCTACATTCCCAAAGAAAATGGCACCGTTCCCGTCTTTACTTCCACAATGTAGCTATACTGGCAGAGCTTCAGAATCTCAATGTAATGATGAAATCCAATTTGGAAGAAGCAGACAAAATTCATGCAAAGCTGGCTAATATAGTGCAACAACCGGTTATCTTTCAGAAGTGCTTACTAGTTAACGAGAATCGAGTAGGAGCGGTAGAGGCCCGGGTCTCTGATTTCGAAAGGAAGATAACCAAGCTTGATTTAGTTCAGCATGACATTGAGGACTTAACAAATTAGAACTGTTGAAACAACAGACGCCTGCTCAGGCTCCCGGTAGATCAAGAAGGCCCTACTATACTTAAAGAGATTTAACTGCTTTTTCTCTGAAAGGACAGCTGGGAAACCGGCTGGTACTTTGGTAGATCTCTCTCTTTTGCTTTAACAAATATCTAAGCTCCATGAACTGAACAATGCTTGGAAAAAATAGTAAAGCGAAAGCTGTTGCCCCCGTTACAGCTTCCGCCTCTGTCCAGACAGAGGTCCCAATGCCAGTTGAAGGACCGGTTCCATGTGCAGGGTGCCGGTATGCTGAAGCTCTCGGCAAGACTGAGGAGCATTCAAAACAGTAAGAAGTACATTGATGAGATGCTTCTTGCAACATCCAAGCTCTCCGGCAGAGGAGAAGAAGGGTACCTACAGAATGACGAAGGATGGAAAAAAAGTCAGGAGGCCCTGCGGAATCACCAATCCAGCTTCTGCAGTCCTTGAACTGAAGAACCAATATGCAGCCCTGGAAGTGGAGGAGGTGAAAGCATCCCTGGAAAGGGAAGAACCAGAGATCAAGTACCCCAAAGTTGAAATCAGTGACTACAAAGAAGCGAAGGGTAGTGGTGGTTGGTGACTCTCTTCTGAGGAGTACTAAAGCGTCCATCTGTCGACCAGACGATGTCCAGAGAGATATGCTGTCTGCCAGGTGACAAAATCCAAGATGTTAGAGAATTTGCCGAGACTCATCAAGCTATTACCCAATGTTGCTAATCCTTGGCACAAATGATACTGCCACCTCGGAGCGTATCAAAAGTGACTTCATGGCTCTGCGACAGAGGGTGAAGCAGATAGGTGCACAGTTGGAATTCTCTTCAATCCTCCCTGTTGAGGGTAAAGGCCAAGGCAGAGAAGCTCGCATTAAGAGATGAATGCATGGCTGCGTGGATGGTGTCATCGAGAGCGTTTTGGTTTCCTGGACCATGGGATGCTGTTCCAAGGGTTGCAGAGCAGAGATGGTGTCCATCTGTCCAAGAAAGGTTGACGTGTCTTCAGTAGCAGACTGACTAATCTACTGAAGAGGGCTTTAAACTAGATTCATTGGGGATGGGTGAAGAAAGCCCCCAGGTAAGTGAAACATTAAATACCTTTATGGAAATGGGTAAAAGCGACAACATATGGAAAGCAGTATGTATAAATGACAGTAGCATGGGAAATAAGATCCCAGCTGTTGAAGCTTTAGTGGGAGTGACTGACTTGGATTTAGTGGCAGTTACAGAAACATGGTTCACAGAAAACCATGACTGTAATGTAACTATATCAGGCTATACTTTATTCAGAAAGGACAGGGTAGGAAGAAGGGCAGGAGAAGTGGCACTATATGTAAAAAATAATATTAAAGCTTTGGAATTACAGAGCTTAAAAGGGAGAGAGGAAGCACTGTGGGTTAAACTAGAAAGAGGGAAAGAGAAATCTATTTGCATTGGCGTGATATACAGATCTCCCCCACAAGAGGGAGGTGGATGGAGAGTTAATTGAAGACATATGCAGCATTGCTAGGAAAGGGGAAGTGCTACTGATAGGGGATTTCAATATGCCAGATGTTGATTGGAACATTCCTGCTACAGTATCATCTAGGAGATCCTGGATTCTCTACAGGGAGAACTATTCAGGCAATTGGTAACAGACTCCACACGTGAACGGGCCATACTGGACTTGGTGCTTACCAATGGTGAAAGTGTTTCTGATGTTACCGTGGGAGATCATCTCGCATCCAGTGATCACCAGATGGTGTCATTCAGTATTAAGACTAGGGCTGATAAAATCCATTTGAAATGGAGGGCCTTAGACGTTAGGAAAACTAACTTTGCCAAGATGGCCCAATATCTCCGGGAGTCATTAGCGGAATGGGAACAGCTGGGGGATGTAGAAAAACAGTGGGCAAAACTGAAAGGGGATCTTTTATGGGCAACCAACCTTTTTGTTAAAATGGTAAATAAAGGTAAAAGGATAAGAAGCGGGCACCGCATGGTTAATTTGCATAGGTAGCCCCAACAGTATTTTGATGATACCCTGGGCTTTCTTCAATGCCTGGATCATCTGAGGGGAAATGTCAAACTTCTCTCAGATGATCCAGACATCAAAGGAATGCCCCTGATTCCATCAACATACTGTTGGGGGCCAGTGCCCCCGACAGTAAGCAAATCCCAGGTATTTTAAAGGACTTGATGCCCAATGGAAATCATAGGAAGCCAGAGACTCTGTGGTACAATGAATATTTAATAGAATAATCTCTGGCTTGTCACAGTTGATTTTATACCCAGAAATTGCACTAAAAGAAATTGCTGAAAGGCTTAGAAAGGTATATTAAAAGATCATCAGCGTAAGTTGAAACGTTCATCTCCAGTCCCACAATATTAACAACCTGATGGATGGCACATAGCAAAGGTTCCAGGGGAAAGGGAACAGCCTTGGTAAGTGCCCCTCTTCAGAAAGAAATATGGGGATAGCACCATTGACTCTGATATGGCCTTTGGGTTTAAGTAGAGAACGCTTATCACCTGTAGAAATACATCAGGGAAACCAAACCACCTAAAAGCATGGAACAGATATCTCCACTCAACCCTGTTAAAGGTAACTAGAAACAATTTCTTTCTTTCATCAAACAATATTTTGCCCTATTCTTCCTTCTATGCTAAGCTATACTCTGATTTGATTTAAATTTAAAGTTCACGGCTGATACTAGGCCATGACAGATTTAAATTTAAACTAAAAGCTCTCTGCTGATACTAGGCCCTGACTGAGTGTTAAATTTAAACTAAGAGCTCTCTATTGGTTTAAAAAGTAAACTAAAAGCTTAAACTGAAAGCTCTCTGCTGGGTTTTAAATTTAAACTAAAAGCCATCTGCTAATACTAGGCCCTGACTGAGTTTTACATTTAAATTAACAGCTCTCTGCTGATACTAGGCCCTGTCTGAGTTAACTAATACACTGCATTCTAAAATACACAGATTTATCAGTTTTAACCCAAAGTATTTCCTTTTCCCCAAGATTTAGAGAATTTCCCAGAAGTAAATACAAGTGCAGATTTCTTTCCAGCAGTAGCAGCCCCTATTGGTAGTCCTTCAGTCCAGCAAGCAGACCTGATGTCTGCAGACCATTTTTTTTTTAATTGAAAAAAAAAAGAAAAAAAAAAAAAAAGAAAGCGGCACCTTTCTTCTCTACCCCAAAGCTGCGGGGAAGAGACAAAAAGCCTCCTTTTTCTTTCTGCTATCCATGGAGCCGTGGGGAAGGGAAAAAAACAGACCGGCTGCCATCTGCAGCCCTGGACCAGCCCCAGGCCTCCCAGGTAATCTTCATTTTTTTTATTTAACCCTTTTTACCCACCTAGCCTCAGATCCAGAAATTGTTTGCATTTATGTGTTGTAGCTTTAGGGCACAATGAGCAGCCTATGCCCAGCCTCTCCTAAATACTTTCAGCATGAGTAGCTTGCAAAATCTGCAGTGCATGTGTTACCAAAGCACTTTTGCTACCACAGTCCTTTTGGGCAGGGAGTGGGAAGGAATGTGATGGGCCTCTTTTAGTTCTAGTGGTGGTGAAAAATCAAAGCCTAGCACTTCGGTAGTTTGACCTCTAAATGTTTTTAACATAGAAACATAGAAAAATGACAACAGAAAAAGACCAAATCTACGTAGTCTGTCCTTCCATATCAACAACTACAACAGTCCCCTTTTTTCCTTTAGAGATCCTCTGTGTTTGTCCCATGCTTTTTTGAATTCAGATACTGTCCTCATCTCTACCACCTCCACTGGGAGACTATTGCACGGATCCACCACTCTTTCCGTAAAGAAATATTAATGCATCTCACTCCTGAATCTATCCCCTTTCACTCTCATCCCATATCTCCTCATAGCAGAACTTGCTTTCAATCTAAAGAGGCTCTCTCCATGTGCATTTATGCCACGGAGGTCTTTAAACGTCTCAATCATATCACCTCTATCCCGCCTTTCCTCTAAGGTGTACATATTAAGATCCTTAAGTCTGTCCTCATATGCTTTATAATGAAGACCACTAACCATTTTAGTAGCCACCCTCTGTACTGACTCCATCCTGTTTATATCCTTTTGAAGGTGTGGTCTCCAGAATTGCACACTATACTCCAAATGAGGTCGCACCAAAGACTTATACAGAGGCACTATCACCTCCTTTCTTCTGCTGGCCATTCATCTCTGTATGCACCCAAGCATCCTTCTAGCTTTTGCTGTCGCCTTTTATAGCTGTTTAGCTACTTTAAGATCATCAGACACAACCACACCCAGGTTCCGCTCTTCTTTAGTGGACAAAAGTACTTCACCCCCTATAATATATTTTGCTCCCTTGGATTGCTGCACCCAAGTGCATGACCTGGCATTTTTTAACATTAAATCCCAGCTGCCAAATTCTAGACCATTCTTCAAGCTTAACTAGATATCTCCTCATGTTATCTAAACCTTCCTGGATATCTACTCTATTGCAGATTTTGGTATCATCTGCAAAGAGGCAAACTTTCCTGAGAGCCCTTCCGCTATATCACTAACAATGATGTTAAAATGAATCGGACCAAGGACAGATCCCTGGGGGACACCACTGGTAACCTTCTTCTCCTCAGAGTGAGCTCCATTTACCTGTACTCTTTACAGCATCCCATTCAACCAATTTCTAATCCAAGCATTAACTTTAGGGTCCATCCCTTGGGTGCTCAGTTTGTTTATAAGTCGCCTGTGAGGAACAGTATCAAAGGCTTTACTGAAATCTAAATACAGTCTTCTGAAAATCGTTCAAGATGCCCCTCACTTCTGTTCCTGTTTGTGGGTGTTTTCTGAGGTCCTGCTCCTGGTTCTTCATCTGTTAACACAGAACAGAAATATTTGTTAAGCAATTCCGCTTTATCCTCATCAACTTTTACATATTCCTCCCCTTCACCCTTGAGTCTGTCAATAGCACTTTTGCCCTTCCTCTTCTCACTAACATATCTGAAATACCTCTTATCCCCCCATCTTATTGCATTGGCTATTTCCTCCTCTTTTTGAATCTTTGCTTTCCTGACTACATTGCTAGGTTCTCTAAGTTTTTCCAAATATAGATGACTGTCTTCCTCTCTCTGTAATCTCCTGTATTTAAAGAAGGCCTCCCCTCTTATTCTTCACCGTTTCAGCTACTTCTTTTGAAAACCATAGCGGTCTCCTTTTACTTTTACCTTTATTTACCATTTTAACAAAAAGGTTGGTTGCCCTTAAAATATCCCCTTTCAGTTTTGTCCACTGTTTTTCTACATCCCAAAGCTGTTCCCATCCCGCTAATGGCTCCCTGAGATATTGGCCATCTTGGCAAAGTTAGTTTTCCTAACGTCTAAGGCCCTCCATTTCAAATGGATTTTATCAGCCCTAGTCTGAATACTGAATGACACCATCTGGTGATCACTGGATGCGAGATGATCTCCCACGATAACATCAGAAACACTTTCACCATTGGTAAGCACCAAATCCAGTATGGCCCCTTCACGTGTGGGTTCTGTTACCAGTTGCCTGAATAGTTCTCTCTGCAGAGAATCCAGAATCTCCTTACTTTTAGATGATATTGCAGCAGAGATGTGCAAATCAACATCTGGCATATTGAAATCCCCTATCAGTAGCACTTCCCCTTTCCTGGCAATGTTGAGTATGTCTTCTATTAAATCTCTGTCCACCTCTTCTCCCTGTGAGGGAGGTCTGTATATCACGCCAATGCAAATAGATTTCTTTTTCCCTCTTTTTAATTTAACCCACAGTGCCTCCTCTCTCCCTTTTAAGCCCTCTATTTCCATAGCTTTAATATTATTTTTTTACATATAGTACCACTCCTCCCCTTCTTCCTATCCTGTCCTTTCTGAATAAAGTATAGCCTGGTACAGTTATATCCAAGTCATGGTTGTCCGTGAACCATGTCTCTGTTACTGCCACTAAATCCAAGTCAGCCTCTCCCATTAAAGCCTCAAGATCTGGGATCTTATTTCCCATGCATTTATACACACTGCTTTCCATATGTTGCCGCTTTTACCCATTTTCATAAAGGTATATAATATTTCACTTACCTGGGGGCTTTCTCCACCCATCCTCAACGAATCTAGTTTAAAGCCCTCTTCAGTAGGTTAGCGAGTCTATTACTGAAGATATGTCAACCCTCCATAGACAGATGGATGCCATCTATGCTCTGAAACTCTTGGAACAGCATCCCATGTTCTAGGAAACCAAAACACTCTCGATGACACCATCCACGCAGCCATGTATTTTTCTCCAGGATGTGAGCCTCTCTGCCTTGGCCTTTACCCTCAACAGGGAATATTGAAGAGAACACCACCTGTGCACAAATCTGCTTCACCCTCTGTCCCAGAGCCATGAAGTCGCTTTTCATATGCTCAGAGGCATACCTGGCAGTATCATTTCTGCCGACATGGATGAGCAACATCGGGTATTAGTCAGTGGGCTTGATGAGTCTCAGCAAGCTCTCCTTAACATCTTGGATTTTGTCATCTGGCAGACAGCATACCTTTCTGGACATCAAGTCTGGTCGGCAGATGGATGCCTCAGTACCCCTCAGAAGAGAGTCCCAACAACCACTACCCATCGTTTCCTTGTGGTCACCGATTCTGCAACTTTAGTATACTCGAGCTCTGGTTCTTCCCTTTCCTGGGATACTTTCATCTCCTCCACTTTCAGGGCTGCATAATGGTTCTTCAATTCAAAGGCTGAAGGAGTTGCATTTGTGATACTACAGGCCCTAGTGACTCATGTCCAACCTTCGTCATTCTGTAGACTCCCATCTTCCTCTCTGCTGGAGAGCTTGGATGTTTCAAGAAGCATCTCATCAACATACTTCACACTGTCTTGAATGCTCTCAGCCTCGCCACCTCTTCTCTGAGCTCCTCCACTTCCCCGAGAGCTACAGCATGCAGGTATCCTGCACATGGAACCGGTTCTTCAACTGGCATTGAGATCTCTGTCTAGACAAAGGCAGAAGCTGTAAAGGCGGCAACAGCTTTCGTGATACGATTTTTCCCAGTCATTGTTCAGTTGGTGGATCTTAGGTACCTGTTGAAGCAAAAAGAGAGACCTACCAAAGTACTAGCCAGTTTCCCAGCTGTCCTTTCAGAGAAAAAGCAATTAACCTCTTTTAAGTGTTCTAAATGTGCTATTCCAAGTCCCTGTGTGCAGCTAATTGGGGAGGTGCCCTATAAAGCAAGCCTGCTCACATGGGGGTGTGGTTGGGAGTTGGAGGGTAGGGAGGGAACTAACACCGGATGAGGGGTCTGTTGCTTCAAAGAGATGAGAAAGATACTAAAAGCAGAGTTGTAAACCTACACCACTAAAGAAAATATTTCCCTTTTTGAACTAAAGTAGCAACAAGAATGTAACTTTATTTTAAAAAATGTACCAAAAACCCTTTTAAGAGCGCACAGGCAGAGAACAAGTAATTAAAAGCCACATACCCTTACCTTGGCTTGAAATGCAGAGCCTCTGTTAGGAATACCTCACTCATTATTCCCATTTCCAGGTCAATTACGAATATGTTAAAAAGTTGCGTATCCAGCACAGATTCCTGGGGTACTCCACTATTCACCTTTTTCCATTGTGAAAATTGGCCATTGAGCCCTACCGTTTGCTTTCTATCTTTTAACCAGTTCCTGATCCACAATAGTACACTGCCTCCTATCCCATGACTTTTTAATTTCGCCAAGAGTCTCTCATGAGGGACCTTGTGAAAGGCATTCTGAAAATCTAGATACACTACGTCAACCGACTCACCTTTGTCTACCTGTTTATTCACACCTTCAAAAAAATATAACAGATTAGTAAGACAAGACCTTCCTTGGCTAAAGCCATGTTGGCTGTCTCCCATTAAGCTATAACTATCTACATGTTCAGTGATTTTGTTCTTTATAATGGTTTCTACCATTTTTCCCGGTACTGACATCAGGCTCACCGGTCTGTAGTTTCCCAGATCACCCCTGAAATCCTTTTTAAAAACTGGCGTTACATTGGTCATCCTCCAATCTTCAGGTATTACAGATGATTTTAATGATAGTTCACAGATTAGTAATAGTAGGTCTGCAATCTCATATTTCAGTTTTGTCAACACCCTTGAATGTATACCATCCAGTCCAGGTGATTTGCTACTCTTCAGGTTATCAAATAGTTGTAATACATCTTCCCGGTGTATCGATATTTCTTTCAATTCTTCTGCGGCATCACTTTTAAATACCATTTCAGTCAGGGTTAACATCCCTTCATCTTCCTCAGTAAATACCAAAGCAAAGAATTCATTCAGTGGTTGTTGATGAGCATTTAATCAATCTCTTTTCCTCTCAATCTTCAGATTTTCTACAAGGAGGAGAAAATCCATCCACCAATTGCTGGAGACCAAGAAATACTGAAGGGACCTCTGGTGGTTGAGCCGGATAAAGGCATGGGAGTGATGTCATTGAAACCTGGGCTTTTCATTGGTTCTCTCTCTTCACCAATCTGCTGGTATTTTTATGTTTATGTTTGTGTTGTCTGGACTAGTCTAGCAGGACAATATGGAAATGGAATTTAATGTTGAAGATTTGGAGGAGCTGAAACAAACCTGACTGAACCTGGAAGATATAATAGGCCAAAATGACAAACTAATGAGTAGCAAACCCCCAGAATCTTAAAAGAACTCAAAAATGAAATTATAGACCCCTTAATGTGCAATATCTCCTACAAAGAAAGTGGCCAGGGAAATGGCTTTGGACTATATATTCACACATATTAGACACATAAAAGAATCACATAAAAACTAGACCTATTAAAAAAGGAAATAGTAGGAAATAGAATAAAAACCGGGACACTGCCAGGACATGATTATTCCAAATAGACTAAAAGCTGAATCAAGAATCAAGGGTGGAGATTCATCTAATAAAGAACTTCATTCTACCTATAAAAACATCTTCAGGTCTATATCTTACTACAACATTAGTAGAGAGAAAAGGATCGGAGTCGAATAGAGCCAACAGTCCAGGCATATCAAATCTTAGCCTTAGACAAATACTCAGGAATACATAACATAAGATATGCCATACTGGGTCAGACCAAGGTCTATCAAGTCCAGTATTCTGTTTCCAACAGTGGCCAATTTAGGTCATATGTACTGTCGGCGCGCCCCCGTGTGGCCAGGCGGTTGCCTAGGGATACCGGGGAGGCGCCGATTGTCCTTTGTTGAAATTAGCCCGATATCATGTAGTTGTGTCCCCGAAAGGATTAGAGCCAAGCGCAAAGGTCGCAGGAAATATTTCTTTATTTTTTAGAAACAAGGATTACCTAGCTGGTTCAATTCTTTGACATGAATTGATTGAAGTTGACCAAAATAACGTTCAGGATACTTCTCCAAAATAACAGCACACAAGCCTTTTATACAGTCCTTGGCTTGATACAGCTTTTAAACTTGCTTTCTGATAAAACTCAATATACAGCAGTATTCTGTTTCCTGGTCTCCAGGAGGCGCTATACAACCCTCTGTTACTTCACAGTAGGTGTAGCAAAACTTCCTGGCCCACCTAGATACTTTCACAAGCAATAGAATTCTTTTCCAATTATAACACAAGCTTTCAACACAGCTTCTTCCCAAGCAGCTTTAAACAGGACAGCTACTTTTAAAAGCATAGCTAAAAAAAAGTAATGGGCTTTAAAATGTCCTGGTAAAAGAACCTCTGGTTTCTTCCAGACAATAAACTACCTTCAGTTCTTTTACTTTCCACGAGGTAACACAGATGCATACAGTAATCAGGACCAGCTGGGTTTCTTTCTGCTTTCAAACCCTATTTGGTTCCTTTATACTTCTTTAGCACAGATGGCACAGCTTATTTCCATGTCTGAGACATTGTCTAAATCCACAGTGTCTCCCAAGTCCATATCCTCCACGCTAGACTCTTCCTGGTAACTGTTTCCCCTGGTATCTTCGTGAGAAGCCTCACTAGCTTGCACAGCCTTTAGGAGCTTCTCCCAGGTACCCTTAACAGTGTGTGAGCATGTGGGGGAAGGGCAGGAAAAACCCTCTTTGTCTAATAAGCCTTTCAAACGCTGTAAAGGGCTCACCTTATTAGTGCTGCTTTTCCTCCTTATAGATTCCTTACTAGGAGAAGAGTTGAGCCATGAACTCTTGGAGAATATTCCCTCCTCTGAGGACTCCTCCCCTGAGCTTTCCACTGGCCGTGTCAGCTCTTTGCTCCTGGTTCTCAATTGCTTCTGTGCAAGGGGTTTCCATGGGTTTCTTGTCCTTCCTTCCTGGAACCCTCGTGTCCTCTGTGTCTGTGTCCTCTCTCTCTCATACGGGTCCTTCTCTCTCCCCTTCTCTTTCAGTTCTCCTTTCTCTGCTGTATAAGTGCAGCTTCCGTTCCTAAATGTTTGGGGCTGTCCTATACCCTTTGACTCTGCCCCCAAACCACTCCCTTCTCCTCCCTCTATCTCCATGGGAACAGGGCGTGTGCTTAGGTCTGCACTTCTCTGTGAGAAATCTTTACCTTTAGTGTTGGTGTTAACCCTTTCAGTGCCTGCAGTTTTATGGGTAAAAGAAAAAAAAGGCAGTTTTCCCTTTTTTTTTCTGCCCTCAGCGGCTGCTTCTCCACCACAGTACCTAGCAGTTTCCCCAAGAGACACAAGTTCCACAATGCTTGTACTGGGTCAAGCATTGATATCTTCGGTCACTTCTTAATAATGGTTTATGGACCTTTCCTCCAGGAACTTGTCCAAACCTTTTTTAAACCCAGCTACACTAACAGCCTTTACTATATCCTCCAGTAACAAATTCCAGAGTTTGATTATACGTTGAGTGAAAAAATATTTTCTTTTATTAGTCTTAAATAGTTTACCCTGTAGCTTCATTGCATGTCCCCTAGTCTTTCTATATTCTGATAAGGTAAACAATCGATCTACGTTTACCCGTTCCACTCCGTTCATTAATTTATAGACTTCTATCATATCTCCCCTCAGCCGTCTCTTTTCCAGGTTAAAGAGCCCTAGCCTTTTAGCCTTTCTTCATAGGAGTATCCTTCCATCCCCTTTACCATTTTGGTGGCTCTTCTCTGTACCTTTTCTAAAATCGCTATATCCTTTTTAAGATACGGCGACCAGAATTGTACACAATATTCAAGGTGCAGTCTCACCATGGAACGATATAGAGGCATTATAATATCTTTTGTTTTATTTTCCATTCCTTTCCTTATCATACCTAGCATTCTATTTGCTCTCTTGGCCGCCGCTGCACACTGGGCCGAGGGTTTTAACATGTTATCCACAATGACGCCTAAATCTTTTTCCTGGGTGGTGGTTCCTAATGTGGAACCTTGCATCGTGTAACCATAGTTTGGGTTGTTCTTCCCTAGGTGCATAACCTTGCACTTGTCCACATTAAATTTCATCTGCCATTTTGATGCCCAGTCTTCCAATTTATCAAGGTCCTCTTGCAATTTTTCACAATCCTCTTGGGTTTTAACAACTTTAAATAGTTTTGTGTCATCTGCAAATTTGATAACCTCACTCGTTATTCCACTTTCCAGGTCATTTATGAATATGTCAAAAAGCAGCGGACCCAGCAAAGATTCCTGGGGTACACCACTATTCACCTTTCTCCATTGGGAAAATTGGCCATTTAGCCCTACCCTCTGCTTTCTATCTTTTAACCAGTCCCTGATCCACAATAGTATATTGCCTCCTATCCCATGACTCTTTAGTTTTGCCAAAAGTCTCTGATGAGGGACCTTGTCAAAGGCTTTCTGAAAGTCGAAATACACAATATCAACCGACTCACCTTTGTCCACCTGTTTATTCACTCCTTCAAAAAAACATAACAGATTAGTAAGACAAGATCATCCTTGTCTAAAGCCATGTTGGCTGTCTCCCATTAGGTTGTGACTATCTACATGCTGAGTAATTTTATTCTTTATGATGGTTTCTACCATTTTTCCTGGTACTGACGTCAGGCTCACCGGTCTGTAGTTTCCCAGATCACCCCTGGAACCCTTTTTAAAAATTGGTGTTACATTGGCGATCCTCCAATCTTCAGGTATTAGAGATGATTTTAATGATAGTTCACAGATTACTGATAGCAGTTCTGCAATCTCATATTTCAGTTCTTTCAACACCCTTGGATGTATACCATCCGGCCCAGGTGATTTGCTACTCTTCAGTTTATCTAATAGTTGTAAGACATCTTCCCGATGTATCGATATTTCCTCCAATTCTTCCGCACCTTTAAATACCACTTCAGTCATGGGTAACATCCCTACATCTTCCTCAGTAAAGACCGAAGCAAAGAATTCATTCAGTCTCTCTGCTATCGCCTTGTCGCCTCTTAGTGCTCCTTTAACCCCTTTATCATCTAATGGACCAACTCTCTCACAGGTTTTTTGCTACGAATGTACTTGAAAAGGTCTTTATTTTGCGTTTTTGCTTCCGCAGCAAGCTTCTTCTCAAATTCTCTCTTTGCCTGCCTTATCAATGCCTTGCATTTGACTTGCCAGTGTGCTTGTGCTGTTTCCAGGTTTTGTCGTTTGGCTCTTTTTTCCATTTCCTGAAAGATGCTTTTTTGGCAACAACGGCCTCTCTGACCTCACCTTTAAACCATGCTGGCAGTTTTTTGGACTTCCTTCCACTTTTCTTAAAGCGTGGAATACAGCTGGTCTGGGCTTCCAAGATAGTATTTTTCAACAACACCCAAGCTTGATGTACGTCTTTAACCTTCGCAACTGCTCCTTTTAGTTTTTTCTTAACTGTTTTCCTCATTTTATCATAGTCTCCCTTTCGAAAGTTAAAAGGTAGTACTGTGGATTTCCTTACTATCCCTCCTCCACTAATTAAATCAAAGGCGATCATGCTATGATCACTATTGCCAAGTGGCCCCAACACCCTTATCTCTTGCACTAGATCTGGTGTTCCACTAAGGACTAGGTCTAATATGGCCTCCCCTCTGGTCGGTTCATGAATCAGCTGCTCCAAGAAGCAGTCATTTATTTCATCTAGGAACTTTATCTCCCTAGCATGTCCTGCCGTGACACTGACCCAGTCGATACCGGGGTAATTGAAATCACCCATTATTATTACTGCACTGTAACTTTTGTTAGCTTCCTTGATTTCTTTGAGCATTTCATCATCCATTTGGTCATTCTGGCCAGGTACTCGATAGTACATCCCCACTGCCATCGCCTTCCCCCTTTTATATGGAATTTCAATCCATATAGATTCTACAGCAGATTTTGTTTCCTGCAAAACTTTAATCCTTTCTGAGTCAATGCCCTCTCTAACATAGAGCGCAACCCCTCCACCAATTTAATCAGCTCTATCATTACGATATAGTTTGTACCCAGGTATCACAGTGTCCCACTGGTTGTCCTCCTTCCACCATGTCTCTGATATTCCAATCATATCTAACCTTTCATTTAGTGCTATATATTCTAACTCTCCCATCTTATTCTTTAGACTTCTAGCATTTGCATACAAGCATTTTAGAGAATCCTAGAAAAACCCCCAATAATTAAGGGTGGGTAGTTTGATTCAATAACCCTTTTTTTCTTTTTGTTACTGATTTCAAATATCCAAATAACAAAATAGCTTCACATGCCCCCTTGCCCACACAGAGTATATATTTGGAAACTGCAGCATATACTTTCACCTTGGTCATATTACATATATACATATACATATATATATATATATATACATATACATATTGTCACATGCCCCCTCTGCGCACCTGTAGGTTAAGCAGGGTACTGCACTGGGGCCTTAATATAACTGGCCTTCTGGTAGTTGTAGTTGTGCTGCCAGTTAAAAATTAGTCGTGGAATCGATGGTAAGGTTATAAGGGCTTTATTTCCCTTTCCCAAAAGGACTTCTTATCATGTACAAAAACAAAATAAACATAACCCTTCTTGGGCATATAACAAAAGGAAAAACTGTAACCAAAAATAGCTTCCTTTCAGCTTCTTAACCAGAAACAAATGTATTCAAAACACAGACTTGCAGAGATAGGAATAAGCCTTCCTTTCACACTGTCAGGCTTCTTACTTCTTTTTACCTTAGTGAGAATATGTTGTCAGCCACAGAAATACTACAGTCCATCTGCTCAACATTATTCTCCACTTCAGACGGTTCACATTGCATGAATTCTTCAGCAGGGATTAACACATCTTTACCTTCCTCATGTGGGAGCTTTTCAAACAGTCCGTCTTGGCTGTGACATACTTTCCTTTCTCTTAGAGTAAACTGATTGCTATTACCACATTCACTGGTGTTCTGTTGGTAAGAGCCTCTCCTCTGCTGGTGCCTGGTAGGTAAGCTAAAATATTCTCTTGCACTCCTATTAGAAGGAATTGATTCACCTCTAGCCTCTGCTTGGCTCAAGACCCTGTGGATAGCTGGAGCTTTGAACGGCAGCCTTTCTGAGATTCTGTTCCTTACGTTTCTCTCAGAATGATTAACTTCTGCAGGTAAAAAGCCTTTAACTTTCTCTTGCTTATAATAGGGGTAGTGAAGCTTCTCTGCTTCCCTTAAGCTGGCTTCATATGGCTTTTGTACTTCAATGAACTGTTTCCTATAGCCAAGCCCTGTGCTTCCCCTCTTAGGATAAGAGTAAAACTTTTCGGCTTGTACCTTTCTCCTCCTGGCTCCGTTCCAACCTGGGCTGTTATACTCAATCTCGCTCTCTGCGTCCAGCTGTCTTTGCCTCTCACTCAAGCACTCATTGGACTCACTCAGACCTCCGTTCAGGCTTCCAAAGTGGTAGTCAGACACGCTTTCTTCACAGCTATCTCTCCAGCTTCTCTCGCCCTCTCTGTTCACCCAGTTCCTTCTGTTTCTGCTTTCGTTCTGAGTCTTAGGCTGCCTCTGAGACTTAGACTCAATCTTCATCATCTGCCTAACTGCTTGTGAGCTGTGCTTATCTAGGTATCTCCAAGCAGCACCTCCCCCCAGCTGATTTGTATCAGATGATTATCTCCTAGCTTCTCTGCTGGCTGGGTGTGTCTCCCTAGCTCGTGACCTCATTTGCTGGCAACTTTCTAACATGTGCTCTCCCCAAACGTCAGTGTCTTCCTGATTTGCTATTTCATCTATCTCCATAGGGTCCGCTAGTGAGTCTGCTCTGTGACAATATATATACTGTGGTAAAGAGCGCCCTCCTGAGGAAATGGAGACTGAAGGAAATCCTGAAATGCATCAGGATTTACACAGGATTTACAATCCTAAAAGGAAAAAAAAGCCCTCTTCTGGTGAGCTGAGAATGAAGACCAGCCCAGGGGAGGAGTTGAGCAGTGCTGATTGGGCACACCCAGGGGTTGGACGGGGTGTGTCTGAAAAAGAATCCCTTTATGAAGCGGGGAGTGACGTTGCTAGGAAGAAGACCCGGATTGAGATCAAGCAGATGACCAAGCAGATTAAGGGGATCAAGAAGAACAAGAAGAGAGAGAATAGCTTGAAGCAGAATTCCCAGGAGCAGAAGACCTGTGAGCAGAGGGCCTGGAAGCAGAAGCAGAATAGCTGTGAGAAACAGGAAAGCCATGAGCAGTGGACCAGGAAGCAGTTTGGCTGCACGTCTGAGCCTGGTAGCAGCAGAGGACCTGCAAGGATCTTAACAGGTGCTTGGAAAGGAAGTCCTACGAGAAGTGGACGAAGCCCTGGTTTAGAGTCTTGGGAAAAGGCAGAGCCCTCGTTGATACAGTTTGGACCGGAGAGGCCCAGAAGCACTCACAGCTGCAAAGCTTTTGAGCTACCTAAAAGGAGAGGAGCCTGGCAGAAAGACAGCAGTCTCTATAGGAACCTGGATAGAGAAGGTAAAGTCCCATCTCCTATATTTAAGGCTGTTTTAAAAGATCCCAATTGTTACCCTGAGTCATTCAAGCCAAGAGCTGAAGGGGGAAACATTATTGACTGGGAGAAAAGCTCAGTGTTGGCTGACAACTGTTTGTCAGGAACTGAACAGGCTGAATTGCTCCTTCAGGACTTTAAAGAGTTCTTAGAATTAAAAGCAGACAGACAGTCAAAGCTGAATGAGGACAATAGTTCTGTGCAGTCAGAAGATTTTATGCAAGTGGAAAATGCCTTACCTTTGATAAACTCTGACGATAATAGCATGGACTGTTCAATATGCTGTAAGGAAATAGCAGTATAACAAAGCTTGCCTGTACCTTGTATGAAAAGAATACAACGTGGAAGTTTCTGCTGCCGTGCTCTGAAAACCTAATTGTTTGCACCTGAGTTTGAGTTCTGTGACAACGCACCGCCTAACCTGTGGCGTAAGCAGGCCAAGGGGATGTGAGCCACACAGTGGGGGTGAGTTTAAAAGAGTCCTTGTTAGTGCTGAAGCCTTCCTACTGTAGTTGTGGAGTGAGTGACGACAGCCAAGGTTGGGTTTCCAAAGTAAGTAATGCTTTATTCATGCATAAGGTATTTGCACAAAGTATAGCAAAGGACACCGTACAGGACTTACTCCCCCGCCACAGAAGTATAATGGTATCCTTCAGTACCAAATAAAAGTTCAAGTGTTCATATAGCTTCTCCTGATACTTCTCAGGGACACATAAAATATTTACAAGCTTTCATCATTCTTCCAGCTTCATTACTACAACAGGGTTTCAATCTTCTAGTACTGCTTTCTCAGTATCTGCTGGTAATAAAGAATCTTTCTCCTGTTGTACTTCTTTCTAGTGTTAAACAGCTTCCCATAGAAATGGCAATCTCCACAACGCTGGCTTATTAATGACTGCCTTCTTGTGTAGGAGCAGTTTCTCTCTATTGCCTTCTATTCACAGCTGTACCACATGAAGCTTTGATTCATTCCATTCACTAGAACGCTGCTATCTCTCATGCAAGTTCTAGAACATTGGCTTAAGGCTTCTCAGCACTCAATCATCAATTAGGAATACTTATGGTTCTTCACTCTAACATGCAAATTCCACATTCCATTTCTGACTCACTGGAACTAGATAATGGAGCCCCCAATTCCATTGCTTCCTCTTGGTCCTCAAAGGGTTCCCTTAGCTCTCTGCACAATTGCTGCCAATTAGCCTCTTGCTGGCAAGCAGGTGTGTGCTCCTCTGAACTAGAGCTTAGGTCACGCTGTCTATACCATGGAAATGTTTGTAGCTTTCTAACAGGGACTTTCCTATAGCCCCTCTTCCCTCTATTAACTTCAGGTTTATATTCAGGGCCTGATTTACCCCTGCCTCCTTTAGCAAGCAGTCTATTGTCAGTTCCTATAGACTGACTTCTTTCCAAGCTATTTACTTTACAAGGCTTAGAAGAGTTTGCTCTGACCTGGTTTTTGCAGCGTCTGCCTCTGGGGAACTCCCCTGACTCCAAGTCAGTATTCCAGGCTTCTGAATCCAGCTCTGGGTCACCTCCTGGGTTTTCTCTCTCATGGAGCTGAGGTCTGCCTGTGTCTCTTCCTGGACCACTTGCAGGAACTCTCCCTTCCCTGGTTCTCTCCTTAGTTCCTCTGGGCTCAGCCTTTCTGCTTGCACTGCTCTGTAACCAGTTCCTCTTCTCCAGGCCTTGCTCCTCGAGGGCTTGCTGCTCCAGTGCTTGCTCCTCGAGCCCCTCCTCCCTACTAACTGCTGCTTCCTGGTTATGAGTGCAGAGTGGCCCAATCCGGTCTGACTCCTCCCACCTCCCTGATTGGCTATGTCTCTGGGTTAGCCTAGAGCTAGGGTGTGGTTCTTTCCCTGCTCTTCTCTGCAGAGAATGTTTGTGAGGAGGAAACTTAACCCCTTCCTGTCCTGCCTCTCCAAGCATCTGAGGTGACAGAAAGTGATTTAAACCCATTTTCTCCTGTTTCTGGGGCTCTGCCTTGTCACAGTTCACACTGTGAAGGGAACAGTGATTGCATGAGGCTGCAATATATGTAAGTCACCTCTTGAGGCAGAGCTGAGTTAAGCTCCATAGAAGAAAAGCTGATCTCACTTTACGTTGTCTTATGTTCCTGAGTTTCTTCTGTTACAATTTAAAGCACCATTTATGTTCATGTATCTGAATTTTGATGCGCTGGAGGAATCTCCCCAACACGAATAAAATATTCTTGCAAAGCCTTACCGTCTCTGGCGCAACTACATTTATCAGTGAGAGAAAGGAGAACAAAACTACATCTCCCATCATTCCAAGGGAATAGTTTTAATCCATTCCTCACGGGACAATAGGCCACTCCTGTCCTTTAGCCCTAGGGCGGGGGCAGGAGCGTCGCAGTACATATATATATATATATCTATATATATATACACACACACACACACACACACACGCACAAAGCTTATCTGCATGATAACCCCAACACCACTCTGGATGCCATCCATGCATTTCGCATCCGCTTCATCAGGGGGAGACAAAATTTCAATGTGCCAACAGACGATGTGATCAATCAGCATAACCACACCTCAGACTGCAGTCGCTACCCACTGGTATCCTTGGAGAAACCTCTTCGGTGCAAGAAGATTTTAGATTCCCTGGAGGACAGGTCCTAGCTAAAGGATCACTTCCTGCCATACCAAAGTGATACTCTCCTTTCACACGACCTCACTCCTCCATGGCCACAGAGAGGCTGCCAGACTGAAGGTGGGACGTCCATACTACATCCCTGTAGGTCTGACGACTTATTGCTCTTGGTAGAATGGCTATGAAGGACCTAGACAAGATTCTCAAGAACAGAGATGTCTCTCTCCATACAAAGATTCGACTTGTCAAGGCTATGGTATTTTCAATAATGTCATATGAATGCGAAAGATGAACAGTGAAAAAGATAGACAGGAAGAAAATTGATGCCTTTGAATTATGGTGCTGGAGATCAATACTGTGTATATCATGGACAGCCCAAAGAACAAACCAGTCAGTACTAGAGGAGATCAAACCTAAGTTTTTCTTAGAAGCACAGATGACAAGACTTTGACTTCCATACTTGGGACACATCATGCAAAGAGAGAGATCATTAGAGAAAGACCTCAAGCTTGGCAAGGTTGAAAGTTATCGTAAAAGAGGAAGGCCAGCAATTAGATGGATTGATACAACAGCAGCAGCTATTAATGCCACTCTATCAATTATGAGTCACTTGATTGAAGACCAAACACAGTTTAGGACAACTATCCAGAGGGATGCCATGAGTTGACACCGACTTGACAGCACTTAACAACAACATATGTTTAGCTGCAAAGGACCAGGCAAAGGCATTAGGAAATTGTTCAAATTATCAGTCAATTGCTAACTTGCCCAAGTCAGCTAAACTGATCGAACATGCTGTTTGTATGCAGTTGGATGAATACATGATTTCAATTAACCTGCCCAACCCATGGCAGCATGGACTACATGTAGGACACAGCCCAGAAACCTTGTTGAGAGCAGTGTCTAATATGATTCTAGTGGAGTTAGAAAAGTAGAGTACAGCAAATGTTCTTTTATTTGTAGATATTTTAACAGCCTTTGATAGTATAAACCATTGTATTTTACTTTCCCGACTGGAGTCAGTTGGTCTAAGCGGTGCTGTCTTGAAATGGTTTACCTCCACCTTGAGAATAGGTGTGGAATGTGGATACCATTTGAAGGCAATGAATCTGAATAGTTTCAGTTGCCATAAAGCATAGTTACTCACCTGTAACAGGTGATCTCCGGGAACAGCAGGAATTTAGTCTTCACATATGGGTATCGTCGGTACCGACGGAGCCTGCATGGGAACGCTCCCCAGCGTCCAATTAGAAAGCTTTTGGGAACATCCCACAGCGCCTGCGTGCTGCCTTCCCGCCTTTCCAAATTGCCTCTCTCCAATTGAGTTTAAAGCTGAGACAAAGAGAGAGAGAGGGAAAGAGAAAGAGATAGATAGAGAGATACAACTCCTAGGGGAGGTGGGTGGGTTGTGAAGACTAAATTCCTGCTCTTCCCGGAGATCACCTGCTACAGGTGAGTAACTACACTATCTCCAGGAACAAGCAGAAATGTAGTCTTCACATATGGGGACTCCCTAGCTTTAGACCAGGGAGAGACCCCAGAAGTTGTGTGTCCCTGTGAAAGGGCTCCACTTCCCCCCATGGATCTCTGGCATCCAACCAGGGATGGTGGGTAGGAGTTGATTAGGTATGGAACAGGTGTTGGAGAACAGCCTGACCAAACAAGGCATCCTGGTGGGAGTCCTTGTCCAAGCAGTAATGGGCTGTGAAGGTATGAACTGAGGCCCAAGTGGCTGCTCGACAGATGTCGTCGATAGACACAGAGTGCAGATGAGCCATTGAAGCTGCCATGGCTCTCACATTGTGAGCTGTGACATGGCCCTCTAGAGGAAGATTCTTACTCTGATAGGCAAAGGAAATGCACTGAGCAATCCAGTTGGACAGTGTTCTCTTGGAGACTGGAAGTCCCAAATGAGAAGGATCAAAAGTAATAAAGAGTTGAGAGGACTTTCTATGTTGCTGTGTTCTTTGTAAGTAAAAGGCTAAAGCTCTTTTACAGTCCAAAGTATGAAGATTCCTTTCTGCATTTGATGCATGAGGCCTTGGAAAAAACACAGGCAGGTAGACCGCTTGGTTTGGATGAAAAGGCGAGACCACCTTTGACATAAAGTGTGGTAGAGTCCTAAGGACTACCTTGTCATGATGGAACCTTGTATAAGGTGGATAAGCCACTAGTGCCTGCAACTCACTGATGCGACGTGCTGATGTGATTGCAATGAGAAAGATAACCTTCCAAGAAAGGAATTTCAATGAGGTAGTAGCTAAGGGTTCGAAAGGTGGCTTCATGAGCTGACCAAGAACCAGGTTTAAGTCCCATGCCACCGGTGGTGGCCTAATGGGAGGCTTAGTTAGAAGAAGGCCTCTCATAAATCTTGCTATAAGAGGATGGGAGGAAATAGGTTGTCCATTTAGAGGCTTGAAAGAAGCTGCAATAGCACTCAAATGGACTCTTACTGAGTTAGTCTTAAGTCCTGCATTGGATAAATGAAGGAGATACTCCAGTAATGATTCCAGAGGTATCGCAAGGGGGTTAAGACCCTTCTGCGAACACCATATGGTAAACCTTTTCCACTTGAAAGCATAAGAGCGTCTTGTGGAAGGCTTCCTGGAAACATAAAGGATATCCCTTACTTGCTGAGGGAGGTTAAGACCATGGAGATCTAGGCCTTCAGCATCAAGCCCTGAGATGTAGAGAGTGGGGATTGGACTGCCATTACATTCCGTCATCCTGAGACAGGAGATGTGGAGCAGACCCTAACTCCAGAGAGGGAGCTTGAGAGAGATGTAGAAGCAGAGGGTACCACACTTGCCGTGGCCAATATGGAGCTAGGAGAATCATACGGCCTCTGTCTCTCTGAAGCTTGAACAGGGTTGGGTGGAAAGGCATACAGGAAGTCTTGACCCCAGTGAAGGAGGAAAGCATCCCTGGCCTGAGAGCCCTGAGCCAGAATTCTGGAACAGAACTGGAGAAGTTTGGTATTCAACGGATTTGCAAAGAGGTCTATGTCCGGAGTTCCCCAAATTTGAAAAATCTTGGCCACCTGGTCTGCATGTAGAGACCATTCGTGTGGAAGCAGAACTCAACTGAGTCTGTCTACCCAAGAGTTTTGTATGCCTGGAAGATACACTGCCAGGAGATGAATCTGATGCTCTCTGGTGAGGGCCCATAGTCGCAAAGCTTCATTGCAAAGCGACAGAGAGCCTGTTCTCCCCTGCTTGTTCACGTAGAACATGGCTACTTGATTGTCCGTATGAATGAGGACTGTCTTGTAGCTGAGCAGGGTGTGGAACACTCGAAGAGCAAGGAAGATTGCTCTGAGCTCTAAGAGATTGATATGTAGATGAGTCTCCTGTGGAGTCCAAGTGCCTTGGGTGGAGAGATCTTGCAGATGAGCTCCCCAACCCATTGGTGAAGCATCTGTTGTGAAAGTTGCTTGGAGTAAAGGCTGTTGAAATGGGGACCCCACTAACAGGTTTTGAGTGGACTGCCACCATTGGAGGGACAAAATAAGGCGATTTGTGTTTGCTATTTTGTCTGACAGGCACCCTGATGCCTGGGTCCATTGAGTGGATAAAGTCCACTGGGCTGCTCTCATATGGAGGCGAGCATAAGGAACCACATGCACAGTAGATGCCATGTGGCCTAGTAGTTGAAACATTTCTCGAGCAGTGAGATGAGGCTTTGACACTGCCTGAGAATCAACATGACCACCGCCCAAACCGATCCATGCCTGGCGTTCTGGATCAAAGAACTACGAAACCACCTGAGCCCATTCATATCCACACTCATGGAACATTCATTCACAACAGGAACTTTCCCACATACTCTCAAACACACAACCATAAGGCCATTACTAAAAAACAACAAGCTCGACCCTCTGAAGCCAGAATCCTATAGACCAATAGCAAGTATACTGTTGCAGGCAAAAATAATGGAGAAGGAAGTACAAAGACAAATCGAAGAGCATATAGAAACTAACGCACCACTGGACCCTTGCCAACACGGCTTTAGAGAAGCCCATAGTGTAGAAACACTGCTCACTACTCTCTTCAGCAACGTCTTAACTGGCATCAACAACATCCGCCAAGGGTTCGTCCTTGTCTTCCTAGACGTAGCAGTGGCATTTGATTCCGTGAGCCACGAACGCCTCCTGGAACGACTCGAGGGTAAGGGAATCACCGATAAAGCACTCGAGTGGTGCAGGTCCTACCTTTCTGACAGGTGGCAGCAGGTACGATCCAACGATACTTCATCAGATCGGTTCCATCAAAAGCAGGGGGTCTCACAAGGCTCCTCCCTCTCCGCCCTTATGTTCAATATATACATGCAGCCTATCTGCAACCTGATACGGTCCTTCAGTATCAGCTGCATGATATACGCAGATGATGTGCTGTTATACATGCCTTTTACAACAGAGAACCCCGACCTCATTCCATTAACTAACTGCATAAATGAAGTATCCAACTGGCTGCAATCTCAAAACCTCAGTATCCAACACAAGAAAACGGAGGTTTTGTTCATCACGAAGGACCGAAATTTCACCGCTCCGTCCTTTTTGAAAGTGAAGGATGCAGACCTCCAGATCAAACCCACTATCAGATACCTCGGGGTCACCTTAGACCAGCACTTGGATATGAAGGCGCACATAGGAAACATTGTAAGAGCGGTCTACCATAAAATCCGTTCCCTTAGACACCTTCGATCCCTGCTAGAGCCGGATGATTTCAGAACCATCTATCAGGCCCTAATCGTACCACATTTTGATTATGCAAACTCTATCTTACAAGGACTCCCTCAAGCCACCTTACACCCACTGCAACTGGCAATGAACGCCGCAGCAAGAGTCCTTCACGGAGCATCCAGGAAAGATCATGTCTCACCCATCTTAAAACAACTCCATTGGCTTCCGATACGAAGTAGACTCACTTACAAGCTATTACTACTTACATTCAAGGCCATCAATGGACTCACATCCACGTCACTAACGGACCTGATCCAGATGACACCTCAAAACAGGGACAGACGGTCAGTAACACTCAACACACTAGTAGTCCCAAAATCCATAACACAATGCACCAAAGCAACAGCAGACAGAGCTTTCAAGTTCTGTGCACCAAGGTGTTGGAACAGCCTCCCTCAAGGCATCAGAGCAATCCCGGATCTATTGCAATTCAGAAAAGCCTTGAAACACCACCTCTTCCTCTTGTATCACCCAGTAACCAATGCAGACACCTCAACCACCTCACAGTTCTCCCAAAACCCCTAAGACAGAAACAAAAAGAGTTCATGATTATGTTATAAATTGTAAATAGTTACCCCTGTTATCCAAGTTGTTTACGCCTGTTCAACTGTAAACACAAAGTACCATCGGAAATGTGTAAATTCTTTGTTCACTGTAAACCGCGCTGATGCTGAATAGTGCGATATAGAAGAGACTATAAATAAATAAAATAAATAAATAAAATAATAAGCTAACTGCACCATGCGAAGGCAACGGGTCTGGGGAAGGTAGGCCCTTGCTTTTCTGGTATCCAGTAAAGCTCCTATGAACTCTAGAGACTGAGTGGGAGTTGGACTGGATTTTGGGATGTTTATGACCAGACCCAAATACTGAAGGATATGCATTCTACAAGCTAGAGAAATCCTGGCCTCTGACTCTGATGGGGCTCGAATGAGCCAATCGTCTAAGTAGGGGAAGACGAATATTCCTAGAGTGCGGAGAAATGCTGCTACCACAGCCATGCATTTCGTAAACACCCTCTGTGCTGAGGCCTGGCCAAAAGGAAGCAACCTGTATTGGTAGTGCTTTCCTTGAAAAAGGAACCGAAGGAACTTTCTGTGAGTTGGATGGATGAGAATATGAGTGTGCGCATCCTTGAGATCTAGAGAACAAAGCCAAGCCTGACTCTGAAGGTATGGCAGCAGAGTTCCCAGAGAAATCATCTTGAATTTCTCTTTGAACAGGAATTTGTTCAATTCTCTGAGGTCTAAAATAGGTCTGTGTCCCCCTGTTTTCTTTGGGATAAGGAAATAGCGGGAGTAAAACCCTGTATCCTGTTGAGGAATGGGTACCTCTTCTATTGCCCCTTGGGCAAGAAGCATAGTGACCTCCTGATCTAACAGGTCGATGAGAGAGGTCTGAGAATTGAACTGTTTTACCATTGTGGGAGGGGGCATGCAAAGAAAGTGAAGCTTGTACCCCTCTTTTATAATGGATAGAGTCCAATGTTCTGCTGTTATCTGCCCCCATCTGGGGGCAAAGTGACACAACCTTCCTGGAATGGTGGAAGGCTCTGGACCATTGAGAGCCAGGAAGCCTAAGTTCTCTAAATGGAAGTCAAAGGCCTTGTGGAGGCTGAGACTGCTGAGATGGTTGAGGCTTAGCAGCCTTTGCTTTCCTTTGCTTAGGTGGTTGCTGACTCTTTCGGGCAGGCTGACCTGCAGAACATCCCTGCTGGGAATAAGAGGGATAAAACCTCTTCTTTCTTGAGAAGAATGGTTTCTTGAAAGATTTCTTCCTTGCAGGATCAGCTGTGGCTTTGGATAACCTATCCAAAGTGGAGTTGTCAGCAACCAACTCATTGGCTTTTTCTTGCCAATCTTTGCCGAATAGATTCTCACCTGTACAAGGGATATTGCCCAGTTTGTCCTGCACCCAGAGCTCCAAATCAGATGCCTGGAGCCAAGCAATTCTGCGTGCACCTATGGCAATGGCAGAGGTTCTGCTTATGCATTCAAAACAGTCAAAAGACCTCAAGGACTTCTGCAAACAGCTGAAGACAACTCTATTCACCGAACACTATGGTCATGCCACATGAGCTACCAACCAAGCCAGAACATCGGACCCTCCCCCCTACCCTAAGCTTGTATATATGAATGTATAATAGCTTACGATGTATAATAGCGGACAATGTAGAAAGCACAACCCAAATCAAATACTCGCCGCCCATAACACACAACATACACCACTGCATGAATACACTTGAACACCCCTTGATTGTTTGCCGTGGAAACCACCTTGATTGAAGGAGAAGGCGGTATAGAAATACTGTTAAATAAATAAATAAATGCTGCATGGTTGACAAACTTAGAAACATCTTGGGCATGTTTAACCAGTGTGAGAAAATCCTGCCTTTTATCCTCAGGAAGAAGAGGACTCAAAACCTCTAAATCTCCTGTGACTTCCTTAAGGAACATTCCCATATATAAGATATAGGAACTGATCCTGGCAGAAAGCATGGAAGCCTGGAAAGTACGACGTCCAAAGGCATCCAAAGTTCTACACTCACGTCCTGGAGGATTAGAGACATGCTTCTTTGTACTCCTGATCCTTCTCATAGCTGATTCCATTACAATAGAGTGGTGAGGAAGCTGAGTCTTCTGGAAACCAGGACAAGGAGGGACTCGATACATGGCATCCAGTCTTTGGCATCCAGTCTACGAGAGTGAGGAGAGGTGGTAAGAGGCGTTTTCCACATTCTTAACATGAGATCATGTTAGATCTCATGGATAGGCAAGGTAGCTGCCTCTTTAGGAGCCTTGGGATATTGTAGAATCTCCAACTCCTTTGCCCTGGGCTCTGTTTCGGGAGCCACAGTAATGGAAAGACCTCGAGCCACCTCCCTGATAAAATCCTGAAAGGAGATATATTCTGGAGGAGACATCCTACGTTTAGGAGAGGAAGGCTCCTCTGGGAGAAGTATTCCGCTACCGAGAGAATTATCAGAATCCTCAGACTCCTCCGAGGATTCAAAGTACCTTCTGTCCGGATGCTCTTGAAGAACCCGATACCCGTACCGACCGAAGTCCGTACCGGGGGGGAATTGGTACCGGTGTATCGGTACTGGAAGGCATTGCATGACTGGGTGCCGGCAAAGCAGACACCGATGTCGATGCCGTCGGTGCCGGTACCGATACCAGTGTCGGAGTCGGTGCCGGTACCGGTTGAACTGTCTGACGCGGTTCCGAGGGCGTCGATGCCTCAAGGAGAGCCGCCAGACTGCGTTCAATAGCCAAGAACCTCTGGTCTATCGACGCTGCCGATGCCTGGGTGTCGGTATCGGAGAAAACAGCTGGTACCCCAGAGCAAGGCACCAGTAGTTCTGCCGAGGTCGAGGCCTCGAGAACATCCTGGAGCCCCGATAATTCTCTGGAAGCCGAAGCCTCCCGCCGGGGCAATTTTGCCGGTACAGAACCCTCAAGGGCAACGCCAAAGGCATCTCGATGCTTAGAAGGAGATCTACCCTTTGAGGACCGGCTAGATTTATGTTTAGTTACCTGAGATCCATGGGAGGAAGACGAAGTCCTGGAAGACGTCAATGCCACAGAAGCTGCATCGGAGGGAAAAAGGGTGCTGAGCTTAGCAGCTCGGTTTTGTCGACCCCTCTTGGACATCATGGCACAAGCCATACAGTCGGAGATGGAGTGGTCAGGACCTAAACATTTGAGACACCACTCATGGGTGTCGGTGACGGAGATGGTACCGCCACACTTGGTGCACTTTTTGAAACCCGAAGCGGGTTTTTCCACAGTGGAGGAAATTTTGGGCCTAAGGCCCAAAATGGTGCGTGCACCTGGAAAAGAAAAGTTTGGAAAAAAAATACTATATATATATTTTTTTTTTTTTTTTAAAAAGAAAGAAAGAAGAACCGGCGGTACCGGTATAGCGTCGAGGAAGGCAGACGCGACCACAAAAAAGAAAGGAATAAGGAAAGATTTTCTGTGGTGACAGGAACGATGACCTGCTGGCTCCTCGGAAAACAAAGAACTGGAGAGAGGCAGTTGGGAAAGGCAGCACACAGGCGCTGTGGGATGCTCCCAAAAGCTTTCTAATTGGACGCTGGGGAGCGTTCCCGCGCAGGCTCCGTCGGTACCGACGATACCCATATGTGAAGACTACATTCCTGCTATTTTCAGTTGCCATAAGGAGTGCTGCAAGGGTCAGCATTATCTGCTACCCTATTTGATTTGTATGTGTGTGTTACTGCAAAATCTGAATACTCAACTTAGGAATTATGCCAATGATATTTTATTATTTGCACCATTTCATACAACGTCTGATCTGTCTTCTAGTAAGACTGTGATGCACTTTGACCAGATTGCACACTAATTTACTGATAATAGGATACAGATAAATTTTCAGATAATGGAACCTTTAGAGGGTGCAGAGCCTGCTTTATCTAATGTAATTGTAATTTGTGGGAAACTTGTGCCAGTTTGTAATGAGGTCCGTTATCTGGGTGTGATATTAGATTCAGTTTTGTATGCACCCACAGGTTATGAAACTTTTACAAAATGCATTTTTTAAATTCAAGCTAGTAAACAGATTGAGATTCTTACTAGACTCCTTAGATTTTCAAGGGATGGTGATGTCACACCTGAATTACTGTATTTATTTATTTTATTTATTTGAACAGTTTTCTATACCACCTTATCCTTCAATCAAAGTGGTTTACATTATGTAATTACTACAAACAGGTACTGGATATATTCTCTTGTCCCCAAAGGGCTCACAAGTATGTGTACCTGAGACAACAGAGGGTTAAATGGCTTGCCCAAGGCCATAAGGAGTGCCTATAGGACTAGAAACCCCAGTCCCTCTAGGCTTGAGATTGCTGTCCCCAGGTGGGACTTGAACCCCTGGTCCTCCAGCCTGAAGTACCATGTCCTAACCACTAGGCCACTCCTAGTGGATGTTGATTTGCCAAAGATGATAAAACACAGCTGATGAAGAATGCTGTGGCTGAATTGATAGGGAGGACTGGGAGGAGGTGTGAGCATGCTATCCGACTGCTAATCACCCTGCAGTGGTTACCAGTCAAGTATTGAGCATTTTTAAATGTGCCCGTTTGGAATTATGCAGAATTTTTAAAATCAGTTTATTCAATTGACTAGTTTTACAAAAGTATATTCCATCAGGCATATTGTGATCTAGCCAACAGGAGTTCCTCAAACCTTCCAGCAGTGTTTAGAATTTGGAAAATAGCGACATGTATGCAAACTGTCGTTTGTCCCCAGATTTGAAACTCTTTCCTAGTTGAGCCTTATATGGAACATGATTTTACAATTTTTATGAAGAAATATATATATATATATTATATATATATATACTTAAGCATGTGTATGATCATGGCTTGGTGTGTCTTGTTGCTTCAGGTAATTAATCTGTCCAGTCACTCCAAAATTTCCCTGTCTAACATTATTGCTAGTGACCACCTTCACACGCTCCCTGCTCATTTTCCACACACCTCACAACAGCCCTGATTCATTACTATTCCCAGTAGATTTCCATCACTCTAACACATTCCTGTTACCGCTGACAGTAGCTTATACCTACATTAACCCAGCCAAAATGTCACTATTTAACTCTACCAAATCTAGTATACCACTAATCTACCTCACCATCTCTATCCTAACTATTCTCGCCCACAGACTAAACAACAATAACTTTAAAAACATCCCAATCATACACAGTCCAACAAGAAACAACCTCTCAGCATGGCAACCCCACATAGAACACTTTCACAAAGTAAACCACTATAGATTAATTCATATAAACTACACCTCACCCCAGCAGCCTAAAAACCTTAATCCACATAAAAACCTAGATACCTTATCAATAATCCTAATTAATGCCAGATCAATGAAAAATAAGCTACCTATTTTCACAGATATACTAGACAACCAAACACCTGACATGTTATGTGTAACAGAGACATGGCTAACAGACTCAGGTAACGTATTCTTAAACCAACTAAACAATAACAATTATGACACCTTCTACACACATAGAACTCACAAAAAAGGTGGCGGAGTATTAATAATGTTAAAAAAAGAACTAAAAGCAAAACAATTACAATCACACCTACCCACGAACATTGACACAATCATTCTGAAAATTGGAAACATAAAAATCTGCCTAATTTATAGACCACCAGACCAACAATCAGAAAACCTGGACCCTTTAATTGAATTCCTAAGCTCCTCCACTGACCAAAACCCAATACTAATGCTTGGGGACTTCAACCTCCCCTCCTTACCAGCGTCATATGCATCCCTTTTTTTAGAATCCACCATAGATATGGATTTTCACCAGATAGTAAATGCCAGCACACACAGTAAAGGTAATACACTTTTATTATTTATTTATTTATTTATTACAGGCTCTTATATACCGCTCTATTCAGCATCAGCGCGGTTTACAATATAACAACATACCATAATGAACAAACTGTTTGGTTTTACAGAGAACAAGGTCAGAGAACTTGGATAAAACATGGTTCTACTGCCAGAAGTACTATACAGATCTTATAACCCAAACTCCCTCAAATGTACTTCAACCCCTTGGTCAGACCATTATCTCATAAACTTCAAAATCGAAATCAACAACACATCAGTCAAACGAACCCCAACCAATGCCCCACCACACAGATTTAAAAAATATGATGAAAATGAGTTCCTAGACATGATAATTCCCAAATTATCTAACACACCACAAAATCTCGATATAGCAGTAATCAACTGGCACGAAATCATCAGCAATGCAGCTGCTAATAAACAAGCCACCAAGAAAAACACTCTTTCTAAAAATGATAAAGCCCCCTGGTACAACAACACATTAAACCTAATGAAAAGAAATCTAAGGAAAGCGGAATCCAAATGGAGAAGAAATAAAAACCCCATTGATAAAGATTTATATACTACTCTCCTTAACTCCTACAAAGATGCAATTAACAATGCCAAGAAAAACTACCATGCCTCAATACTAAACAATGCAATAAATAGACCTAGAGAACTATTCTCAATAGCCCAAAAACTAACAAACACCCCCCACAACTCCAGCAATGAAATTACAGAAATCTCACCACAGGACCTGGCGAACTACTACATGAACAAAACCATGTCCCACCCCCACTTACCAAAACCTAAACACCTTTCTCAAACCATTTATACAGATGAATGGTCTGACTTCAAACCACTATCTAATGTTGCACTCAAGAATATAATAACAAACATTAATACAACCACCTCACCCCTGGACCCTTGTCCAGTAATTTGGATAAAGAACTCCCTATCCATCCTCTCACAATTCATCCTCCCCATTATAAATCTCTCGCTAAAAAATGGGTACCTATCCCCAGCACTAAAACATGCTCAGATTCGCCCAATCCTAAAAAAAACCCTCCCTTGACAAAGCATCACCCAAATCCTACAGACCCATATCAAGCATCCCGTTTATGGCTAAACTAATCGAAAAAGTAGTACAAATTCAGACCCAAGAATACATTGATAATTCAGCCCCCTTAGACGATCAACAGTACGGGTTTCGCCCCCATCACGGGATGGAATCCCTACTAACAGTCCTAATTGACACCCTGGTAAGAGGTATCGATAACTCAAAACAGGCATTTCTACTTATATTTATTGACATCTCTGCAGCATTTGATAGTGTCCACCACTCAACAATGATTAATAAGCTAAAACAATTAGGAATAAAATCCACTGTTCTTAATTGGTTTTCCTCTTACCTAAGTGACCGAACACAAACAGTAAGAATTGGCAACCTCACTTCAAAAATTTACAACCAGGAAATAGGCCTCCCCCAGGGCTCCGCACTGTCAGCGCTTCTATTTAATATTTACCTAAAACACATCTGTCATATATTTTAAAAATTCAATGTCCTCTACCATCTTTATGCGGATGACATAATGATGTATGTCCCATTCACAATACCTAATATCCCAACACTACTTATTAATACCTGCCTTAATGAAATAAACAATTGGCTAAATGAAAACAACTTATTCATTAACCACGCTAAAACAGAAGCCCTAATAGTAACTAAAAACACAACTTACATTCCCCCATCGCACATTACTCTGCAAAATAATGACATCAAAATAAAAGATGAAATACGTTACCTAGGAGTAATATTAGACAAACACCTCAGTATGGACACACATATACGAAATATAACAAAAAAAGTTTATTTTAAACTTAAAGTATTAAAACAACTCCGCCCCCTAATCCACTTACAGGATTTTCAATGTATAATTCAAGCCATAATAACTCCCCATTTCGACTTTGCAAATTTAACTCTACTAGGCGTAACAAAGCATAACTTAAAAAAACTCCAACTAGCACAAAATGCAGCAGCCAGGACCATAATGAATGCCCCACCATTCCACCATATAACACCAATCTTACAATACCTACACTGGCTCCCGATTCAATGCAGGATTCAATATAAAACTCTTTTAACTATCTACAAAGTCCTAAATAACACAGCTCCAATTACTCTAAATAACCTTATCAATAAAGAACCCAATCATAACCACCAAAGACGAGACCAACTAAATAAACTAATAACACCAAAGTAATTTATAAAGGCCAAAAAATCAACAAACAAGAAAGCATTCTCCCATGCTGCCCCTATAACTTGGAACAACATTCCCCCGGAATTAAGATCCTTACCTCAAATCATGGAGTTCAGGAAAAAACTTAAAACACATTTATTCACAATACACTATGGATCTTTGTCAAACCCACCTCTTCAACAAGAAAAAGGATAGCTTCACCAGCTGACATGACCCACCTCTGAACTGAAATTGATGCTAGAACTTCATCCCAATGATTTGAAAATAGACATACCTTGTACATAGTTAAAATCCGTTCTTTGTACATAGTTTACAACCTGTTAAATGTAAGTTTGAATTCTTGCACATAGTTTACAACATGTTTAATTGTAAGTTTGATTTTTCTTGTAATCACCCATTGTTATATGTAAAAACAGCATTGCTTGTTTAACTGTTGTTCCATGTAAACCGCAACTGATCATTGGAAGGTGCGGTATATAAAAACGTGCTAATTAAATTAATTAAATGACATTCTATTACGATGTATGTTCTTTGTTTACTAAGAATGTGTGATCTGTTTCCATTTGGATGCATTGTTTAATATATGGTAGTGCCATGTGATCAATATTTGCCTATTTATTATTAATTTAAGATAGAAATGTAGGGATAGGTGGACCATATAAATATAAAATTAAATTAATACTTACTCATTTTTATCTCATGACATTTTCTGTAACTGGAATTTTGCCAGTTTGCAAACTTATAGAAATGGATGTAAAAATTAAGACTGAAAAATCTCTCTGTGAAGATTAGACTCTCTCAGTCGGGCACTGTTTTTTTTTTTTTATGCTTGTTGCATTTCCATCACACTAAACATATAAGAAAAAGTAGAAAGGTAGAACAACCTAAATATCAAACTCCTCACATTCTACTACAGCACTGAAAGGATTAAGCGTGCCTGTGGAAAGCCTTTACAAACAATACAGGTTGAATTGTTAAAGTCAATGCATCTGTAAGAATCCTTCACTTCTTCAATTTGTCACATAGAGAATTGCTTTTTATTGATTCATTTCTAGGTCACTAAACATTTGTTGTATTCAAAAGATCTGAAGTGCACTCATATACGATACCATGCACTGTAGCCAACCTTCAGTAGATGCATGTTGCTATTGAAAGCTGGAGAAGTGCTGCTTGAATAATAAACTTTCACACCAGGCACAGCAGCAGCGAAGCTCCAGGTACATTGTGTAAGAAAGATCCACCAACATCTTAAAATCAAAACCTGTTTGTGATCTCTAAATGTTACGAAGATAATTCTGCCTGTAATTAGATGAGTGAACACTGGCACGTAACATATGCTTATATACTATTGGCTTACATTAGGAATAATGAAAAAATTAATGTTCTGTCCCAAATTATTTACATCCCTAGTTCTTTCCCATGCAAGAAATCATCTCCGCCCACAGTAGTGAGGGCTTTTCAAGTCAGTCAAGCTCTTGGCTCTTACAGGAAGACTCCAAATTTCTAGATTTAGATGCCATTCTGGAACATCTTCCTATCAGCTGTATTTAATGTGGTATCTTAGCTCCGGCAAATAACAGAGACAAACAACTACAACTACTTCTTATCATTTGTATGAGGCTACAAGACATATGCAACGCTGTAAATAAACACATAAGAGACAGTCCATGGTCCTCAGATGGACCAACAGACAGATCCTTTTCCCTTCAAGCATGTTAAAATAGATATACCAATGTATACACTATCTGTAGATCTTAACAAGAATAAGGAACTTGAACCTGCCAAAGAGCCCTTAAGTGCCACAAAACCTTTCGAAAAACAGCAGATATTCGAAATTTCATAGACAAGAACCACTGAACCATAATCCTATGTTAGGTATAAAGGGAAGTTGTACATCAATCAAAAACAAGTTGGGATTACTATGAAAAGGAAGAGAACCAAAAATTAAGCCTTAGATTTCAACAAGGTCACTTTTATAGAAACATGAAGACCACACCATCAAAATAGGACTGAGCCGAAGCAGAAGGCAGCAACTAAAATGGTCAGTGGCCTTCATCATAGGGGACAGACTTAAAAATCTCAATATGACTTCCGGTGACATCACCCACCTGAATGGCGGCGTAGCGCGGGAGCTCCGCCACCAACGAGCTAAATAGAGCGGTGGAAGCCCCTACGGGCATGGTCCGGGGCGGAAAGGAGAGCGGGTGAGCTTAAGGGTGAGCTCCATAATCCCCCGGTGACCCGTGAGAGCGGAACGGTGCATGAGGCACTGAACGCGAAGCCGGAGCAGCAGCTGAGCACCGCGTGGGAAGTGCGGCCTGTCGGAAGAGAGCCGGCCACGGGAGAGTGGAGCTCGCCGGGAGGAGGACCGAGAGAGCGGCTGGGGCAGAGGAGTACTCCGTGCTGGGAGAAGCCCGCTGTTATCGGGGAGAGCGGCAGTAAGGCCATAATAAACCTCCTTGCACAACGCGGTGGTGTTAATTAGCACCGGAGGAGTGCAGTCGGCCACGTGGTGGGGGAAGAGCAGTGGCAAACTCTGCAAGAGGCTGTAGCCGACCGGTAGAGGAGAGCAGTGAGAGAAGAGGCACCAGCCAAGAGCGGAGCAGAAGAGGGCCCTCCGGGAAGCACTTCAACAGCCAGAAATCACTGGGGAGGCCCGGGTGCAACGCTTCGCCAGCCCCCCACATCTCTGAGCACCAGGAAGGAGGTGAGCCAAGCGTGCAGGCCGGTAGCCGGCTGGAGGTAACAGCCTTGGACCTATCATGGAGAAAATCAGTGCCAAAAAAGAGGGTCTGATGAAAAAGAAACTAGCTGAGTTTCGGTCCCCCTATGCCCCGTCTAAAGGAGGGAAGGAGGGAGAGAAAACCGGCAAATCGGAGAGGGAAATCCCACACAGCCCGGGAGCGTGTGAAGGTGGAGAGGAGTGCTTGACTGCAACGGAACAGATTAAGCAGTGGCTTCTCGAGCTAAAAGACGAATTGAAGGTGGAGATGGGTGGGGTAAAAAATGAGATCATGGAGGCCGTGAAGACGATGCGCCAAGACATCCTGGAGCTGGGCGAGCGAGTGGACGAAGCTGAAACTCGACTAGATAGTCAAGGAGAGACTTTGACGCAGCTCCAGCAGAGTTGGGATGAACTGCAGACGGCGCAGGAGGCCCTTAAAGCTAAAGCAGAGGACCTGGAAGACCGCTCGCGGAGATGCAATCTCCGAGTGCGAGGGGTGCCGGAAGAGCTTAAGTACAAGAATAGTGAGACAGTGGCCTACGAAATATTCCAAAGTCTCCTGGTGGAAGCGGGAAGTGGGGAGGAAGTGGAGGTTCCCCGCCTGAACATTGAACGTGCACATAGAGGCCTGGGGCCCATACGAGACAATAGGCCAAGAGACATAGTAGTCTGCCTGAGCTCTTACAAAAGCAAGGAACTTCTGCTCGGAGCCAACCGCAAGTTGCGGAGCTTCCAATGGGAGGGACACAAAGTGGAGTTATATCAAGACCTGTCCCAGGGAACGCTGCAACGCAGGAGGGAGATTAGAGAAGTAACGGCCTACTTGCGGAGAGCAGACCTGCGCTACAAGTGGCTATTCCCTTTTGGCCTACTGATCACGGTGAAAGGGAGATCACGGACGGTACGATCCAGCGCGGAGGCTTGGGAAGCCTTGAGAGAGTTGGGAGCCGAACAGCTACCTGAGATATCTGATAGCGCCGCTGCTTCTTCGCGTCCGGAATCTAGACCAGGCAAGACGGAACGTGCGAAGTGGCAGAGAGCGAGCGGCCGGAGATTGGCCAGGACGTCTAAAGGGAGTCACCGGAGTCCGGCATCAGAGCAAGAGACTGGCTGAGTGGTGATATTTCACCAAAGGACTGGTATCTTTAATTATGTTGGTTGACAGGTTTGGGGGGAGGGGAAGATGGGCTAATAAGTTACAGGGAGAAGGGAGGGAGAGGTAGGTAATGTACAGGGGGGGAAGTGAGGAGCTTAGAGGGGAGGGGAGTGGGGGGGGATAGGAGGGAGAAGGACCAGCGGGGAGAGCGGGCTGAGGAGGGGGGATGGGAGTAGGGGGGCTATGGGGGAAGATTTGGTGGTGAGGTGGAAGGGGTCACTGATATGGAAGTCGAGTCTCCTCAGTGGAGACGGCTGAGAGGGGGGGAGGGGGGCAGGGGGTGGAGGAGGGGGAGGGGGGGAGGGGGGGAAGGGGGAAGAGGCAGAGTAAGCGGGATGGCAGGGGGGGATTAGGAGTAGGAGGGGAATTGAAAATGTTAACGTTGAATGTTAAAGGCTTAAATTCACCATGGAAAAGACAGAAATTGTATAAAGAATTAATAAGACACAATGCTGATATAGTAATGCTGCAGGAGACACATTTACAGAAACAGCACGAGGCACTGGTGCAACCCAGGGGGTATAAGCATCGCCTATTTGCTTCTAATCTTAAAGAGAAAAAGAAAGGCGGGGTCGCGATCCTTATTAAGGGGGAAGTACAAACTGAGGTCCAGCTGATATCTCGGGATAAAGGGGGTCGATATCTATTGTTGCGAGTGAAGCAGGGGGCGGAATGGTTCTGTGTGGTGAATGTGTATGCCCCTACGGGAGCTCAAACAGAGTTCTGGAAAGATTTGAGCGAGCAGGTAGCGGTAATGGGGGAGGGGGTGAGGGTTTGTGGGGGGGATTTTAATCTGGCCTGGGAGGTGGGCAGAGATACGACGGGCCACCGAGAAGGGAGGGGGGCAGATAGGAAGAACTATCAGAAATTTGTTCAGGAGAATGGTTTGCTTGATGTGTGGAGGATGCTTAATCCGGGCCGAAGGCAATTTACTTTCTACTCAGCACCCCATGGGACGTATTCTAGATTAGATGCAATTTGGGTAGGGAAGGAGCTAGCAGGGAGGATCATGGGAGGGGAAATAGATCCGATTACCTGGTCCGACCACGCCCCAGTGGTGGTACAAGTGAGGGTGGCTGGGGAAGATAAGGGCCGACAATTTTGGAAACTGAATGAGGGTCTGCTGGAGGATGTGAGGGTGGTAACTGAATTACGGAATCTAATTCCAGAGTATTTTGGGCAGAATGGGGGAGGGGATGTAAACGAGGGAGTGCTTTGGGATGCTTTTAAGGCGGTGGTAAGGGGGGTGTTTATTAAGTGGGGGGCACGCATTAAGAGGGAGAGGGCAGAACGCGAGGAGAAGTTGCGGCAGCAACTACGTGAGGCGGAGATGAGGGATATGCAGGAGGGGGGAGGACGGCATAGAGGGACAGTCTTGGAACTCCGCGCTAAAGTTAATGCAATAGAGGCAGAACAGATACAGTTTCGCCTAAAGCTGTTGAAGCAGAGATTCTTCGAAGGGGGCAATAAAGTGGGGAAATATCTCGCGAGGCAGTTGCAGAAGAGGAGGGAATGGAATAGGATCTCTCAGATTAAGAGCAGGGGGGAAGGGGTGCGAGATGTTCGGCGCATCAGAGAGGAATTCGTGGCCTACTACAGAAATTTATATAAGGCTCGCGAGGAGGGGTCGCGGGGGGACACTTGGGAGTATGTGAGAGGAGCTGGGCTTCCGGTATTGACGGCGGATGAGCAGGAAGGGCTAGATAGGGAAATCCAACCAGAGGAAGTCCTGCAGGCCATTAAGGCAGTAAAGGCCGGCAAGGCCCCGGGGCTCGACGGCATTACGGCGCGTTTCTATAAACAGTTTAGTAGCCAAATAGTACAGCCGTTGACTATGATGTTTAATGGACCACGCAGGGGGGGGAAATTGGCGGAGACCATGGGATGGGCTGGTATTACCCTCATCCATAAGGAAGGGAAGGATCCTCAGGAGTGTGCGTCATACCGGCCCATTTCTTTATTAAATGTAGATGCAAAGCTGCTGGCAAAAGTACTGGCTACTAGACTTAATAAGCATTTGGGGAAACTGGTGCATGCCGACCAGGCAGGGTTTGTGCCAGGCCGACAGGTGGCCGACAATATACGGAAAGTGTTGAATGTGATATGGTCGGCCCAAAAGCGGGGGCAGGAGACTCTATTGGTCTCATTGGATGCTGAAAAGGCCTTTGACCAAGTGTCTTGGTCATTTTTATACTCCGTATTGGACCAATTTGGGTTTGGGCCAGGGTTTGTGCAATGGATAGAGGCTCTGTATACTAGCCCAAAAGCATGTGTACGAGTAAATGGAGGCTATTCTGAATTCTTCCCCTTGGAACGGGGGACTAGGCAGGGCTGCCCGTTATCCCCGTTACTATTTGCGCTGTCCCTCGAGCCCTTAGCGGCAAGGTTACGGGCCAATCCCGAGGTGGCGGGGGTGAGGGTGGGAGATCAGGAATACAAAATCTCCCTTTTCGCAGATGACATCTTATTGACTATCACGAACCCCAGAGAAACGCTTCAGGCAGTGATGAGTGAGATACAGAAATACGGTGAGAAGGCGGGGTTTCGGATTAATTGGGGGAAATCGGAGATATTACGAGTAGTAGGTGAGGAGGGGGAGCAGCGGAGCAGCGGATGTGGCAGCGGCGTTTTCCATTTAAATGGGCGCAGACGTCGATTAGGTATCTTGGAGTACAGTTGGGGCGGAATTTGGAGGCCTTATATGCGTTGAACTATCAGAAAACTGGTAGCGCAGGTAGAGGAGCGATTGCAGGGTTGGAGTCGAGGGTACTATTCGTGGTTTGGGAGGCTGGCGTCGGTGAAGATGATGCTTCTACCCCAATTCCTATTCCTCTTTCAGGTACTGCCTATACCGATACCACGAAGAGCACTACGACGGGTGCAGCAACAGGTAGAGAGATTTATTTGGGGGGGGAAGAGGCCACGGGTAGCGGCCAAAACGACGCAGGTGCCGGTGGGAGAGGGGGGGATGGGGATGCCCAACTTTAGATTGTACTATGCGGCAGCGCAATTGCGAGCCGTCTCTGCGTGGCTGCGGGAAACCACATAAACAATGGGTGCGGATGGAGGTGGACGGGTATCGCCCAGGGGAATTAGAACGGATAGTATGGGAGGGGGGAGGAGAAAGAGGTCAGCACCCGATAGTAAGACATACATTGCAGATGTGGAGCAGGTATCGGCGGAGAATGGTGGGAGAAAAGAAATGGTCGCCTACCATGTCCCTACAGGCCTGTTGTGCGGAAGGCATAGGCCCGAAGGCGGCCGTACTCCGGAGATGGGAGGCGCGGGGCCTGACACAGGCTTCCCAGCTAGTGGTTGGGACACAGTGCAGAGAATTTGAGGGACTGCGCGATTTTTACCGACTAGGAGAGTCGGATCGGTTCGCGTATCTGCAGATGTGCTCGGTGATTCGGAAAAAGGGGAGGGAGCGGGGAGGAAGGGGGGGAGGAGAGTGGTTCGAGGGGGCCTGTTTGGGCTCCATGGGGCAACAAGGGATGCTCTCTAGGATTTATAGAGGCCTGACTGCCAGAGGGGAAAGGAAGCTGAAGTATATGGAAGAGTGGGAAAAGGATTTAGGGGTGGAGTGGGGGGTGGAAGAGTGGGAGGTGTTAGTACTAGGTATAGCTAGGTTTTCCATTTCCACATCCCTGCGGGAGAATGCCTATAAGGTGTTGACTAGATGGTACCTAACACCGGAGAGATTGTTCCGGGCTGGAGTACGTCCGACGAATGATTGCTGGCGGATGTGTGGGAGCGGGGCTCTTGGTTCCATATGTGGTGGACGTGCCCAGTGGTGAGAGAGTATTGGCATAAAATAGGGGAGTGTATTAATAAAATGATGGGGGCGAGTATTGTGTTTGGTCCTGAAATGTGTCTTCTGCATAAACCGGATGGGAGGTGGGAAGGGGACTGGAGAATTATTTGGTACTGTGTGACAGCGGCAAGGAGTGAAATCGCATGGTACTGGAAGCGCCGGCCGAATCTGCCTTCCATAGCTAGCTATGCAGGAAGAGTGTCTTTTCTATATGCAATGTATAAAATGACGGGGGAGAGGGGGGGCAGAGGGGGACAAGTGGAGAAGCGGTGGGCGGGGGTCTGGAAATGGCTATATGAGAGAGGGGGGGAGAGGGAGGGTTAGGGGGGGTGATGGGGAGGGAGAGTAGGGGGTGAGGGAGGACTTAACCTTGCCAGTTTAAGGGCTGTAAGGGATAGTCGAAAGGGGCGGGGTAAGGCTATTCTGTACAAGTTGATTGTGAATTATTAGGTTGGTTAATTCCCAGAGTGTATTTCCTGACCCAAGATTTACTTAGGGGTAGGGGAAAGGGGGAGACTGCAGGTATGAAGCTTGATGTAAGATGCTGGCTAGCCCTATTGAATGAGATGGGACAGGAATGTTTTGTTGTAAGTGAAAAGTTGATAAGTTGATAGTAAGGTACATGGGAAGGATGTGTCTGCTGTATGTGTAATGAAGGATAGTAATGTATAGGGCAAAGTTGCTAATGTATATGAAAAAGTTGTTAATAAAAATTTAAATAATAAAAAAAAAAAAAATCTCAATATGTATACTTTGGAGGAAAGGTGGGAGAAGATATGATAGAAAAGTCTAAATACCTCCATGGCATAAATACACAGGAGGAAGCTCTCTGTCAACTGAAAGAAGGCTCTGTAATGAGGGGCTGCATAGGATGAAGGTGAAAGGGGATAGCCTCTGGAGTAATTAATCTGAGGAAATATTTCTTTACGGAAAGAGTGGTAGATGCATGAAATAATCTCCCAGTGGAGGTGGTAGAGACGAAGACTGTATTTGAACTCAAGAAAGCATGGGACAAAAAATAGGATCTCTGAAGAAAAAACTCCTGTAAAACTGAGGGTATGGAAGGGCAGACTGGCTAGCAGTCCAACAGAAAAGCACAAAACCATGTAATATATTATAAACCCAGTCCAGATGTGGTAAACAGAAAAAGGACAACCACTTTATTAAATTATTTAAACAAGGGTATAACAGCCAAGACGACCCGACACAGGCCGTGTTTTGGTTATGCCTTCATCAGGGGTATTCTTGGCATACTAAAATCATAAAAGACAAAAAATAAAATGAAAATTAAATGAAAATATAATACAGATTAAATAAAAATGTAGGATAAAAAATCTCATAATAAATAAAACTCTGAACAAATCTATCAATAACATAATATTTACAATTAAAAGACAAAAAGTACATAAATAACTAAAATCTTGTGAAAATTCCCTTGGTCACTCTCTGGGTTAAGTAAGCCATAATTTGGAGGATCCTTATACTCGAGTTTATGCTGATCACTCCTGCTTCATGTATATGGATAATACTGATCCGATTGCTTTTCTTTCCTCTCCCTTTAGTTTACAAGATAACACAAGGGACTATAACCAAAAAGGAGTTATTTTCCCTATTATTGGTAATTAAGCTTTTAGTTACATGTCACACCCTGTGTCTTTCTCTTTGTGGCTGTTTACATCACTTTTATTGTGATTTACATGGATTTTTCACATGTTTTTAGTTATGTACTTTTTGTCTTTAATTGTAAATATTATGTTATTGTTACATTTGTTCAGTTTTACTTATTACAAGATCTTTTTATCCTACGTTTTTATGTTTATTTAATCTGTATTATATTTTCATTTAATTTTCATTTTATTTTCTATGTCTTGATTTTAGTATGCCAAGAATACCCCTGATGAAGGCATAACCGAAACACGGCCTGTGTCGGGTCGTCTTGGCTATTATACCCCTGTTCAAATAATTTAATAAAGTGGTGGTTCTTTTTCTGTTTACCACATCTGGACAGGGCAGACTGGCTAAGCCATATGGTCTTTTTCTGAAGGAGGAGGTATCTGCCATGTTGTAGTTGTATCCTGAGAGGTGGGGGGTCACGTGATGAGAGCACTTTGAATGGATGCCACAGCGCTGAGTTCCACTTCAACCCCCACGAAATAACTTACTAAACATCTGAAAATTGCAACTGTGACCCTCCCCAAGCTTACCACAATCTGAGAGAAACCGAGAGCAGCCACGCAATCCTAAAACCACCAACGGGAGATGCAGAGATGAGGGTTTTGGATTTGTTAGGAACTGGGGAACATTCTGGGGAAAGGAGGGGCTCTTCCGAAGGGATGGGCTTCACCTTAACCGGGATGGAACCAGGCTGCTGGCATTAACCCTTAAAAAGGAGATAGAGCAGCTTTTAAACTAGATAACAGGGGAAAGCCGACAGTCGCCCAAGAGCGCATGGTTCGGAAGAATGTATCCTTGAAGGATACTACCAAAAGCAGAGAGGTTCCAAAAAAGAGTAAAGTAGCCCAAATGCCCTCGAGTATGGAGCAGACAGAGCTTAAAGATCCCAAATTACCCATGTCTACCAATATCCAAATTAATATGAACAAAATACAGTCTCTAAAATGCTTGTATGCAAATGCTAGAAGTCTAAAAAATAAGATGGGAGAGTTAGTATATATAGCACTAAATGAGAGGTTAGATATCATTGGAATATCAGAGACATGGTAGAAGGACAACCAGTGGGACACTGTAATACCTGGGTACAAACTATATCGTAATTATAGAGCTGATCAAATTGGTGGAGGGATTGCGCTCTATGTTAGAGAGGGCATTGAGTCAGAAAGGATTAAAGTTTTGCAGGAAACAAAATTTGCTGTAGAATCTCTATGGATTGAAATTCCATGTAAAAAGGGGAAGGCGATGGCAGTGGGGGTGTACTATCGACCGCCTGGCCAGAATGAACAAATGGATGATGAAATGCTCAAAGAAATCAAGGAAGCTAACAAACATTACAGCGCAGTAATAATAATGGGTGATTTCAATTACCCCGGTATTGACTGAGTCAGTGTCATGTCAGGACATGCTAGGGAGATAAAGTTCCTAGACGAAATAAATGACTGCTTCTTGGAGCAGCTGGTTCATGAACCGACCAGAGGGGAAGCCATATTAGACCTAGTCCTTAGTGGAACACCAGATCTAGTGCAAGAGATAAAGGTGTTGGGGCCACTTAGCAATAGTGATCATAGCATGATCGCCTATGATTTAATTAATGGAGGAGGGATAGTAAGGAAATCCACAGTACTACCGTTTAACTTTCGAAAGGGAGACTATCATAAAATGAGGAAAATAGTAAAGAAAAAACTAAAACGAGCAGTTGCAAAGGTTAAAGACTTACATCAAGCTTGGGTGTTGTTGAAAAATACTATCTTGGAAGCTCAGACCAGCAGTATTCCACGCTTTAAGATAAGTGGAAGGAAGCCAAAAAACTGACAGCATGGTTTAAAGGTGAGGTCAGAGAGGCTATTGTTGCCAAAAAAGCAACTTTCAGGAAATGGAAAAAAGAGCCAAACGACAAAACCTGGAAAAAGCACAAGCACTGGCAAGTCAAATGCAAGGCATTGATAAGGCAGGCAAAGGGAGAATTTGAGAAGAAGCTTGCTGCGGAAGCAAAAACGCGAAATAAAGACTTTTTCAAGTACATTCGTAGCAAACAACCTGTGAGAGAGTCAGTTGGTCCATTAGATGATAGAGGGGTTAAAGGGGCACTAAAACGCGACAAGGCGATAGCGGAGAGACTGAATGAATTCTTTGCTTCGGTCTTTACTGAGAAAGATGTAGGGATGTTACCCATGACTGAAGTGGTATTTAAAGGTGCGGAAGAATTGAAGGAAATATCGATACATCGGGAAGATGTATTACAACTATTAAACTGAAGAGTAGCAAATCACCTGGGCCGGATGGTATACATTAATGGGTGTTGAAAGAAGTGAAATATGAGATTGCAGACCTGCTATTAGTAATCTGTGAACTATCATTAAAATCATCTCTAATACCTGAAGACTGGAGGATCGTCAATGTAACACCAATTTTTAAAAAGGCTTCCAGGGGTGATCCGGGAAACTATAGACCGGTGAGCCTGACGTCAGTACCGGGAAAAATTGTAGAAACCATCATAAAGAATAAAATTACTCAGCATGTAGATAGTCATGGCCTAATGGGAGACAGCCAACATGGCTTTAGACAAGGAAGATCTTGTCTTACTAATCTGTTATGTTTTTTTGAAGGTGTGAATAAACAGCTGGACAAAGGTGAGTCGGTTGATATAGTGTATATGGACTTTCAGAAAGCCTTTGACAAGGTCCCTCATCAGAGACATTTGGCAAAACTAAAGAGTCATGGGATAGGAGGCAGTGTACTATTGTGGATCAGGAACTGGTTAAAAGATAGAAAGTAGAGGGTTGGGCTGAATGGCCAATTTTCCCAATGGAGAAAGGTGAATAGTGGTGTACCCCAGGGATCTGTGCTGGGTCCGCTGCTTTTTGACATATTCATAAATGACCTGGAAAGTGGAATAACGAGTGAGGTTATCAAATTTGCAGATGACACAAAACTATTTAAAGTTGTTAAAACCCAAGAGGATTGTGGAAAATTGCAAGAGGATCTTGATAAATTGGAAGACTGGGCATCAAAATGGCACATGAAATTTAATGTGGACAAGTGCAAAGTTATGCACCTAGGGAAGAACCCCCCAAACTATGGTTACACGATGCAAGGTTCTGCATTAGGAACTACCACCCAGGAAAAAGATTTAGGTGTCATTGTGGATAACATGTTAAATCCCTCGGCCCAGTGTGCAGTGGCAGCCAAGTGAGCAAATAGAATGCTAGGTATCATAAAGAAAGGAATGGAAAATAAAACAAAAGATATTATAATGCCTCTGTATTGTTCCATGGTGAGCCCACACCTTGAATATTGTGTGCAATTCTGGTCGCCGTATCTTAAAAAGGATATAGCGTTATTAGAAAAGGTTCCGAGAAGAGCCACCAAAATGGTAAAGGGGATGGAAGGATACTCCTATGAAGAGAGGCTAAAAAGGTTAGGGCTCTTTAACCTGGAAACGAGACGGCTGAGGGGAGATATGATAGAAGTCTATAAATTAATGAACGGAGTGGAACGGGTAAACGTAGATCGACTGTTTACGTTATCAGAATATAGAAAGACTAGGGAAACATGCAATGAAGCTACAGGGTAAACTATTTAAGACTAATAAAAGAAAATATTCTTTTCACTCAACGTGTAATCAAACTCTGGAATTTGTTACCAGAGGATGTGGTAAAGGCTGTTAGTGTTGCTGGGTTTAAAAATGGTTTGGACAAGTTCCTGGAGGAAAGGTCCATAAACCATTTGTTGTTCTATGTAAACCGCGCTGATTGCAAATAGTGCGGTATATAAGAAATGTAAATAAATAAATAAATTATTAAGAAGGGACCCAGGATATCAATGCTTGACCCAGTACAAGCATTGTGGAACCTGTGTCTTTTGGTTCAAGCATTGATATCCTGGGTCCCTTCTTAATAATGGTTTATGGACCTTTCCTCCAGGAACTTGTCCAAACCTTTTTTAAACCCAGCTACACTGACAGCCTTTACTACATCCTCCGGTAACAAATTCCAGAGTTTGATTACACGTTGAGTGAAAAAATATTTTCTTTTATTAGTCTTAAATAGTTTACCCTGTAGCTTCATTGCATGTCCCCTAGTCTTTCTATAGTCTGATAAGGTAAACAATCGATCTACGTTTACCCGTTCCACTCCGTTCATTAATTTATAGACTTCTATCATATCTCCCCTCAGCCGAGAGGGAATTCCTCATTACGAAAGGGGAATCCCTGAAGTGATTGGTCAATCCTAACAAAGGAACATTAAATGCTCTCATAATAGACTTCCCCAGTCTATCTCTCGATTCAAGCCATATGGATGCATAGAATTAAGATTGAAAATCCAACGTTGTTCTGTCCATTGCAATTTCTGAATTCTATTCCCACCCCGGGGATCCAAGGGAGTATGCTCTATTATTGTCCATCGAAGTTCAGTAAACAGATGGCGACTAGTAACACAATGTTGAACTATGGGAGCTGATGTAAGTTGTTGTCGTAATCGTGAGGCATGTTCTGCTAGCCGTTTTTTAATTGGGCGAGTGGTTCTACCCACATATATAAGATTGCACGGGCACTGTAGAATATAAACTACATAAGTTGACAAACAAGTAGTATTCCAACGGCGAGTAAAGTTCTGAGCAGTGTTTGGATGTTGCCATGTCTCACCCGAAATTGTCTGTGAACAATATACACATTCATTGCAAGGGCCATGGCTGCCAATCTTCAAGGTTGAAACCGGTCTATCAATGATCGCTGTAGATTTCACCAATCGATTACTCAAATTGGAACCTCTCGAGTATGCAATCATTAAAGGTTTTTGAAAACATCCATGCAAGCTTAAGTCTATTATGAGAGCATTTAATGTTCCTTTGTTAGGATTGGCCAATCACTTCAGGGATTCCCCTTTCGTAATGAGGAATTCCCTCTCGTGATTGGTGGGTTCTCTGTTCAAATTTGTCCTATTGGCCTGATGGTTAGAAAGAATAGCCTTGTGCTGCAGGACGGCGTTTTTTTGAATCACAGTTGCTGGTGAATACGATTGATAAGCACTTGAGACAGGGTTTTCCTGAAACGTGCACGTCGTGTAAAAACAGTTTTCTTGGGCAACGGTGTGGCAGCTTTCACTGTACATGGACATTTCAGATAAGTTACGTTTTTTATTATATTCTTCCAGGTGGTGAGGCACCGGTTCCACCGCTTGGTCCTGTAGCAGACCTTCCAACTCCTGAAGGAGTAAGTTTCTGTGCAGAGGGGGTCTTGGAGGCTCCCCTGGAAAGTAGGAAGGGGGTATCTGGGTGAAGTGGAGCAGATAGCCCCTCTCGATGATGCTTAACACTCAAGTATCCCCTGTGATGGCTGGCCACCTGTCTGCATACAGGGTCAGCCGACCTCCTGTGCCCTGAAGGGGAGGAGAGGCTATGCTGGCATAGTCAAAAACCCTCTCCCTGCTGAGCAGGAGCCGAAGTAGGAGGCTTGGGAGCCTTCTGCCTACGGGGCCCATGACTCTGCCCCTTGGCCTGCTAGCCCTGTTGGGGAGCTGAAGAGGCCTAGTAGTGAGGGTAGGTTTTGTAGGCAGTGGTCCTCCTCGGGTAAAAGGCCTTTTTTCCCGAGCCCTTCTTCTTCTTCTGAGAAGGAGCAGAGGTTTTCCTGGACAGCCTTGTCCGGGTAAGAGTCTCGGTCTCGAGTTCTGCAGCCTTTTCCGCCATTGGCTTGCCAAAGAGGTTTTCACCTCGACAGGGGACATCGACCAACTTGTCCTGTACCCATGGCTCGAGGTCCGAGGATTGTAGCCACGCCTGGCGGCGTGCACCGATGCCAGCCCCTGCTACTCGGGCCGAAGCCTCAAATCCATCATAGGCTGCTCGAGATAAACTTTGAACACTCTCGAATACCAGAAGACAAGGCCTTGAACCTCTGCAAGGGTTACTTGGACAGACCAGCAGAGAACCCGGCAATCTCCTTTGCCAGGTCTTGAAGGTACATGCCCATGTACAGCTGGTAGGTCTGGACACGGCAAGCAAGCATAGTGCCCTGGAAGCACTTTCTACTGAGGGCATCCAAGTTCTGGGCTTCCCTGCCGGGAGGCACCGAGGAGTGCATCTTCTGACTCTTCAGGCGATGCATGGACGATTCCACAACCATGGAGTGGTGCGGTAGCTGTGCCTTTTGGAACCCGGGGCTCTTGCGGACTCGATAGATGGAATCGACCCACTTGCTTAGAACCGGCATCGAGGTCGGCGCCTCCCACATGCGGAAGAGCAACCCCTCCAGCATCGGAGGAACCGGTACAGTAAAGGCCTCCTTGGGAGGAGAGTAATACTGCAGGGGCCTCGAGCTCCTCGGTTCGAGGCTCCTCCTCGGGGTGGACCGGGAAGGCCAAGGCTTTGGCCATGTCCCGTACGAAATCCGAGAACCGGGTATCCTCCGGGGGGGGGGACCTGGTACGAGGCTCGGATCCCAGTGAGTCCGAAGGGACGCACCGAGTCCGGAAGGTGTCTGGGGACTCCTCTTCTTCCGTTTCCCACACCGACTCCTCCGAGGAGGAATCGAGCGGCTCCGAGTGGGCAGGCACCGACGCCATCAGCCCTGACGCCAAGGGTACTGGCGTCGACGACCTCGGTCCCAAACGGGAGGCCGAGGGTGACCTCGGCCAAGGATCGATTCAAGTTCGCATGGTCTCGAGGATCGGCTCGGCCTCTGGGGTCGACTTGGACATAGAGGTCCTGGTGGTTGGGGCAGATGCGCCGGTGAGGCCGGCGATCAGCACCCGCTGCTGCTCCATGAAGGTAGACAATCTGCTCTCCAAGGCCGTCAACCTGAGTCCAAGCTCAGAAGACCCAGCAGCCTCCGACTCGGGCCCCGATGGCGTCGGGCCCAACGTCGGCTCCCCCGGAGGAGAGTCTACGAGGACTACAGTACATGTGACTCGGGGCCTCCGACTCTACATGAGGATGGTTTGCAGGCCTCTCCGACTCTGAAGACCCGGGACGGTGATCAGGGCTATGCGACCTGGCCCTCGAGGGGCCAAGAGCGTCCACCGATGCTGCCCTCGCGGGTTTCTTCTTCCTTCGGTGTTCCCTTGAGGGGGACTCCCTCTCAGAGGAACCCCGACAATGCTCAGGGTCAGACTCCCGAGACGTCGAGGCCTCTGATGAAGTCCGGACCCGTCCAGGTGCAGAGTCGGAGAAGATCCTCTCACGCTGGTGCTGACGGCTCCTCAGTGCCTTCGAGGACATTTTGCCACAGGGACCACAGACCTTAGGATCATGGTCAGGCCCTAGGCACCGGAGGCAGCAGTCATATGTGTCGGTGAGAGATATCAGTTTCTTGCAACAATCACACTTCTTAAAGCCACTGGCAGCCATTGTGGGAAAAAGGGCCCCTGCAAGATCAAAAAATCGGGCTGCCAGGGAAAAGAAAAATTGGCGCGAACGCAGTCTATAAGGACAAAAAACGAAAAAAAGAGATCCGGGCTCGGCACCGGTGTACCGAGTCCAGGCGGGAAAGCAACCGACATCGAACCGAAGAAAAATAATCGTCTCAACGCAGGAAAATCCACTTTTTTCCACGGGTGACAAGGACATACGTCCGTAGGGCTCCGCGTAAAAAAGAAGACTGGGCAAGATAGCACCTTTGGGCAGGAAGGGGACCGCGCATGCGTGCCTGCATTCCCAAAGGCTTTCTTTGAAAGCTGGGGAAATGCTCCACATGGGGGCTCCGTCGGCACTGACATCACCCATATGTGAGGACTGACTTCCTGCTTGGTCCTGGAGAAACACCAGTTTATGGCATTGTACCAAGAAATGCGCACATTGGAGTACAAAGGGAAGCAGGTGCTACTATTTAACGATTACTTGGCAAAGATGGCAGAAAGCCGGAGAGTCATGGCCCCATACTGTTCCAACTCAGCGCATCAGGGGATCCGCTTTGCCTTACAATTTCCTGCACAGGTCCATGTCACATATGAGTACAGAACGCAGCAATTAGAGACACTGGAGGCGGTCAAAGAATTCGTGGAAAACTTGCCAGCTGAATGACCCGCAGAGTAGTGCATCACCCGCAGAGTAGTGCATCAGTAGTGCTTCTAAGCCCTGTTGGCTGTTGCAAAGTTACAGTTCTTGTTTCAAGTGAGTCAGACATTGTTTTGTTAAGGACCTGATGAGATGCGTAAGACACATCAAGAGCAGGGGAGAGCAGAGGGGGTAGGGGGAGCTGGACTGCATCAGTGTGGAGGCTTTGCCACCTCCCATAGAAAGGCAAGGCCTGCTAGACAGCCGAAGGCCCTGCTGGACTACTACATTGGAAGGAGTGCATCAAGATAAATCTTTGGCCGCCAATCCATTAGGAGGAAGCTGACAGGGAATACCGTGGCCAACATTGGACAGCTTAAACATTTAAATGCAAGTGAGCCTGAGTGACTGGGGAAAAGGGAAGGACGAGTGTGAAAGGGATGCGTGAGCTAGATACATGGGGTTTGCATGTGGGACACTATCGTAATAGAATAGGCGGTGGGGAGGGGAGGGGAGGGGGGTTGAAGCGGGGCAGCGTGGTCACAGTTAGAGGGATGCACAGCGAGGGAGTTGAGCGGGGAGAGTTGGAGGGGAGAGGGAAGGATAAACAGAGAGGGGAGACATTCCACACCAGAAACACTCATATCTGGGCAAAGATATGGGTGTTGGCACTCCACTGGGAGGTGCTATGCGCCGGTAGAAGAAAAGGCAATACACTAAGCTGGTTATTTTAGCTCTTAATGTAGCAAGCATCCACTTGCCAATAAAAAGGACAAAGATACTAAATTACCTCCATAAGGAGCACGTAGACATCACATTTCTCCAAGAAACCCATTTAACGGAAAGGGAACACAGAAAGTTGCAAAGAGGCTAGGTGGGAGAAATGGGGGCGGCCTCATATAATGGTAGACAGCAAGGGGTGGCCACCCTATTACATAAACATGTGGAGTTTGCACAGCAGAGCAGACCCTGAAGGGTGGTTTCACATCATGGCAGGGGAGTTAGGGGGACGGAAGGTTGCGTTATGTAACATATACACGCCCAACACATATCACCATGGCTTCTTCTCTAGCGGGATTTGAGGTGTACCAGCTTATCATTGGGGGGGGGGGGATTTTAATTACCCATGTAAGCCAATGGAAGACTGTAGGCCCCCAAGAGCACATGCAACAAATACTGAGAGAAAAGGGGTCAACTTCTTGCTGGAGGAGCTGGGCCTAATTGATGCATGGAAGATTTTGCATCTGGGAGAATCTGACTTCACTTATTATTTGACATCCCACCAATGCTATGCACATCTACATTATCTATTAATAACTGCAGACATGATCTGGGGATTAGATTGAGCGGGGATTAAGGATTCTGGCCTTTCGGATCACAACCCCATGCGGATAGGGGTTAGGATACACCGAGGTAGGGGGGATGAGGAAGGCAGACCATGGTGCATGAACCCCGCATTGTACAGAGATTGCAAATTTCACACCCATTTGCAAAGAGCGTGGCAATAGTACTGGGAGATCAATGACTCAGAAGAGGTAGAGAAATGTATCCTGTAGGAGGCAGCTAAGGCAAATATGAGAGGGGAAATTATTGCCTATGCGGCCCGCCGGAAAAAGCACAAAGATGAGCAGATTTTAGAAATCTCCAGGCAGCTTAATTGCTTATGAAGGCAGCACATTACGATTACCTGGGGACGCGGAAAGATAAAAATATCTGGGAAACTTTTAGCAAAGCTAGTGAGCCCGGCAAAACGAAAGGGATTAATTACCTTGCTTCGGGACCCCACTGTGGGGGAGCACTCCTCTGCTACAGGCATCCTAGAACAGTTTCACACATACTATAGGGCCTTATACAGGGTGGGAGCATGAGATGCGAACCAACAAGTAGCTTTTTTCAAATACTTGTCCCTCCCTGAATTGGAGGCAGCAGAGAGGCAAGCACTAAATGCCCCCTTCATAGCTGAGGTGTCAAGAGCTGTGCATGCGCTAAAGTTGGCAAAGGTGCCAGGCCCGGATGGCTTAGGCACAGAATTTTACAAATGCCTGGGAGACAAAACGGTAGCGCCATATCTTGCACAATATCACGAGACCCTAGCATGGGGAGACCTGGGAGAGAGATGGAACTTGGCCATGGTGGTGGTGGTACTGCCTAAGCTGGGGTGGGACCTCACCCTTGTGGAATCTTCCCGCACCCATCTCGTTGCTCAACCAAGATGTGAAGCTAATAGCGGTGATGATGGCCTAGCGTCTGGCCAAAAAGACCAAGTGGGATCCATCCTGGGGCGCAACACGACTACCAATATTTTAAAGGCCCTACAGTATTATATTCTGCAAAGGCACGCACTGAAGATGTGGTAATCATTAGTCTAGACATGGAAAAAACATTTGACGTCTCCTTGGATTATATGTTCTGGGTGGAGAAAAGGTTAGGAATTCATAGGTTCATATATTATACCAGGGCCCGCAAGCACAAATTCTCGCAAATGAGCATGTCCCCTATGGTGGGTCATGCAACAGGGGTGCCCGCTATCTCCCCTACTCTTTATATTGACCCTCGAGCCGCTAGGCTAATGGATAAGCCAAATCCAGAAAAATCACTCCACCAATATATACAAAATCACATCAGGTGCCTGTATTTGAAATTTCACATATAAAACAACATAGTTACTGGGCAGGCACTATGTTGTTACTTCAAGATAAGTTTTAGCTTTGGATTTTTGTGAGCCTGTTCTGTTGTTTTTAAAGGCAATTATATACATGATGTGTTGTTACAGTATCGCAGTCAAGCCATGAGTCATGTTCAGCCAAGCTATGCTTTGAGAGATTGCAGGTGTTCTAAATCACAGTTTGTTATAATTGAAAAAGATGTGGTAGGAGTTGTTTTTTGTTTTAACAGCCATTGATGTTGAGAGGTACGGCTTCGAATGTATGAAGCTTGTGTTAATTCATCTCATTGGATTCTGAGGCTCTTTTTTCCTTCCATGTTCATATGTGAAATTTCTAATACGGCACCTGATGTGATTTTGTATATATTGATGGAGCAATTTTTCTGGATTTGCCATTTGCTGTTCTCTACGGGACTGGCCCTTTTTATTTCTTTATTTACATTCTCTTATATACCGCGCTATTCTGCATCAGTGCGGTTTACATTGAACAAACTGAAATTACATTGAACAGGGCATTATAACTTGGAGATAACTATTTTACAGGGAACATGGGCTATGGAGGGTTAAGTGGCTTGCCAAAGACCACAAGGAGCACCTGTGGGACTAGAAACCCCAGTCCTTCCGGCCCAAGGTTGCTGTCCTCTAGTGGGATTTGAACCCCCGACCTTCCGGCCTGAAGTACCTTGCCCCAACCACTAGGTCACTCCTCCACTTTTTGCTTGTGAATTCACAATGGATAAGGCAGACAACGGAGTGGGAGGAGTTCCAAATACGCAACAAACAGGCTAAGATCAACCTTTATGCTGATGACATGCTACTCATTTTAAATCACACGAGCAAAGACATTGGGAAGGTAATGAAGGCTATTGTTCAGTATGGATCATTCTCAGGGCTCAGAATGAACTGGGGGAAATCAAAGGCCATGCCTGTGACACGGCAATGCACATGCCGGGGTAGGGCAGATTTCCCATTCATGTGGTCAGGCGACCACCTGAAATATTTGGGTATTTATATGCACCTGGATCCCAGCAGGGTGTACCGAAAATACATCAGGGACAAACTGGATAACTTGCATGGTCTGTGCGAGCACTGGAGGGAGCTGTTCTTATCAGTCCTAGGTCGCATAGCCTTGGTGTAGATGGTTATCTTCCCAGGCATACTATACGTCATGCAGATGCTTCCCTTGTGTGTGTTTGGGAGAAGCATCTTTATCGCAGCATTTTTACCACTTTTTTTTTTGAGGGGGAAAGGTGCAAGGATCAGCTACTATATTCTAACACCAGGCTGGGGGGAGGGGGGTATGCTTGCCTAATATACAGCTGTATAACATAGCCGCCCTAATGTGCTGGGTGCAAGGGCTGCAGACGTCCAATGGGAGATATGCACCTTCCGGCCTATTAGATATTATAGTTGCCTAATCGTATTACAATGCACACAGACAGGATGCTACCAAGCAGTGGAAAGCAATTGGTTTCCAGGGGCCCTGCGGAAAGCGTGGCACTGGTGGCGGAGTAAATTTGGGAGGGTAGAGGGAAGGTCCCCCTTTCGCCAGATGGTGGGGAGACAGGAATTCCCCCCAGGCTTGGACAACGGGGTATTCTGAGACTGGGAAAGGAGAAGGTGTCACTGCCTTGGCCAACTGTTGGAGCTGAAGGGTGATTTCTCAACCTCTGGAGAAATGCAGGGTAAATGGCAACTGCCAGACACATTCCTTTGAGTACTTGCAATGCCGCCATTATGCTACAGAGGAAAAGAGGCAAGGTCTTCCAGGATTTACGGCCCTAGATAACATAACATAGTAACATAACATAGTACATGACAGCAGATAAAGACCAATATGGTCCATCCAATCTGCCCAGCAAGGCAGCAAGAGTAGGTGCATCTGCCGCTCCGTGCTGGTCTCCCCTATTAGTTGAGATATAAGAGATAGTTACATTTATTTTGATTTTATCCTGTTGCTATAAAAGGGATCCACTGTGTCTGTCCCATGCCCTTTTGAATTCTGTCACTGTATTTGCCCCCACCTCTTCCATAGGGAAGGCATTCCAAGCACCCACCACCCTTTCAGTGAAAAAGTATTTCCTGATACTGCCTTTCAGTTTACCCCCTTGCAGCTTCATGTTATGCACTCTAGTTTTACAACTTCCCCTTCTTTGGAAGAGGTTTGTTTGTTCATTAATAAAAATCTGAATCATATCTCCCCTGTCCCTCCTCTCCTTCAGAGTGTTCATATTTAGGTCTTCAAGTCTCTACTCAAACGTCTTCTGACGCAGGCTCCAAATCATTTTGGTTGCCTTCCTCTGAACCATTTCCAGTCTTTTTATATCCTTTGCGAGATACGGTCTCCAAAACTGAACACAATATTCCAAGTGAGGCCTCACCAGCAACGTGTACAGTAGCATTAGCACCTCTTCCTCTCTTCTGGTAATTCCTCTCTGTATGCAACCCAGCATGCTTCTGACTTTTGCCACCGACTTGTCACACTATTTTGCCACCTTGAGATCCTTAGAAGCAATCACTCTGAGGTCCTTCTCCAGGTTTGTGCACACCAACCTCTTGCACCCTATTGCATACAATTCCCTTGGATTTCTGTTTCCCAAGTGCATGATACTGCACTTCTTCACATTAAATCTTAACTGCCAAGCATTAGACCATACTTCTTTTATAGATCTTTTCTCATGTTATCCACTCCCTCAGGGGAGTCCACTCCATTGCAAATTTTCATGTCAGATACAGCCTTTCTAGCCACACCAAGGAAACATAAAATATCACACTAGTACCGCCTGGCACGCTGCTGGAGAGCTGTAGCACCACTGCAGAAGTTAGCAGAGGCATGGACGAGGGAGGTGGGCGAGCCTCTCGAGGAGGCCGATCTGCAGGGATTTTTTGGTAACATACTACGACTTACGAGAGATGCCGCCTTGCAGGAGACACAAATCAAACTTCTACATAGTGCATATTTCACGTGTGTCAGGGGGATGCAAATGAAACTATGAGACTCCCCCACCTGTTCATGCTGGAAGATAAGCCCAGACACCCTGTTCGACTTTTTAGAATGTCTCAAATTAAAAGAGTACTAGTTTAACATTTTAGGGCACATTAATAGAGTGCTGGGATGCGAGGTCAAATGGACCTACACAACTCTACTATTAGGGGGAGGGAGGCGTCCCTGTGGAATAAAGGAGTGGGGACCTTGGGAAACAAATTCATGATCTCTCTTGCATAACCTTTACATTGACCAAGAAGCAACAGTTCAAACGGAACAAGGAGAACAGAATGATTTAAAAATCAGCAAAGGTGTACAACAAGGCTGCATACTTCCCCCTACCTCTTCAATTTGTATGCAGAACAAATCTTCAGAGAAGCAGGACTGTTTGAAGATAACCAAGGTGTAAAGATTGGTGGAAGACTTAACAACCTTCGCGATGCTGATGATACCACATTACTGGCTGAAAGTGAAGACGATCTGAAACATTTGCTTCTTAAGATCAAGGAACATAGTCGTAAAATGAGTCTGCACCTTAACATTAACACGACAAAGGTCCTGACAACTGGAAAATCAATACGTTCATCGCTGATGGAGAAGAAACCAGTCAGTACTACAGGAGATCAAACCTAAGCTTTCTTCAGAAGCTCAGATGACAAGACTTTGACTTTCATACTTTGGATACATCATGCGACGAGAGAGATCATTAGAGAAAGACATCATGCATGGCAAGATAGAAGGTCAACGCAAAAGAGGAAGGCCAGCAATGAGATGGATCAATACAATAACAGCAGCTACTGGTACAAGTCTGTCAACAATGAGCCGCTTGCCTGAAGACCGAACAAAGTTTAGGTCAACTATCCAGAGGGTCGCCAGGAGTCGATACCGACTTGACAGCAGTTAAAAACAACAGCCCTGCTTTCTATCTTTTAACCTGTTTCTGATCCACAATAATACATTGGCTGCTATTTATTTATTTATTTAACATTTCTTATATACCGTCTTTCAGTGGTACCAAGGAGGTTTACATTGAACATAAAGAACAGAAATTACATAGAATATGGTACAACAGGTTACATGCAATTTGAATCCTTGTGCAATTAACTATTCACAGTTTAACCATTAGATATTTAAATATTTACTGTCTGATATGTGGTCTGTTAACTATTTACATTTTGAATCCCATGACTTTTTAATTTCACCAAGAGTAAAAGGCTTTCTGAAAATCCACATACACTTTATCAGCCGGCTCACCTTTGTCTACCTGTTTATTCACACCTTCAAAAAAATATAACAGATTAGTAAGACAAGGCCTTTCTTTGCTAAAGCCATGTTGGCTTTCTCCCATTAAACCATGGCTATCTAATTTTGTTCTTAATAATGGTTTCTACCATTTTGCCCATTACTGACGTCAGGCTTACCGGTCTGTAATTTCCAGGATCCCTTTTTAAAAACTAGGGTTACAGTGGCCATTCGCCAGTCTTCAGGTATTACAGATGATTTTAATGATTGCAAATCTGTAATTAGTAATCTGTGCGCTCTCTCCTATTTCAGTTCTTTTAAAACCCTCGGTCCAGGATCCAGGTGATTTGCTACTCTTCAGTTTATCAAAGAGTTGTAATACATCTTCCCGGTTTATCGATATTTCTTTCGTTTCTTCCAATGCATCACCTTTAAATACCATTTCAGTCATGGGTAAATTTCCCTACATCTTCTTCAGTAAAGACCAAACAAAGAATTTGTTCAGTCTCTCCACTATGGCCTTTTACCCCTCTATCATGTAATGGTCCAACTGACTCTCTCACAGGTTTTTTGCTATGAATGTATTTGAAAAAGTTGTCATTATGCGCTTTTGCTTCCACAACAAGCTTTTTTTCAAATTCTTTCTTTGCCTGCCTGTACTACCTTTTAACTTTCGAAATGGAGACTATGATAAAATGAGGAAAATAGTTAAGAAAAAACTAAAAGGAGCAGTTGCAAAGGTTAAAGACTTACATCAAGCTTGGGTGTTGTTGAAAACTACTATCTTGGAAGCCCAGACCAGCTGTATTCCACGCTTTAAGAAAAGTGGAAGTAAGTCCAAAAAACTGCCAGCATGGTTTAAAGGTGAGGTCAGAGAGGCTGTTGCCAAAAAAGCATCTTTCAGGAAATGGAAAAAAAGAGAAATGTCACCACATTTGCGGACTATGTGGACCTCGTTGAGGAGGGAGAGAAGAACAGTCTCAGTATTGTGGCCAGGTCTGAAACCTGATTGATGGGGATGTAAGGCAGAAGTGGAGTCTAGGTGGGAGGACAGTTGTGCAAAAACTAGTGTTTTGAGAAGTTTGGACAAAAAGGGAAGGTTGGATATGGATCTCCAATGTGCGGGTACAGAAGGGTCCAAGGAAAGGGCTTCTTAAATATAGGCCAGAATATGACATGCTTCCAGGTGGTTAGGAAAAGACCCATAGAAAGACTGGTATTGAATAGACCGCGAATGTAGGGAAGAAGAGCCAGCGAGGGAACTAAGAGCCAAGAAGAAGGAATAGGATCAAGAGGACAGGTCATCTTGTGAGACTTGTGGAGGGCAGAGAAGAGTTCAGTCTCTGTAACTGGATAGAAGGTGCTTCATGTATGCATCAGGGAAGGGGGCATCTCAGGAGAGGAGGACACACTCGGGGGAGGAGCGCAGGGGAAGAAGGGGAATAGAGGGAAATAGGAGGAAGGAGGGGGGAGACAAGAGGGGAAGGAGAGCCGCAGAGAACAGATCTTCTCAGCAAAGAACGTGGCCAGACGAGTAGGGTCTGGTGGGGCTTGGGAGGGGGATGGGAGGAACGCCAGATGAGGGCTGAAGTGCTGAAAGGGAGCGAGGCCAAGGCGATGGAAGCCATGTAGTACGAGAGCTTAGCGGAGCGAAGTAAATAGCGGTAATAACCTGAGGCATTCTGGTAAGCCAAGAGAGACTCTGGCGAGGGGCGCTTATGCGCCAGAGTAGGATAAGCTGGATCACTGACTAACAGTTTCTGGGTTGGACTGACTTTGGAGCAGCTCAGGAGGATTGATATGGTTATGTTCTTTGTCGGGAGAGAACTGTCTGATAGTAACATGTATGTTTTTGTTGTTTCTTTAGTGTGTTTATTTATTGCATTTTTGTGTATTTTATGTTTAATATAACACATAAGGATACCTTATGGGCATTTTAGGTTATCAAATTTGGAATAAGAGTTTTGAACGATGAAATACACAGAAATGAACAAAAAACACTCACCACACATTTTGTGAAAAGCTTGGACATACCTGTCACAAATGTGGCACTGTTTAATACTTGGCATTTTTTATGTAGTATATATTGCTGGAGTGATTTAAGGTGATTATGTACCATTTTACATCGAAACTGCTACAAGTATGCAAACAAATCTTTTAAAAATGTTGGTTATTTGAAATTCCACTTAAGGATATGTTGCAAATGTCTGTGGCTTCTAAGCTTGGGGGCTGGACCTGTGTGTCTCTACAGCACAACAGACTTAGCAAACATATATCTTACTTTATTTGACATTTAGCCATGCAGCATGAAGGTGAGTTTTGACAGTCTGTGCTTCGTATAATTATATTTGGCAAATCACTGTTTTGTATATCTGTTCAGATTATCTTTCTAAACTTAAAAAGGTGATAAAATTAATTACATTGACAACTGAAAGGAACTCTGAACATTGCATACCTAACAAATATTAGGAGCTAATTAAAATACTTCAAACAGCTTTAAGGTTTAGGTTTTACAAGTGTAGTCTTGTTTTAACAATTCTTTCACTTGATTGCAGTCACTAAACTAAACACCTTTAGATTTTCTTTTTAGATAACCTTCCAAACTCTTAACAGGCAGTGATAAATATGCTGAACACTCCCTGGGTACAAAATATCCGGACCTGGCTATAGTAAAATAGCTATACAAAGTGTGCTGACAGACATTACCATGTTTATCATGTATTTTCTCTATCAGTGTCTTGAAAATAAAATTTCTTGTGTGTATTTTGCAGGAATTCAAACACGTATACACAGTAATAACCACCTCATACAATTAAGCAAGTACATTACTCTTATGCAATTATTTTTTAAAATTATTGTCACATCTCCCTTGCAATTCCCCTAGAGTCTTGGGAAAAGCAATGTTAGCACAGGAAAACATTAACTTGATCACATTCACATAAATGCCATCATAAACCTGAAAATGTGACCATCTATGATGTGATAAGCCTGGATGAGCAACTGGGTAAAAACAAGGAAGCAGCTGACAGATCTGCAGCAGAATTACATGATAGTCCCCTCTGTGAATACTCAGGAAATACTGCATGGCTTTACTGTAAGAGCTGGGAATGCTGCAGAAGCTTAGAGCCCAAAATTGCAGGGTGCTGGAAGGAGCCCCAGTACATGGCTGCAGACAAGAACTGTCACAAGGAGGATTAGATTAGCATATGTTAAGGGGATATATAATAGGGGAAGAATCTCCGAGGATGGCTCATGGTTCTGACAGAGCTGGAAACACAAAGGAAGAGAAGGAAACTGCTGGCCAAAGCAAAAACTTTAAAAAGATCTTTTTGCACTCTGCAGAATTTCAAATGCACATGCAGGAACATAGTAACATTCCTTTTGTACTAATTAAAACTTTCTACTGTTATTAGTTTTTAAGTAGTTCTCTTTCAATGCCGCTCGACCAAAGATGTCACAAATGATCTCGCATTTACTCAGATCCAGTGATACCTACTGGCTAGAATTTTACAAATAACCCCATGAACTAATCAGATCCTTTTACAGAAGAGAAAATTTGTGATGCAGTTTCAAATATGGCAAGGACCAGCAGAATAGAGAAATTGCAGGAAAACAGTTTTAAGAAATATCAAACTAATGACTTGGCAGAACCAATGTTAATTGACAACTGGTGTTATTAATTGTGTGCACATTTGCAAGGCTACCTAACCTTCTTTTAAGTTTAAAACTACTTGAACCTAACATACAATGATAAAACCAAGTATCATCTCAATGCACATGTATTAGAGAGATTCCATTCTACCGAGTATGATTTGAGTCTTCCACGTGGTGTTTTCTAAATTAATTCAGTAAGCTTCTGTATTAACGCATCCTCAAAAACCTGGAACAATTCAAATAAAAGGTAGTTACTCACCTGTAGCAGATGTTCTCCATGGACAGCAGGAATAAGTCCTCATGTTTGGGTGATGCCTCCAAAAGGAGCGCTACGTGGGAATGCTCCCTTATTTCTATTGGAAGCTTTTGGGAGGCTGTACTGTGCCTATGTGTCTGCCTTCGCGCCTTTTGCCGCAGTGTCATCTTCTCCAGTCTGATGATAAAGCTGTAGCAGAATACAACTCCTCAGGGAGGTGGGAGGGTTGTGAGGATTTATTCCTGCTACAGGTGAGTAATTACCCTTTCTCCATGGACAAGCAGGAAGTAAGTCATCACATATGGGACTCCCAAGCTACAGGCTACCGAAAAACAGAGGAGGTAGAGAAGCCCAACAGGGGCAAAATGTAACTGAGAATTAGAGAATCAACTATGTACAGAAATGGTAGTTCACAAAAGAGAACTCATCTGATTCAGCTTCTTCACCATTTGTTTAGGGCCTTGGGGGGATGGAGCTGAATTCTAACCCCCAGAGTACAGATTGGCTGAAGTTGCGAATCCCCTTCCAGACAGTAATGAGATGTGAAGACCATGTTGCAGCCCTGCAGATCTCCTCCATGGAGACTGAGTGCAAGTTGGCCACCGATGACCATCAAGGCTCAGGCCAGCCTGGGAATAAACAAGAGAGATGCGGTCTGCTACCCAAAATGAAAGACTGCGTTTGGAAACAGCAGCTCCTAACTTGCTGGGATCAAAAGAGACAAACAGCTGGATGGACCTTCGATAGGCCTTTCTCTATCCCAATTAGAAGGCCAAGACTTGCTTACAGTCCAGCATGTGCAGTGCTGCTTCCCCTCTGTAGGCGTGAGGCTGTGGAAACAAAGTCGGCAGAAAATGGAAAGCTGATACTGTCTTCAGAAGGAATCAAGAATGAGTGTGCAAGACCACTCTATTATGATGGAATCTGGTGTACGGCAGATGAGCCACGAGAGCCTGGAGCTCACTTATCCACGTGCTGTTGTAACCGCCACAAGACCTTACAGGTCAAGAATTTCACAGGGCAGGAATCAAGCAGCTCAAAGGGAGCCAACATGAGCTGCATCAGAACTACATTAAGGTCCCAAGCTACCGCCAAGGACTTAAAGGGAAGCTTTGAGAGAAGCAAACCCAGCATAAAACGAGCCACTAGTGGCTGAGCTAAGATGGACCTTCCTTCTATTCCACAATAGTATGCCCCAATCATGCTGAGGTGAACCTTGACAGAGTTGGACTTGAGATCACACTCCAAGAGGTGTAGGAGGTAGTGGAGCAGTCTGTCAGTGGAGCAAGTAAAAGGATCCAGTGCCTGTCCTGCACAGCAGATTGCCAATCTCTTCCATTTGAATATATAAGACCTTCTCTGAGGCCCTCCTAGAGACCAACAGAACATCTGAGCTTCACCTGCTTGGCGGAATTACAGAGCGGACTAGTCTCTCAACATTCACGCAGTTCTGTGATATAAGGTCCAGAACAGTGCTCAACTGTAGAGGTTCCCCCTGGGAAACCATAGCTATCTGGGCAAATATCTGGGCGTTTTTTGAGAAGAAAAAATCTTCGGACATTTAGTCCCAGCACACGCCTGACTCAAGCTGAAATATATACATGTTATGAACAGTTCTACAGAGAGACAGTGCTCAGTTTGCTTGTTTGAAAAACCCCCTGAGGAAGAGATGAAACGTGCGGTGCCAGAGAAGTCGCGTCGGGGATGATAAGCAACTTGCAGTAAAACCTGTAGCACGACTGTTGTCTGTGTAAACAGAACAAACTTCAGTTACTTGAGATAAGTCCTGGCTGTCTACGTAAAACAAATCCAGCTCCAATCATCTAAGATAAGTTCTGGTTTCAAATTTAGTTTCAAATTGTCTGGCCAAGGAGGTGGGAACATTAAAATTTTGAACCTGATAAAACAAGTGGTCATTGATGTGATCGGAGTTTTTGCAAACCTGGAGCAGTTTGCTTCATATTGCAAAATATTTTGAGCTGAGACCACAGGTTCATATTAAAAAGGTATTATTGATAATTTTAATACCTTGACCACACATATAGTGTAAAACCATAATCTTATCTAGATCAACATAGAGGGTTTTTCCATATGTATTAGTATTTATCCCTCTGTATAGTTGACCATAATCACTCTTGTGAACACACAGTATCTGGGCAAATACGGCATGATGAGTATCATTGTATCCCTGTCTGTCTGGAGTTTCAGCAGGATCTTTGCTATGAGAGGTATGGGAGGATAGGCATATAACAGGCCATTTCCCCCAGTGCAGGAAGAAAGCATCTGGCGCCAGCATACTGTGCAAGACGACTCTACAGCAGAACTGATCCACTTGGGTGTTTTGATGGGTGGCAAAGAGATCTATCAAAGCGGTACCACACTTCTGGAAGATGTGGGCCGCCATGCCCATTTGTGAGGCTGGAGAATGAAACTCACCTGGTCCACCAGGATATTCTGCTCCCCTGGCAGAGAAGTGGCCCTGAGCTCCATCTCGTAGGTGATGGTGAACCTCCATAACTGGATTGTTTCCCAGCACAGGGGATAAGAATATAAGATATGCCATACTGGGTCAGACCAAGGTCCATCAAGCCCAGTATCCTGTTTCCAACAGTGGCCTCTCTCGGTCATCAAGTACCTAGCAGCTTCCCCAGAAGACACAGGTTCTACAATGTTTGTAGTAGGACAAGCAGTGGATTTCCTGGGTTCTCTTTAATAATGGTTTATGGACTTTTCCTCCAGGAACTTGTCCAAACCTTTTTGAAACCCAGCTACACTAACAGTTTTTACTACATCCTCTGGTAACGAATTCCAGAGTTTGATTACGCGTTGAGTGAAAAAATATTTTCTCTTATTAGTCTTATATGGGTTACACTGTAGCTTCATTTCATGTCCCCTAGTTTTTCTACTGTATGATGACATAAACAACCGATCTACATTTACCCGTTCCACTCAATTCATTAATTTATAGACCTCTATCATATCGCCCCTCAGCAGTTTCTTTTCCAGGTTGAAGAGCCCTAACCTTTCCAGCCTCTCCTCATAGGGGTATCCTTCCATCTCCTTTACCATTTTGGTGTCTCTTCCCTGTACCTTTTCTATTTCTGCAATATCCTTTTTATGATACAGTGACTAGAATTGCACACAATATTAGAGATACGGTCTCATCATGTAACGATACAAAGGCATTATAATATCCTTTGTTTTATTCTCCATTCCTTTCCTTATGATTCCTAGCATTTTATTTGCTTTCTTGGCTGCCACTGCCGAAGCTTTCAACGTCTTATCCACGATGACACCTAAATCATTTTCCTGGGTGGTGGTTCCTAATGTGGAACCTTGCATCGTGTAACCATAGTTTGGGTTGTTCTTTCCTAGGTGCGTAACTTTGCACTTGCCCACATTAAATTTCATCTTCCATTTGAATGTCCAGTATTCCAATTTATTAAGATCCTCTTGCAATTTTTCACAATCCTCTTGGGTTTTTAACAACTTTGAATAATTTTCCGTCATCTGCAAATTGAATTACTTCGTTCGTTATTCCCATTTCCAAGTCATTTACAAATATGTTAAAAAGCAGTTGACCCAGCACATATCCCTGGGGTATTCCACTATTCAACTTTCTTCATTGAGAAAATCAGCCATTTACCCTTCCCTCTGCTTTCTATCTTTTAACCAGTTCCTGATCCACAATAGTACACTGCCTCCTATCCCACGACTTTTTAATTTTGCCAAGAGTCTCTCATGAGGGACCTTATCAAAGGCTTTCTGAAAATCCAGATACACCACATCGACCGACCCACCTTTGTCTACCTGTTTACTTACACCTTCAAAAAAATATAAATTAGTAAGACAAGACCTTCCCTGGCTAAAGTCATGTAGGCTGTCTCCCATTAAACCATGCCTATCTACATGTACAGAAATTTTGTTCTTTATAATGGTTTCTACCATTTGTCCCGGTACTAACATCAGGCTCACTGGTCTGTAGTTTTCCGGATCACCCCTGTAACCCTATTTAAAAATTGGTGTTACATTGGTCATCTTACAATCTTCAGGTATTACTGATGATTTTAATGACAGTTCACAAATAAGTAATAGTGGTTTGCAAACTCATATTTCAGTTCTTTCAGCACTCTCGGATGTATACCATCTGGTCCAGGTTATTTACTACTCTTCAGTTTATCAAATGGTTGTAGTACATCTTCCTTGTTTATTGATATTTCTTTCAATTCTTCTTCTGCATCAGCTATAAATACCATTTCAGGCATGGGTAACTTCCCTACATCTTCTTCAGTAAAGACTGAAGCAAAGAATTCATGCAGTCTCTCCGCTATGGCCTTGTTCCCTCTTAGTGCTCCTTGTACCCCTCTATCATCCAATGGTCCAACTGACTCTCTCACAGGTTTTTTGCTACAAGTTTTAATTATGCATTTTTGCTTCTACAGCAAGCTTCTTCTCAAATTCTCTCTTTGCCTTCCTTATCAATGCCTTAAATCTAATTTGCCAGTGCTTTTGTTGTTTCCAGTTTTCGTCATTTGGCTCCCTTTTCCATTTCCTGAAAGATGCTTTTTTTGGCTACAACAGCCTCTCAGATCTCACCTTTAAACCATGCTGGCAGTTTTTTGGACTTTCTTCCACTTTTTTTAAAGCGTGAATACATCTGGTCTGGGCTTCCAAGATAGTATTTTTAAACAACAGCCATGCTTGATGTATATCTTTAACCTTTGCAGCTGCTCCTTTACTTTTTTCTTAACTATCTTCCGCATTTTATCATAGTCTCCCTTTTGAAAGTTAAAAAGTAGTACTGTGGATTTCCTTGCCTTCCTTCCTCCATTTATTAAATCAAACGTGATCATGCTATGATCACTATTGCCAAGTGGTCCCGACTCCCTCATCTCTTGCACCAGATCTTCTATTCCACTAAGGACTACGTCCAAGATGTCTTCCCCTCTTGTCTGTTCATGAACTGGCTGCCCCAAGATAGCAGTAATTTATTTCATATAGAAACTTTGTCTCCCTAGCATATCCTGCAATGACACCTCCCCAGTCGATACCGGGGTATTGAAATCACCCATTATTATTACTGTGCTGTAAATACAAACCTGTGCCCCCCTGCTTGTTTATGTAGTACATCATGACCTGATTATCGGTCTGAATCAGGACAATCTAGTTGGCTAACTGTTCTTGGAAAGTCCTGACGGCATTCGCTATGACCCTCAATTCTAAGAAATTAATCTGATGCAGGCCATATGCCTCAAGTGTGAAGGTCATCCAGATGTGCTCCCCAATGTAGTTTGGAGGCTTCTGTTGTCAACATTTTCTGAGGTAATGTCTTCTGAAAGAGAGACCCTTGAGCAGGTTCTGATGACCCAACCACCACTGCAGGGACTGGATGAGAGGATCATTGACAGCCAACCAAATCCTTAAGGTGGCTGATGGCCTGGTTCCTCTGAGTCCTCAGTGTCCATTGAGCCTGTCTCATTGAAAGACGAGCCATGTCATGTCGAGGACAGCCCCCAGTTGTTGAACAGGCTGAAGGTGAGACTTTGAGTAACTGACTATAAACCCCCAATATCTCTAGTACCTGAATGTTGATTGCTGGACTTCATCTGGAGTGGTACTTTTTATGAGCCAGTCATCCAGATAAGGGAAGACAAAGACCCCTAGTGTTCTGAGATAGGCCGCTACCACTGTGAGGCATTTTGTTAAGAACTCAGGGTGCCGAGGCAAGCCTGAGAGGCAGTACTCTGTACTGAAAGTGCTCGTCTGCCAGGACGAATCTGAGATACTGATCCATCCTGCTCAGAGGAGATATGTGGATATATGCATCCTTTAGATCCAGGAAGCATAGCCAATCGTCTTTCTGAAGATAAGGGAGCAGGGTACTTAGAGAGACCATCTTGAACTTTTTTCGCACTGGGAAAGTATTGAGGTTTCTGAGGTCCAGGATGGGCCAACCCCTCCCCCCCCCCCCCCATCTTTTTGGGGACCAGAAAGTATCTGGAGTAAAATTCCATCCAATCTGTTCCTGAGGCACGGGCTTGATGGTGAGATTGGCCAGAAGGGAGGAAATTTCTCCCTGAAGGAAGTTGATGTAGAGAGTAGAGGGGATATGTCCTCAGGGAGCAACAAGGTGGCAGCTCAGTGAAGTGCTACATGTAGCTGTTTTGGACTATTTGTAGCACCCACAAGTCTAAAGTTATAAGGGGCCACCTGTGGGCAAAAAGGGAGCCTTTCTCCCCACCGGAAGGCTCCCCTCTGTGAATATTGGCAGATTTGCTATGCTTCGGAGGAACCAGTCAAAACCCCGCTCCTGGCTTTGGTTGCGGGGCAAGCTGGGCCTTTTGAGTTTTCTCTTGGTGCAGCGGGAGAAGTGCTAGACTTTTTGATGAGACGTTTGAAGACCAGGATAGGATCTGCACCTATATGAGTAGTAAGTCTTCTTCTGGCCTCCACTTTGATGCCTCCTGAGGAAGGCAGCTGGTTCAGATGTGCGTCTCAAAAGCCTGGTGAGAGTGACGTGTTGCTTCTCTATGATGCCTGCCTTCTCATCCACCTGCTCTCCAAAGAGGTTCTCTCCTTGGCAGGCACGTCCGCCAGCATATTTTGCACTGACTGCTCCAGTTCAGAAAACTGAAGCCAGGCAAACCTGCAGGCTCCAGTGCCCACTGCCACCATTCTAGACATCGTCTCAAAGGTGTCATAGGTTGCCTGGACCAGAAAACATCAAGAAGTCCTTGCCGTGGCCCACTAAGGCCCGATAGTGCTCCATTTTCTCCAAAGGAAGGAGCTGGCACAAGTCAGCGAGATTATGCATGATGTCCTTCAAGAACATGCTCATGTGGAGCTGGTTAATGTGGGCTTTCTTAGCCCCTCCTCACCAGCAACCTGCAGGGCTCTTGGAGACACAGATAACTACATTCAAAGTAATGAGAAGGTAATCTAAAAGACAGCAATAAAATACCACACAATTCTATATAGATACACCAAAGCTTTGTGGAGAGAAACAAATTGAACCAAAGTTCTCTTTGTTTACTCTAACTGTTAGCCATGGTTCACTTTATTTATAAGGCTCCTTTGGATGATACAGCATAATTTCACTTTATTATTACACGTCAGATATTACGTATTTATCACATCATAGGTCAACTTCTAATCAGTGTAGGTCAGTATGAGGAGACATACATGTATTCCAAGACATAACTGTTTACTGCTGACTGCTTGATATCTAATAAATAACCCTGAGACAGAAAGGCTAGAGTACAAGCTGCCCTTTCTTGTTTACAGGACATGTACCTCTTCACCTACTTAGTAAGCAAATATATGAAGTTTATTTCTGAGTAAAGTTCTGAACAACTTTAACTCTTTCTCAGGTGTACTTAGACAGTCCAATTGTGTACACCACCCTGTACAAACAAACATACTTTCAGTCCCTCCTCTGATTCTGTAAAGAATCATTTCTAAAGAAAGGAAACTCAGACATTGCCAGTGAAGTGGAATTAAAACTAGATTCTAGGTCAATCTGTAACATCAATGTAGGGGTCAGTGATTTCACTGATTTCTTACAGAAAGCTGATAGTACACAGAGAATTAATACTCCTAAAATGAGAATTCCCAAAATGCCAAGCAATGATGCTAACATGCCTTGCAAAGGCCTGAATAATGAATTCCAAAATGAAAAAACAGAATCAAATAGAGCTGAAAAAGAACTTACATAACTCTCACTTGAAACTTCATCCAATATGCCTTCTACTACTTCTCCATTATTATCAAGCAAACTACAACAAAAATCAACTATTACTCCGCACACACCACTTTCCTTTGCTAGGAGATAGACTAAAGCCATTCGGTTCAGGGCTGCATAAGCTGACGTTTTGTTTACTGGACCTTGCAATACACACTAATTGCCTCAGTAAGAAGCAGAGCAGCCACTATGACTTCATCCTGAGGGGAAACATCCCTTTTTCTTCTTAAAGATTTGTTCAGGATTGATAACAAATTAATATAGTAAAGTTCAATGCACTATGGGGTATCCACCAGGGCTATATAGCAAGTACCTGACCAACCTCTGGGAAGCTCTGTATATACAAAAGTATCACACACACACAAAATAATCTCCTTCTAAAGCCACTAAGCCCTCTTCCCAGATTGTCAAATTCTGAGGACAAGATATATTCTGGATACAATTATGCAAAGCCCACTGAGTCATGTCCATTTCACTTTAACTCCAGTTAGGTATGCCTAGGTCTGAACTAGAGGCATCCAAAAGGTAGCCAGAACTACACACTTGGTTCCCTTTAACTGGCATCAAACATACTTTCAGTTAAGAGTGCACTCTAGCTGCGAGCATGGAACTTTGGAAGCACCTCCTTCTGAAGGAGTCCAATATCCAAGCCTTCTTACCCGGAGGTGTCAAGGAATGAGTCTTGGTGCTCTTAATCCTCTTAAGGGTGGACTCTACCACCAAGGAGTGGTGCAGATGCTGGGGCTTTTCAAACCCCAGAGTTTTTGGACTCTGTACATTGAGTCCAGCCTTCTTACTAACCAGTGGCACCGTGAAGGGGTTCTCCTACATCCTCATCTGTAGCCACTGTAGTATGCAGTGCACTATCCTTTTATCTCGACTTCATGATGCTGGTATTAGGGGCACTGTTTTCCATTGGTTTCACTCCTTTCTGTCTTCCCGCTCTCTCTCAGTGGTTTCTGGTCGCACAGTTTCTGACCCTGTCCCCCCTCTACTGTGGCGCTCCACAAGGTTCGGTCTTGGCTCCTTTGCTATTCAATATTTTCCTCACTCCACTTGCTTTGCTTATATAACATTTTGGATTATCTGCATACTACTATGCGGATGACATTTTTCTGCTGCACCACACTTCTCCTCAGCACTCTGATCTCACCCTGCTAAACACCTGTTTAGCCAAGGCTTCTGACTGGCTCTCCTCCAACTGCCTACACTTAAATGTGTCTAAGACAATGGCAATCTGGTTCACCTTTGATAGTCCTTGCCCTTCCCTGGCGCCCCACATCTCTGGTCATGCCATAACCTTGGTGCCCTCCCTTCACTACCTTGGGATGACCTTAGATTCAGCTCTTTCTTTCTGTGAGCACATTTCTCTTCTCACTCGACGATCCTTCTATTTTTTCTGTCAGGTGCGTGCTCTTCTTCCCTTCTTGCCTATACCGGCTCTCACCACCCTTTTATTATCCCTAGTTTATCAGCAGACTTGATTTTTGCAACGTGATTTTCTCTGGTATCTCTCAATCCCAGCTCCATCGTCTTCAGTTAATTCAAAATATGGCAGCCGAAATCATAGCACAAGCTCAGAGACCATATTACTCCTATTCTGTTTCAATTACACTGGCTCCCCCTGGCTTACTGCTTTCACTTCAAGATTCTCACGCTTGCTCATCATGTTATTCACACCTCCACTGTGCAATATCTAGCAGATCTGCTCCAGTTCCATACTCCCACACACAGTATTCGTTTCCTGGTTTTCCCTTCCCCATCACACGCCCATCTCCAGTCTACCCGTCATTCTGCTTTTTTCTTTTTGGCTCCTTCTCTCTGGAACGTCCTCCCCTCAGCTCTCCATCAGGTACCTTCCTTTTCTAATTTTAAGTCTTTACTCAAAACCCACCTTTTCAACATAGAATTTAACCGCTCCTCTGGCCCCTGCTGATCTCCCCTCCCCCCCTTCTCTCTTTTGTGGTTTCCATGCCTCTTGCTGTCCTGTTCTCTCCCGATATTGTAGTTACTTTCCTTTCAGGGCCTCTCCTTCCTTATTTGGTATTGTAAACCACCTTGTTTGTTACAAAAGGTGTGGTATATCAAGTGCTCAATAACCATAACCTGGCACCATCACTGCTTCCTTAGGGGCCAAGGAGTATTGAAGGATCTCCAACTCCTCCAGTCCTGGGCTCATCCTCCGTCTCCAGCGAAAATGGAATGGCCTTCACCATATCCCTCACGAAGTCCTGGAAAGAAATGTCCTCTGTAGGAAAATTCCAACTTTCATGCAGAGGAGAGTGGTCTGACAGGAACTCAGGAGACCTGCCCTCTGACAAGTTCTCAGATTCCACATTGGTCACCCAGCCATCAGTGTCAGACTCCAAAAGAAAGTCAAAGTACCTCTGAGACTCTGCATTGAGTATTCTCCTGCCTCGAGGGGAGTGAGAGCTTCTACAGGATAGATGATGCATTGAGGGCTTCCGAGGTTTCACCAGAGCATAGGAACTCGAGACATTTGAGAGGGAGATGGTCCCGCCAGGAACCGGCGTTGGATCTCTTTGATGACCCCTCAGGCAGAGCATGCATCTCGAGGATCAGCTGCACAATGCTTGATGATGATGCCATGAGCACCGAGGCACCAGCTAGCTGTTTCTCCAGATGTTACACAATGCGGACTTGAAGTGCCTGAAGGAGATGTTGCTCCATGGCTGACGATTCCAATGGTCTCGGGGCCTGAGCAGCTTCGACCAATATCTCCGGCATCCATGCAGGGCATCGACATGGTCTTGGCTATCGGGAGCTGATCGGGTGCCCTTCCAAAACACAGGAGTTTGAGGGATCTTCTCTCTGGGGCACCTTGATGGGTCGCTCACACCCATCACTCTGGATTTCCTGATTTGGAAGGGCTCCGATACCGATGCACCCGGATCTCTGCCTGGTGGTTGAATGGATCCCCTTTCGACATCAATGTAATCAGTCAAATTCTTTCTAGACTCCAGGCAGAGGCCGATTGATGGCCGATGCTCCAGGACACTGCAGGTATTCTGCTGCGATTGAGCCAACGTACCTTTGGCGGATTCCTGGGAAGCTATCGAGACCGACAGCAGTGCCAAAGATGCTGAATCAGACCTCTGGCCAAAGAGGGATTCTCTCTGTTTCTCTCGACCCCTCAGGTCTCTCCTTGTCATTTGCAAGCACAAATTGCAAGAAGAGGGCTGTGATCAGGACCCAGGCACTGGGGGGGGGGGGGGGGCCCCAGTTGTGCCTGTTACAGAGATGGTCCTGGCACACTTGGTGCATTTCTTGAACCCATTGGCCAGTTTCTGGAACATGTCCAGAAAAATGGCCATGGTAAGATCAAATGGCTCAATGGTGATCACAGGCCCAGTTGGACCACAGGGAGAACAACCGAAAAAGGAAACTTTACCAAAAAGTGCCAGCACCGAAGATTGGAATCGTGATCAACAGACCAAGGCGACTGATGGCAGGCACCACACGAATGCTAACAGGATGCTTGTTCATGAAGGGCCCCGAAGGGGAAAAAAGTATTTAACCAGCGGATGACCGAATCAATGTTCATGGGGCTCTGTGGAAAATGAAGACTAGAGAAGATGGCACCCTTGTGGCAGGCAGAAAGACAAACACGAAGGTGCGGTTCAGCCGCCCAAAAGCTTCCAATAGAAGTTGGGGAGCATTCCTGCATGAGGCTTCTTCTGAGACATCACCCATATGTGAGGACTTACTTCCTGTTTGTCCAAGGAGAAAGTGTTGATACCCAAAATCTACTGCTACTTTGTTAAATTAATATGGATGTGTGTGAAACCAGATTTTAGTTGTAAAGGCATCTAAGTGGCACGATTTTATCTTGCATAACCTTTCACAAATTTGGTGCAGTTTCAGGGTTGGTGCAAAGCTATGAGGCATCCTAGGCGAAGCCTCATTTCTATCCCACCCTCCCACTCACTTCCCTCTCCAGGACCTGCAGTGGCAGAGATGACATTAAGGTAGCAGTACAGCACTTACCCCAAAGCCTCAGACACAGTGTGTTGTTGGTGCAGATCACTTAACCCCCCATTGCCTCAGGTACAACCTTAGATTGTAGCTCTCCGGGGACAGGAAAATACCTCAGTACCCGATTGTAAGTCGCCTTGATCTACTACTGGAAAGGCGTGAGCTAAATACTATTAAATAAATGAAATAAAAATAAATACTGTACTTTGATCAGCAGCTTCCACCCTCTTTGACACAGATTCTGTTTACATGGGAATGGAAGTGGCTGGGCAAAGTGCAACACCAACAGCACGTGGCATCGAAAGCTTTGGGTAAGTGCTGCATTGCTGTTTTCATGTCATTGCTACCGCTGCAGGTCCCAGAGAGGGGCAGGGGTGGCAGCAATGGGCCAGCCTCAAAAGGTTGGTGCTCTAGGTGACCACTTACTTCACCTAATAGTAGTGCCAGCCCTGGCAACCACCTCAGGAGCTGTAACACAGTTTTAATTATATATTAAGATTTTCAGGACTGCTCTCACATAAAGACTGATTTTCTATATGATTAATGAAATACATTTTAAAAATGCAGTCAGACTGAAGACCTCATCCAAAGAACACAAATGCTACCCTCCCAATCTATTCTGGTACTTATATCAGAAGAAATCACTACAAAGTACAGCTTACATGTCTCCACCCATTTGCATTCCAGCAGGGAGGGAGACAATTCTTTAAAAAATGCAAAGAAAGGGCACAGCTGGATTAAAAAGTTCAAATGTTCATTTGCAGAAAAGAAAAGAACTGTGTCTGCCTAAACTTGTATATTTGTTAATTTATTTCCACGTTACGCTGAAGGCAGCCAGTGAACATGCATATCTTTTCTCCTCACATTTTTCTAGCAAATATAATGCTGAAAGGTAGTGAATGGGGTGCAAGAGCTTCAACCAGCACCCTGGAGTCTTTCAATTTCTAGCACAGTAATACATAGCCCTGAACCTGCCTATAGTCTGGCCTTTCTGTCTTCCTATTACCTCTTCATAAACTAGTCCTGATGGATAGTAGTTTTGCTTATGTTGCAAAACCTTCTGCTCAGCTTATTCTTAATTTAAATTTGCCCTTATGTTCTTGTTTATTCCTGGCCCTGTGCTTTGCCTTCAAAGCTTCACATTGATTCCATTGGACGGATTTCCTGTTCATCGCGGCTGTCAGTGACTTTCATTCTAGTTTGTTTGAACTTGATTGGCTGTTCTCCAGGTACTGAATTCAGATTGCTTAACAATTCTTGTTAAAAAGTGTGCCCTGCACTTATGCTAGGCTGCCCTTGACCCAACTTTGTTCAGAACCAACAAACCAAACTGAAAAAAGTGATTTCCATTCAGTGTCCATAGAACAGGTACAGTGCAAGCAACAATACTGGCAAGTCCCACAAACCATTCATAGCTGACACAGAATCATCCTGCTTCTAAAATGCAACACTTTTGCCTTTATTTATCTTTCATTAACAAGAAAAGAATTTGATACTGTTCAACAGACAGAACAGAAGGGAAAAAACATTACAATGGAAATTTTATAAACCATATTCATGTTTAAAACGTTGTTTTACATGCATAAATAAGCTCTTATAAAATTAGATCATGCCTAGAGGTATGCATGGTACAGGCTAGAACAGACTTGTACAGTAGACATGCTCAGGGTAGAAAAAAGATGGAGAGTGGGAGGAGTCACATTTTGCGCACATAGTTCATAAAATATGCAAGTACATGTGTAAATTACAAACTCGTATATACATCTACTGTTGAGTAAGTGTAAGATAAGAACATAAGATATTTATTTATTTTATTTATTTATTTACATTCTCTTATATACCGCGCTATTCTGCATCAGTGCGGTTTACATTGAACAAACTGAAATTACATTGAACAGGGCATTATAACTTGGAGATAACTATTTTACAGGGAACATGGGCTATGGAGGGTTAAGTGGCTTGCCCAAGACCACAAGGAGCACCTGTGGGACTAGAAACCCCAGTCCTTCCAGCCCAAGGTTGCTGTCCTCTAGTGGGATTTGATATGCCACACTGGGTCAGACCAAGGTCCATCAAGCCCAGTATCCTGTTTCCAACAGTGTTCAATTTAGGTCACAAGTACCTAGCAGTTTCCCCAAAAGACACAGGTTCCATAATGCTTGTATTGGGGCAAGCAGTTGATATCCTGGGTCCCCTTTAATAATAGTTTATGGACCTTTCCTCCAGGAACTTGTACAAACCTTTTTTTAGCTCGGCTACACTAACAGCTTTTACTACATCCTCCGGTAACAAATTCCAGAGTTTGATTACACGTTGAGTAAAAAATATTTTCTCTTACTAGTCTTAAATAGGTTACCCTTTAACTTCATTGCATGTCCCCTAGTCTTTCTATATTTTGATGGCATAAACAATCGATCTACGTTTACCCGTTCCACTCCATTCATTAATTTATAGACCTCTATCATATCTCCCCTCAGCCGTCTCTTTTCCAGGTTGAAGAGCCCTAACCTTTTTAGCCTCACTTCATAGGGATAATCTTTCCATCCCATTTACCATTTTGGTGGCTCTGTACCTTTTCTAATAACGCTATATCCTTTTTAAGATATGGCGACTAGAACTGCACACAATATTCAAGGTGCGGTCTCACCATGGAACGATATAGAGGCATTATAACATCCTTTGTTTTATTCTCCATTCCTTTCCTTATGATGCCTAGCATTCTATTTGCTCTCTTGGCCAGCGCTGCACACTGGGTAGAGGGTTTCAATATGTTATCCTGATTATGCCTAAATCTTTTTGGTGGGTGGTGGTTCCTAATGTGGAACCTTGCATCGTGTAACCATAGTTTGGGTTGTTCTTTCTTAGGTGCGTAACTTTGCACTTGTCCACATTAAATTTCATCTGCCATTTGGATGCCCAGTCTTTCAATTTAGCAAGATCCTCTTGCAATTTTTCACAATCCTCATGGGTTTTTAACAACTTTGAATAATTTTGTGTCATCTGCAAATTTGATTACCTCACTCATTATTCCCATTTCCAGGTTTGCATCTTTGACCTAGGTGTGACTGCTATAGTATCTGCCTACATTTCTAGCTAAAAACAGGTGCCTTCTAGGGATGTGCATTAAATTTTCATACGAAGAATGCCAAATTCAGTTAGTTCAGTCACAAACTAAACGAGATCCTGCATGCATGGGATTTGCACAAACCTCTATTCATCCTGCTTGTTTTTGTCATAGGTGCATTTGCACTTCCAGATCTACTGGAGCCAAGCTGGGAGGGGGAGAAGAGAGCTGAGGGACAAGCCAGAAGCACAAGGCACTTCAGCCAATCATGTCAGAACAGTAGTTCCCAAATCATGGGATCTCATCATCAGTCAATGTGGTCACAGAAACATGGCTACCCTCCCTCTTCTGAATTTCCATTATGGCCCAAGTCCAGTACTGGCAGTCGGCACAGGACTTATGAGTCAGTAAAGGCTCACAGCCCCTGTCCCATCCCCTTGTGTGAGATTCCTGTTAGATATTGTGGTATAGCTCCCAGCTGCCTAGGCGGTTGCCTATAGGTGGGGGTATGCCTTATAATGTCCCTTTACATGGGTTCCCAGAGCCGGGGCTTCTGGGAGTTGTAGTTGATGACCAATGAGTTGTAGTTGTGAACAAATGAATGATTGAGCCGAGGGTTTTTTGAAGGCAACACAGGAATTTATTTTCTTCCTTTGCTCAAAGGAACCTCTGCAGAAGCTCAGCACAACGCATAAACTGGGATACTTCTCCCCTCAAAAGAAAAAAACTTCTATACAAAAACTTTCACAGTGTCACTAGTTACACTTGCTTCCTTCAGCAATGCAATTTCTTTCTTCAGCAGACAAAAATATCACTTAACAGTCCCTTGCTGACTTTAGGTATAAACAACGGCTTTTTAACTGCACAACATGGACATTAAAGCTTCCTTTTTACTTCGGTTATTATATGTTTCAGATAGTTGCTCCGAACACATTCAAATCAGGCCTCTGAATGTTTCATGCGCTTTTTAAAACAGCAGCAACTTCATTTTCAAACATTCTTAGCCTTCTTAACTGCAGACATTCAAATATAATAACTTCTGGGTTTTCTTCAGGCTTAAAATATATAGCTTTTCATTCTACCCTCATAGAGAGAGAACAATCCATTTCACATTCTATGGAATCATTTTCAGTACCATAATTATCTACTTGCATGCTTTCAGAGTCAGGCTCTGCAGTCTCCTGACTGGCAACAGCTTGGGATAGCGTGGGCTTGATTTCTTCCAATAACTTAAAAACCGAAAGGGAGACTATAATAAAATGAGGAAAACAGTTAAGAAAAAACTAAAAGGAGCAGTTGCGAAGGTTAAAGACGTACATCAAGCTTGGGTGTTGTTGAAAAATACTATCTTGGAAGCCCAGACCAGCTGTATTCCACGCTTTAAGAAAAGTGGAAGGAAATCCAAAAAACTGCCAGCATGGTTTAAAGGTGAGGTCAGAGAGGCTGTTGTTGCCAAAAAAGCATCTTTCAGGAAATGGAAAAAAGAGCCAAACGACGAAACCTGGAAACAGCACAAGCACTGGCAAGTCAAATGCAAGGCATTGATAAGGCAGGCAAAGAGAGAATTTGAGAAGAAGCTTGCTGCGGAAGCAAAAAACGCGAAATAAAGACCTTTTCAAGTACATTCGTAGCAAAAAACCTGTGAGAGAGTCAGTTGGTCCATTAGATGATAAAGGGGTGAAAGGAGCACTAAGAGGCAACAAGGCGATAGCGGAGAGACTGAATGAATTCTTTGCTTCGGTCTTTACTGAGGAAGATGTAGGGATGTTACCCATGACTGAAGTGGTATTTAAAGGTGCGGAAGAATTGAAGGAAATATCGATAAATCGGGAAGATGTCTTACAACTATTAGATAAACTGAAGAGTAGCAAATCACCTGGGCCGGATGGTATACATCCAAGGGTGTTGAAAGAACTGAAATATGAGATTGCAGAACTGCTATCAGTAATCTGTGAACTATCATTAAAATCATCTCTAATACCTTAAGATTGGAGGATCGCCAATGTAACACCAATTTTTAAAAAGGGTTCCAGGGGTGATCCGGGAAACTACAGACCGGTGAGCCTAACGTCAGTACCGGGAAAAATGGTAGAAACCATCATAAAGAATAAAATTACTCAGCATGTAGATAGTCACAACCTAATGGGAGACAGCCAACATGGCTTTAGACAAGGAAGATCTTGTCTTACTAATCTGTTATGTTTTTTTGAAGGAGTGAATAAACAGGTGGACAAAGGTGAGTCGGTTGATATTGTGTATCTGGACTTTCAGAAAGTCTTTGACAAGATCCCTCATCAGAGACTTTTGGCGAAACTAAAGAGTCATGGGATAGGAGGCAGTGTACTATTGTGGATCAGGAACTGGTTAAAAGATAGAAAGCAGAGGGTAGGGCTAAATGGCCAATTTTCCCAATGGAGAAAGGTGAATAGTGGTGTACCCCAGGGGTCTGTGCTGGGTCCGCTGCTTTTTGACATATTCATAAATGACCTGGAAAGTGGAATAACGAGTGAGGTTATCAATTTTGCAGATGACACAAAACTATTTAAAGTTGTTAAAACCCAAGAGGATTGTGAAAAATTGCAAGAGGATCTTGATAAATTGGAAGACTGGGAATCAAAATGGCAGATGAAATTTAATGTGGACAAGTGCAAGGTTATGCACCTAGGGAAGAACAACCCAAACTATGGTTACACGATGCAAGGTTCCACATTAGGAACCACCACCCAGGAAAAAGATTTAGGCGTCATTGTGGATACCATGTTAAAACCCTCGGCCCAGTGTGCAGCGGCGGCCAAGAGAGCAAATAGAATGTTAGGTATGATAAGGAAAGGAATGGAAAATAAAACAAAAGATATTATAATGCCTCTATATCGTTCCATGGTGAGACCGCACCTTGAATATTGTGTGCAATTCTGGTTGCCGTATCTTAAAAAGGATATAGCGAATTTAGAAAAGGTACAGAGAAGAGCCACCAAAATGGTAAAGGGGATGGAAGGGGATGGAAGGATTCTCCTATGAAGAAAGGCTAAAAAGGTTAGGGCTCTTTAACCTGGAAAAGAGACGGCTGAGGGGAGATATGATAGAAGTCTATAAATTAATGAACGGAGTGGAACGGGTAAACGTAGATCGATTGTTTACCTCATCAGAATATAGAAAGACTAGGGGACATGCAATGAAGCTACAGGGTAAACTATTTAAGACTAATAAAAGAAAATATTTTTTCACTCAACGTGTAATCAAACTCTGGAATTTGTTACCGGAGGATGTAGTAAAGGCTGTTAGTGTAGCTGGGTTTAAAAAAGGTTTGGACAAGTTCCTGGAGGAAAGGTCCATAAACCATTATTAAGAAATGACCGAAGATATCAATGCTTGACCCAGTACAAGCATTGTGGAACTTGTGTCTCTTGGGGAAACTGCTAGGTACATATGACCTAGATTGGCCACTGTTGGAAACAGAATACTGGGCTTGATGGACCTTGGTCTGACCCAGTATGGCATATCTTATGTTCTTATGTTCTTAACCCTTTCCCAGCGAGACCTCCCTCTTGACTCAGGGATGTTAGCTCTTGACTCAGGGATGTTAGCAGGGTTTTGGAGATCCTTATCTTGCAGTAGACTGTTTAAAGCTTCTAAAGGGTTTACCTCCCTTCTATTAACAGTTCGTCATACCGGCCTTCCCTGAGATAAAGCTCTTTGACACGGCTCTTCCTGGACTGTCCCCGTACCTGGCTTATAGGCAGCAGCCTCCTTAGGATAAAACCTCCTGTTTCCAGTGCCAGCTGTAGTCTCTCTACAGCACTGGCTTTGTCAAGGACTGTGGTGCTGGCTATGAGGGGAATCCTTCCTTAGGCCGTCTCTGGAGCACCTCTCTCTCACGGCCTCTCTGAAAGAATCCTCTCTTTCTGTATCTCTCGGGATCTCCTCGGCTTCTGTTTCCCTGCTGGTCTCTCTACTCTGGGGCTTAAATGAGTGGGGCTGCCCTACAACTCTCCACTCCTCCCCCAGCTGTCTCTCGTTACCTCCCCTAGTTGCTATGGAGTTTGGGCGTGGCCTGAAAACAGCAGCTTTGGGTATGTTTTTTTTCTCTTCAGCTGAAGTTTTAAAGTCACGGCTCCCTGTACTTCCCTTCTGCTTGGAGGTAAATGTTTGTGTTTTCTCTATTTCCATGGGCTCTGGAGCAGTTTCGTCACCACAATATACTTGTGAAGAGCACTGGGGCCCAACAAGGCCTGGACTGACTGCTGCTGATTTTAAGTACCGTCGAGTTGGTTTCGACTCCTGGCGACCCTCTCGATAGCTGACCTAAACTTCGTTTGGCCTTCAGCCAAGCGGTTCATTATTGACAGAGTGGTATCCATAGCTGCTGTAGAATCAATCCATCTCATTGCCAGCCTTTTCCACAAACAGGAACAGAAGCGAGGGACATCTTGAACAATTTTCAGAAGACTGTGTACGTGAGAAACTAGCTCAACTTAAAGTAGACAAAGCGATGGGACCGGATGGGATACACCCTAGAATACTGAAAGAACGTGGGGACGTTCTAGCAGCTCCACTGACTGACCTTTTTCAATGCCTTGTTGGAGTCGGGAGTGGTGCCAAAGGACTGGAGAGAGGCTCATGTGGTGCCTTTACACAAAGCGGAAGTAAGGATGTGGTTGAAACTACAGGAAATGCTGCTGAAAGAAAAAATAGTGACATTTCTGGAGTCCAGCGCATTACAGGATCCGAGGCAACATGGATTTACCAGAGGCAAGTCTTGTCAGACAAATCTGATTGATTTCGTTGACTGGATGACCAGGGAGTTGGACCGAGGGAGAGCCCTAGATGTGGTGTATTTAGATTTCAGTAAAGCCTTTGACACTGTTCCTCACAGACGACACATAAACAAACTGAGCACCCTAGGGATGGACCCTAAAGTTAATACTTGGGTTAGAAATTGGTTGGGTGGGAGGCGACAGAGTACAGGTAAATGGAGCTCACTCTGAGGAGAAGGATGTTACCAGTGGTGTGCCCCAGGGATCTGTCCTTGGTCCGATTCTTTTTAACATCTTTGTTAGTGATATAGCGGAAGGGCTGTCGGGTAAGGTTTGCCTCTTTGCGGATGATACCAAAATCTGCAATAGAGTAGACTCCCAGGAAGGTGTAGATAACATGAGGAGGGATCTAGCTAAGCTTGAAGAATGGTCTAGAATTTGGCAGCTGGGATTAAATGTTATTTGGGCTGCAGCAATCCAAGTGAGCAATATAGTATAGGGGGGTGAAGTACTTTTGTCCACTAAAGAAGAGCGGGACCTAGGCGTGGTTGTGTCCGATGATACTAACTTTTTTCCTGGCACTACCACAAAAACGCTATTAATTTCTTAACAGTGTTCTTTTTCTTACTATATATAATGACTGCAAGACATAAGTATAGTGTCAATAGAGTCAGAGTTTGTCTTTGTAGTTTTTTATCTATGTTCCTATACAGGAACATTGCCAAGAAATTGTACGTTCAACCCATGCAAGAGAACATCCTACTAGAATGCAAAAATAACAGATAAATCAAGCAGCTACTAGTGACTAATGCTACAGTATGCATGTCTGTCACTTGTGGTAGTCCACAAAGCAGGTTTTGCCCTTATCGGAGTGAAGCCGGACCTTGCAGACCCTGCACATGACCGTAGTGTTCTTCGAACACATGCGACAGCGTCCCTGCGTGCAGCTGATGCATTCATGAAGTACCTCCTGTGCCTGCCGGACATCTTTTGGCAAGTTGGCTAATAGATTTGATCTGATTGAATGTTCCTGAATGGCAGTGCCCAAGAGACACAAGGTGATGTCATGTCTGAATGTCAGATGATCCATGTCACTTCCATGAAGGTGACAGTGTAGTTTCCAAGCAGCCATGACAGATACATTGTGGACGTTTGTGAATAGTGGCCACCACCATTTCTTACCACGCACAGATAGCCTGTAGCTTGCTAAGAGCCTGTCCATGAGATCCACTGCACCCATTCCTTCATTATAGTGCTTCACCACAAAGGGTTGAGACAGCAACATCTGATGTACCCTTGACTCAGCGACATGCGGTTTGAAGCGGGTGTGAGATTGTTGCTGGCAATGCAGACAACAGAATTGTCATGCCACTTTGCTACATAGACTGACCCATCACATCGGTAATCATAGTCTCCTCGTTGGCCACTCTTCTTCATGTTCAAGTTTTGTGTGCTCCGCCAGTTCTCAGTTCCCGAATGGTTCCTGTAGCTGCAACATTTCTCTCTGCGAGTGACTTGATCAGTGCGTAACTTGTAAAAAAATTATCGAAGAACAGGTGATGACAAATTACATCTGAATGCTTTTCAATAACATCAACCATATGGTTTATGACCCTGGAGCCCAGAGGTTCCATCGAATGCATAGAACGTTCTCGTCCAGTGTACAGCTTAATGTTGTAAGGGTAGCCGTCGATGCCACACATACACTACATGTGGAAGCAAAAGTACGGAGTAATAGACTCGTCAATACTCAATTCATGGTGGAAAAACCCAAACTGCACCAAATTCGCGTTGACGGCAGTAATAAGTGGAGCAACCTTAGCCATCTTGTCGCCTGCTTTGAGTTCAGCATTGTCAGCCAAGTGAAAGTATTTTTTTATGGTCTGATACCTCTTGCTGCTCATGGCTTCACGGATAATAGGCACGCCTAGATCTTGCTGACTGCTCCAGTAGTCTGACTCCTGTGGCAGGACGTGATAGCCAGACAACAGCAGGATTCCCAGAAAGCGACAAATTTCATCCACTGTGACTTGAAACTGACTGTCGTTCTTATCTTGGTTAGCATAAAGGTTGCTTTGCATTACACTTTCCGTCAGCATTTTATCATTGAATATAAGGCTCCATATGGAAAATGGAGAAAGCGACAACAGAACAGGAAAACTGTCAGGTAAATGACTTGGCACCAGCGATGAAATTACCTTAGTGAGCTTTGTTGACTTTTTCCACTGAATTGCCTGTTTCTGCTTCAGATTCTTACACTTTTTTGCTGGAGGGCTGCTTTCATCTTCACTACTAACACTCTCATCTTCGTCTGTCTCCTCTGCTATCACTTCCAGTTCTCCAGCAGTTTCAAAGGGGTCATCATTGTTCAAATTGGCAGGAACATCTTCAACATCACTGTCAGCTGCAGAATCACCTGCAGATGGTGGCAACACAATGATGGTTGTCGGACAAGTTAAACGTTCCACAGTTGACATAGCATCTTGGACTGTAACTGCCCGATGAATTTTGCTACGTCTGGTGCCATAGAAGCTTCTTGTATCCATTGTTTATCAAAACTGAAGGAATTATCTGAAAACAATGCGCATTGGCAATTATTAGTCGACTTTTGGATAATCCTGGCAGTGTTCCTATATAGGAACATGAGGCATATACATAAAAGTTACCATCACAAATCAAATAAAATGTGAGTGCACCTGTGCAACACGACCAGGCATGCCTCGTACACAATGATCAGCGTCAAAATGTAAAACAACCAAGTATCTCAAAATTATAACTGCTAAATTTGACTTACCCTCAAATTGTAAAAAATGTGAAACTTTAAGTGAAATTAAAACTGTTGTGCAACTGAGACCATTCAATGTTTGCACTGCTGTTAAATATGACGTCTCCACTTTTTCACATATGTATTCGAAAATCACGTACATAAAAAAAAGGTAACATTTGTCATGTTCCCATACAGGAACATTGCCGGGAAAAAGGTTAAAGTAGCTAAACAGATAGAAAAGGCGACAGCAAAAGCTTGAAGGATGCTTGGGTGCATACGGAGAGGAATGGCTAGCAGAAAAAAAGGAGGTGATAGTGTCTCTGTATAAGTCTTTGGTGCAACCTCATTTGTAGTGTGAAATTCTGGAGACCACACCTTCAAAAGGATATAAACAGGATGGAGTCAGTACAGAGGGTGGCTACTAAAATGATTAGTGGTCTTCATTATAAAGCTTATGAGGACAGACTTAAGGATCTTAATATGTATACCTTAGAGGAAAGGAGGGATAGAGGTGATATGATTGAGATGTTTAAATACCTCCATGGCATAAATGTACAGGGGGGGAGCCTCTTTCAATTGAAAGCAAGTTCTGCTACGAGGGGACATGGGATGAGGGTGAAGGGGAATAGATTCAGGAGTGATATGCGGAAATATTTCTTTATGGAAAGAGTGGTGGATCCGTGGAATAGTCTCCCAGTGGAGGTGGTAGAGATGAGGACAGTATCTGAATTCAAAAAAGCATGGGGCAAACAGAGGATCTCTAAAGGAAAAAAGGGGACTTTTGTAGTTGTTGATATGGAAAAACAGACTAGATAGGCCATGTGGTCTTTTTCTGTCATCATATTTCTATGTTTCTATGTTTGCTCTTCCTCTAATAGTTTATTCTATTTCCTTGCATGCATCATTGTAGTACTTCTCCTTGTCTTCTCTTGCTGAACATTGGAAATCTCTGTTGAGTTCCTCAATCGCCTCTCTTTCTCTTCTGATTTTAGCTTCCCTGCGTTTCTGGGCAATTTTCAGAGTTTCGTCAGTCATACATTTTGGCCGTTTTTGCTTTTTCACCTTATGTAGAGACTTCTCGCTTTCTTCCAACACAATCTTCTTGATGTCATCCCATAACTCCTCTGGAACTCCATCGTTTGTATCTAAAGCAATTGATTTTTTTCAGGCAGTCTTTAAAGTCCAGTGCTATATTCTCAAGGTCATATTTTGCTACATTCATGAATGGCTTGCTCTTTTTCAACTTTAGCTTGAGTTTGCATACTAGTAGTTGGTGATCTGTGCCACAGTCAACTCCAAGTTTTGTCTCTGTTGATGTTATCATGTTTTTCCATCATTGTTTTCCACAGATGTAATGAATTTGATTTCTGTACAATCCATTGGGTGAAGTCCACGTGTACTGTAGGCACTTGTGTTGCTTGAAGAAGTGTTTGAGATGAATAGATTGTTTGTCTCGCAGAATCCTATCAGTCTTTCTCCAGGTTCATTTCTGTTGGCAAGTCCATATTTTCCAACCACTTTGCCTTCTGTTTTGTTGCAACAAACGTCAGTGCTTTTGATAAGTGGGAGGATAGGGAAATTGATGAGAGGGGAGGAGAATGGATATCTCCTAGTTTGATTTCACTATCATTTAGGGCATGTGAAATTTTCACAAGTAACCAAGGCAACCTATCCTTGTCCGACTTCCTCAAATCCCATGGCGATGATAGCATGAGCTGGAAAGAGACAGGCAGAATCAAGGGAGAGGGAAACATTCTGTATCAGACTTTCAGAGAGGGAGGACTGAATGCTAGTAGTTGCTGCTGCTCCAGTAATTTTTCTTAAAAGAAAACTAACAGGGACTCCATTGTAAGCAAAGAAATACTGTGTGGCTTTTAAATACAATCTCTGCTTGAGAGCTCTTAAAGGGGTTTTGGTTTTTATTTATAAAAGCTAATTCTTTTTCTGTATTGCAAAAGGGGATTTTGTTGGTGGTGTTGGGAACAGTTCTGTCTGTTAGAGCTCATTGTTTTTTGTTCCAGCTTTCCATTCAGACCCAGCTCTTTGAAGCCACTGACCTCATCAGGTGTTACATCCCTCCCTACCCACCACAATTCCCTCCCACCCCATGTGAGTATTCTTGCATTATAGAGCAACTCCCCAATTAGCTACACACAGGAATATAGAACAGCACTGTTAGAACACACTTAAAAGAGGTTAACTGCTTTTTCTCTTAAAGGACAGTTAAGGAAAAAGTAGACTTTGGTAGGTTTCTGTCTTTTACTTCAACAGGTACCAAAGCTCCACCAACTGAACATTAGCTGGGAAAAATCGTATTGCCGAAGCTGTTGCCCCTCTTACAGCTTCTTCCTCGTCCAGATAAAGAGCCTGATGCCTGCTGAAGGACCATTTCCATGTGCAGGATGTCTTCAAGCTGAAGTCCTTATGAAACAAGTGAAGGAGATCAGAGAGGAGGTGGTGAGGCTGAGAAGCATTAGAGACAGCAAGAAGTACATTGATAAGATGGCTTCTTGAAACATCCAAGCTCTCCGATAGAGGTGAAGATGGGAGGCAGCAGAATAGAGAGAGTTGGACAAGAATCACCAGAGCCTACAGAATCAACACTCCAACTCCTCTAGCCCTTGAATTGAAGAACCAGTAGGCAGACCCGGAAGTGGAGGAGATGAAAGCATCCCAGGAAAGGAAAGAACCAGAGTTAATCACCCCAAACGTTGCAGAATCAGTGACCACAAGGAAGAGATGGGTAGTGGTGGTTGGTGACTCTCTTCTGAGGGGTAATGACACATCCATCTACCGACCAGTCTTGATGTCCAGAGAGTGTGCTGTCTGCCAGGTGCCAAAATCCAAGATGTTACGGAGAGTTTGCTGAGACTCATCAAGCCTACTAACTATTATCCAAAGTTACTCATCTATGTAAGCACAAATCATATTGCTAGGTATCCCTCTGAGCGTATCAAAAGTGACCTCATGGCTCTGGGACAGAGGGTGAAGCAGATAAGTGGGCAGGTGGTGTTCTCTTCAATTCTCCCTGTTGAGGATAAAGGCCGAGGCAGAGAAGCTCGTATTCTGGAGATGAATGCATGGTTTTGTGGATGGTGTCATCAAGAATGTTTTTTGTTTCCTGGACCATAGGATGATGTTTATCTGTCCAAGAGGAGTCCAAGTGTCTTCAGCAGCAGAATGGCTAACCTACTGAAGAGGGCTTTAAACTAGATTCGTTGGGGATGGGTGAAGAAAGACCACTAGTAAGTGAAAGATTAAATACACCTCTGTAGAAATGGGTAAAAGGGGCAACATCTGGAAAGTTGTGTGTATAAATGCCTGTAGCATGGGAAATAAGATCCCAGATGTTGAGGCTTTAATGGAAGAGGCCGACTTGGATTTAGTAGCAGTTACAGAAACATAATTCATAGACAACCATGAATGGGATGTAATTATACCGGACTATATTTTATTCAGGAAGGACATGGTAGGAAGAAGGGGAGGAGGAGTGGCACTATAATCTACAAAAATATTAAAACTTTTAGAATTACAGTGCTTAAGAGGGAGCAAAGAGGCACTCTGGGTTAGACTAGAAAGAGGGAAAGGGAAATTCATTTGCACTGGAGTGATATACAGATCCCCCTCACAAGGAGAGGAAGTGGACTGAGATTTAATAGAAGACATATGCAGTGTTGCCATGAAAGGAGAAGTGCTACTGATAGACGGCTTCAATATGCTGGATGTTGCTTGGCACATCCCTACTGTGCTATCATCTAGAAGTAAGGAGATCCTAGATTCTCTTCCAGATGAGCTATTCTGGCAGCTGGTAACAGAACCCATATGTGAAAGAGCTATACTAGACTTTGTGCTTACCAATGGGGAAGGTTTTTCCAGTGTTATAGTGGGAGATCATCTTGCATCCAGTGATCACTAGATGGTGTGGTTCAGTATTAAGATTAGGGCTGGTAAAATCCATTCAAAAGGGAGGGTCTTAGACTTTAGCAAAACTCATTTTGCCAAGATCGGACAATACCTCAAGGAGTCGGTAGTAGGATGGGAGCTTAGAGAAGCTAGTAAGGTAGCCAGGGAAGCAAAGATACAAAAAGAAGAAATAGCCAATGCAATAAAATTGGAGCTAAGACATTTTTCAGATATGTTAGTGAGAGGAGGAAGGACAAAAGTGGTATTGTCAGAGTAATATGTGGAAAAATTTCTTTACGGAAAGAATAGTAGATGCGTGGAATAGTCTCTCCCAGTGGAGGTAGTAGAGACGAGGACAGTCTCTGAATTCAAAAAAGCATGGAACCACCACAAAAAATCTCTAAAGGAAAAAAGTGGACTATTGTAGTTGATATGAAAGGGCAGATCAGACAGGCCATTTGGTCTTTTTCTGCGTCATGTTTCTAACTAAACAGAAGCACTGAAAATAAAAGCCAGGAAAGAATATTCTGCTACAGGCTACAGGACACTCTGACAGACAGGCAGGCAGGCAAAGCACTGGGCAATGCAGAAAGCACATCTGCAAAACTGTGCTGTGTTTTCAAGTTTGAGGGTACTTGCTGGGCTGCTACAGTATCTAGTCTTGGTGGGAAAGAGTACAGAAGGGGGATGAGTGAAGCATCAGGCAGTGGGCACAGTTTGGAATTTGGAGCAGAGAAGGGGACTAAGCTACAGAAATCTATACTTACAGTTTATGTTTGCTGTTATTGCAATGCTTCTAGCTGTCCAAGTTTGTCAGATTCAGTGTTGTGCAGGCAGGCACTAGGGAACTGGAGCTGCATGTGACTATGTAGGGGGCTGGGCAAACACAAAGCGCTTAATGCTGTGAGCATCTATAACTGTTTCACAAGTAATACTTTTAAATTACAAATGCAGTCTCTTAAAGAGACTTCAATCCAAATATCTGAGAAAAACGTAGGGGTTACATGCCCACCTTCTGAACTCCAAAAGTGCTCCTAGATTAAAGCACATAAAAGAAAGTCTCTTTCTGGAGAGTTTACAACCTAGACTCAGTGCATTCCCAGTCTTCAGAAAGGTTTTCCCCAATTAGGGGGGCTGAGATGATCCATAGCAAAGGTCAGGGCACAAAGCACCAGGAGGCACTCTGGAGAGTACAGTGAAGGGGCTCCAGAAAGCTCTTAAAGGGACATCAGCTCAATATAAGATTAGCGGGTAATGCACATAAAGTATGCAGCACTGTAAAGACACATACAGGAGAAGCAGTCCCTGTTCTAGAGAGCATAGTTACTCACCTGCAAGAGGTGAACCTCAGGAACAGCAGGAATCAGTCTTCACATAAGGGTGACATTGGCACCGACGGAGCTCACGTGGGTATGCTCCCCAGCATCCAATAGGAAAGCCTTTGGGAGCATTCCACAGTGCCTGCGTGCCTGCCTTCCTAACTCTTCTCCTCAGTTGAGTTTGTGGCTGAGAGGAAGAGAAAGTAAAAACAACCTACAACTTCTAGGGGAGAAGGGCGGGTTGTGAAGACTGATCCCTGCTGTTTCCGGAGATCACCTGTTACAGGTGAGTAACTGCGTTATCTTCAGGAACAAGCAGGAATGCAGTCTTCACATATGGGACTCACTACCTCCCAGGTAGCAGACTGGTAGGGGGGGAAGCAGTGTCATCCCTTAGGCTAAATGTTGTAGCTGAAGAGTCAGGAGAGTTGTGGGTCATCAGACTCAATTCCAGTAGGCAATACTTCCCCAAAAGACAGTCTGGTCTGTTAAGAAGTCCGGGACAGAGGGTAAGAGTTGAGTTTAAGTCCAAAGAGGTGCTGGAGCACAGCTTGGCCAAAGATAGTGTCCCAACATGAGTTTCTGTCTAGACAATAGTGTGCAGCAAAAGTATGAATGGAGGACCAGGTAGCTGCCCAACAGATCTCCTCAATAGATACTGAATAGGGATTGGCTACAGAGGCTGCCATAGCCTGCACATTGTGAGCAGTGACATGACCCTCCAAAGAGAGACTTGCTTGTGCATAAGCAAAAGAAATGCAATCTGTTATCCATCTGGATAAAGTATGTTTCAGGTTGTTGTTGTTAAGTGCCGTCGAGTAGGAGTCGACTCATGGCGACCCTCTGGATAGCTATCCTAAATTGTGTTCGGTCTTCAGTCAGGCGGCTCATTGTTGACAGACTAGTACCCGTAGCTGCTGTTATGGTATCAATCCATCTCATTGCTGGCCTTCCTCTTTTGCGTTGACCTTCTATCTTGCCAAGCATGATGTCTTTCTCTAATGATCTCTCTCTTCGCATGATGTGTCCAAAGTATGAAAGGCGAAGTCTTGTCATCTGAGCTTCTAAAGAAAGCTTAGGTTTGATCTCCTCTAGTACCGACTGGTTTGTTCTTCGGGCAGTCCATGGTATACACAGTATTCACCGCCAGCACCATAATTCAAAGGCATCAATTTTCTTCCTGTCTGTCTTTTTCACTGTCCAGCTTTCACATCCATATGATGTTATTGAAAATACCATGGCTTGAACAAGTCGAATCTTTGTATGGAGAGAGACATCTCTGCTCTTGAGAATCTTATCTAGGTCTTTCATAGCCATTCTGCCAAGAGCAATGCGTCGTTTGATTTCTTGACTGCTTGTTGCTTCTTTATTGATAGTTGATCCAAGTAGGTTAAAGTTGTTCACAATTTCAATTTCTTCTCCTTCAACGATGAACCTGTTGATTATGCCAGTTGTCATGATCTTTGTCTTCTTTACATTAAGGTGCAGGCCCATTTTGAGACTATGTTCTTTGATTGTGAGAAGCAAATGTTTCAGATCATCTTCACTTTCAGCCAGTAATGTAGTATCATCAGCATAGCGAAGATTGTTGATGAGACTTCCACCAATCTTCACACCTCTGTTGTCTTCATACAATCCTGCTTCTCTGATGATTTGTTCTGCATATAAATTAAACAGGTAGGGGGAAAGTATGCAGCCTTGTCTTACACTTTTGCTTATTTTAAACCATTCTGTTTCTCCTTGTTCCGTTCGAACTGTTGCTTCTTGATCAATGTACAGATTGCGCAAGAGAACGATCAGGTGTTCTGGTATACTCATGCTTCTTAATGTGGCCCAGAGTTTCTCATCGTTTACATAGTCAAAAGCCTTGCTATAGTCGATAAAGCACAAATAGATATCCTTTTGGTATTCTTTAGTCTTTTCAAGGATCCATCTCACATCCGCAATGATGTCTCTCGTTCCTCGCCCTTTCCTGAACCCTGCTTGCACTTCAGGTAGTTCTTGTTCCAGGTATGGTTGTAGTCTCTTTTGAATAATCTTCAGTAGAATATTGCTGGCATGTGGGATCAAAGCGATTGTTCGATAATTTCCACAGTCAGTTGGATCACCTTTCTTTAGTATTGGTATAAACACAGATCTTTTCCAGTCAGTTGGCCATGATGTTGTCTTCCATATTTCTTGGCAGAGCCTTGTAAGTATGGTAACAGCTGCATCAGATTGCTGCAATACTTCTATAGGAATGCTATCAATGCCTGGTGCTTTGTTCTTTGATAAGGCTTTCAATGCTGCTTCAACTTCTTTCATCACCAATGGTTCCCGATCATAAGGTACAGGTTGAAACGGCTGTTGGTCCACTTGATCTTTATCATATAAAAACTCTGTATATTCTCCTTCCACCTTTTCTTGATCTTCTCAGCATCATTCAACATAGATCCTTGAGCATCTTGTAACATTCCAATTCGAGGCTGGAACTTTTTCTTTAACTCTCGTAGCTTCAGGAAAGCTGATCTTGTTCTTCCTCTAATAGTTTCTGCTTCTATTTCCTTGCAAGTGTCATTGTAGTACTTTTCCTTGTCCTGTCTTGCTGCACGTTGGAAATCTCTGTTGAGTTCTGCGATTGTCTTTCTTTCTCCTCTGGCTTTAGCTTCTCTGCGTTTCTGGGCAATTTTCAGAGTTTCTTCCGTCATTCATTTTGGCCGTTTTTGCTTTTTCACCTTTTGTAGAGACTTCTCGCTTTCTTCCAACACAACCTTCTTAATGTCATTCCATAACTCTTCCAGAGCTCTGTCATTTGTATCTAAGGCAGCAAATCGATTTTGCAGGCAGTCTTTAAATTCCAGTGGTATATTCTCAAGGTCATATTTTGCTGCATTCATGAGTGGTTTGCTCTTTTTCAACTTTAGATCCTCCTCAGGGACCCCATGGGGTACTCTCCTGCTCCTCTTTGGCCCACAAAGCGCTAGTAATCCGTGGGAAACAGTGCTATATCATGAACAGCTGTCAACTTGAGGAGTCAAGAGCATACCCTTGCTCTGAGAACCACTGGGCTCTTTCAAACTCAATTATAAGGCCAGTGTACCATGGTGTGGGGGCCAGGAGAGTCAAGTCTATGTGCACTGTGCCACCCAGTCCACACACCACGCCACTGGTTTCTCTCAGTGCTGCACCAGAGGATATACCAAGTGATGGTATCACTGAAAGTTGTTTAAGTCTGCCTCCACCTGAAGGCTAGGGAGCATAGCCCATTCGTCTGGATTGGTCTAGCAGGATGATAAGTAAACCATGCTTGATAACAGTCAAACCCATCCATCTCACCCAGGAAGTCCTGAATTTGGCCCTGTACCATCTTCTCTATCAACTTAGCTACGTATGGAATACTGACAGTGGGCTAATAATTCTTACAATTGGAAGGATATAACCTCTCTTTCCTTCATCCTGGAATATTCAACAATTCTTTCAAATGATCTGGTAACTGCTCTCCCAGGAGACAAATTCACCAGATCACAAAGAAATAGCAACACTGGGTCATCAAAACCCCTTATCAATCCTGAATGAACAGGGTCTAGGATGCATAAAATACTTTCAATAGGAGCTCTTTCAAATCCTATAGGGAGTACTGTATGAAATTTACTCAAAACATTTGCACCTGTTCCCAAGCAGCTATAAATGTCTGTAGCTTCATTTTTACAGCTTTTCTGGAGTAAATTTATAAAGACATATTGTAGCCTATTTTATAAAGATATATAGGCACCTAACAGACCTCTCAACCTACACAATTTTTATTAAGTTACCTTCTTAGTGTCAGAGTATGGAAAGCTTCAGATCCACTGACCCTTTCCCTCTTTATCCAACTGAAAATGAGTACTGCCCAAAACTCTGCCCATTAAAAATGCCACAAAAATAAAGGAGAGATTTTCTTGTTTCATTTTGTAGCATTATAGTCTGGCACACCAAAAAGCTTGCTCCCAGTGGGAAATAATAACAGCATAATAAAATAAGAAACATATTAAACAAAAACACAACCTCCTCCCAGACCTGCTGTGTTAAAATCAATTAGCAAATAAGTGCAGTAAATTACTCATTTACTAAGTTTTATCCTCATAGCCACAGAATGGGAAAATAGCCTTAGTAAAAAAAAAGGCTCTCAGAAAGCTAATCATAGTAGTATTATTAATATCAATACTTTAAGCAGACTGCAATTATATTTCATATATAATCTGTTTATGGTGTTCTCAACAAAAGTCTTTGCTCAAAAAGGTATATGCACATTTGCAAAACATAGTTTTGAAATGTTTACAGTATTGTTTTATTAAAATACCACAACTGGCAGTGGGAGGATACGTGGTTGTGAAATAAAGGCTACTGAAATAAAAGATATTATTTGAGAAACCTCCATCAGGAAAGATATGCAATTCTTCTTCAGCGGTCATTTGTGAAATGCCTTTAAGCTAAATGTTTTGGAAGCAAAACTAATCATCTTGAAATTTGCAGTAAACTGTGAGAAGGTGCAGACAAATATTGACTGGCTGGCAATATCATCTCACTAACTGTGATAAATGAATAACATACTGAAAGGTTCAACTCAATTAAAAAGTACTTTAAAGACTTTTGGCAGATTACAGAATCAATAAAATGTAAAAACTATAAGCAAAATCAATTGAATAGAGTATTAGCAAATGATCATGAGCAATCACTCAGTCCTATGGTTACATGTAGGTACTTTTGTAGGTATATTTGATGGGCTTAAGTAGACATCTAATTTAAAAGAAGATTTAAGGGACTAATTTATAAAAACACTTAAATATTTTTTATGCATGAAATTACACCTGAAAATTGCTTGGTGTCTAAATCACATACATTTCAAATTTTTCTCTCTCATTAAGTCCTAAAACTCCAGCACTAATTTTATCCAACATCAATTTGCAGATGTACTTGTCAAACAGGAAGACAAATCAGTAAAGAAAGTAAACATTCTTAACTCTAAGCAATTCTTGCCATGCACAAAGAATAGGAAAGAACCAGCCCCTAATGGGGAAAGGTGAAGTTCCCTGGTCACAGTGGGTATGGCTGTAGCAGCATATGCACCAGTTCCCCAACACTGAAAGGTTTTGCTGACTGAAAATGAGGTAAGATCCTGTCTATTCCAACTTAAAATACAAAAAGGTAAAGGAATGTTTGTTATTACATGTTTCTTTCAGATAAAAAGTACATAAAACTTTCCTAGTAAAAGAGGTTCCAATAATACCACTGAGACAATTTTCAGTTTGGCCCAGAGCTCACAGGTAGTTTATACCTAAAGGCCTGTAAGCTCAATTTCAAAGTTAAGGAATTTCCTTGTGAAAATCTTTCATGCAGTGGGGATTGCAGGTGTAAATTCTCCACTGGGAAATATGTATGGGGAATTAAAAATAGACATTGCAAGGTTTTTTTTTTCAGAATGGTTCTAGAGCTGCCCCATTTAGCTGCAAAGAAAAGTACACGTGTTGCAGCTAACATACCTACTTTCTCCATGAAAAAGCAGGATAAGTTGGCCACATCTGGTGACATTATCCGACAGCGCTACAGAAGAATTGATCTCCCAGAGCTTAGAAAGGAAAGCCTTTCTAAGTATGTGCTATAGTGACCTACCTCCGGAGCCTGCCCCTACCTAGCCCAGTTTCACATCTTTCATCTTGCCAACAAGGATGGAAACCTCAGCTCTCCTAACATACCTCTCCAACAACATGAACTAGAAGAAGAAAAGACTACGAGTGTCAAACCGGGTTTCAAAAAAATGTCCGAAGTGCAGGCAAAGAAAGAATTTGAGAAGAAGCTTGCTGTGGAAGCAAAAACACGTAATAAAGACTTTTTCAAGTACATTCGTAGCAACAAACCTGTGAGAGAGTCAGTTGTACCATTAGATGATAGAGGGGTAAAAGGGGCACTAAGACGGGACAAGGCCATAGCAAAGAGACTGAATGAATTCTTTGCTTCGGTCTTTATTGAGGAAGATGTAGGGATGTTACCCATGACTGAAGTGGTATTTAAAGGTGATACTGCAGAAGAATTGAAAGAATTATGGACACACCGGGAAGATGTATTACAACTATTTGAGAAACTGAAGAGTAGCAAATCATCTGGACCGGATGGTATACATCCAAGGGTGTTGAAATAACTGAAATATGGGATTGCAGACCTGCTATTTGTAATCTGTGAAATATCATTAAAATCAACTGTAATACTTGAAGATTGGAGGATGGCCAATGTCATGCCAATTTTTAAAAAGGGTTCCATGGGTGATCTGGGAAACTACAGACCGGTGAGCCTGATGTCAGTACTGGGAAGAATGGTAGAAACCATAATAAAGAACAAAATTACTAAACATGTAGATAGTTATGGCTTAATGGGAGATAGCCAACATGGTTTTAGACAAGGAAGATATTGTCTTACTAATCTGCTATGTTTTTTTGAAGGTGTGAATAAACAGGTAGACAAAGGTGAGTTGGTTGATATAGTGTACCTGGACTTTCAGAAAGCCTTTGACAAGGACCCTCATCAGAGACTTTTGGCAAAACTAAAAAAGTCATGGGATAGGAGGCAGTGTACTATTGTGGATCAGGAACTGGTTAAAAGATAGAAAGCAGAGGGTAGGGCTAAATGGCCAATTTTCTCAATGGAGAACCACAGGGATCTGTGCTGGGTCCACTGCTTTTTGACATATTCATAAATGACCTGGAAAAGGGAATAATGAGTGAGGTTATCAAATTTGCAGATGACACGAAACTATTTAAAGTTGTTAAAACCCATGAGGATTGTGGAAAATTGCAAGAGGATCTTGATACACTGGAAGACTGGGCATTCAAATGGCAGATGAAATTTAATGTAGACAAGTTATGCACCTAGGAAAGAAAAACCCAAACTATGGATGCAAGGCTCCATATTAGGTACCACCACCCAGGAAAAAGATTTATGTGTCATCATGGATAACAAGCGGCGGCCAAGAGAGCAAATAGAATGCTAGGTATCATAAGGAAAGGAAAGGAAAATAAAACAAAGGATATTATAATGCCTCTTTATCCTTCAATGATGCGACTGCACCTTAGAAACACAGAAACATGATGACAGAAAAAGACCACATGGCCTATCTAGTTTGTCCTTCCATATCAACAACTACAACAGTCCACTTTTTACCTTTAGAGATCCTCTGTGTTGGTCCCATGCTTTTTTGAATTCAGTTACTGTCCTCATCTCTACCACCTCCACTGGGAGACTATTCCATGGATCCACTACTCTTTCCGTAAAGAAATATTTCCGCATATCACTCCTGAATCTATCTCCCTTCACCCTCATCCCATCTCCCCTCGTAGCAGAACTTGCTTACAATTGAAAGAGGCTCTCTCCCTGAACATTTATGCCACGGAGGTATTTAAACATCTCAATCATATCACCTCTATCCCACCTTTCCTCTAAGGTGTACATATTAAGATCTTTCAGTCTGTCCTCATATGCTTTATAATGAAGACTACTAATCGTTTTAGTAGCCACCCTCTGCATCGACTCCATCCTGTTCACATCCTTTTCAAGGTGCGGTCTCCAGAATTGCACACTATACTCCAAATGAGGTCGCACCAAAGACTTATACAGAGGCATTATCACCTCCTTTTTTACATAAGATACACCATACTGGGTCAGACCAAGGTCCATCAAGCCCAGTATTCTGTTTCCAACAGTGGCCAACCTAGGTCTTATGTACCTAGCAGTTTCCCCAAGGGACACAGGTTCCACAATGCTTGTATTGGTTCAAGTATTGATATCCTGGGTCCCTTCTTAATAATGGTTTATGGACCTTTCCTCCAGGAACTTGTCCAAACCTTTTTTAAACCCAGCTACACTAACAGCCTTTACTACATCCTCCGGTAACAAATTCCAGAGTTTGATTACACGTTGAGTGAAAAAATATTTTCTTTTATTAGTCTTAAATAGTTTACCCTGTAGCTTCATTGCATGTCCCCTAGTCTTTCTATATTCTGATAAGGTAAACAATTGATCTACATTTACCCGTTCCACTCCGTTCATTAATTTATAGACTTCTATCATATCTCCCCTCAGCCGTCTCTTTTCCAGGTTAAAGAGCCCTAACCTTTTTAGCCTTTCTTCATAGGAGTATCCTTCCATCCCCTTTACCATTTTGGTGGCTCTTCTCTGAACCTTTTCTAAAATCGCTATATCCTTTTTAAGATACGGCGACCAGAATTGCACACAATATTCAAGGTGCGGTCTCACCATGGAACGATATAGAGGTATTATAATATCTTTTGTTTTATTTTCCATTCCTTTCCTTATCATACCTAGCATTCTATTTGCTCTCTTGGCCGCCGCTGCACACTGGGCCGAGGGTTTTTAACAAGGTATCCACAATGACGCCTAAATCTTTTTCCTGGGTGGTGGTTCCTAATGTGGAACCTTGCATCGTGTAACCATAGTTTGGGTTGTTCTTCCCTAGGTGCATAACCTTGCACTTGTCCACATTAAATTTCATCTGCCATCTTGATGCCCAGTCTTCCAATTTATCAAGATCCTCTTGCAATTTTCCACAATCCTCTTGGGTTTTAACAACTTTAAATAGTTTTGTGTCATCTGCAAATTTGATAACCTCACTCGTTATTCCACTTTCCAGGTCATTTATGAATATGTCAAAAAGCAGCGGACCCAGCACAGATCCCTGGGGTACACCACTATTCACCTTTCTCCATTGGGAAAATTGGCCATTTAGCCCTACCCTCTGCTTTCTATCTTTTAACCAGTTCCTGATCCACAATAGTACACTGCCTCCTATCCCATGACTCTTAGTTTTGCCAAAGGTCTCTGATGAGGGACCTTGTCAAAGGCTTTCTGAAAGTCCAGATACACAATATCAACCGACTCACCTTTGTCCACCTGATTATTCACTCCTTCAAAAAAACATAACAGATTAGTAAGACAAGATCTTTCTTGTCTAAAGCCATGTTGGCTGTCTCCCATTAGGTCATGACTATCTATGTGCTGAGTAATTGTATTCTTTATGATGGTTTCTACCATTTTTCCCGGTACTGACGTTAGGCTCACAGGTCTGTAGTTTCCCGGATCACCCCTGGAACCCTTTTTAAAAATTGGTGTTACATTGGTGATCCTCCAATCTTCAGGTATTAGAGATGATTTTAATGATAGTTCACAGATTACTAATAGCAGGTCTGCAATCTCATATTTCAGTTCTTTAACACCCTTGGATGTATACCATCCGGCCCAGGTGATTTGCTACTCTTCAGTTTATCTAATAGTTGTAATACATCTTCCCGATGTATCGATATTTCCTTCAATTCTTCCACACCTTTAAATACCACTTCAGTCATGGGAAACATCCCTATATCTTCCTCAGTAAAGACTGAAGCAAAGAATTCATTCAGTCTCTCCGCTATCGCCTTGTCGCCTCTTAGTGCTCCTTTAACCCCTTTATCATCTAATGGACCGACTCTCTCACAGGTTTTTTGCTACGAATGTACTTGAAAAGGTCTTTACTTCGCGTTTTTGCTTCCGCAGCAAGCTTCTTCTCAAATTCTCCCTTTGCCTGCCTTATCAATGCCTTGCATTTGACTTGCCAGTGCTTGTGCTGTTTCCAGGTTTCATCCTTTGGCTCTTTTTTCCATTTCCTGAAGGATGCTTTTTTGGCAACAACAGCCTCTCTGACCTCACCTTTAAACAATGCTGGCAGTTTTTTGGACTTCCTTCCACTTTTCTTAAAGCGTGGAATAAAGCTGGTCTGGGCTACCAAGATAGTATTTTTCAACAACAGCCAAGCCTGATGTACGTCTTTAACATTTGCAACTGCTCCTTTTAGTTTTTTCTTAACTGTTTTCCTCATTTTATCATAGGGGCTTGTTTACAAAGCCGCGGTAGCGGTTCGCGGTCGTTATCGGAGCCGCGGCCCCAATGAAATCAATGGGGCCGCGGCTCCGATAACGACCGCGAACCGCTACCGCGGCTTTGTAAACAAGCCCCATAGTCTCCCTTTCGAAAGTTAAAAGGTAGTACTGTGGATTTCCTTACTATCCCTCCTCCACTAATTAAATCAAAGGCAATCATGCTATGATCACTATTGCCAAGTGGCCCCAACAACCTTATCTCTTGCACTAGATCTGGTGTTCCAGTAAGGACTAGGTCTAATATGGCTTCCCCTCTGGTCAGTTCATGAACCAGCTGCTCCAAGAAGCAGTCATATATTTCATCTAGGAGCTTTATCTTCCTAGCATGTCCTGATGTGACACTGACCCAGTCGATACCGGGGTAGTTGAAATCACCCATTATTATTACTGCGCTGTAACTTGTTAGCTTCCTTGATTTCTTTGAGCATTTCATCATCCATTTGGTCATTCTGGCCAGGCGCTCGATAGTACAACCCCACTGCCATTGCCTTCCCCCTTTTACATGGAATTTCAATGCATATAGATTCTACATCAGATTTTGCTTCCTGCAAAACTTTAATCCTTTCTGACTCAATGCCCTCTCTAACAGAGAGAGCAACCCCTCCACCAATTTGATCAGCTCTATCATTTCGATATAGATTGTACCCAGGTATCACAGTGTCCCACTGGTTGTCCTCCTTCCACCATGTCTCTGATATTCCAATCATATCTAACCTTTCATTTAGTGCTATATATTCTAACTCTCCCATCTTATTTTTTAGACTTCTAGCATTTGCATACAAGCATTTTAGAGAATGTATTTTATTCATATTAATTTGGCTATTGTTAGACATGGGTAATTTGGGATCTTTAAGCTCTGTCTGCTCCTTACTTGAGGGCATTTGGGCTACTTTACTCTTTTGTGGAAACTCTCTGTTTTTGGTAGTATCCTTCAAAGATACATTCTTCCGAACCATCCGCTCTTGGGCGACTGTCGGCTTTCCCCTAATATCTAGTTTAAAAGCTGCTCTCTCTCTTTTTTAAAGGTTAATGCCAGCAGCCTGGTTCCATCCCGGTTAAGATGAAGCCCATCCCTTCGGAAGAGCCCCTCCTTTCCCCAGAATGTTCCCCAGTTCCTAACAAATCCAAAACCATCACCTCTGCACCATTGTCTCATCCACGCATTGAGACTCCGGAGCTCTGCCTGCCTTTTGGGTCCTGCGCGTGGAACAGGAAGCATTTCGGAGAATGCTACCCTGGAAGTTCTGGATTTCAACTTCCTACCTAAAAGCCTAAATTTAGCCTCCAGAACCTCCCTACCACATTTTCCTATGTCATTGGTACCGACATGTACCAAGACAGCAGACTCCTCCCCAGCACTATCTAAGACCTTATCTAGGTGGCGCGTGAGGTCCGCTACCTTCGCACCAGGCAGGCATGTTACCAGGCGATCCTCACGTCCACCAGCCACCCAGCTATCTACATGCCTAATGATCGAATCAACAACTATAACGGCTGTCCTAACCTTCCCTCATGGGCACATGGCCCTGGAGAAACGTCCTCGGTGCGAGAGGGTTTTACATTACCTGGAGGACAGGTCCTAGTTACAAGATCACTTCCTGCCACACCAGGGAGATGCTCTCCTGTCACGTGACCTCTCTCCTCCATCGCAACAGGGATGCTGCCAGACTGGAGGTGGGACTTCAGGACTATATCCCTGTAGGTCTCGTCTATGTACCTCTCTGTCTGTCTTATGCTTTCCAAGTCTGCTACTTTAGCCTCTAGAGAACGGACTCGTTCCCTAGTGCACACGTAAGACCTCTCACCAACTGGGAGAAAAGCATACATGTGACACTCAATGCAAAAGACTGGAAAGCCCCCATCCCGCTGCTGGACTGCTGTCTGCATCTTAGTTTTAAGTTTGTGTTTAGATCTAAGTTCTTTACTTACTAAGGGTTGCTATGGATATTTATACGAATAAAACTGTACCTAATACGTGTAATATACCTTGTTCATCTGAAGCTTAACTAATCTCAGGTCCTTAGTGTATGACTGATTTGGGTAATGAGCTTCACCTGAGAGCACCTCTTGTCTTTTAAGATGTGTAAGTACCTATAAAGCTACGATTATTCCAGGGGTGGGTGGGTTTGGGGAGGGAGGGAGGGAGGGAAATAACACTTATTAAAAGAGGGCTGCTACACAGTACCCTGTCTTGTGCTGCTGAGGTAAGCTATATTCTGATTTGATTTAAATTATAGCTCTTAGCTGCTGCTAGGCTCTAACTTCTTATGAAATTTAAACTACAAGCTCTCTGCTGGGTTCTAAATTTAACCAGAAAGCTCTCTTCTGTGTTTTAAATTTAAGCTAAAAGTACTTTGCTGATGCTAGGCCCTGAGTGACTATTCAATTTAGACTACAAGCTCTCTGCTGGGTTCCAAATGTAACCAGAAAGCTCTCTTCTGTGTTTTAAATTTAAGCTAAAAGTACTTTGCTGTTACTAGGCCCTGAGTGACTATTTTTTCTGCTAGCCATTCCTCTCCGTATGCACCCAAGCATCCTTCTAGCTTTTGCCGTCGCCTTTTCTACCTGTTTAGCTACTTTAAGATCATCAGAAACAACCACGCTTAGGTCCCGCTCTTCTTTAGTGGACAAAAGTACTTCACCTCCTATACTGTATTGCTCCCTTGGATTGCTGCAGCCCAAATGCATGACCTTACGTTTTTTAACATTAAATCCCAGCTGCCAAATTCTAGACCATTCTTCAAGCTTAGCTAGATCCCTCCTCATGTTATCTACACCTTCCTGGGTGTCTACTCTATTGCAGATTTTGGTATCATCTGCAAAGAGGCAAACCTTACCCGACAGCCCTTCCGCTTGTCAGACGGCTGCCTGGGTGAGAATCTTCACAGTCTTGGCAAGTGCATATATCTATATGATTTGCAAGGGATTGTGGGCAATGCAGTTCATTCACACCAGACACAGCTGCTCACAATAATTAGTTGTGCTTTTGGGTAAAGCCAATAAGATATTTATTTATGGGGTTATTTCTCCCAACACAGATATGCTTGGTAGCACATAAATCAGGTTACTTGCTTCCAGTGTTTAACTTGGAAAAACAAAATCAAAATCAGGAAAACAACATTCAAACTTGTCAGGCATTAGCTAATGTTTTCTTAGCATATATCAAACAACAAACCAAAAGCTACAAAGAGAAAAAAAACTGTTCTTTTCAGGTTAAATTCTTATATCTTCCCACATAGATTCAGAAGTGATTCTCTCCTAGCTCACAAGCAATTAGGTAAGGCTCAATTGCTAGCAGTTATCCAGCTGAAACCCCTTAGCTGGTTTGCTTTCTACTGCGTGGCTAGAAATCTTACTCAGGACCTTTTCTGAGTAGATTAAAGAACAAGTTTGTATTTCTTGGTGATGGTTGCTGTACTTTATAACAGAAAATCAACAAAGGAGTTTGGACAGAGAGTAGTCCATATAAACACATTCTTCATCTGCAATCATTCCCCCTTCTTCAACAAGCATGGGTTCAATATCATGGATTGGCACAGATGAATCTCTCAATGGAGCACTTTCAGGAGAATACTTGTTTCCCTGCTGTCTTTCAAGGTTATAGCTAGGGCATAGATCAGTGTTCATACCTGAGCTTCCATTGCTGTTAGAGTTCCTCTCTATATAGCCTGGCCAGTATGTAGTCCAGTTCTTATGTCCAGCCTTCCAATCCAGATCCCTGGACACTGGATCTCTCTTCACATACCTTCTGGCACGGGTCTTAGGGTCCCTTCCACGTGCAGCCGTCTCCCTCACAGGTAGCGTCTGGAGATTGCAGCACCATTCCTCTGGCTTTCCCCAGTCCAATGGTGTATGTTGGCCCTTGAAATGCCTCCCAGTATACGTACTGCTCTGGACTCTTCTAGACCTCTCAAAGGCTTTTCTCTTCCTTCTTCCAAAGGGTTTCTTTCCCTCTCTGTCCGTCCGGTTTGGCTTCTGCTTCTGATGATCCTTCAGATGAAACTGATGATCAAGCTCAAACTGATTCTCAGGATAATGAGGATAATTCTCTGTAGAATAAACTCTACCTTTATTCTGCCTAGATGAGTGCTCCCCCCTAAAACAGCGCAGCTGTGCTGAATCAGGCCCTGCCCTTTGAGATGAGTGCTTAGGGATTACCTCATAGCCCTCCTGATTGAACTCACGCTTCCCCACTTCAGCTCCTCTAATGGCTGTTGGAAACCTGGTGCATTCTGGGACTGGTAGTCTTTTATGGGAAAATTCTGTTTTCTTATTTCTACCAGAACTGACCGGTTGCTTGTTCAGAGTCACTTCACCTTTTCTATAGCTCCTTCCTGAGCTATGATAAGCTTCCTTATCACACGCTATATCACTAACAAAGATGTTAAAAAGAATCGGACCAAGGACAGATCCCTGGGGCACACCACTGGTAACATCCTTCTCCTCAGAGTGAGCTCCATTTACTTGTACTCTTTGTCGCCTCCCACCCAACCAATTTCTAACCCAAGCAGTAACTTTAGGGTCCATCCCTAGGGTGCTCAGTTTGTTTATAAGTCGCCTGTGAGGAACAGTGTCAAAGGCTTTACTGAAATCTAAATACCTTGAGTATTGTGTGCAATTCTGGTCACCATATCTTAAAAAAGATATAGCATTATTAGAAAAGGTACAGAGAAGAGCCACCAAAACGGTAAAGGGGATGGAAGGATACCCCTATGAAGAGAGACTAAAAAGGTTAGGGCTCTTCAACCTGGAAAAGAGACGGCTGAGGGAGATACGATAGAGGTCTATAAATTAATGAATGGAGTGGAACAGGTAAACGTAGATCGATTGTTTACGTCATCAGAATATAGAAAGACTAGGGGTCATGCAATGAAGCTACAGGATAAACTATTTAAGATTAGTAAGAGAAAATATTTTTTCACTCAACGTGTAATCAAACTCTGAAATTTACCGGAGGATGTAGTAAAAGCTGTTAGTGTAGCTGGGTTTAAAAAAGGTTTGGACAAGTTCCTGGAGGAAAGATCCATAAACCATTATTAAAAGGGACACAGGATATCACTGCTTGAATCAATACAAGCACTGTGGAAGCTGTGTCTTTTGGGTCAACTGCTAGGTACTTATGACCTAGATTGGCCACTGTTGGAAATAGGATTCTGGGCTTGATGGACCTTGGTCTGACCCAGTATGGCATATCTTATGTTCTTATGACTTCTCCCCTTCCTTCTCTACACATATTCAACAGATTGCTAAAACCTGTCATTCCTTTCTCTATAACATTAATAAAATCCACCCCTTCCTCTCTGAGCACACTACTAAAACTCTTGTCCACTCTTTAGTTACCTTCCATCTTGCCTATTGCAATCTCCTCCTTGCTGGTCTCCCACAGTCACCTCTCTCCTCTTAAATCTATTCGGTACTCTGCTGTGTGGCTAATCTTCCGCCTGCCCCGATACTCATATAACCCCTCTTCAGAAATCACTTCACTAGCTCCCCTTCCATTGCAGTATCCATTTTAAACTCCTCCTTCTAACCTATAAATGCATTCACTCTACTGCCCCTCATTACCTTTCCTCTCTCCCTACACCCCTCCTCGTGAACTCCGCTCCTCCTCCGACATTCTTCTCTCTATGCCCTTTTCTTCTACTGCCAATTCCAGACTTCAATCTTTTCACCTTGCTGCCCCTTATGCCTGGAACAAACTTCCTGTATCGTTATGTCAAGTCTCATCTCTTGCCCTCTTCAAATCCATGTTAAAGGCCACTTTTGGATTTAATGCAAATAAGTGCAGAGTCAAGCACTTGGGGTGCAGAAATCCAAAGGAAATGTATGCAATAGGGGAAGAGAGGCTGTGTGCATGGACCAGGAGAGAGACCTTGGAGTGCTAGTGTTTGAGGATCTCATTGTAACAAAACAATGCAACAAGGCTGTAACCAAAGCCAGAAGGATGCTGGGCTGCATACAGAGAGGAACAAACAGCAGAAAGGAGAAGCTATTAATGTACAAGTCGTTGGTGAGCCTCACTTGGAGTATTGTGTTCAGTTTTGGAGAACATATCTCACAAAGGACATAAAAAGACTCAAAGTGGTTCAGAGGAAGGCAAACAAAATGATTTAGAGCCTGCGCCAGACGACCTAAATATGTATACCCTAAAGGAGAGGAGGGATAGGGGAGAAATGATACAAACATTTAAATACTTAAAGGGTATCAATGAACAAACAAACCTTTTTCAAAGAAGAGGAAGCTGTAAGATTATAGGGCATATGATGCCATTGCAAGGCCGTAAACTTAAAAGCAACATCAGGAAATACTTTTTCACTGAAAGGGTTGTGGATGCATCGAATGCCCTCCCGATGGAGGTGATGGGGGCAAATACAGTGACGGAATACAAAATGGCATGGGACAGACACTATGGATCCCTTTATAGCAAGAGGATGAAATGAAAGCAAATATCTTTTAATAGAGGGGGGCCCACCTGCACGGAGCAGCAGGTACAACCCTAACACAGGCATGGGGGGGGGGGGTGGAGTAATCTGCATTGAGCTGCAGTTACAACCGACACTGCTGTATTTAAAGCCTTCTAACATGACTTTGTTCTCCCTGTCCTCTCTTTTACAGCAGTATAAAGACACTTCCCTTGAAACCAAAACTCTATGGACTTCATGGGGTGCATCCTGTGATACTCAGGGCTACTGGAAGAAGGAGCACCTACTGATTTTCTCTGACTCTCTTTTGTTTCCACTTGCTCTGTTCCTGCATCATAAACTTCACTTATCCGCTGCAGCCATGACTCATGCCTTTGCGGTATTGTGGTATCACCCGAAGTTTGTTTCTGTGGCACAGGCCGTGTATGCAGCTTGCTTGGATTGCTTGCAGGCTGGCAGGGTGGGGCCCCTTCTGAAGGTTGCTGCTGCTCTTCCCCAGCCCTCTGGCCCGTTTCTGATTTTGCAGCTTGACTTTATTTATTTATTACAATTTCTTATATACCACGCTATTCGGTATCAGCGCGGTTTACATCATAACACAACGACCATAACAACAAGCTGTCTGGTTTTACATCGAACAGGAGTGCAAACTTGAATAACAGGGGTTAAGTATATACATGAGATATTTACACGGAACAAGGTTAGGTAAAAATCACATAACAAATGTAAGGGTCTTTCTAGAGTGGGTCGTTTCTTCTGTGCCAGAGGAGGGAGGCGGTATTTGTTGGTGATCACTTGTCTTTTCTCTGGTTGGGTGGAGGCTTATCCCACTACCAGCATGGCAGCTGGGGTTGTCATAAAATTGTTGCTCACTCAGTTTATTCCTGTCTGGGGTGTACCTTTTGTTCTTTCTTCTGATCAGGGTCCGGCCTTCATTGCACGTGTCTGGGAGGATATTGAAAATTGGTTTGGTGTAAAAAGACAGTTCCACACGCCCTATCATCCGCAAATCTCTGGCCAAGTGGAGTGGATGAATAGGACTCTCAAAGGTTTCTTGCGCACTATGACACAGGATTGGGCTACAGATTGGACAGAAGCCCTTCCTTTTGCCCTTATGGCAGTGCGTAACTCCCCCCCAGCGCACTCGAGGAGGTGACACCATATGAAATAGTTACTGGACGTCCAGCTACTTCTCCACATGCCTTGGCAGTTATCCCAGACCCCCAGTTGTTGCGCAGCGATATCTTGACCTATTGTGCGCGATTGCACTCAGCTCTGTCTATTTCCCCTTTATTGAAGGTGAATCCTCAACAAGATGCTCCTCCAGAATCATCCCATCCGGACGTGAAACCAGGGGATTGGGTCCTGATTAAGAATTTGCATCCCAAGACACTTCTGGCTCCAAAATTCCTAGGTCCATTTCGTGTACTTCTGGTGGGATATTCAGCCTGTAAATTGGAAGGACATTCTCGTTGGATACATCTTACGCAGTGTAAGAAGGCTTCCTCACAAGCTTCAGAAGATTCCCCGCATCCGGGGGGCGGAGCCTGATGTCCAGCGGGTTAGACGCTTCGCGCTGAAGCTCCCGAGAGGCCTACTCAGAATCCTGATTTAATACCTACATAAACTTAATATTTTGCTCCGAACTTACCGGGGTGCCTCGGGGGGGATGGCGGCCCACAAACCAGCGCGCTTAGACTTCGGGTCTCCTTCTTCTTCACACGGAAAACGCTCCAAAACAGAGTTGTCTTCCCCACAAAAGATTGCTCCACTTCGGGAAAACCCCGAAATGCAACAGGAGATCTTGGAGGAAATACGCGGTGTGAAGGAACTGGTACAGTCCAACGGAGAAGCGCTCCGAGCCATGCGAGAAGATTTCGGTATGCTTCAGGACCGGCTTGAAGGTCTTTCATTACGGCAGGACAACATGGCGGGGGTCCTCGACTTGCACGCGGTGCGCTTGGTGAAACTGGACAAGGCTGAGCGTCAGATACAGAATCTTCAAAAAGAGTTAGAGGATAGCAATAATCGAGCCCGTCGCAACAATGTAAGGCTCATTGGAGTACCGGAGGGGGCGGAAGCAGGAGATATAAGAGAATTCCTGGTCAAAACTCTTCCCTCCTTGCTGAAGATCACTTTTCACAGAGATCTGGAAATTGACCGAGCACATCGTGTTCCTACCAACATGGCGCTCAATCGGACGACCCCCCGGCCTATCATCTTTCGATTACTGAGATATCAGCAAGTTGAGCAAATTCTAAATGCTGCCCGGGCGAATCATCATCTGGAGTTTGAAAGTCATAAAGTCTCCTTCTTCCCTGACTTGGCAAAGCCCACAGTTAACCGTCGGAAGAGACTCCTTGCTTTTCGCCCTAGACTTCAACAGCTACAGGCCCGCTTTGGCCTATTGTATCCAGCGAAGCTCAGAGTGACTCTCCATAACCAAACTAGAACCTTCGAAGATCCTGATCTACTAGCAACATTTTTAGATTCCAAAGAAGCAGACCAGATGCGCTAATCCAACAACTTGGATCTGTACTCCGCCGGATCTGCCCGCCATTTTGAATGGCCCAACGCGGTGATCACAGCCTGGAACAGAGACTGCCTGGACTTTTCTTTCTTTCTATATATAACCTTCTTGGTCTCCTTCCCTCCATGATGTGCACCTCGGTAGGATTCGGAACATGCACAACTATACAGGTTATATGTTTCAATCTAGGCCTTCTCTGGGGTTTCTCCCCGCAGACATATGGTCGCCAGTAATTTCTGGGGTTCTGCTTCTTCTCTAAAGCACTTCGGTGCTTATTTTTTTATATGGGGCGCTTCATTGTTTTTCACTAGCTTATTTTCTATCATGTCATGTGTACAGCCATATACAGTTAATATGAGGGACATTGTGAAATTATGTGCGTTATCATGTTCTTTCTCAGAATTTTTAACCCTTCTGAATGGCCTTATGTAAGATCTTATCACTGAACGTAAAAGGCATCAATAGTCCAATCAAAAGAAAGAAAATCCTTAGCTATCTTAATCATGAGCATGCTGATTTAGTGTTTCTTCAGGAAACGCATTTAAACTCCGTTGAAACACTGAAACTTAATGCTAAGCCTTACATGGTGGCTGCCTACTCTCCCGCCGTTTCCAAACGGTGTGGGGTAGCCATCTTGGTTAAGAAGTCTTTGCAAGCTACTGTAATGGATACTAGCTCTGATAAGGAGGGTAGATGGGCCCGTGCACACCTTAAGGTTGGAGATAGTGAATTCACGTGTATTTGTATTTATGCTCCGAATGTGGATAACCCTGCTTACTATGCAAGTATTGCGCAGTTGGCACAGGCCTCTGCCAATACTCCATTAATACTTGGCGGCGATTTCAACCAAGTACTTGATCCTTTGATAGATAGACTGCCGCCTAGAACGAGTGGTCCACCCAAGAGTCTTGATACCCTAACAGCTCTGATGAAAGATCTTGCGCTTGTAGATATATGGAGGCTGCTCCACCCCTCCGACTTAGAGTTCACCTTTTTCTCAGCCCCCCATCACTCACAATCTAGAATAGATTTTTTTCTTATCTCCAAAGCACTGATATCCCAAGTGGACACGGCTAGGATTCATCCTCTCCATATTTCAGATCATGCTGCCATATCTTTCTCATTACATGTCACTACGCAAGGTGAACATCCCCGTGCTTGGTTTTTTGATAGATCCCTACTAGACCACAAAGATTTTCAGGTTGACATAAAGGCCGCTATCCAAGACTACTTTCATTTTAATTCACCCCATGACACTGCGAGCTGGGCTTGGTGGGAGGGTTTCAAGGCGTCTATCCGTGCAACTATAACTAGCTATCAAATTCGACAGGGGAAACAAAGAAAGCAACATTTACTGATTCTAGAACAACAGATACAAGCTGGAGAGCGTCTCCTCACGTCCCGTACTGACCCATGTATTTTACTTCGCTTACAACGCCTTCGTTTTCAATACAATCAGCTTTTATATACCGCTGCTGCTAAAAATATTGAATCACAGCAAGGGATGTACTATCGGGAAAATAACCGTGCTGGCAAATTGTTAGCCAATGCTTTGAAAGGTCAAAAAGAAGCCAAGCGCGTTACCGCTCTCCGCAATCCGTCGGGGGGGAGCTTGGTCACTAAAGATACAGAAATATTAGAACTCTTTCGTGATTTTTATACTCGGCTTTATCAATCTGAATGCGACTTCGAGCCAGAAGCATTTGAACGACTACTATCAGGGGTACAACGGCCGACCCTATCTGACGAAGATAGAGAGGCCATGGACAAACCATTCACTTTATCAGAAATTCAATCTGCACTCAAGAGATGTGCCACAGGTCGAGCCGCAGGCCCGGACGGTCTCCCAGCTGAATTCTACAAAACTTTTAACGCTGACTTAGCTCCGTTTTTGAAACTTTATTTTTCTGCTCTGGCCGAGGAGGGATCTCCTCCTGGATCCTTCTCAATGGCAAATGTAGTAGTTTTTGAGAAAGAGGGGAGAGATCCGCAATTAACGGCTAATTATCGTCCAATTTCCCTACTAAACGCAGACTATAAAATATTTGCCACCATTCTCTCCACCCGGCTCTCCGACAAGATGTCTACTCTAATACACCCAGATCAATGCGGTTTCATTCCCGGTAGATCAACTGCTGATAATGCTAGGACTCTATGTCATGTACTGACTGCCGCAGTTAATCTTGATCGACCATTGGTCGGCCTTTCACTTGATGCTGAGAAGGCCTTTGACCGCTTAGAATGGCCCTTCTTATTTGCAACTCTCCGCTGGTACGGCTTCGGAGAAGGCTTTCTCCGTTGTCTCCGAATCATGTATGCACAGCCTACAGCTAGTATCTGTGCTAATGCTCTAAAGTCTCAGCCATTTCCCCTGCAACGCGGTACTCGCCAGGGATGCCCACTGTCTCCACTTCTTTTCGATCTCGCACTCGAACCCTTAGCTTTACTAATCCGGCAGTCCAAGGATATTCATGGAGTCCCCTTCTCTCATAGGGAACTCAAACTTTCAGCATATGCTGATGACCTTATGCTCTTTGTCTCCCTAGACTCAGTGCCGGCTGTCCTAGAACAAATTGGTAAATATTCACAACTCTCGGGCTATAAGATAAATTGGACCAAATCGGTAGCCTTTCCACTAAATCCTCTGATCCATCAGGCAGATATGCAATCCTTTCCCTTTTTATGGCAACCTCGCATGGTCAAATACCTTGGGGTGCACTACTGCTCTCCTTTGGAAGACACCATCACCTTTAATGCCAAAGACTTAACCTCTAAGGTCCGGGCGCTTACTCAACGCTGGACTCCTTTAACACTTACTTGGTGGGGCCGCCTAGAAACCATTAAAATGATGATTGTTCCCAAAGTGAACTACATTTTAGAAATGCTGCCATGTCTCCTACCTCGACGTACATATAAAGATTTAGAGGGTCTTCTGACTAGATACTTATGGCAAAACAAGACACCTAGGATAGCGAAACATAAATTACAAGCAGATAAAGAAAATGGTGGTGTCAGATTCCCTGATTTTCTGAAATACCACCATTCTTTTCTTCTCAAACAAGGCGCTCGTTGGCTGGAAGACCTCACACCGAGTAGACCAGTGTGGCTAGATATAGAGGAGGACCTTTGCAAACCAATTCCTCTTACTTATCTCCCTGGTATGACTCTCCCATCAGACTCCCACTATCCACCGATGCTCTTAGACACTTTAGGTGCCTTTAATACCCTTGAGCAATCTCTAGACCCCCGACTTTGCCCGCTAGATAGACTCCCGCTTTGGCACAATGCTCGATTTCAAATACAAAATAAACCGATGGCGTGGAGCCCCTGGTACACTAGGGGCATTTGGATCCCTAACCAGCTGTTCCATGATGGTCGCTGGAAAACTTTTAGCGAATTACAAATTGAATTTGGTTTCCCAGCGAAACACTACTTTCAGTTGGTGCAACTTCAGCATTGTCTTCGGAGGGCCAAGGTGCTCCCGCCATCGGAAACCCATACCCAAGGATTATCGGAGATAATCCGATCTATCGGGAGCTTATCAGGTGTGGCATCTAACTTTTACAAAACTTTATGTAATACTGTAAATAGAGGCACTCCTACAGCACAGAAATCCTGGGAGCGGGAAATGCATGTAACTTTGACCCCGGAGCAATGGAGCCTAGTCTGGAGCAAGGTGACACGGGTCTCTCGATCCGCCTCACTCACTCAGACGCTTTTCTTTCTAGCCCACCGATGTTTCTATACTCCTGACAGGTTAGCCAAATGGAACGCCACACGGAGCAATAGATGCTGGACATGCCATGCGGCCATTGGTTCACTAACTCATGTTATGTATGAATGCCCCGCATTACAGTATTACTGGAGTCGGGTCTGGGGTCGTATTCAATCTATTTTACACTTTCAAGAGCCCCTCTCTTGGAAGATAGTGGGACTCCGCTCAGCTGCGGGGATCCCCTCTCTTCCCAAATCGGCTTACTTCCTTTTAGACTTTATGCTGGGCATAGCTATTTCCCTAATTACGAAATACTGGAAAAATAGCTCCCATCTGAGCCCCAATGAATGGTGGAATCATGTCTGTCTCTACAGTAAATATGAGCAAATACCTCGTATGTTAGCTTCTTCCGCTCAGACCCCCCACCACTTGTCTAAATGGAAGATGCTCAACGACTATGTTCAAACTGCTAAATGCTCTCATCTGACTGTTTAAATCTGTGTAAATCTCTGTCACATGATCATTCTGTATCGCAGATACTATTTCTGTTTGTTTTGATGTACAATTACTGTTGTTTGTAAGCGCTTATATGATGATACTTATCAGTTTAGAGAAGAAGCATAGGGGTGGGGGGTAATTGGGGTTGTTTTTCCTTATTGTATGTTTGTATTTGTTTCCTTTGGTGTGTTGTTTCTTTTTGCTTGTTGTAAAATGAAAATAAAAGTTTAAAAAAAAAAAAAGAAGATTCCCCGCATCCATGATTCAAGAGATACAACGCAGACTTCTCAGACAACAGTGATATTGCAGAAAAGACTTTTTAAAGTACTTTCAGTGAAAAGAATGGTGACATCACAGAAAAAGATTATTGTATTAAGTACAGTCTGAATGGACCATTCATGCAAAATGCTCGTTTGGCATTTATAGTATTGCTTAGAGGGATGAGGTCATTTTAGATTAGTGTTTTTCCTGATATATATGTAATGACCTTTAGGTACTTAACCTCTACTTCATAAATTTATTGAGCCTTAGAGGCTAATCATAGCTACAGTATATATCCTCATTATATAAAGGAGAGTATTAAGAAGAGTAGGTATAATTTCAGTTTTGATTTAGTATATTTTGAAGCAATTATAGTTTTAGCTATTTAAAAGTTTTGCTAAAAATGTTTGTATATCTAATCTTAGTTATGCTGAGGCATATTAGTAGTAGTAAAGCGGTGTTGCAGTTAGAACCTTGGGAATGTTATGATGAATATTCAAATATTTTCGAGTCACAGGTACACACTCAGTGACAAAACATTTCAATTTATCAGATTGTGCAGTGTGTCTTCCATCTGTGACAGCTACTCAGCATGGATTTCTACCTAGGGTTAGGCCTAAGACCTTTGAGGAGTTTCGTGACATAGCCTTTAATCTAACTTCTGTACAATGGTCTCATACAGGCCCAGAACCTAGAATAGTTAGTCCTATGCCTCTGCAACATCCTCCAATATGTTTTATGGCTCAGGGTAAGGGAAAAAAGGTAGGGGATACTCCATGGAATGTTTGTAGAATAGTAATGCTGCATAATTCTTCTATCTGGTATAAGAAATCCCTTGTAGGAAACTCTTATATTTCAGTGGTACAATTAATGTCAGTTCAAGGGAACCAGGTGCATGATTATGAATTACTACAATATAATAGTTCTGGTTACCCTTTGAATGCCTCTAGTTCAGACCTAGGCATACCTAACTGGAGTTTCTCTTTACTAGGGTATTATCATCCCTGGAAACGTAATTTGTCTGGAGGGCCTAATGAAATGGTCATGACTCAATGGGCTTTGAATAATTGTATCCAGAATATATCTTGTCCTCAGAATTTGACAATCTGGGAAGATGGCTTAGTGGCTTTAGAAGGGGATTATTTTGTGTGCGGTACGTTTGCGTATACAGAGCTTCCCAGAGGTTGGTCAGGTACTTGTTATATAGCCCAATTAGATACCCCATGGTGATTTGTACCTTACCAGAACATTACTTTATTATTAACCCTGAACAATTCTGTTAGAAGAAAAAGGGATATTTCTTCACAGGATAAGGCCATAGAGGCTGCTCAACACCTGGTAGACACTACAAAACCTTTAACTAAATCTCAAATAGATGCATTCACAGGTACTGTGTGGCTTTCAACACTTGGAGCTATAGCACCCACTAGAGAATATGGTACCCAGATTATGTGACTACAGGCAGTTGTTGAACTTACAGCCCTAGACCTCACTGAGGCAATTAGTGTCTTGCAAGGTGCTGTAAACAAAGTGTCAGCCTATGCTGCCCATAACCGAATGGCTTTAGACTATCTCCTAGCAAAGGAAAATGGTGTGTGTGGAGTAATAGTTGGTTTTTGTTGTAGTATGCTTGATAATAATGGAAAAATAGTAAAAGGCCTATTGGATAAAGTTAGAAACCATACTTTTGTTTCAAGTGATAGTTATGTAAGTTCTTTTTCAGCTCTATTTGATTCTGTTTCTTCATTTTGGAATTCATTATCCAGGCCTTTGCAAGGCCTATTAGCATCAATGCTTGGCATTTTGGGGATTCTCATTTTAGGAGCATTAATTCTCTGTGTATTATCAGCTTGCTGTAAGAAATCAGTGAAATCACTGACCCCTACAATGATGTTACAGATTGACCCAGAAACTAGTTTTAATTCCACTTCAATGGCAATGTCTGAGTTTCCTTACTTTGGGAATGATTCTTTACAGAATCAGAGGAGGGACTGAAAGTAAGCTTGTTTGTACAGGGCGGTGTGCACTATCAGACTGTCTAAGAAAACCTGAGAAAGAGTTAATTTTGTTCAGAACTTTGCTTAGAAATAAACTTCATATATTAGCTTACTAAGTAGGTGAAGAGGTACAAGTCCTGTAAATAAGAAAAGGGGCAGGCTGTCCTCTAGCCTTGCAGTCTCAGGGTTATTAGATATCAAGCAGTCAGCAGTAAACAGTTATGTCTTGGAATACATGTATGTCTCCTCATACTGACCTATGCTGATTAGAAATTGACCTATGATGTGATGAATACGTTATACCTGACGTAGGATAATAAAGTGAAATTATGCTGTATCCTCCAAAAGAGCCTTATAAATAAAGTGAACCATGGCTAACAGAGTAAACAAAGAGAACTTGTTTCTATTTGTTTCTCTCCACAAAGCTTTGGTGTATCTATATAGAAGTGTGTGGTATTTTATTGCTGTCTCTTAGATTCTCTTCTCATTGCTTTGAATGCGGATTTCTGTGACTCCAAGAGCCCTGCAGGTTGCTGGTGGGGGGGGGGGGGGGCGGCAAACAGAAGCCCACAACAACCACTCTAGCCACCTTACTGAACAAACTAGATGGACCATACTTGTTTTTATCTGCCATCATATACTATATTACTATGTGATTTCATATGCTTGAATAAATTTTAACTATGAAGGCAAATTTAGCAGGAATGGAAGGGGTAAGGATTGCTCATGCTTATTATATATGTTCAGCTTTATTTTTTTTTTTTTTATTGAAAGGCAGCAATGAAACACAGAAAAACAAACAACATGCATAATACAATAGCAGAAGGTAACATTGCCCAAATCGCAAGCAGCAATCCAACAGAACACTTTTTTTTCCCCCTCCCTTCTCCTTCTGTGTGTTGTGCATAATTCCATATTCCCTATTTGCCCGCTACCCCACCTCCCTCCCGCCCACCATCTATCATCTCGAAACACTCTCAGAACCAACTGCCTAGCCCCCCCTCCCCCTCCCTCCCCCCCTTGAACCTCCACACCTGCTACAAGCGAAAGGGGCGGACCGGCCAACCAACGCTCATATGTTCAGCTTAATTTTTATGATCCCTCATTAGAACAGCTGTGGATAAGGTACATCTTACTGTTGTACTGATTTTATTATTTTGTTTCTGCTTTTATTTTTATATAGTTATAGTGTTGTGTGCGTGTGTATACACACACCCATACACACTGTGACGCTGCAACAATGCCTGAAGCCATGGAAACAGATGGTGACCCGGTGGAAGGTCCGGGTACTGCAGCTAAAAGCAAGATATTCCCTTCTCAGCACAAGATGGACATAGATAACACAGGTACACTACCAAAAAACTGCCTCCAGTTTTGCAACTGATTCCTATAGATTTTGGGGTGCTGAATCCAGGAAAAATAGCCAAAATGTTCCATCACGTCACGTTTTCTTGCAAAATTAGATTTCTTACACATATTAGGAATGTTCACATAATTTCTTTTTAGCCGACTGCAGTTTATTTTCTTGGCCCAAAATAGAGGTTGTAATGGTTAACTAACTAGAAACACTCCCTCATGATATTTTAGAGTGTTTTGTATTCATTTTATACATTAACAGGACAATTCGGAGGCAGGGGGCTAAATCCAGTACTCGCGCTGGCGCATGTTCTTTCCTGTTCGCCTCGCCTCGTTCGCTCGCTCAAACACGGTGGTTGCGACATGAACGTTCCTGTCAAATTTCAGTTTCTTGCAAGTTCATTATTACCTTTTGTTTGCTCAGTCGTAATCCAGCTTTATTCCGAAGTGGTTCACTACAGTTGTAGTTTGCAGTGCTGTGTATTTGTGATGGCTCACAGAGCCAGAGGTTGCGTCAACTCTCCGGACAGTTTTTGTTTTATTTGTGGGGAATATACCGTGAAAAAGCGGCAGAGGAACATTTCTGCATTTATTAAAAAAGTATATTTCGCCTATTTCGGTTTGAAGTTAGGCGATCAAGACAAACCGTGGGCTCCTCACAAAGTGTGCAAGACATGTGAGGAAGATCTACGCTTATGGATGAAAGGTAAAAAACAAGCATTTCGTTTCGGAATACCTATGATGTGGCGTGAACAAAGAGACCACAGCAGTGACTGCTATTTTTGCTCTTGCATTGTGAAGGGATACAACTTAAAAAATAAGAACGTAATAAGTTACCCCAACCTTCCCTCAGCAATTAGGCCTATGCCTCATAGCAACGAAGTACCTGTGCCTGAACCACCAAAATCTTTGGATCATATTTGTGTGGACGGTTCTGATCATGATGAGACTCATCAGATGGCTTTTCCCGATGAGTCCAGTACTTCCGAGTTTGAAACTGAACCAGATCCGAAACCTGAACTTTTCTCTCAAGCTGAATTGAATGATTTAGTCCGGGATTTAGGACTCCCAAAAGATGCTGCCCAACTGCTAGGTTCTCGGCTTAAACAGAAAAATCTATTGTCACCAGGAACAACTTTTTATTGGTACCGCAACCGCAATTTTTGAAGTATTTCAGCAAAGAGGAAGATTTGGTATTTTGCAACGATATATACGGAGTGATGGAAAAGTTTAAACTCAAGTATGATCCTGCTGAATGGCGGCTGTTCATTAATTCGTCAAAAGACAGCATAAAAGGTGTTCTTCTTCATAATGGCAACACATTCGCTTCAGTTCCTATTGCTCACTCTGTTATTCTCCAAGAAAAATACGAGAATTTGGCCCTGATTCTTCAGAAGATTCGTTATGATGAGCATAAGTGGATGATTTGTGGAGACTTTAAAATTCTATCCATACTATTAGGGCAGCAATCCGGTTTCACCAAATATCCCTGCTTCCTTTGCTTGTGGGATAGCCGGGCTCGCGACCTACACTGGGGGAAAAAAGACTGGCCAATTCGGGAGTATTTGAGACCCGGTGAGAAAAATGTTCTTCATGAGAGCTTGGTACCTCGTGATAAAATTCTATTACCACCTCTCCACATTAAGTTGGGTCTCATTAAGCAATTCATCAAGTCCCTTCCAAAAGATGGTGAGTGCTTTCGGTACCTTTGCTCAAAGTTCCCCCGACTTTCTGAAGCAAAGCTATAGGAAGGAGTGTTTGTTGGCCCTGATATAAGGAAACTCATTTCAGATGGAGCATTCGCTGAAACGATGTCTTAGAAGGAAAAAGAAGCCTGGGATTCCTTCAAGGATGTTGTTCTCAAATTCTTGGGGAACAGGCGGGATGAGAACTATAAGGATATTGTTGCCAGGATGCTCAATGCCTTCAAAGAACAAGGCTGTAACATGAGCCTGAAAGTCCATTTCTTGCACTCCCATGTGAACTACTTTCCCGAAAACGTGGGGGCGTACAGTGAAGAACAAGGTGAAAGGTTTCACCAGGACATCAAGGACGCAGAGAGAAGGTACCAAGGAAGATGGAACACCACTATGATGGCTGATTTCTGCTGGTTGCTGCTGCGGGAAACCACAGATGAAAAATACGCCAAGCAGCGCACCAAGAGAAGCATTCGGGGGAAGAAGAAACGGGCCCACCAGGAGATTGATTGACCCAAGAATGACTTTAAAATCTAAACTGTGTTGACAAATATCGTGTTTTTACTAAACTTTGAAATAAAAATTTGCTAGTTATTACCACAGTGTCGGATCTCATTTATTAGAATTTTATTTTCACACCATCGGGTGTTTGTCTTCATGTTTTGCAATGGTGCAGTTTGCGTTTTCTATTCTTACATACATACCTGTACAACATTTTTTGCACATTTCTTTGCTTTGCTTTGTGTCTAACCTCGCTCTTATATGCTCAATGTTTGTGCACATGTATGTGGCTGTTTTAAGTGCAGACAATTTTGCTACCATCACAGTGTGTTTTGTTGACATTACTCTATTCTTATGTGCTGCCTTGTTACAATTTTCTTTATTCTTATTTGAATAACTACTAAACAATTAGTATAAAGAATTCATCCAAGAAACTTTTATCTCGATCGCACTCAATCTGAAACTTTCACCTCAAACTGCTAACCCAATGTAGCAAAAAATCTGTACGTGATGGAGCAAATTGGTTACCAGATTTGGATTCAGCGCACCAAAAAACGTAAAAATCAATCGAAACATTAGAGGCAGTTTAAAAAAAATTTTTTTTTAGTGTACCTGTGTAATCAGCCAACACAACTCACCTCGGGGGAGGGGAGAAGCAGAGTTGCTGATTGGGCATGCCCTAGCTGGAGGCGGGCTCCCCAGAGCAGAAACAGCTTGTTAAACCAGAAGAAGGAAGAGAGTTGGAGTTGGAGAGGGACGTTCAGAAGCAGTTGGAGCTTCAGAAGCAGTTGGAGACTCAGAGAAGGAACCAACCGAGGAGGTGGAAGGAAATACTGGAACCAGATGAAGCAGGTGTGTGCTTTAGAGATGAAGTAGCCTTGGATGCCAGAGCCTTTGAATGTGAAGGAGAAACGTTCCCCGGCTGCAATTCCAGGAGAAGGCGTGTAAAGCCAAGAAGCAGGTACCAGGGAGACTCAGTGCACAGCAGAACCTTCTGGGAGAAGGAGACGGGCGTGGCACTGAGAGACCCAAGGGTAAAGCCTAGGCTTGTGGAACAGAGAGCTGATCAATGGAATGAATGGCAGACGGCTGAGAAACATCCAGATATTCCTCAGCACAAGGTACAGGGTACTATTAATACTGATACCAGCTTTTATGAGAAGCCAGACTGTGTGAGTGCATATTTTAAAACCCAGGAAAAGCCCAGGTTTTATGAGAGCAGTTGGCTACAGCCAGAAGCTTGTTCAGTTAAACCCTGTTTGTCTCCTCAAACTGCTGACAAGATTAAGAAGCAAGCTAGCTATAAAGATATAGCAGAGATATTGGCCAGTGACATTTGCCAGAAAGTTTCAGGAAGCTCTAAGTTTGATTTGTTGCCTACAAATGCTTCCCCTGCAAAGGAATTGATTTACCCAGCACTTGCTGACAGAGACAAGTGGGGGAGGGGTAACTCCAGTGCAGTGAATGAGCAGAGTAACCAAGCTGAAGCACTCCTGAGAGACTTTAAAACGTTTCTAGAGAAACGTAATAGTCCTGGACCTAGGATAGTTGAACCAGTACAGAGTCCAGAAGCACCAGTACCATTGCCTCATCCCTTACAGACGCAGGATTTGAGTCAGCCAATGGACTGCTCGACATGCCTTGTAGATAAGTAATGATAGTCAAGCAAAGCTTGTGTGGTCATTCATTATAAAGTGAAAAACTGTACATTGTCAAAGTTCCTTACCTCAAGAGCTTATGAGAGAGATAAGAATAAGCTAAAGCAGAAGTTGGAAACACTGCATGAACTTTATTGTTTGCCTTTGGTTTAACTGTTTTCAAGTGCAGCTCACATGACTGGAATGTGAAGCGCTGTGAAAAGGACAGTTTTGAAACACAGTGTGGAAAAGCCTATCTTTTCTTTGTTCTTGTTTTGGCTGTAAAAATACTTTGCCTTTACGCCTGTTCCAATTCCACCACGGAGCGGGAGAAATAAAATCCTTGTAAATAAATATTCTTTATACCTGCCTTGTCACTCAACCACCGCAACTACAATTCAACCTCAAGGCACACCCCTCCTTAAACCCTCAAGGTCAAGGGGCGGGTGCATGGTTATAACACATACATATACACACAAACACACATACATATACAAAGTGGCCCAAAAAAAGTGTGAACATCTCGTAGCATATAAGTTATTTAAAAATTCAAAAAGACAGATGTAAACGTTTTGGCAACTGGAAATTGTCGAAATAAAGACGTTATATAGCTAAAAAAGGTAAATAAGTAAACTATTTAAGCTTTTAATTTACGAGATGTTCTCACTTTTTTTTGGGCCACCCTGAATATATATAGTTTTTGGAAATAATGTATGTATTGGCATTTGCCTTGGAGCTGTGTTAGTTTTAGACTTGTTGGGGCCATTGTCTCCCCCTCCTTCGATGATGTCATCTGCCAGCTGATTTTAACCCAACATGAATGCCAGAGACATATTGGACTTGCTGTTACTGCTACTGAGCTGAACATCTCCTCCTTTTCCTCACTTGATTGGACTCTGCCCTGGCCGTCTGCTTGTTGTGGATAAAATGTTTGCCTTGGGGCTCTGTGAATGGTGGACTGTTAGAGCGGTTGCCTCCCCTTCGGTGATGTCACCTATCAGCTGATTTTAAGCCAGCATGAATGCTGGAGGTACATGTGCTGGGGGAAGGGGTGCGTGACAACTGGAGCATGACTAAGGAGCTTGCTCCTTAGTTTGTCCTGTGTTTGGGGTGTGTTTACTTTAACCATGTGTCATTTGAGTGTGCCCCTTTTGGAGCCCATTCTGGCTATTACTCCCAGTTAGATTTTCTTGACCTCATTTTTGTGAGCTCAGGTTTGTGGTCTTCGGGAGACTATGTTTTGCTTCAAAAACAGGTCCACTGGTCTGACCATAACTTAAGTTTCATTAGTATTGGACTATCATAAGACATGGTTGCAGCCCAATCAAACAGCTGTGTCAAGGCATAGGTCTTATGATGTGAATGAGTTGCAGCAGCTATGGGTGCCTTTATTGGATAATTGTTTGCATCTGGAGGTTTCGTCTGCAGTGAATCATGCATAAGAATGCTCAGGTAGGGAAGATTGCAGTTCAGAGGCAGACGTCTGCCCCTTGATTTAGAAGATCTGCGCAATGGTAAGAAGGTTCTGTCTGCTGTTACATTGTCCGAGTAAGCGTAGTTACTCACCTGTAACAGGTGATCTCCGGGAACAGCAGGAATTAAGTCTTCACATATGGGGTATCGTCGGTACCGACGGAGCCTGTGCGGGAACTCTCCCCAGCATCTAAAAGGAAAGCTTTTAGGAGCATCCCACAGCGTATGCGTGCTGCCTTCCCGCCTCACTGCCTCTCTCACTTCAGTTTAAAGCTGAGCCAAGGAGAGAGAGAGAGACAACTCCTAGGGGAGGTGGGTGGGTGGTGAAGACTTAATTCCTGCTGTTCCCGGAGATCAACTGTTACAGGTGAGTAACTACGCTATCTCCAGGAACAAGCAGGAATGTAGTCTTCACATATGGGGACTCCCCAGCTGAAATATGCCAGAGAAATGACCCCAGCGAGCTGTGAACCCGTGTGAACAGGGTCATACTTCCTCCCATGGATCCCTGGCATCCTACTGGGATGGAGGGTAGGAGTTGCATTAAGTCTGAAAGAGATGCTGTAGGACAGCCTGGCCAAACGAGGCATCCCGACGGGAGTCCTTTTCCAGACAGTATTGGGCTGTGAAGGTATGTACTGAAGCCCAAGTAGCCGCTCTACAGATATCATCTATAGACACAGAGCGGATATTAGCAACAGAGGCTGCCATTGCTCTGACATTATGAGCTGTAATATGGCCCTTGAGGGAAAGAACTTTACTATCATAAGTGAAGGATATGCAGTTAGCAATCCACTTAGATAGGGTTCATTTGGAAACTGGAAGTCCCAAATGACTAGAATCAAAAGCAACAAAGAGTTGAGAAGACTTCCTATGTTGTTCAGTTCTTGGAAGGTAAAAGGCTAAAGCTCTTTTACAATCTAAGTTATGAAGGTTCCTTTCTGCACTGGAGGCATGAGGCCTAGGGAAGAATACAGGAAGGTAGACCGACTGGTTTAAATGAAAAGACGAAACCACCTTTGGCATAAAGTGTGGATGAGTCCTGAGGACTACTTTATCATGGTGGAACCTTGTATAAGGAGGGTCAGCCACTAAAGCTTGCAGTTCACTAATGCGTCTAGCAGAAGTTATTGCAATTAGGAAAATGACCTTCCAGGAAAGGAATTTTAAAGTTGTAGTGGCTAAAGGTTCAAAAGGCAGCTTCATAAGCTGCCCAAGAACCAGATTCAGGTCCCATGCCACCAGTGGCGGATTTATGGGGGGCTTTGTCAATAGCAGACCTCTCATGAATCTTGACACAAGTTAATGAGAAGAGATTGGTTGTCCATCTTGGGGCTTGTGAAAAGCTGCAATAGCACTGAGATGGACTCGCACTGAATTTGTCTTAAGACAGGAATTTGAAAGATGGAGGAGATACTCCAGAAGCGACTCCATGGGCACGGAAAGGGGGTCAAGCCCCTTTTTTGACCACCATATAGAAAACCTTTTACATTTGAAAGCGTAGGAACGCCTTGTGGAAGGTTTTCTCGAAGCTTGAAGGATATCCTTCACTTGCTGAGAGAGGTGGATATCTAAAGGTTCTATGCCTTCAGCAGCCAGGCCCAGAGGTATAGGGACTGAGGATTGGGATGCAGAAACTTCCCGTTCTCCTGGGAAAGGAGATCTAGAGCATATCCCAACTCTAGAGGAGTTGCTTGAGAGAGACGCTGAAGCAGAGGGTACCACGATTGCCTTGGCCAACGTGGAGCTATGAGAATCATATAACCCCTGTCTCTCTGAAGCTTGAAAAGAGTTTTGGGAATTAGGGGAAAGGGTGGGAAGGCATAGAGGAAGTCCTGACCCCAGTGGAGCTGGAAAGCATCATTTGCTAGACAGTATTGAGCCGGAATTCTGGAACAGAACCGGGGAAGTTTGGCATTCAGTGGACCTGCAAAGAGGTCTATATCTGGTGTTCCCCAGGTTTGGAACACTTGAGCCAGTTGGTCTGACTGGAGAGACCACTCGTGTGGCAGCAGTATTCGACTGAGCTTGTCTGCCCACAAGTTTTGAATGCCTGGAAGGTATACCGCTAGAAGATGAATTTGGAGCTCTCTGGCGAGGGCCCATAGCCGCAAAGCTTCGTTGCATAGCGACAGAGAGCCCATTCCGCCTTGCTTTTTTATGTAAAACATAGAAACATAGAAATATGACGACAGAAAAAGACCACATGGCCTATCTAGTCTGTCCTTCCATAACAACTACAACAGTCCCCTTTTTACCTTTAGAGATCCCTCTGTGTTTGTCCCATGGTTTTTTGAATTCAGTTACTGTCTTCATCTCTACCACCTCCACTGGGAGACTATTCCACGAATCCACTACTCTTTCCGTAAATAAATATTTCCGCATATCACTCCTGAATCTAACTCCCTTCACCCTCATCCCATGTCCCCTCGTAGCAGAACTTGCTTTCAATTGAAAGAGGCTCTCTCCCTGAACATTTATGCCACGGAGGTATTTAAACATCTCAATCATATCACCTCTATCCCGCCTTTCCTCTAAGGTGTACATATTAAGATCCTTCAGTCTGTCCTCATATGCTTTATAATGAAGACCACTAATCATTTTAGTAGCCACCCTCTGCACCGACTCCATCCTGTTCACATCCTTTTGAAGGTGCGGTCTCCAGAATTGCACACTATATTCCAAATGAGGTTGCACCACAGACTTATGCAGAGGCATTATCACCTCCTTTTTTCTGCTAGCCATTCCTCTCCGTATGCACCCAAGCATCCTTCTAGCTTTTGCCATCGCCTTTTCTACCTGTTTAGCTACTTTAAGATCATCAGACACAACCACGCCTAGGTCCCACTCTTCTTTAGTGGACAAAAGTACTTCACCCCCTATACACCTTCCTTGGATTGCTGCAGCCCAAATGCATGACCTTACATTTTTTAACATTAAATCCCAGCTGCCAAATTCTAGACCATTCTTTAAGCTTAGCTAGATCCCTCCTCATGTTATCTTCCCCTTCCTGGGTGTCTACTCTATTGCTGGTATCATCCGCAAAGAGGCAAACCTTACCTGAAAGCCCTTCCGCTATATCACTAACAGAGATGTTAAAAAGAATCGGACCAAGGACAGATCCCTGGGGCACACCACTGATAACATCCTTCTCCTCAGAGTGAGCTCCATTTACTTGTACTCTTTGTCGCCTTCCACCAACCAATTTCTAACCCAAGCAGTAACTTTAGGGTCCATCCCTAGGGTGCTCAGTTTGTTTATAAGTCGCCTGTGAGGAACAGTGTCAAAGGCTTTACTGAAATCAAAATACACATCTAGGGCTCTCACTCGGTCCAACTCCCTGGTCACCCAGTCAAAGAAATCAATCAGATTTGTCTGAAAAGACCTGCCTCTGGTGAAGCCATGCTGCCTTGGATCCTGTAATCCGCTGGACTCCAGAAACCTCACTATTTTCTCTTTCAGCAGCGTTTCCAATAATTTACTCACCACCGAAGTTAAACTAACCACATCCTTACTTCAACCACATCCTTACTTCAACCACATCCTTACTTTCAACCACATCCTTACTTCCGCTTTTGTATAAAGGCACCACATGAGCCTCTCCTTCAGTCCTTTGGCACCACTCCCGACGCCAACGAGGCATTGAAAAGGTCAGTCAGTGGAGCTGCTAGAACGTCCCCAAGTTCCCTCAGTATTCTCGGGTGTATCCCATCCGGTCCCATCGCTTTGTCTACTTTAAGTTGAGATAGTTTCTCACAAACACAGTCTTTTGAAAATTGTTCAAGATGTCCTTTGCTTCTGTTCCTATTTGTGGGTGTTTTCTGAGGTCCTGCTCCTGGTTCTTCATCTGTGAACACAGAACAAAAATATTTGTTAAACAATTCCGCTTTATCCTTATCAGCTTCTACATATTCCTCCCAGGCACCCTTGAGTCTGACAATACCATTCTTGCCCTTCCTCTTCTCACTAATATATCTGAAAAATGTCTTATCCCCCCATTTTATTGCATTGGCTATTTCCTCCTCCTTTTGAATCTTTGCCTTCTTGACTACTTTGCTAGCTTCTCTAAGTTTTTCCAAATACAGATGCCTGTCTTCCTCTCTCTGTGATCTCTTGTATTTCATGAAGGCCTCCCTCTTTTTCTTCACTTTTTCAGCTACTTCTTTCGAAAACCATAGCGGTCTCCTTTTCCTTTTACCTTTATTTACCATTTTAACAAAAAGGTTGGTTGCCCTTAAAATATCCCTTTTCAGTTTTTCCCACTGTTTTTCTACATCCCTCAGCTGTTCCCATCCAACTAATGACTCCCTGAGGTATTGGCCCATCTTCGCAAAGTTAGTCTTCCTAAAGTCTAAGATCCTCGCCTTTGAATGGATTCTAACAGCCCTAGTCCTAATACTGAACCACACCATCTGGTGATCACTGGATGCAAAATTATCTCCCACTACAACATCAGAAACACTTTCACCACTGGTAAGCACCAAGTCCAGTATGGCCCCTTCACGTGTGGGGTCTGTTACCAATTGCCTGAATAGTTCTCCCTGTAGAGAATCCAGAATCTCCTTACTTCTAGATGATTCTGCAGCAGGAATGTGCCAATCAACATCTGGCATATTGAAATCTATCAGTAGCACTTCCCCTTTCCTAGCAATGCTGCGCATGTCTTCAATTAACTCTCTGTCCATCTCTTCCTCTTGTGAGGGAGGTCTGTATATCACACCAATGTAAATAGATTTCTCTTTCCCTCTTTCTAGTTTAACCCACAATGCCTCCTCTCTCCCTTTTAAGCTCTGTAATTACAAAGCTTTAATAGTAGTTTTTACATATAGTGCCACTCCTCCTCCCCTTCTTCCTACCCTGTCCTTTCTGAATAAAGTATAGCCAGGTATAGTTACATCCCAATCATGGTTTTCTGTGAACCATGTTTCTGTAACTGCCACTAAATCCAAGTCAGCCCACCAAAGCTTCAACATCAGGGATCTTATTTCCCATGCTACGGGCATTTATACACACTGCTTTCCATATGTTACCCCTGTTACATTAAATAACTTTATGGAAATGGGTATCACCTACCTGGGTGCTTTCACTTACCTGGGGGCTTTCACCACCCATCCCCAACGAATCTAGTTTAAAAACCTTTTCAGTAGATTAGCCAGTCTACTACTGAAGACGCATTGACCTTTCTTGGACAGATGGATTCCATCTCTGCTCTGCAACCCTTGGAACAGCATCCCATGGTCTAGGAAACCAAAACGCTCTCGATGACACCATCCACGCAGCCATGCATTCATCTCCAGGATGCGAGCCTCTCTGCCTTGGCCTTTACCCTCAACAGGGAGGATTGAAGAGAACACCATCTGTGCACCTAACTGCTTCACCCTCTGTCCCAGAACCATGAAGTCACTTTTGATACATTCCGAGGTATACCTGGCAGTATCATTTGTTCCAACATGGATTAGCAACAATGGGTAATAGTCAGTGGGCTTGATGAGTCTCGGCAAACTCTCCGTAACATCTTGGATTTTGACACCAAGCAGACAGCATATCTCTCTGGACTTCAAGTCTGGTCGGCAGATGGACGCCTCAGTACCCCTCAGAAGAGAGTCTCCAATCAACACTACCCTTCGTTTCCTTGTGGTCACTGATTCTGCAACTTTGGGGTACTTGAGCTCTGGTTCTTCCATTTCCAGGGATGCTTTCACCTCCTCCACTTCCAAGGCTGCATAATGGTTGCAGGCCCTAGTGACTTGTGTCCAACCATCGACATTCTGTTGGCACCCATCTTCTCCTCTGCTGGAGAGCTTGGTTGCTGCAAGAAGCATCTCATCAATGTACTTCTCACGGTCTTCAATGCTCCTCAGCCTCGCCACCTCCTCTCTCAGTTCCTCCACTTGTTTCCTCAGAGCTTCAGCATGCAGGCACCCTGCACATGGAACCGGTCCTTCAACTGGCATTAGGACCTCTGTCTGGACCGAGGCAGAAGCTGTAACGGGGGCAGCAGCTTTAGCGATACGATTTTTCCCAGCCATTGTTCTGTTTGTGGAGCTTAGGTATCTGTTAAAGCAAAAGAGAGAGATCTACCAAGTACCAGCCGGTTTCCCAGCTGTCCTTTCAGAAAAAAAAGCAGTTAAATCTCCTTAATTATATTCAAAATGTGCTGGTCCAATTCTCTGTGCTTTGTCAAATGGGGAGGTGCCCTATAAAGCAAGACTACTCGCTAAGGGTGGGTGGGAGTCGGGGTGGGTAGGGAGGGATCTAACACCTGATTAGGTGTTAGCAGTTCCCAAAGCTGAGGAGGTTACTGGAGTTCAACCACCTACTGTGCTCAAGGAAAGTCCCACTAAAGCACCAAAAAGAAAGTAACCTTGCTTTAAAAATGTACAAAAAACCCTTTTAAGAGCTCCCAGTCAGAGAGCTAACAATTTAATATAATAAAACAAACCCTTAAATCCTTACTGTTGGTTGATCTGGAGAGCTCCTGTAGGCAACCTGATTGTCAGTTTGGACCAGAACTGTCTTATGACCGAGCTAGGCCTGAAATGCTATCATAGCATTGTAAATGGCTCTTAGCTCTAAGAGGTTTATTTGAAGAGAGGCCTCTTGTGAGGTCCAGAGACCCTGAGTGGAAAGATTGTGCAAGTGGGCTCCCCAACCCAGCTTGGACGCATCTGTTGTCAGGGTGATCTGGGGCAGTGGTTGCTGGAAGGGGGAGCCTACCAGGAGGTTTGAGGGACTGCCACCACTGTAGGGACAAAACGAGATGTGTCGAATTCTTGATTTTGTCCGTTAAGCGACCTGTGGCTTGTGTCCACTGCGAAGAGAGGGTCCACTGAGCCACTCGCATGTGTAGGTTGGCATAAGGGACCACATGTACAGTGGATGCCATATGCCCCAGCAGTTGAAGCATTTCCCGGGCAGTTAGGAGGGTTTTCTTTACTGCTTAGGAAGCCAATTCTATTATTCGTAGACAGCGCGGCTGTGGCAGGAATGCCTTTGATTACTGCATGTCTAAGCGAGCCCCTATGAACTCTAGGGATTGAGAAGGGGTGAGGTGAGACTTTGGGTGGTTGACTACCAGACCCAAATATTGGAGAATTCTCATGGCACGAGAAACAGCTCGTTGTTTCTGGAGCTGTTGGTGCTCTGATGAGCCAATCGTCTAAGAAGGGGAAGACGAATATCCCCAGAATTCTCAGGAGTGCTGCTACTACAGCCATGCATTTTGTTAAGACTCTTGGGACAGAGGTCAGCCCGAATGGAAGGACTCTGTATTGGAAGTGGTTTCCTTGAAAAAGAAATCAAAGGTACTTCCTGTGATTTACATGGATGAGGATATGCGTGTACGCATCTCTTAGATCTAGAGAACATAACCAATCCTTATTCTGAAGGTATGGTAAAAGTGTTCCGAAGGGAGATCATCTTGAACTTTTCTCGGAAGAGAAATTTGTTCAATTCTCTGAGGTCCAGGATAGGTCTATATCCCCCTGTCTTCTTTGGGATAAGAAAATAGGGGGAGTAGAACCCCCTCCCCCGTTGGGATATGGGTACTTCTTCTATTGCTCCCTGAGCAAGAAGATGAAGCGACCTCCTGACACAGGATGTCGGTGACAGGGCCTTGAGAATTGAATTGTTTTATGATTGTAGGCGGGGGCATGCTGAGAAAGTGAAGTTTGTACCCCTGTCCTACAATGGACAGAGTCCAGTTTTCTGATGTTATTTGTTACCATCTTTTGGCAAAATGGCATAATCTGCCCAGAATGGTCAAGGGTTCTGGACCATTCAGAGGCAAAATGGTTAAGTTCTCTAGGTAGAAGTCAAGGCCCCTGCGGAGGCTGTACTTGATGAGCCGGTTGAGCTCTTTGAGCTTGCAGCTTTCTTTGTTGTCTAGGTTGCTGCCCCTTCTGGGGAGCATGAACTGAACAGTGAATTGGATGGGAATAAGAGTGGTAAGATTTTTTCTTTTTGTTAAAGAAAAACTTCTTGCCTGTTTTTTTCTTTGATGGGTTGGCTGTAAACTTTGATAGTCTATTCAAGGTGGTATTGTCAGATTAAATCTGATTAGCCTTGGTCTCCCAATCTTTCCCAAATAAGTTTTCACCTGTGCAAGGAATGTTTCCTAACTTCTCTTGCACCCAACTCCTCTAAATCTGATGCTTGGAGCCAGGCAATGCGCCGTGCTCCGATAGCAATAGCAGAGGTTCTGCTAATAGCTTCAAAGCAGTTAAAAGCTGCACGGTTCACATATTTGGAGACATTTTGAGCGTGCTTGAGCAGAGTGAGGTACTGACCCCGTTTATCTTCAGGAAGAAGAGGGCTCATGCGTTCCAGATCCGCTGTAACTGCCTCAAGAAACATTTCCATGTAAAGGGAATATGAGTTAATCCTAGCTGCTAGAATGGAGGATTGAAAGCATCGATGCCCAAAGGCATCGAGTGTCCTTGATTCACGGCCTGGCGGGTTGGAAGAATGCGTTTTAGCACTCTTTATTCTCCGCATGACTGATTCCACTACCATGGAATGGTGTGGTAACTGAGTCTTCTGAAACCCTGGAGAAGGTGGGAATCGGTACATGGTATCGAGGCGTCGAGAATGCGGTGACACCGTTAAGGGAGTTTCCCACATTCTGAACATAAGATCTTGAAGGATCTGATGAATGGGCAGCATCGCTGCCTCTTTGGGAGCCATAGGGTATTGCAGAATTCTTAGTTCTTCTGCCCTAGATTCCTTCTCAGGAGTAACCGTGATTGAAAGCCCTTTAGCTACATCACGTATAAAATCCTGAAAAGACATGTCTTCAGGAGGAGACATTCTGCGCTCAGGAGGAGGAGATGGATCCTTCAACATAACTGCTCTTGTATCGGTAGAGTCATCGGAATTAGAACACTCATCGGAGCTTTGCATCAATCGATGCTGGTACCGATGAATATCGGTACTATGGTGTTTCGGTTCCAACCCCTCGATGCCGGAGAAATTCTCGAGGCTCGGCATGGGAGGAAGCCGTCCCACCTGAGTGGGTGCCACTGGAGCCGGTACCGGTATCGGTACCGAGCTCATTTGAACCGTCTGTAGCGGTCTTAGCAGTACCGAGGCAGCTAAGAGTGACGCTAGATTGCGTTCAATAGCAAGGATTCTCTTATCCATTGCTAATGTCGAATCCTGGTTGGTACCGGTGGAAGCGGCTACGACCCCAGAACATGGCAATAGAGGTTCTACAGAGGTGGAGGTCTCTGGAACATTCTGAGACCCCATTTGTGCTTTGGAGACCAAAGACTCCCGCCGGGGCAATTTTGCTGGTGTACTTTCCTCGAGGTTAGTGCCAGTGGCATCTCGATGCTTTGCAGGAGATTTACCCTTCAAGGACCGGCTAGTCTTTACAGACTTTTGTTTAGTTACCTGAGATCCATGAGAGGAAGATGAAACCCTGGAGGACGTCGATGCAACTGACATCGTATCAACCGTGAAAAGAGAACCGGCCTTTGCAGCTCTGTTCTGCAGGCCCCTTTTGGTCATCTTTCTACAGGAGAGACACTCCGCTGGACAATGTTCAGGACCTAAACATTTGAGATACCATTCGTGGGTGTCAGTGATGGAAATAGTACTGCCACAGTTTGGAAATTTTTTAAAACCACTAGCTGGCTTCTCCATGACTGGAAAATTTTGGGCCTAGTGCCCAAAATGGCGCTTAACCCCAGGAGGGGTGAAGCACCGAAGAAAAGTTTGTTTGTTTGTTTTAAGAAGAAAATAAGAAAAGATAACCGGCGGTACCGGTAGGCGTCAAATGAAGGCAGACGCGACCACAAAAAACAAGAAAGAAGATAAAGTTTTCTGCGGTGACAGGAAACATCCTGTCGGCTCCGCAGAAAACAAAGAACTGAAGTGAGAGAGGCAGTGAGGCGGGAAGGCAGCATGCATGCGCTGTGGGATGCTCCTAAAAGCTTTCCTTTTGGACGCTGGGGAGCGTTCCCGCGCAGGCTCCGTCGGTACCGACGATACCCCATATGTGAAGACTACATTCCTGCTTGTTCCTGGAGATTAATGATTATTTGGAAGTTCATCAGGTGAAGGTGTTGGATACTAAAAAGCTGTACTTTTCAAGGCAAATTAATTTGGCTTCTAGCCAGCCAAAAGTGCTCTTTGAGGCGGTTTCGACTTGATTAAAGGACAGTCATGCAGTTATATTTTCCCCACTTTCTGATATGGAGTTTGGTGATACTTTTCAAAAGGGCATGTTCTAATACTGTCAATTTCAAACATCATGCAAGAGAAATGGGAAATGGATTTTGAGGGCGTGGCTATCCTTATTCATGTATCAATACAGTTAGGGGCATCAGTGCAGTATCCTCCGACTGGACCACATTATTAAAGAAAGTTACGAACTTGAAAGGGACAATCTGGTCTGCTTTCTTACCTTTTCCAATTTATCGAAGGATATACAAAGGAGACTAAAAAACGAATAGCATCTATTGCAGACAATTACTTGCTTTTCAAAGAAAAATATTACTGCTGCACACAGAAAAGGACCAAATCCTAAAATTATTATGGTACCTTCTGCTTTACCAGAACATATATCTAAGCCACTGGTAAAGGACCATTACAAATGTGGACATTATTCCATTTGTGAGTTGTCCATAAAGGTTAAACAATTCTTTGAACATCTCAATATAAAAAAATACTATTTGGATCACTTTTCTACTATACATAGGCAAGGCCGATAGGAATATACGCACTAGAATAGTAGAATACAGAAGTTGTCTGAAAAGAAACCTTGAAGAAGATAAGCCTTTGGTAGCACATTGCAGTGAGAAGAAACATGATACAAAAGATAGATTTTTTGTAGTAAAGATGGTTAAAAAGCAGAGAGGAGGAGCTATAAATAAGATCTTATTACGGAGTGAATAAAGATTTATATATATGTGGAACACTTATCATCTAGTGGACTAAACAATGACATTGACTAATTTCTATGAAAACCTTTGTGATACTCATAACTAGTTAGTCAACATATTATTTAATCGTATACATAATACCTCATAGTATAATGTATAAGTATCTTATTAACTTGAAAATATGTTTCTTCTTTCACAGAAATACAAAAGTCTAGATAATATGATGATATGACCATAAATATAGAATACATAGACGCACATCTCCATTTGTTAAATTGGCATTTTATTAACTGGCAAACTGTCTTTCATTTCTTTCATATCTCAACAAGTAGAGGTGACCTGCATGGCGTGCTGGGTACACCCCTAAACAAAGGCATGGGGAATGATGCAGTTTTTGTCGATAATTGAAAAAACGCTATTGTTTATTGACATTCTTGCACTGAGACTTGTCAGTATTTAATATGGAGTGGTGCATCATTTTTCATACCAGCTACACGCATATACTGTTTTCTCTTTCTTTTGAATACTCTCAACAATCAGCATTATTAGGAACATCTTGTGAATTATCCCTAGAGATATAGAATCAAACTACCATATTCCAAATGCTATATCAGTGGTTCTCAACCCAGTCCTCTAGGACCTTCAGGTCAGTCAGGTTTCAGGATATCCACAATGAATATGCATGAGATGGAAGCAGTATATGAAGATCTCTCTCAGGCATATTCATTGTGGATATCCTGAAAACTTGGCTGGCCTGTGGTTCCCAGAAGACTGGGATGAGAACTACTGTTCTATATCATAGATGGTACGATGCCGCCTAAATGATTATGTCGATGTGTGGATTATAACACTTTACCCATGCTGGACTTTGTCGGGTGGACAGCGTCTTTACTGCTTTTAACAATTTAGTGTGGCTGCCATGTTCAGATAACATAGCTTGGTAAGTTTATAGTTTATTAAAACTTCATAAACCAACTCTCAATACATATCAAAGCAGTTCACAAAAAAAAAAAGAAGGAAAATGTAAAAGGAACTACAATTAAAATAGTATAGTTAGCAACAGTCATTCCACAGTAAAAGGTAGGGTAGGGTAGGATAGAGAGAGGCATAGGATCGTCGGAGGAGGTATCAGTGGGATGTGATTGTTCCAAGTTGTATTCCGAATTTTAGGTGATTCTGCTCCGGAGATTGTTTTGGATGTTTATAGATTGGGCAAGTTACTTGATGATATCTGTAAAAAGACTCAGTTTTGTATATCTATTATTTTATATATATATATATATATATATATATATATATATACACACACACACACACGTACTAATGTCTTTATTTGGAATACATTTCGAGATTTGTCTATGTTTTTAATGAGATCATATATGACTTAATATTATTGTGGATGATCAATATATGTTTGCTTATTTTCGTTCTTTACACTCTTTAAGATTATACACCCCTGAAGAAGTCTGATATAGATGAAACATTATCGTGTAGGGAGGAAGTGAAGTGTATGGACTCTTAAGAAATAAACCTGCTCCTGTTTTAACACCTTGTGTGTTATCATGGCTGTTTACTTCGCTCTTTGGTTGCCCTTGTTGGGCATTGTTTAAAGAGGTGTCTGAAAGTAATGTATTACAAGCCATTGATTCTTTGAACTGTTCTTCCAGTCCACTTAAGCCCTGCTCTATGTTAGTGCTGAAGTCTTTGAAGCTTGATTTGGCAACTTCCATGACCTCAATACTGAATGGTTCTTTGCATGATGGTGTTGTTCCTAAGTTATTGAAGAAGGCAAGTATATACACCTGTTAAAAAAAAAAAAAACAACACAGCTTAATCCAAGTGATTTGCTGAATTTTCATCCTATTTCGTCTTTGTCATTTGCAGTGTAGGTTACTGAAGAAATTAGTGTGTTGCAATTGGATGCTTTTATCTGCTAATCAGACCTTGGACTCTTTTCAGTTTGGTTTTCGGGCTGGTCAGAGCACAGAATCTCTGTTGGTGGCAATATTCTGAGGTTTTGATGGGTCTCTTTTCTTTTTGGTTTTATTGCATGGGGCTGCAACTTTTGATACACTTGATCATAATATTTAGCTTTACTGTTTGAAGATGATTGGTGTGTCTGGTACTGTGCTTTCATAGTTCCAGTTGTTTCTGGCTGGGCAATGGGTGTAGGTGAGGTATCATAGGGATTGTTTATCATGGTATCCCCCTTAAGAGTGGTGTTCCACAGGGCTCATCTTTGTCCAATTTGTACATGTTGCCATCATTGTGCAAGTTGCTGTCAGAGCTGGGGTACATTATTTTGTTTACGCTAGTGATATACAAAATTTTGATTCCTTTTTCTGGAGCACTGAATGAGAAAGAAGGAGTTGTCAATGAGCAGTTGTGATAGTGAGAGGTTGGATGGTTGAGAATAGAATGATTTTGAATGTTGCAAAGAATGAGCTTTTAATTTTGTCCTGGATGGGTCCTACACCAAATGGGTTGGCTATTCCTATGCCAATGCAGGCTTGTGATTTGAGAGTTTTATTAGACATGAAGTTGAACTTGCGGCCCCAGATTAATTCTGTTATTAAGGCTTCATTTTTTAAGCTTCAAATGTTGTGTCGGCTAAAGCTATTTTTAGACAGTGAGGATTTTTGTACAGTGTTGTAGTCCTTGGTGCTGATGCATCTTGATTATTGTAATGCTCTTTTTCTGTAGCTGCCTGCTAGGTCTATGCATGCTATACAAGCCATGCAGAATACTACAGTGTGGCTTTTAGTCATTTTGATCATATATCAAAAGTCGCATACAGTACAAAATACTAGTCACCACCTTCAAGCTAATCAAAGATATCGCCCCATCATACCTCAATACATTACTCACCAAGGAAAACCACCACCGAAACCAAAGAGAACAAAAACAAGCTAGCCATCCCATCCGACTTAAAGAAATCCAGAAAATCAACTAACATAGCTTTTTCCCACAGGAACAATCTCCCAAACATAAGATCCATAGGGGTATGTTTACTAAACCCTCCTAACGTGCGCGCCGTGTTAGTGTGCAGGATGCCATAAAAGGAGTGGGCGTGTCAGTCTTAAAAAAGCAAACCGGGATTAATCGTGTGCTAATGTGCGCCGCGCACAGTAGCGCATGAGAAACGCGCGCGGGAAGCATAAGCAGGCGCACTGATGTGCAAGCAGAGGAACAGAGCCACAGTACAATGGTTAAGACACTGACTGATGGTACAGGGATCATGGGTTCAATCCCCCACTGTGCCCAATGAATAAGGCTGGCTGAGGCACTACCTGGTATGTGTAATATTGCATTATGAGGCATTTTAATTTTATTTTAATTACTACTGCTAGCAAATGCACTCTCAAAGCACTGTAATATAAGATGCTGCATAAGGCACCCCATAAGGTACCCCAGAGGGCACATTTTAAAGTGCACTGTCCGCCACGGCACCCTACAATGTTGCTGAAAGGGTGGCCTATAGGGCGCCATATAGGGTGCCCTATGAGGCACAGCAAGGTCATAGCACTGTGTTTGATGGCAGCACTGTGCATTTAAACGCATGAAAATCTTAAGTAGGTGCGCTAACATGCAAGGAGGAACAGCAGTGTTGCACAATGGTTAAGGCACTGACTGATGATGCAGGGGTCATGAGTTCGATCCCCAGTGTGCCTAATACATAAGGCTGGCTGAGGCATCAGCTTTGACATGTAAGTATTGTTTCCTGCAGCACTTTATTTGTGTTTTATTAATTGCTGCCAGCAAACACATCCTCACGTGCCGTAACTGAAGGTGCCGCATAAGGCACCCTATAAGGCACTCCATAGGGCACATTATAAAGTGCACTGTCCGCCATGGCACCCTATAATGTCCCCTATAGGGCACCCTATAAGTCGCTCCACAGGATAACGTATAGTGCACCTTATATGGACGGTAACCATAAGGTGCCCTATAGGGCGCCCTATAAAGCGCCCTCTGAGGCACCTTATGGGTACAGTACACTAAGGGTGTTTTTGCTGGCAGCAATAATGTACATTAAAAAGAGATAATGCTTTGGGCAGCCCTATCAAATAACCCCAATGTGGGTTTGAATCCATGACCTCTGGATCCACAGGCAGTGAAGTAACCAGTGGGCTACAGTTCTATAGCTGCCAGCAAGCGCCTGCCTGGCTGCAGAGGGACTGCACGTCACCACACAGACAGTCTGCTGTGGTCACCAGGATAGGGTTAGCCCACCCGTACCCATGATGCACTGCACATGCAAATCAGCTGTCTACAGATGAACACAAGATGGGGTATGCACCCCCACAGCACCTCGGCCTGGTAGGGGGAACTGACCATGTGTGTTACTGGCACAGAGTAGCTACACACCGTCACATTGTGCGGGTACTGTGCTCACCCTGAGGGTGCGGTGGGGCGCCCAGCACCAGGTCCACAGCACCATCCATGGCAGAAATAGGCCATGCTGCAAGTCCCCAGCAGTGCTAATGTGTGAGATAGGTAGTTTCTGCAGACACACCTTGGATATATCTGTATGTCTCAGTCAGGTGTAGCCCCTATGGACCCCTAGGAGGATTATGTACCACCACTCTCCTCCTCCAGGGCTGAGGGTGGTAAACAGGGTCTCCCATCAACAAATCCACATTCTACCTCCCTGCAATGGTGGCAGTAGAGGGGACCATCAACCCTGGTCCTGCTGGGGAACAGACACCTACAGGGCAGTCAATGCAGCTCTGTACACATCCATAACGCAATAGCAGACAGACATTAGGCCTGGATATGCTAAGCTGCACCCCACCACTATCTGATATTCTCCTGCAGCAAGCCTTCAGCCGCTGCACCCTGCAAGGCACTCCATCAAGACACATACCAGCTGCAGACAGTCTGCTAGCTAGTCCATAGTGCATGTTCCTGGTGGAAATGCGTGCACCCAGAACTGGGATGTCAGCATACACAACAAGCAGATAAGTCAGTGACTGGGCCCCAAAAGGAAACCCATAAATATCACATGAGAGAAATACTATATAGCACTATGGGGGTGCCTAGCCATGCTGTGGTCACTGCACAGTCAGGGTGAGAGTGATCTCCCAGCAGGACATGCTGTGGCCACTCTGTCTGTGTAGGTGGTGGCCGGGCACTACAATGTCCCAGCCAGTGCCCTATGCCCTGTGCAGATGCATCCTGGCCAGGCCACCCTGTCCGGGCTATACCCATGGTACCTTGCTCCTCATTAGGCACATTGGCAGGCCAATCCTGGCAACAGTGCTGGCAGTGTGGGCTGTGGAGGGTGTTTGTAGCCACCACACACTGGATAGACAGACACACACTCCCACACCTATGCCAGCATTGTGCTACTATAGAGGAGTTTAGCAGCCCTGGCCACCACACCAGTCCTGAGCACAGTGCAGGCATGGATATGGTACGCAATACTGTTGGGGGTCACTCCCCAGGGTGATAAACTGTCAGAGACCAGACCTGAAGCACACTCCACAGACATCAGAAAGGTTGTTATGATGGAGCTCAATCAGCAAACTGTGCTTAACGTAGGAATTGCTATCTGCCAGTAATCATAGCAAACGTTTGATAGCTGTGTACCGTATTCCCAGGTGTAGGGTGGCATTGCTAAGGTATGCAAGTGCTAGTATTGGGAGATGCACGCAGGGCCCAATGTCCTGCTTCTCCAGGAGGCATTGGCTAATGGAGCCTGTGGGTGTGGGTGTGGGTGTCTCTGCCCCTGTTGGCTGCTGCTTTACTGCAGAGGTTCCCAACTCCAGTCCTGGTTTGCCAAACTCTGTTCGGGTTTTCATGCTGTCCCTCATGAATATGCATGAGATACATCTGCATACCATGGGGGTGGTGCGTAGATATGCAGCACAGGCATCTTTATTAGAGGCAGCAAGGAACCTGAATGGTGTTTGGCCCTCCAGGACTGCATTTGGGAGAATCTGCTCTAGCTAATGCGCCTGTTTATGGTGTCTTTGCTCTGTAGGGTAAAATGTAGGTGTTTTGGGCATGTTTACGTCATCTGCAATAAACGTTTTGTCTGTATTAGCACGTTGTAGTAGTGGGTAAAATATGGGGACTGGGTTGGCAGGCACCATAGCTGGGACTTGAACCTGTGACCTTCTGCCTCCAAACACACTGGTTGTGTGCACTGCACCACAATGTTGCCACAGAGACAGTGCATTCCCTGATGATACCATGACTGTTTGTCCGGCAGGGCCTGTCTGTTGCAGTGCATTGCATCCACCTACACAGGGCTAGGCCATGGTCTTCTCTGGGCAGCTGCCACTGCCCCCCTCCACCACCAGTACCCCTCCGCCATCATGCTGACATGGCCTTATATTGGAGACAGCATACAACCTGAATAATTTGTGGCCCTCCAGGACTGCATTTGGGGGACTCTGCTCTAGGTAATGCGCATGTTTCTGGTGTGTGTGCTTGGTGGGGTAAAATATAGGCGTTTGAACCATGCGTATGTTCTCTGCAATAAAGGTTTGTCCTTACTATCACGGTTTAGTAGCGGGTAAAATATGGGGACTGGATTAGCAGTAGCCCCAGCTGGGACTTGAACTTGTGACCTTCTGCTCCTGAACACACTGGCTGTGTTCATCGCACCACACTGTTCTCACAGAGACAGTGCAGTCCCTGGAGATACCATGGTTGTTTGTCAGACAGAGCCTGTCTGTTGCAGTGCATGGCACCCACCTACACAGGGCTAGGCCATGGTCGGCTCTGGGCAGCTGCCACTGCCCCCCTCCACCACCAGTACCCCTCTGCCATCATGCTGACATGTCCTTCTGCTGGTGGTGCTGGTGGTGTGCAGTCTCAAGCCATCCAGTGTGCAGGTAGGCGGCTGCCTATGGTGCGTGTTCTGGGGTAGGGGTGCCTGTATAGGCGTCCACGCTTCCCCCCAACACCGCCTGCCAATGTGCTGTGCCCTTGGAGGTACCTGCTGGGTACTATCCCCTGTGACACTGTGATAAACACTCTCGTGCCCATGTTGGGCCCTCATCAGTTGCTGTCTAGCTGCTGGTCAGTTTCAGCATTCCTAAGTGCCACCTAGGCATCTGCCTAGTCCGCACTGTGCCCCAGCTGGACCACAGCATGTGCCACCTGCAGCCCTCTGTATCCCATTTCCAAGCATCTGTCCAGTTGGCCGTTCCGACATGCCTGCCCTGCTGTTGCCGCACATGTGCACGCCATAGGAAACCTGTCTGATGGAGAGGGAAACCCTGATCAGTGCTATTTCACTGTGGGATCATTCATCTTGTATGGGGACGGAGCGTAGACCCTTCCAAAATTCATATTTATTTTTTGGGGCTTTCTTGGGAGTGTTTTTTGATGTTTCCCATTACGATCACTATTGCCCAGCTTGATTATAATTTTTTTTAATTTTGTTGGGGTCCTTTTTAATGTTTATTTATACTTTTGTTCTGTGCACATGTATCACACTTATCACTTTTTTGTAGGTTTCCCTGGTTTTGCTGTACATTGCTGACAGAAATGGTTTCTCTTCCTTTTAAATTGGCTCTAACGCGAGGTTTTCACTTGCGTTATTTTTAGCCTCCAATTTCACCTCGCTAGTGTGCGGGGACCCTCTCCCCTCCCACTCTCCACCCATTTACCCCTTCTCTCCGCCCCTGGGGAGCCTTCCTCCGCCCTCCGGTAGCCTTTCCCCGCCTTCAGCGCTCGTCTGCGCCGCTGCGTGCATGAGCGCGCACTAAAGCGCGTTTTGGCCCCGTAAAGCATCATTAGTGTGCGCTAAAGGTACCTTAGTGCGCGCTCATGTGCGCCGCGCACGTTAAGAAACTTTAGTAAACATACCCTATAGATGACCTCACCACATTCCATAAGCATCTCAAAACTCACCTGTTCACCTTACACTTTGGAAATGCACATGAGCACCCTCAAACACAACTGAACTAAGACACCCCTACAATCAACCTAATGCAAACACTCACCTAACAAAAATCATCCAGAATAGCCCTATTTTATCAAACATAACACAACATCTACAGGACCAACATGTACATAGTTAATTAGAAAATTGTTTTCATTTAATTGTATATAGTTACCTGTTTAATGTAAATGAATATGTACTGTCTTTGTACAATTCAAAGTTGTGTTCTCTGTAAAATGCATTTGATCTATTGGAAAATGTGGTATAAAAATTCCCAATAAATAAATATCACTAGTTTTGGCCTTGTTGCATTGGCTTCCGGTGTTGTAGAGAGGAAAGTTTAAAATTCCGATGCTTGTGTTTCAGGCTTTGGTTGGGTCAGCATCCAGTTATATTTCTTCTCAAGTGAAGAGTTATAATCCAGCCAGTAGACTGCAGTCCACAGATTAGTTGTTGTTAGTTGTTCCTTCATTGCGAGCTACTCGCCTTTGTGAAACCCACTGGTGCATATTTTTTGTTGCTGCACCTCAGTTGTGGAATTCTTTACCTGTTAAGTTACAAATGATTTCAGACATTCTTTTATTTGAAAGGAGCTAAAAGCCTACTTTTCTAGTAAGCTTTTACTGTAGCAAGCTTTGTTGTTGTTATGTGGGAGGAAGATATATCCTTACTGTATTTTTTAACAGAATTTGTGAGTTTGTGCACAATTTTGTGCATATAAGGCTACTACTACTGCTGAACAGTTGTATAGTGCTACAAGACATATGCAGTGCTGCACAGACGCATGTAAAAGACAGTCCCTGCTCATCAGAGCTTACAATCTAGTCAACTGGTCTAGAATTTTAGATAGTGAGGGCCAGAAATGTTTTAAATAAAAATTATTTTTATAACCATTTTAATAATGCATTTTAGTATGCAATAGTATATAACTCTATATATAAAACATATTGAATGAGTAATAATCTTGGAAATTCGGGAATATAAAGATTAAATACCTTAAATCATGACACTGTGCATTAACTATACTGAAACTACAATTAATATAGCAGACTACAGAAGAACATATGATTAGCTATACGGTGTAAGGCCAGAGGTCCATCAGGCCCAGTAATCTGTTTCCAACAGTACCAAAAGTACTGGCAGGATCCCAAAAGGTAGACAGATTCCATGCTGCTTATCTCAGGAGTAAGTAGTAGATTTCCCCCAGTCTACATTAATAATGGTTTATATGGAGTGGAGGAGTAATCTAATGGATAGAGCACTGGCTTGGGAATCAAGAGACCAGAGTTCAATTCCCACTAGCACTTCCTATGGCCTTGGGCAAGTCATTAAACCCTCCATTGCCTCAGAAGAATCCAAGTTATCAATGTCCCTGTTTAATGTACACTACCAAGTTTAAGTTACAATGTAAACTGCTTTGATTGAAATGATAAAGCTGTATAAAAAAACCTTAAAAATAAATAAATATAGACTTTTTCCTCCAGGAACTTGTCCAAACCTTTTAAGTCCAACTACACTAACAGCTTTAACTACATCCTCTGGCAACGAAGTCCACAGCTCGATTATGCAATGAATGAAAATTATTTTCTCTGATTAGTCTTAAATGTACTACTTTGTAGTTTCATCGTATGACCTCTACTCTTTATACTGTTTGAAGGAGTAAACTACCGATACACATTTACTTGTTCCATTCGACTCATTATTTTATAACCTTTATCATATCTCACCTCAGCCATCTATTCTTCAAGAAATGGTAGCTTAAATGAATTACCTAAGGTCACAAGAAGTAGGATTAAACACAGCCTGCTGCTCTGCTCCTGCTATCCAACTATGGAAAATGTAATAAGAGTAATGTGAAAGAATTAAATCAGTGGTTCTCAACCCAGTTCTCTGGTACCCCCAAGCCAGTCAGATTTTCAGGATATGCACAATAAATAAGCAAGAGAGAGCTCTGTATACAATAGAAGAAGGGCATGCAGATCTATCTCATGCATATTCATTGTACATATAGAGTAGTTACTCACCTGTAACAGGTGTTCTCCAGGAGCAGCAGAAATCAGTCCTCACATATGGGTGACGTCGGCACCGACGGAACCCTCATGCGGAGCATTTCCTCAGCTTTCAAGGAAAGCCTTTGGGAATGCAGCGCGCATGCGCGGTCCCCTTCCCGCCCAAGGGTGCCATCTTGCTCAGTCTGATGACATAGCTAAAAGACAGCAAAAAACAAAATGAAGGATATGACTGCAACTCCAAGAGAGGAGGGAGGGTGGTGAGGACTGATTCCTGCTGCTCCTGGAAAACACCTGTTACAGGTGAATAACTACTCTTTCTCCAGGACCAAGCAGGAAGTCAGTCCTCACATATGGGACTCCCCAGCTCTAGGCTACCGGGAACCCTAAGCTGAAAAAATGGCTCCCTCTCAAGAGCCTCAGCATTCGTGATAAGAATATCCTCTGAGAACGCCCCCGTACGGTAGCCCAACACAAGGACCGGAGGGTAGGAGTTGCCTAAACCTCAAAGAGATTACGGAGTACCGCCTGTCCGAAAGCACTGTCCCTTCGGGACTCTCTCTCGAGGCAGTAATGGGCTGCAAAAGTCTGGCTTGAAGACCAAGTTGCGGCCCGGCAGATGTCTGCCAACGGAACAGAACGGAGATGAGCTACTGACACGGCTTTCGCCCTGACATGGTGGGCCGTGACTCGACCCTGCAAGGGGAGGTCGGCTGCCTTGTACGCGCAGGCGATACAATCTGCTACCCAAGTGGACAACGTACGCTTGGAGACAGGTAACCCCATCTTATTAGGGTCAAAGGAGACGAAGAGCTGAGTATTCTTTCAATGCCCCCACGTACGTTCTATGTAAAAAGACAACGCCCTCTTACAGTCCAGGGTATGCAAGACTGTTTCAGCCCGGCTGGTATGCGGCCTGGGAAAGAAGGTCGGAAGAACCACCTCCTGGTTGAGGTGGAAAGAGGAGACCACTTTTGGAATGGGGATGGGATGGGTCCATAGGACCACCCTGTTCCTATAGAATCGTGTGTACGGCCTATCAGAAACCAGAGCTTGTAGTTCACTCACACGTCTGGCCGAGGTAAGAGCCACCAGGAAAAGCGCTTTCCAAGAGAGGAAGTGCAAATGGCAAGTAGCCATCAGCTCAAACGGTGGGCGAGTAAGTTGCTACAAGACCACGTTCAAATCCCACTCAGTCGCCGGTGGACGAACCGGAGGCTTGAGTAGAAGCAGACCTCTGAGAAATCGGGACACCAAGGGATGAACCGATAGAGGCTGTCCTTCCACCAGTGAGTGGTGCGCTGACAAAGCACCGAGGTGAACCCGAACAGAGTGTTAGACTTAAGGCCTAAGTCTGACAGGTGAAGTAGATGCTGCAGTACTACTGACCCAAGGCAAGAGAAAGGATCTTCATTGCACTGAGCACACCATACCGTAAACCTATGCCACTTGAGGGCATAGGACTTTCTGGTGGACTGCCTTCTAGAGGCCAAGACCACCTCCTCAACTTCCTTAGGTAGAAGTAAGGGAGCTAGTACTATCCTTTCAGCAGCCAGGCCATCAAATTGAGGGACCTGAGATTTGGGTGCAGAAGGGAACCTTGCTCCTGAGACAGGCGATCGTGTTGCAATCCCAGAGGGAACGGAGTTTCCACTGCCAACTGCAGCAGAAGTGGAAACCACGGCTGCCTCGGCCATCAGAATCAACATGGCCTTGTCCCAGAGGATCTTGAACAGCGTTCGGGTCACCAGGGGCGTGGGAGGAAACGCATATAAGAGGTCCATAGACCAAGAGATCAGAAAAGCATCTGCTGCTATCCACAGGGAAAGTGGATGTCTGGAGCAGAACCTGGGCAGCTGACGGTTCAGTGGACTGGCAAAGAGATTGATGGATGGAAGTTCCCGGTGGAGGAAGATCTGCTGGGCCACTAGTGGATTCAACTGCCATTCGCGAGGCTGCAGAATTCTGCTTAGCTTGTCTGCCAGGAAATTCTCCTGACCAGGTAGGTAAACTGCTTTGAGAAACATACCCTGTTTGACTGCAAAGGAGCAGAGATCTCGTGCCTCCTGACATAGGAGCCTGGATCCCGTGCCCCCTTGCTTGTTCACGTAGAACACTGCCACTTGACTGTCCGTCTGAACCAGGACAGACTGGTGAGAGAGGGCATGAAAAATGTTTGCAGAGCTAAGCAGATTCCTAGCAGCTCCAAAAGACTGATTTGCTGCGTGGCCTCCCGAGGAGACCACAGGCCTTGAGTGCACGTGCCCTGGCAATGTGCATCCCAGCCCTTTAAGGAAGCATCGGTCGTCAGCACCCTTGTGTGTGTTGGAGCCTGAAAAGGTTTCCCCTTGAGAAGGTTTGGGAGATGTAGCCACCACTATAAGGAGTCCAAAAGTGGTTTGGACACCTCTACTCTGTCTCGGAGGTCGCCTCTGGCCTGCGTCCACCAAGCTCTGAGGCACCATTAAGCAGCCCGCATGCTGGCGGAAACATGAGAACTGCTTTGGAACTGGTTGGCCAAGTCCATAAGTCTGTGGGCCCTGTCCTCGGGCAAGTAGGCTCTTGCCTGAAGGGTGTCTAATCTTGCCCCTATAAACTCTAGGTTCTGAGAAGGGAGCAAAGAGGACTTTGTGTAGTTTATGACAAAGCCCAGATGTTGAAGAAGAGAGACAGTGCGAAGAGTAGCTTGTCGGGCCTCCTGGAGAGACTGGTCCAGGTATGGGAAGACAAATATTTCCCTGATTCCTGAGTTAAGCCGCCACCACCGGCAGGCATTTGCTGAAAACCCTGGGGGCAGAGGTTATGCCAAAGGGAAGTACCCTGTACTGAAAATGGTTTCCTCCCACCACAAATCTGAGATATTGTCTGTGGTCTGGATGAATGAAGATGTGAGTATACGCATCCTTTCGGTCTAAGGAGCATAGCCAGTCTCCCTGCTGGAGGTAGGGCAGCAGTATCCCAAAGGTAAGCATCTTGAACTTTTCCCCTCTCCAGAAACTTGTTTAGGTTTCACAAGTCTAGGATAGGCCGGAGGCCTCCTGTCCTTTTTGGTACCAGGAAGTACCTGGAGTAGAAGCCTTGCCCTTCCAGGTGGTGAGACACCGGTTCCACCGCCTGTTCCTTTAGAAGACTTGCCAACTCCTGAAGGAGGAGGTTCCTGTGTAGAGGAAGTCTTGGAGGCTCCCCTGAAAAGTAGGAGGGGGGTAGCTGGTGGAAGTGGAGCATATAGCCCTTTTGGACTATGCTCAGTACCCAGGTATCCCCTGTGATGGCTGGCCACCTGTAGGCGTACAGGGTCAGCCGACCTCCTGTGCTGAGTGGAGCCACTGGCGGAGAAGAGGCTATGCTGTGGGAGTCAAAACCCCGCTCCCTGCTGTGCAGGAGCCGGAGCTGGCAGCTTGGGGGTCTTATGCCTATGGGCCCCATGTCCCTTCCCCTTGGCCTGCTGGCCCTATTGGGGAGCTGGAGAGGCCTAATATTGAGGGTAGGATTTGTAGGCAGCACCCTTCCTCGGTAAAAAGGGCTTCTTTCCCGAGCCCTTCTTTTTTTGAGAAGGGGCAGAAGTCTTTCTGGACAGCCTTGTTCTGGGGAGAGTCTCAGTCTTGATTTCTGCAGCCTTTTCAGTCATGGGCTTACCGAATAGGTTGTCACCTTGGCACAGGACATCGACCAACTTTCCTGCACCCATGACTCCAGGTCCGATGACTGTAGCCAGGCCTGACGGCGTGCACCGATGCCGGACGCGGCTACCCGGGCCGAAGCCTCGAAGACATCATAGGCTGCTCGAGAGATAAACTTCGAGCACTCTCGGATCCCTGTCGACAAGGCCTTGAACCTCTGTAAGGGTTCCTTGGAGAGGCCAGCTGAGAACCCCGCAAGCTCCTTTGCCAGGTCTCGTAGGTACATGCCCATGTACAGCTGGTAGGTCTGGACACGGCAACATAGCATAGAGCCCTGGAAGCACTTTCTGCCGAGGGCATCCAGGTTCCAGGCCTCCCGGCCGGGGGGCACCGAGGAGTGCATCTTCTGACTCTTCAGGCGGTGCATGGCTGATTACACAACCATGGAATTGTGCAGTAGCTGCGCCTTTTGGAACCCAGGGCTCTTACAGACTCGATAAATGGAATTGACCCGTTTGCTAAGAACCGGCGCCGCGGCTGGTGCCTCCCACATACAGAAGAGCAGCCGTTCCAGCATCGGAGGAACCGGTACAATAAAGGCTTCCTTCGGAGGAAAATCATACTGGAGGCCATCGAGCTCCTCGGCTCGAGGCTCCTCCTCGACGTCCGCAGGGAATGCCAAAGCCTTGGCCATGTCCCTCACGAAGTCCGAGAACTGGGTATCCTCCGGGGGAGGGGGGGACCTTCTCCAAGGCTCGGACTCCAGTGAGTCCGAAGAGACGTACCGGGTCCGGAAGGTATCCGGAGAGTCCTCGTCCTCCGTCTCCCATGCCAACTCCGAGGAGGAATCTAGCGGCTCCGGCCGTGTGGGCCTCTGTGCCACCCGCCCCGATGCCAAGGGCACTGGCGTCAACGACATCGGCCCCGCACGGGAGGTCGAGGAGGACCTTGACCGAGGATCGACTCAAGACTTGATGGACTCTAGGATCGGCTTGGCCTCCGGGGTCGACTTAGACGTCGAGGTCCCGGTGGTCGGGGCAGATGCACCGGTTAAACCGGCGATCAGCACCCGCTGCTGTTTCATGAAGGCAGCAAAGCTGCTCTCCAAGGCCTGAGTCCTAGCTCAGGAGACTCAATAGCCCCCGACTCGGGCCCCGACGGCATCGGGCCCGATGTCGGTTCTCCCGGAGGAGAGTCCACGAGGACAACAGAACTTATGTGACTCGGGGACTCTGGCTCCATACGAGGTAGTTTGGACGGCCTCTCCCACTCCGAGAGCCCGGGGCGGCAGTCAGGGCTACGCGACCTGGCCCTCGAGGACCCAGGGGCCTCCACCGACGCCGCCTTCACGAGCTTCTTCTTCCTTTTGTGCTCCAGGGTGGGAGACCCCCTCTCAGAGGAACCACGACGGCGCTCGGGGTCAGATTCCCAAGATGTCGAGGCCTCTGACGAAGTCCGGGCCCGGCCGGACGCAGACTCTGAAAAAATTCTCTCACATAGATGCTGACAGCTCCGAAGTGCCTTTGACGACATTTTGCCGCACGGGCCACAGACCAGCGGGTTATGGTCGGGCCCGAGGCATCGGAGGCAGCAGTCATGTGTGTCAGTGAGAGACATATGTTTCTTGCACCGATCACATTTTTTGAACCCGCTGGCAGCCATCGGGGGAAAAAGGGCCCCTGCAAAGTCAAAAGACTGAGCTGCCAGTGAAAATAACAAAAAAGGCGCGAATGCTAGTCACGAAGGATAAAAACTGAAAAAAGAAATTCCGGACTCGATACTGGTGTACCAAGCTCAGGCGGGAAGGGGAACCGGCGGCGAACCGGATAAGAAAAAAGCGAAAATCACAGGAAAAAAAAAAATCTACTTTTCACGGGTGACACGAATTCACGTCCGTTGGGCTGTGCGGAAAAAGAAAGACTGAGCAAGATGGCATCCTTGGGCGGGAAGGGGACTGCGCATGCGCGCTGCATTCCCAAAGGCTTTCCTTGAAAGCTGGGGAAATGCTCCGCAAGAGGGCTCCGTCGGCGCTGATGTCACCCATATGTGAGGACTGACTTCCTGCTTGGTCCTGGATAACTTAAAAACCTGACTGGCCTGGGGGTCCCAGAGGACTGGGTTGAGAACCACTGAATTAGATGAATTTATCATTTTCTCAGATTTTTTGGGTGCTTTTTAATGAAAACATTATTGCTAATCAATAAACACTGTCCATACACACATGCTTGGAATACAGGTAGATGCTGTGATTATGAGCCAAGGGTCTTTGCCACTCTCTCATTTAGGGGACAATGTACTAAGTGTGTTAATGGGTATTAAACACTGCATGATGTAATGCAGGCTTTTAATGCGCATTTCAGATGATTTTTTTTAAATGCTTTTGCAAGCTTGTGTTAAAGCAAAATCTATGCCGAGATACAAAATTATGCATAACAGATAATTAACTTTTAGCACAGTGAAGAATAATGCATGCAGAACACAAACTTTGATATACACCCATAAAACCCCATTTACCTTACCTTGGGAAGTGTAGTGAACTTTGGGCACCTTTTATTAACACTTAGCATGAGCCATCTGTCACTACAGCCCATTATATTCCAAAAGGCACAGCAGCAGATAGTTCACAATAATGCCTGTTAGCTGCGCTAAGCATTAGTAAAAAGGGCCCACACCAAAGCACATACCCTAATAAGCATTTATTAGCAACTGGATTGATGTGCAGCACATTTGCATATTACATCATTGGCTTTTAGCACAGGCATTAAATACCACATGGACAGCAATCTGAGGCTGGAGGGATTGGGGTTTCTAGTACTATAGGCACTCCTTGTGGCCTTGGGCAAGCCACTTAACCCTCCATTGCCTCAGGTACACAAGGATTGTGAGCCCTTTGGGGACAAGCGAATGTATCCAGTACCTGTTTGTAGTGAATACATAATGTAAACTGCTTTGATTGAAGGATAAAGCGGTATAGAAAACTGATTAAATAAATAAAGTGCAGTAAACTTTTGCACCTATCAGGTGTTATAGGCAAACGGCATGGTAAGTGCAAAGCTTGTAAACGCAGGGAACTTGCAAACACTAATACAGATAATGTAGGTGCACCCAGGCTACCTGCCAAGCATGGAGGGAGGAGGGGCGAGCGAGCCATGGTGCAAAGTTCTTAAAAAGGCGTGTTATGCAGTGGCGCTTCTGATCTCCCCTGCCCCAATCCACAACCTAGCCCAATCCAATTGCTATCCCACTGTCTCCCAATGAAGTCCCCAGCCAGTATCCCAATCAAGATTCCCCTGGTCAGTCACCATCCAAACAAAGATCTCCCCCATCAATATAGTCCTAGTCGGTAACCTCCAATAGCATCACTAAAACCCCACATCCCCTGGCCAGTCACCTCCCCCGATGACATACCCCAAGCCTCCCTCACCCCATAGGACTCACTTGGGGATTTCCTTAGTGTCTAGTGGGATGGGACAGGAGCAGTCTCCTTTTGCTACCATCTTGGAGCCAGCAGGTCTCAAAACGGCAGCCATGATCCTCTGGAAGTAGTCTTATGGTACTACCACTAGGAGTTAGTCTTGCCAAGGAAACTGATGGATATGTCCTGGGGTGAGGGTGGGAGGATAGAATATCTTGATGCTGAGAATGCTGCTGGAGAGGGTGACTGGCTGGGGAGAGGGTGGGGCGGATCTTAATGGGGAAGTGTGGGGATGTCATTGGGGTGGGTCTTTGTTGAACATGGTGACTGGCTATGGCAGCAGTTCTCAACCCGGTCCTCGGGAAACACCTTACCAATCAGGTTTTCAGGATAACCACAATAAATATACATGAGGGAGATTTGCATACAATGAAGGCAGTGCATGCATCTCTCTCTCATGGATATTCATTGTGGTTATCCTGAAAACCTGACTGGCTATGTGTCTCCGGAGGACTGGATTGAGAACTCCTGGGCTACAGGAATCTTTATAGGGGATGCTTATTCAGGTAGGCTTCAAGTTTGTGGTAGGGGGTTACTGGACTGGGAGCTTCACTGTGGGGAGAAGGGCAGTGACAGTTATCGGGTCAGGCTGTTGAGAGAGGCAAGAGGTGATTGGATGCACTTCTGCAGCTCATCACTTTTTTTTTTTTTTTTAACTGGTCTGGAAGCTATCATGCTTTTGAGGTAGAGTCAAGTACAAGCATGCTATCAGCAGTAGTGGCAGCTAGCACATGTTAACATCCTGCATGCAGGTTGACACCAATAGCCACACCAGATCTCCACCCAAACCCCACCACAACCCATGCTAAGCAATTAGCACTGGTTTTAGCATACAGTAACTGTTAGCATATGGCAAAATTCACACTAAGTGCTTAGCACACTTTAATAAGCATGCTAATGAATGTCGCCACAGTGCTTTCATGTCACAGACTATTACACCATTTAATAATAGCCACTAACCTATAAGCAGAAGTGTTCCAACAGCCAATCCTCCTCCTGGAAAAAGAGAAGAGTCATGCATATCTAAATACCATATTAACTTCAAAGAACAAACTGGGCTACGAAAAAATAAAAACAGAATTTGCAAGTAGAATTTTGAAAAAGAAAGAATAGGAGATAAGCAAACAGTTAATAGCTCAGCATTTATTACCGTATCTTTCTTTGTTGGACAAGATTTTCATGGAGGAAAAGTTATAAAGGTGATGAGTTTCTGACTTGAGTACACGAAGGATAATATTTAAACCACCACAACTAAGAGGGATATGCTTGGTTGTATATATATTAAATCAAGGTTAGGTACACTATCTATTTGTACAGATTAAAAGATTCTAATGCACATTTTAGAAAAATTTAGTAAAATCAAAGTCTGAAACAAACTAAAAAAAAGCAACCAGAAAATTGCAAAAAATCTGAAAAGAAACCTAATTTTTTTTTGTCTGTGCACATTCCTAACAACTAATATGCCATAGCTCAGTAAACCTGACTCCACCAACAGGAAATTAAATACAAACCGGTATCATGTTGGTTAAGATCTAACTCTCTGGTCAGCATATTTGCCTATTTCCCTTAAATGGGCCTCTTGATGAATACAATGCCTAAGTGACACATAATAAGCTGCAACATAAGCTTTAAAGTTTAATAAGGCAAAAACCCCACAAAAAACTCACACTTAACTGGATTTGGCTGTAGTATGTTTCTTTCATTAAGGGGTATGTTTATTAAACTGCGGTAACGTTACAGACCGCGCGTTATGTAACGTTAACACTCGTTAGGTAACATTAACGCGCGGTAACATTACTTAACGATCGTTAACGTCCCCGGCCGCAGTAAACACCGCAGAGGGTGGAGAGAGGGCAGGGGGGAAGGGGTCAATGGGCAGGGAGAGGCTCCCTGCACACTAACGCGCTAAACTGAAGGGCTGAATCCTACCGCGAATGAAAACCTGCCATTAGATGTACATTTGCAGGAGAGAGAAACCATTTAAGTGTCAGCAATGTATAGCATAGACAGGGAGCCCAAGAAACCTGATAGTAGTGCTCCATGTCCAGCACCAGCATAGTGCCAAAGTATGAAAGGCCACTATGGCGATGGTGCAAGTGGGGCATAGGAGGCTGCAGGCAGGACTAGGCGGGCGCCTAGGAACATAGAAACCGGAAATCATCATGACAGCAGCTGACAAAGTCCAAACACAATCCACCTACATCTACCTGGTCCACCTGAGCTAACAGTTACCAGGGCACTGACCTGACATACCCCCAGCCAACCCTCCCCCAAGCAGAAAGAACAGACTATTGGTAGGTGGTGATGGGGGGGGGGGATGCGAGGATGCTCATGTTTGCCCCATGCCCCAGACCCCGCTCCCTAGACCACCACCTACCCACACAGTGGATGGCCTGGAACTGCGCACTACCAGCACCGACAGCATATGGCCATGTCAGCATGGCAGGGGGGTGTGTGCCTGTGTTGGAGGGGGCAGTGGCACCTGCCTGCAGTGGACCTAGGCCATGCCCTGTACCAGTACGTGGTGTGCAGTGCAACATAAAAGGTCTGGCCGAGGAAAGGTACAGGTAGCCCCAGGGACCACCATGCATCTGTGGCAACAGTGTGGTGCAGTACACCTAGTGAGTGTGTCCAGAAGCAGAGGGTCACAGGTTCAAGCCCCAGATGTGGTTCCTGCAGAGCATGTCCCTATGTTTTACCCTACAATGCAGATACAACAGCAACATGTGCAAAGCCCAAAGCAGCGGCGAACAGGGGTACAAACACCCACTCACACAGGCTCCACAATCCAAAGATGCATGGAGAGTCAGGCTGTTGGCTCCAGCATTGAGCTGCAGTTATCACCAGGGCACTACTACTACCTCCTGCACAGTTTAGCAATGTCGGCACTGGGATCAGGACCAGTGTGGCGGGCAGGGTTGCCAACTACCCCTATCTGTGCACAATGCTGCAATAGGAGTGTGTGTGTGTATGTCTATCCATTGTTTTGTGGCTGCCCACACCTCACCAGGCCCACAATGTCCCACTGTTACCAGCGTTAGCCTGAATATGTGCATAATGAGGAGCAAAGTGTTGTGGGTATGGCCCAGACAGGGCAGATTGGCCAGGATGCATCTTCACAGGGTGTGGGGCAATGGCTGGGACACTGTAGTGCCCGACCATCGCCTACATGGACAGGGTGGCCACAGCATGGCATGGTGGGAGGGCACTCACTCTGACCAAGCAATGACCATGGCATGTCTAGGTTCCCACATAGCGCTCTATATTATCTGCCTCCAGTGATCCTGTTGTGTCCCCAATGCTGGGGCCACAATCACTGAAATGCCTGCTTGGTGCACATAGTTCCTCTGTGAGCATGCACTATGGACTGGCTAGTGGACTGTCTGCAGTTAGACTGTGCATGGTCGGAACACCTATACAGTGCTGTCTGCTGGTGACTGGCAGACAGTGGTATGAGGCAGTTGGGGTTTTCCAGAGCTAACCCCATCATTGCTGCTGGTCTGCCACTGCCCCAGCCACAGGTATGGCTCTAGCCCACCAACCCTGGAGGGCTGTCGCATACCAGCAGGATGAAGGTTGCTTCACAGGGTCTGGAGCACCTGTTCCTTACTTAGAAAAAGGGTGATGTGAGCCCTTTGGGGTATGTAGTGTATACCACTTTGAACTATCAAGGCACTGCTACAGAAACCTCATGCAAGTTTGGAAACCCCTCTGTCCTGATAACAGGTGCCCATGTCAGCCAGACCCTAACACGGGGTACACACTAATCTGGGTGGTGTCTGGTCCCAGAGGGCCACATGTGACTGCAGGATACAGATGGACACCGAATTACCTTCAGCTTGCACTACAAGGAACACCTCTCACACACTGGCAGTGATGGGGATGTACAGCAGGGCCTATCTCTAGCACCACATGTACTGCGGAGCTAGTGCTGGGCACCCATCCTATCCCTCAGGGAGAACACAGAACCTGCACAATGGCATGGTCTGTAGCTACTCTGTACCAGTATCACGCACTGTCAGTTCGTCTTTCCAAGCTGAGCTATTCAGCATGTGCATTGCATCATGGGTACTGGTGGGGTTACCCTATCCTGGCACTCAGAGCAGACAGTTTGTGCAGTGACCTGCAGTCCTTCTGTACCCAGCCATTGCTGTGACATACACCACGGAGGTATAGCCTACTAGTTAATACAATGCCATTCTTGGCAGTGTTCATGGGTTCAATTCCTCATTGTTCCCTCCTCTCAAGCCTGTCCTAATCAAATAGTGTGCATGCCTGTAACAGTCATATTTTTGCAGATCTGTGCTGCCAGCCCATAATACCCTCGCCACAATTGCCAACATTCCCTCAGTCCGTCTATCTGCGTCTGTCAGCTGTGTAGAGTCCTGTCTGCCTGTGCAGGCTGTCACCCCATGTCATGCACTGCTACCCTTTCCTAAATTGCGCCTCTTCATGCTTGCCTCACCTGTGCCTGATCTGCATGGCACCACCACTCCTCTGTCCACCCATCATTGTAACTATCCTGCCACCTCCGCCTCCACTGGGGGACACATATTCCCATCGTCTGCCACCAACTGTCTTTCCAGTACTTTATTTATTTATTTATTTATTTATTTAACAGTTCTTCTATACCGCTCTATTTTAGATCAGAGCGGTTTACATTCAACATCAACCATACAACACAGGAACCCTGAGTTGTATTTACAGTAAACAGGAGATCAACTTGGAAGTAACTGGGGGGAACTATGTACATTGTATAACATATCTACATCTTATTTACACTGGGGGTCCTGATTCCTTTACATTGCCAACACCCTGTGCTGTGGTACAGTTGCCCCCACCATGTTTGTCATTAGTACTGGCAGCAATGTTCCCTCTAATTTTCTGTAGGCTGTGTGCGCATAAAATATCAGCTGTGTGCAGCTTTTGAAGGAAGGTTAAATTTTTGTGTGTCACATAACGACACTCGGAGTTATATACTTTAAAATTTGACTACACGTCAGAATACAGTATGTACACCACATTGATTTTAATCAAATCAAATGAAAATAGACGATTACTAAATGAAGCGGGAAATTTCTAGTGATTACAATCATAACTTTTAAATTTTAAGATGTCTGTGTTGTTTTCTATCAGAATCAGAGCTGTAATTTTTGTGCGCTCTGTTGTAAAGTATGTGCGCTCGCTTGGCGAGGTGTGTGCGCGCGCACACACGCGCACAGCTTAGAGGGAACAGTGACTGCCAGCCATATGGGATGCCCACAGATATGGCAGGTCCAGCGGCTCCCAGCTCTCCCTCCTTCACTCACCTGTTCATTGCCTTTCCTGAGTGCTCTATCTAGTGTTAGGGCTACATCGCTCTCTGTTCCTCACAGGTCATGCATGTCATCCTGCAGCACCTTGCAGCCCTTAGGCCACACTAACCTAGGGCACCATAACCTTGTTAGGCCACCGTAACCTATGGTTCCGTAACCCAGGGTGCCCTCTAAGGTGCCCTGTCCAGGGGTGCCTAATACAGTGCATAGCCTAAGGAGCCCTACTGTATAGGGCACCTTACAAGCCACCTTACTTATACGGCACCTTCCAAGGCGCCTTGTAAGGTGCCTTATGAGGCGCTTTGTAGCGCGCGTTAGTTTGTAACTTGCGTTAGCTGATACGGCTTGCTGTAACGATGCACCACCCATGCCTTTATATGGCCATCTATACCTTTATCGCGGAACCTAACGCGAATGACATTACCGCAGTTTAGTAAACATACCCCTAGGTCTCTATATGGGGCTTACTATACTCAACATATTGATAATTGCAATAGTCTAAAATGGGGTACTGACTTATGAGTTGTTAGTGAAGTTATTCTATTTTAGCCTAAAATCATGTCACATTGGTAAGGAGGACTGAATCAAGCTTGAGCTACAGTTTATTGTTATCTCTTGTTACCAAGATGTGGCTTTCATCTTTACATATACAATACACCTTTCAGGGCCTCTCTGTAAGCACAAACTTGCCCTGCTTGATATGACAAAAACCTTTCACAACATTACCTTTAACAGAAGCAGCCATGTGATTATTTTATATTTTTGTAGTGTGATGCTATTTTAAATGAATTCTAAGGTGAATCCCCTGTAAACTGTGTTAATTTATTTTAATTCTAGCACTGGTACTCCATTTAACCAAAAAAATAAGCTCCAGGAAGAGTAAAATACAAAAGTACAATATACATAACACATTAAATAATATCTTCATAATAAAAACAATTACATTTCTCTGACAGCCAGGACTTCAATGCCCATCTAAAAAGTACATGGGATGTCGTCATTCACAATGACAATGGTAAAGAGAGTTTCCAATGATAGGGGCATCTTCACAATGGTCTTCGTCACTGATCCCTTCAAATGAAATTGTTTTGGCGATAGTCTAAAAGCATAGGTGAACAGATAAAATATAAATAGCAACTGACTCGTTTCTACACACCTACTTGATGGTATGTACTGTACCATACTAATAATACTGATATTTTGGTGAAAAACTTAAAATAAATAGAAAAACTACTGTTCTTGGACAAGGGTACGGTAACTCTCGCTGTCTCATTAGATCACTCTGCAGCCTTTGATTTGGTAGATCATGAAATCCTTCTTACCAACTTTATGAAACTGAGACAGTTTTATGCTGGTTTATTTCCTCTATTATGGCGTGGGTCTGCCCCACTACCTCTCCTCCTCAGTCATTGCCCTGTGGTGGTATGATTCAGTATTAGGACTAGGGCTGATAAAATCCATTCAAAAGCGAAGGTCATAGACTTTAGGAAAACTAACTTTGCCAAGATGGGACAATACCTCAGAGTCATTAGTCGGACAGGAACAACAGGGGAATGTCGAAAAACAACGGACAAAACTGAAAGGGAATATTTTAAGGGCAACTAACCTTGTTTGTTAGAAAGGTAAATAAATGTAAAAGAAAAAGAAGGTCGCTATCGTTCTCAAAAGAAGTAGCTGAAAAGGTGAAGAAAAAGAGGGAGGCTTCATGAAATACAAGAGATCACAGAGAGAAGAAGACAAGCATCTATATTTGGAAAAACTTAGAGAAGCTAGCAAAGTAGTCAGGAAAGCAAAGGTACAAAAAGAAGAAGAAATAGCCAATGCAATAAAATGTGGGGAAAATACATTTTTCAGATATGTTAGTGAGAGAAGGAAGGGCAAAAGTGGTATTATCAGACTCAAGGGTGTAGGGGAGGAATATGTAGAAGCTGATGAGGATAAAGCAGAATTGCTTAAATATTTCTGTTCTGTGTTCACAGATGAAGGGCCAGGAGCAGGACCTCAGAAAACACCCACACAAAGGAAAAGCGACGGGATCTTGACCAATTTTCAGAAGACTCTGTTCATGAGGAACTAGCTAAACAAAGCCATGGGTCCGCATGGGATACATCCAAGAATACTGAGGGAACTTGGGGGACGTTCTAGAGGCTCCACTGTCTGACCTTTTCAGTGCATCTTTGGAGTTGGGAGTGGTGCCAGAGGACTGGAGAAAGACCTTTACACAAAGGCAGACGTAAGGATGGCATTGAGAACTACAGGCCGGTTAGTAAATTATTGGATAAGCTACTAAAGGAGAGAATAGTGAGGTTTCTGGAGTACACTGGATTGCAAGATCCGAGTTAGCATGGATTCACCAGAGGCAGGTCTTGTCAGACAGATCTGATTGATTTCTTTGGCTGGGTGACCTGGAGGTTGAACCGAGGAAGAGCCCTAGACGTGGTGTATTTAGATTTCAGAAAAGCTTTTGACACCGTTCTGCACAGGTGACTTAAAAACAAACTGAACAGCCTAGGGATGGACTCTAAAGTGACTGATTGGGTTAGAAATTGGTTGAGTGGAGGTGACAAATGGTACAGGTAAATGGAGCTCACTCTGAGGAGGTGGTGGTTACCGGTGGTGTGCTGCAGGGATCTGTCCTTGGTCTGATTCTGTTTAACATCTTTGTTAGTGATGTTGTGGAAGGACTGTCAGGTAAGGTTTGCTTGTTTGCAGATGATATCAAAATCTGCAAGAGACACCCAGGAAGGAGTCAATAACATGAGGAGGGATCTAGCTAAGCTTGAAGAATGGTCTAGAATTTGGCAACTGAGATTTAATGCTAACAAATGCAGGGTCATGTATTTGGGCTGCAAAAATCCAAAGGAGCAGTACAATGCAGGGGGTGAGGTACTTCTGTCCACTAAAGAAGAGAAGGACCTGGGAGTAATTATGTCTGACGATCTTAAAGTAGCTAAAATAGGTAGAAAAGGCTACTGCAAAAGCCAGAAGGATGCTTGTGTGTATAGGGAAAGGAATGGCCAGCAGAAAAAAAGGAGTATAAGTCTCTGGAGAGACGTCATTTGGAGTTGTGTGTGCAATTTTGGAGACCACACCTTCAAAAAGATATAAGAAGGTTGTAGCCTGTACATAGGATGGCTACTAAAATGGTTAGTGATCTTCATTATGAAGCAAATGAGGCCAGACTTAAAGATCTTAATATGTATACTGTAGAGGAAAGGTGGGTTAAGGGTGATATGACAGAGACATTTAAATATCTCCGTGGCATAAATTTATTTATTTATTATATTCTCTTATATTCTGCATCAGTGCACGCTATTCTGCATCAGTGCGGTTTACATTGAACAAACTGAAATTACATTGAACAGGGCATTATAACTTGGAGATAACTATTTTACAGGGAACATGGGCTATGGAGGGTTAAGTGGCTTGCCCAAGACCACAAGGAGCACCTGTGGGACTAGAAACCCCAGTCCTTCCGGCCCAAGGCTGCTGTCCTCTAGTGGGATTTGAACCCCCGACCTTCCGGCCTTTAGTACCTTGCCCCAACCACTAGGCCACTCCTCCTAAATGCATAGGAAGGTCTCTTTCAATTGAAGGCAAGCTCTGCTATGGGGACATAGGATGAGAGTGAAAGCGGATAGACTCAGAGTAATATGCAGAAATATTTCTTTACGGAAAGGGTGGTAGATGCGTGGAATAGTCTCCCAGTGGAGGTGGTGGACACGAGAACAGTATCTGAATTCAAAAAAGCATGGGACAAACACAGAGGATCTTTTTTTTAAAGAAAGAGAAACTACTCCCCTTTCCATACTACCTTTATCCGAAGCTCAGGCCTGACCTCCTCCGCCAGAGAGGCAAATGCCTCCACAAAGACATACTGATACAAAGATATATACCCTTATTGATACAGCGATATGCACCCATACATCCCCCCCCCCCGACCAGACACTGATACGCTTACCAGTTATTGCTTATGTGCTTCAAGCACTAGCTCACAGCTATCAGGGCGGGATACCGGACTAGACTGGAGTTCCTCCAGGAACTACAATTAGCAGGCAAGTCTAATTTCACTTTCCTGATCGTTACTCCAGTCTAGTCCAGAAACCTCTGGGTATGTAACAGAGCAGTGAAATAAATCAACGGGAGGGGCCTGCAAGACCAGCCTGAAGCACTGCTGATCCAAAAATGGCATCCCGTTCCGCCTGAACATCCAGGCGGTAGTGCTGCACAAAGGAATTTAAGGAAGACCAGGTCGCTGCCTTACAAATATCCACAGCTGGCACGAACTGACTCTCAGCCCAAGACGCCGCTTGCGCTCTGGTAGAATGTGCTCTCAGACCTTCCGGAACCATCCTACCCTTCAAGAGATGGCCTCTTTAATCCACCTTGAAATGGACACTTGACGCCGCCTGCCCTTTCTTAGGGCCTCCAAACAAAATGAACAGCCTATCGGACCTGCGGAACTCTTCCGTCCTCCGGATATACTTTTTCAATGCTCTCCGAACATCCAGGAGATGTATTCGTTTGTCAACCGTACCCCTCACTTTTTCTGAGAAAACTGGTAATGTCACTACCTGATTCACGTGAAACTCCGACACTACCTTAGGCAAAAAAGAAGGCACGGGCCGCAACACTACCTTTGAACCATAAAAGGTTAAGAAAGGCTGACGACATGACAAAGTCTACAATTCCGAGATTCTCCTAGCCGAACAATGGCTACCAGGAACACTACCTTCAGCGTAAGATCCTTTAGAGATGCGTCTGCCAGAGGCTCAAACGGAGCACCTCGCAAGGACTCTAGCACAAACGGGAGGTTCCACTTCGGCACCACCTGTCTATGTGGTGGCCGCAGCAGCGAACTGCTCTTAAAAATCTTTTGACATCGGGATGACCGCCTAAACTCTGCCCTGCTATCTTACCTCTATAACAGGACAGCACAGCCACTTGCACCCGCAAGGAAGCTGCTGCCAATCCCTTATCCAGCCCATCCTGCAAAAAGGCTTGTATCTCCGGCACCGATGCTCTTAACGCTGCAACCTATCTCCACACCATGCCTCAAATACTCGCCAGACACAAATGTAAGCTAGAGAAGTGGATCTCCTCCATGCTCTCAACAAAGTATCAATTACCGAAGTAGAGTAGCCCTTCTTTCTCAACCTAGCCCTCTCAATAGCCAAGCCGTAAGCGAGAATCGCTCCACCTGCAGCATTACTAGAGGACCCTGAGACAAGAGATCCGTCCGAACTGGGAGTCATCAAGGCTTCGCCACCAAAGGTCTCTTGAGATCCGCGTACCATGGCCGTCTTGGCCAGTCCAGCGCTATGATAATCACTTGCCCCTGGTGCCCTTCTATGCGTTGCAGTACCCTTCCTATTAGTACCCAAGGTGGAAACACGTACAGGTGCTGTCGTTCTGGCTACTCCTGAATGAGAGCATCCAGGCCTTCCGACATCCTTTATATTCTTCTGCTGAAGAAACAACTGGCCTTGGCCGGGTGAAAGGTTGCCATGAGATCCATTACCGGTGTTCCCCAATGCTTCACCATCATCTCGAACACCTCCAGGTGTAGGACCCACTCCCCCAGGTCCACCTTCACTCGCCTCAAGAAGTCGGCCTCTACATTGTCCACTCCGGCCACATGAGCTGCCGACAACGCCAGCAGATGCCCCTCGGCCCTCGAATAAGTGCTTGGCCTCGGCCTCCATCGAGACACTGCTGGTCCCTCCTTGGCGATTGATATAAGCCACTGCCGTCCCATTGTCGGAAATCACTCACACAGCTGCTTCGCGCAGATAAGGTTGAAACGCCTGCAAAGCTACCGTCACCGCCCTCAACTCCAACCTGTTGATTGACCAGGATCTTTCCTCCATGGTCCACTGACCCTGAGCGAATCTTCCTTGAAAATGAACCTCCCAGCCTGCGAGACTGGCATCTGTCATCAGTGGAACCCAACACGGCGCTTCCAGCGGCATCCCCTGTTCGAGGCATCCTGCCCTTAACCACCACTGCAGAGCTGTCCGTGTCTCCGGAAGATATGGCAAGCGGCGGGACAGAGGATCGACCTGATGAGACCAACGCCGAAGCAATGCCCTCTGCAACGGCCTCATATTTATTTATTTATTTAACACTCATTTCTATACCGCATCTTCCAGAGATCAGTTGCGGTGCACAAATAACAACAATTAACAAATCGAAGTTTGTTTTACATAGAACATCTTAAATATACATAGAACGTCTTAAAGTCATATGCGCTCTGGCCCACGGGACCATCTCTAGAGTAGCCGCCATGGTCCCCAGCAACTGCAAATAATGCCACACTGTGGGCGCTGCTCTGCCCAGAAATTGCTTGAGCAACCTGCGTAATCCCTGCGCCGGCAGATAAACTTTCCGCGCATTCGTATCGAACTGAGCTCCCAAGTATTCTAGTCGCTGCGACGGCTCCAACTTGCTCTTTGCCATGTTGACCACCCAACCAAGACTCTGTAAAAACTTTACTACCCTGGCCGTGGCCGCTTCGCTTTCTGCTCTTGACTTTGCTCTGATTAACCAATCATCTAAATAAGGGTGCACCAGCACCCCTTCCTTTCTCAATGCTGCCGCCACCACGACCATCACCTTGGTAAACGTCCGCGGAGCCATAGCCAGCCCGAACGGCAGGGCCCGAAACTGAAAATGTCCCTGAGGAACCGCAAATCTGAGAAACTTCTGATGTTCCTGTCTGATGGGAATATGTAAGTACGCCTCCGCTAAGTCGAGGGAAGTAAGAAATCTCCCTTCCTTACCGCCACTATCACCGACCTTAGCGTTTCCATTTGAAAATGTGACACTCGCAGGCAGCGATTTACTCTCTTGAGATCCAAAATTGGTCTAAAAAAGATCCTTCCTTCTTCGGTACTACAAAATAAATTGAGTATCAACTGGTCTGGAGGTACCGGAACAACTGCGTTGAGAGAGAGCAGCCTCTCCACCGTCTCACTTACCGCTACACACTTGACTGACGCTTTGCACGGCGACCGAATGAAGGAATCTTTTATCGACCGCTGCAACTCCAACACGTAACCTTCCCGAATGACCTCCAGCACCCACTGATTTGATGTAATTTGGACCCAGGCGGTGTAAAAATCCCATAGCCGACCTCCTACGGGCACCAGATCTCCCTGGGCCCTCCTGAATTCATTGCGGCTTTTGCAGATTCGTGGAGGAGGAGGAGAAGACTCCAAAACCTCTTCCCACTCCCTGAAATCCACGAAAACCCTGGCTCCTATTGGCAAAACGCCCCCCCTGCGCCTGATTGAACCGTGGGAAACGAAACCGACGAAACTCCCTCTGCTGCCCCTTGCCCGTGGGAGTCAACCGCCCCTGCTTCTGCTTGTCCTCTGGAAGTCTACCGCCTTTGGACTCTCCTAGATCCTTCACCAACTTGTCCAAATCTTCTCCGAATAAGAGCTTACCCCTGAATGGAAGCTTACTGAGGCAAGACTTAGACAAGCCATCCGCCGCCCAGTTGTGCAGCCAAAGGTACCTATGAGCCGCTACCATAGAAGCCATACTCTTTGAAAATGCTCGAATAAGGTCATAATGTATATCTGCCAGATAAGTTGTACTGGATTCCAAACGAGCTGGGCTGCCGCTGTCCTCTCCTTGCTCTTCCTTAATCCGCTGCGACCATCGGAGACAGCCTCTCGTTACCCATTCTCCACAAATCGCTGCTTGCATAGACAGAGCATTAACATCGAACACCTGTTTCAACAAGGTATCTAGTTTCCTGTCCTGGGCGTCTTTGAGCACCGCACTGCCCTCTACTGGAATAATAGTCTTCTTTGTGACCGCCGAAACGGCGGCATCCACCTTAGGGGACTTAAATAACTCTATCCTGATCCACCAGCGGATAAAGACGTCCCATCACTCTGGATCCCTTCAAAGCTGCCTCCGGCATGTCCCACTCTTCCTGGATCATCTCCCTCAGCACTCTGTGCACTGGAAACGCTCTCTGATTCTTTTGGAAAACTTGGAGCAAAGGATCCTCCAGGGTAGTATCTTCTGCAGGACCTGGTACCGGCATATTCAGTACCTTTAGCGTCTCTGCAATGAGGGCTGGCAACTCATCCCTCCGAAAAAGACGAACTACCCTCGCCTGAGCCTCCTTGTCCGGGATCTCTCCTTCCTCTACTTCTTCATCCAAATCCTCATCGGGGTCTCCCTCATCCGAATGCAGGCCCTCCGAGGCCACAGACTGATCCTTCAGCTCCTTTTCCATCCTGGCTCTCTTTGTCAGACCGCCTGCGGCTCCCACGCCAAGGGGGGTCCCTGGCCTTTTATCTACCTGCTCTCCTACCTTAGGCGCAGCGGCCAGAACCTCCTGCCGCCCTCCAAAAGCCTGCTGGATGAGAGCCACAAATTCTGGAGAAAAGATTTCCCCCGACCTCCTGGCAAAGACGGCGGAGGTGAAGGCAGATCCGGCACCGAAGAAGACCCTGCTACCTGCTCCTGACTCGGGCCCTCCTGAGGGAAAGAATCCTGCCGCACTATTAGGGCCCCCTGCCCCTCAGCAGCCCCCTCCGAGGTCTGTTCCATGGCTTCTGCCTCTTGGACGCAGCCTCTGCAGACCCCTCTTCTAGCTCCGCAGACTACACACTGTGGCCTAGCCAGCATTCCGCCTGTGCCCCAAATGCAATAAAATGTTTGTTTTTTTTTCCAAAACAACTGAAGAAACGCGTCCCAAGCCAGAAATGATAACTTATATGCCAAAACAAAGCTCCCCCCTTGAAATACGGCCGTTAGCAGGCCCGAGGCAGCACCAGCAGATTCCCGCCCTGCTGCCACGTGGCCCGGCCTGCCGCTGTGAACACCGCTCGTAGCGGACTCCTCCCGCTATATGCTGCGACCAGCCCCCCCCCCCCCATTCCTGATCTTACCGCACCGCGGGATGTCTCTGTCCCGCTCAACCGGGCTGTTTACAAGACAGCACCAGGAGCCGGAACCAGCAGGAACGACCCGGGCAGCTGAAGTCCGCTTCTGTCAGCTTGCACGACACCTCGTGCTCTACTGCTCTACCAGGCAATGCTTCTGAATGCGCTGCTGACACTCTGCCTCTCCGGTTCCTCACCCTTTGTTTCGAGATTGGGAACCGAAGCGCTGCTGCCACCAAGAAAGGTTTCTGTTACCGGCGATCACAAGCAGTAGCGAGAGACAGCTATGAGGGGAAGGGGGGGGGGGGTGGGGGGGAGGAAAAGCCTCAGCTCAACCTTAAAGGCAGACACCCCGTTAAAATAAACTTGTCTTTATCACTGTACTCTCTCTCTCTATCTTCCCATCTCACTGCTCCTAAAACCTATTTCTTAATTGTTCCTCCACACTGAGCCTGGACCTCCAGGCTCACCATCCTCCAGCTGCTTGGAGACTGAGGTAACTGGTGTGAGGAGGCGGATCCGGAGAAGATTTACCAGTCTCATCATAAAAAGATGACGTTTCTTAGTCTCCAAGCTGCTGTGAGAGGAAGACAACCCAGAGTTTTCTGGACTAGACTGGAGGGACGATCAGGAAAGATAATTGTGAAAGTGAATAAATTATTTACTCTTTTATAAAAGTACAAAGACTAGGGGACATGCCCTGAAATTAGTGTAGCCAGGTTTAAGAAATGTACTTCCAACCTTGGAGAATGAAGTAAAGAGCTTTTCCACAAAATACTAGTATGATGTTTTACTAAATTAAAAAGGACCCAATGGGTATAATTCTAGACTGGTTGTTGATACCGGTTTGGATTTGGTGGTCCAACAAACATTTTTACATTTTGGTGCTGGGTGAAGTTTGATAACTTGGCCCTGTTTTCTGTACAACTGGAATAACATTAACTATAAGGCAAAGTCCATATCCATTTCACATTATCCATTAATACAGGAATGACTTTGTGTTATTGTGGCACTGTATTAAATGTTAGTTTAGGCCTGCTGCCACGTTATACATTTTTATCTTTATTGGCTGTTGGATTTTAGCTTTCATTTTTAACTGGATAGCTTTGATATAACTACAGAAGACAATGTAATACATAAGAACATAAGATATGCCATACTGGGTCAGACCAAGGGTCCATCAAGCCCAGTATCCTGTTTCCAACAGTGGCCAATCCAGGTCACAAGTACCTTGCAGGTGCCAAAAGGCAGACAGATCCCATGTTGCTTGTCCCAGGGGTAAGCAGTGGATTTCCCTAGTCCTCTATAATAATGGTTTATGAACTTTTCCTCTAGAACTCATCCAAACCTCTTTTAAACCCAGTGACGCCAACAGCTTTTACTACAAAAACCTGTACCAGTTTCTTTAATGTGTGCTTTGGCACAATTAGGGCTGAAGTTAGAACCAGTCTTAAAAGTTCTTGGGGTTCTGATAAATACAAATTTAACATCTGAGACCTATGAATGTTTGATTGTCTCTAAAATATTTTATAAACTATGCCAATTGCGTAGATTAAGGGGCTATTTTTCTATAGAACATTTTCAAATTGTGGTGCAAAGCGCCATCTTGTCATATATGGATTATGGAAATTTATTATTTCTGAATTGTTTTCAATTTCAGATTGGACGATTACAGCTGTGTCAATCTACAGCTGCTCACCTCATTTTTGGCATTTAATTTAATTTAATTAACAGTCGCTTATATACCGCACCTTCCAGAGATCAGGTGCGGTTTACATTTAACAACAATATAACAGGCTGTTGTCTGTTTTACAATGAACGTCTGAAACAGTGTAACTATTATACAACAAAACAGTCAGTAATTATTTACAAGGAACGTCTTAAAACAAAAGAAAGTTGTGAAATAACATTTTGAGAACTATATACAAAATTGGGGTATGCGTGCCTTACATAAAACGTATAAAGACTTCCTAAATTTCTAAACTAGTGTCAGGACTGACTCGAAGGCACACATTGATTGAAACTAGTGTAAAATCTAGCAGTGAGCAGTCCTTGGTCATGTCAATTTTGTCTCGCTCTGTCAAACAGTGTTGTTATCCGTTTTCTTGTTGGGAGAGGGAGTTTGTTGATAGGCCGTAGTGTGCCTTAAACAGATGTGTTTTTAGATTCTTACGGATCTCTTTGATCTCGATTATTGATCTGATTTCCTCTGGGAGGTCATTCCAGATAATGGGGGCCACATGGGAAAATGCCTTTTTGTTTGTTGTCTTTTTAGCTTTTATGTATTATTTTGGGGTCCTTAATTTGTTTGTTTGGTCTCTTCTGTGTTGATTATTGGTTGATTCTTTAGATATGAGATTTTTTAGGGTCAGTGGAACCATATTGTTTAGAGCCTTGAAGGTTGTTATTAGTGTTTTGTATAGAATTCTGCTTTGTATTGGTAGCCAATGAAGATTTGCCAGTATAGGTGTTATGTGATGAAATGGTGGGACATTCATGATGGTTCTGGCTGCTGCGTTTTGTGCAAGTTGGCATCTCCTCGTATACTAAAATATGGCATCTCCTCGTATACTAAAATAACCCCTGTACAACCTAAATTACATTGTTTATTTATTTATTTATTACAATTTCTTATATACCGCACTATTCGGTATCAGCGCGGTTTACATTATAACACAATGACCATAACAACAAGCTGTTTGGTTTTACATAGAACAGGAGTACAAACTTGGATAACAGGTGTGAACTATATACATGAAATAATTATAATTACAAGATTGGAGTAACAGTAACGTAGGGAAAATATATGGTTATTTCTTAGGTGGGGATACCTAGGTCTCATTGCTGACTGGGTAGTATTGGAGGAAAAGGTGGTATTTGAGCGCCTTCCTGAACTGAGTTTAAGTGTCATTAACCAGATTTGTTTTAAATTCAATTCTTTAATGATTTTATTCCAAAATATCTTTCATTGTTATTACTTCCGCTAATGACTTGTAAATCTAAGCGCTTAAAATCTATTAGCACCTTAATGTACCCATCTTGTAGGGGTGTTTATTTAAAATTATGTTTTAGGCACACCATTCCTTATTTGGCGCTATAATATTGGTCTGAAATATTTGAAATGTCTCTCTTTTCCACAGTTTCGTAAACGGTTGAAAACATGGTTGTTTAATCAAAATTAATGTTTTCTCTTATATGGATGTTTTTTTCTTTGATGTAAACTGTGCAGAACCACTATTTAGTATGAGATTGTTGCGGTATATAAAATTGTGTTAGATTAGATTACATCCTCTGATAACAAATTCCAGAGTTTAATTATGCGGCAAGTGAAAAAATATTTTTTCCCATTAGTCTTAAATGTGCTACATTGTAGCTTCATTGCATGTCTCTTAGCCTTTATTTTTTGAAGGAGTAAACAACCATCGTACATTTACCCATTCCACTCCATTCATTATTTTATAGACCTCTATCACAGGCCTTGAGAAATTTTGTTTGGGATTAGGAGCCAGGCCAAAATCTTAGGGGCCAGTGGCAGTGAACCATTTGCCCCCCCCCCCCCCAAACCAACATTGCCTCCATTCTCTATTAATGTTCTTTCATTTGCAAACTCATACATGTCTGGAGAGGGTGGAAGAGTTTGAAGAGAGATGCTAAAATGTGTCTTAATTATGGTAGCAGGGACTGTATGATAGCAAGTGTCATGTGCGTGTGTGGTACAACAGTGGTTTGCCTGTCTGTGCATGGGATGTGGCAGTGTGTGCCTGTAATGGGGTCTACAGAGTGTTGCCCGTCCCTCTCCAGAGGAATTATCAACAGGTCTCTTGAAGAAAGCCTGCAGCCCGGAGTTCAGGGCTGGGATGGTGTGGCTCACAAGAACAGGTTAAGAACCCAGCAGGCTGCAGGAGAGAGGGGCCCATGGATCCAGGAGTCCTTTCCAGGCAAGTCGTACAAAGGTAGGAACCTTAACTAGACAAGGAAGGAACTTTATCTGGGTTGGAGGAAGGCCAGGAAACCAGCTTTGTGAAGGTATAACAAACTGGGCCTGAATAAAAACAAGTTTGTTTTCACTGAACTGCTGTTTGGTGTTTAACAGAAAACCCCTTCCCACCGCATGCCACACTACCACATATGGTGGCAGCTTGAGGATTTTCTCTACCATGTGACTGGGGGCCGGGCTTCTATAGCAGGTCAAGGCGTTTTTTGTTTGTTGTGTGGGCTAAGAGGGTTAGCCTCACCCGAGTTAGGGAATCTTTAAGAAAGTTTATTCCGTGCCAGACAAGCAGGCTTTGTTTTGGTCACTAGAGGCCGCTAAAAATTTGTTGGAGCTGGAATACCGCAGGCTTAACTCAGCTGCAGAAAAGGAAGCTGTAGTGGTGTTGCAAGAGAACAGTGACAAGCCAGGATGAAGCAGCTCCTCCAGATTCTGGCAGAAGGGAGTATCAGCAGCAACACACCCTTGCTGAAAGGGCAGCAGCAGCAGCAGCAGATACAGGATCTTATTCAAGCATAGGGGAGCTACAGAAAAGTTCCCTAACTCAGTTGATGCAGGCCCTGCAGAAACCACAATTCCATTCTTCAGCGCAAGCACTTCTTAAAATGATGGCGGAAGATGAACCAGACCATTTCATGGTGAACTCTGAATGAACCTCCTGCATGGCTGAGAGGCCGGAGGTGACATGAACTACCTATTTGGGAAATCTGCTGACAGGCAGCAGTCAGGCTGCATTCCAGGACACCAACCCAGATGGGCGAGCTACATATACAGCTGTCAAGGCTGCCATACTGGAATGGGCCGGCTGTACCCCAGAAGCCTACCACCAGTGATTCAAAGGGGGGGAGGAGGGGACTCCAGATAAAAGAGAGCCCGCAGAGGTTCCTCAATCGGTTGAAGGATCTCGCGTGGAAGTGGCTGCAACTGGAGGGAAGGCCCGAACCAGAGATAGTCAAGATTGTGCTGCTGGAGCAGCTTTTTGAGGACCTGACCATCCTGATGAAACAGTACTACATCAGCACCCCAAGCTCAGACTGGAGAGTGCACTGGAAATACCTGAGGGGTATTATGATGCCCAGCCAGTGACTGAAGCGGACAGTGAGAAGGGGAAGAAGTCCACTGTCAGCCCAGGTGGATGGAAGGGGAAGCTGAAACAGATGCTGGCTTCCATGTTCCAGCCCATAAAGTCACCTCCCAAGTGAGGACATAGTCCCAGCCATGACCCCTTCACCTGTTTTAGGTGTGGAGTTTGGGGACACTTTGCTCGGGAATGTCCGCTGGGTACAGAAGAACCCATGGAGGTCAGCCTAACCACCTCTCATACCTGCGCTTTTATGGATAGTCCCCACCCAGGGGCAAAGAACTTTGTGATTCCTGTGGAGTTCGAGAGGACCCGCCTCCAGACCTTGACAGACTCCGGAAGTGTGTGGACCCTTATTCGCCGGAAAACCGAAACCCAGTTTCAAATTGACTATGCAAAGACGGTAACACTGGCCTGTGTGCATGGAGACCAGAGGCAGTACCCAATGGCACAGGTCTTATTTAAGACTCCAGCAAGGCAAGTCACATTTGAGGTTATGGTGCTGCCCTGGCTACCATAGCCAGTGGTGATCGGCCAAGACTACCCAGACTTCAGAGCGATATGGGCCCAGCTGACTGACAGCTCTGCTAAGTTGGACCAGGAAGATTTCCCAGAGATATTTCCCCAGAAGATCCAAATCTATATGTCAAGACACCCAAGCCTGCTAAGTCCCGGAGTCAGCATCACCAGGAAAAGCTATGCTACCAACAGAATCTGGGGGCGGCTATGGGGGAGGGATCCAGAGAGGGAGAGCCTAGGGAAGAAACCCCCTGGGAAAAGCTCAGGGCTCAGCAGTAGTGACCCAAATACAACTGTCCCCTTCCCAGAGTGGGGGCTGAGGGAAGACTCAGAGAGCATCAGGAGGGCCCAGCAAGAGGATGAGTTCCTCAAACATGTCAGAGAGTGGGTTTTGGAGGTGGATGGGGTTCCAGTAGGTGACGGAGATAGCAGACCCCTTCTGTGTGCATGCAGGGATCCAAACAGATCTCTTTTTTCCCCAAAAAACAAGTGGTGGGGAAAGAGTTGAAAATCCCAGCCCTAGATGCAAATTTCTGGTTGCCATGGCGACCTGGCACTTGTGCCCTGCTCTCTCCTCCTCCTCTAAGCAGTCTCTTTTCCAAGAGCCTTAACCTTTTAAACCTTTCCTTGTAGGGATTTCCTTCCATCCCTTTTACCATTTTGGTTGCTCTTCGTAAGAACATAAGATAAGTCATACTGGATCATACCAAGGTCCATGAAGCCCAGTGTCCCATTTCCAACAGTGGCCGATCCAGGTATACATGCTGCTTGTTCAATGGGGAAGCAGTGGATTTCCCTAGTCCTCTTTAATAACGGTTTATGGACTTTTCCACCAGAAACTTGTCCAAGCCTCTTAAATCCACCTACACTAAGGTGACATTTTACTTACCAGTTAATGTCCTTTCCTCGAGCACTACTAGACCAGTCCAGACAAGAGGGTTATTTTCCCCTACCAACAGATTGGTGGAGACAATGAAAAGTCCAGGTTTCAAGACATAACTCCTATGTCTCTATCTGACTCTGCCACCAGATGTCCCTTCAGTATTTGTTCCAAAACAAATGGGAGAAACATGGCAAGCCTCACACAACTTCAATCATGGGCAACAATGAGTAAATCAACAGTAGAGAACTATGTACAGGAAAGCATAAACAGAAGGCTGTCAGCAGAAGATAAACCTGCAGAGCCAAGTATAAAAATCATAGCAGACCCAAGGGTATCACAGCAGAACAAAGCAAATAGTTTCAGGGCGGTCCTGAACTGGTCTAGTAGGATTCAAGGAAAGGACATTAACTCTTAAGCAAAATTGTCACTGCTAGACCAGTCCAGACAAGTGGGACGAAGCAAAGCTACGACTCCACTGGGTGGGAAGAAGACACAGCCGCTCACAAAACCTTTGAGTCATAGACCATGTCCTCCCATGCATGGACATCCAAGCAGTAATGCTTGACAAAAGTTGAAAGTGATGCCCATATTGCTGCCCGACAAATGTCTGCAGGGGCTACTGAGCTCCGCTCCGCCCACGAGGACACTTGTGCTTGGGTAGAATGGGCGTGCAAACCCTTCAGAACCAGCCAGTTCCGCAACAGATATACCGAGGCAATAGCCTCCTTAATCCAACACCCAAAGTTGACTTAGTCACCACGATACCCTAGCGTAGGCCAGCAAACAGGATAAAAAGATGGTCAAACTTACAAAAAAGAATTCATAACCTCCAAGTATTGGAGAAGCACCTCCAGACAGCTTCAAGGCAAAGATCTTTATCCTTGCTTGCCCCAACACTGCTCCTTAGAAAAGAAGGAAAGACAAACCACCTGGTTCACATGAAAAGGAGAAATCACCTTAGGCAAGAAGGAAGGCACAGGCCGAATGGAAATGGCCTCCTTTGAAAAAGACAGTAAGGATCTCAGCAGGACAGAGACTGTAGCTCGGAAATCTGCCTCGCGGAACAAACTGTAACCAAAACAATCTTCTTGAGCTAAAACCCTTTAAAGTAGCATGTGTCAACAGCTCAAAGGGTGCCGACATCAGGGCCCTGAGCACCAGACACAGATCCCAGGAAGGGACCACAAACTAGAGGGAGGGGACGCAGATGCCGAATCCCCGGGAGAAAGCACGAGATACCCGGGTGCAAGGCTAGAGAGAGACTTACCAGTCATTGGACCTCAGAAACCAGTTAAAGCTGCCACCTGAACTTTCAGGGAACTAAGGAAAAGGCCCTTCTCCAGGACATCCTGTAAAAAAGCCAACAGAGATGGCACCTTGGCCGCCTCAGGAGCCAACTGCCAAGCACCGCACCATCGCTCAAAGAGGCACCAGACCCACATGTATGCTAGCATGGTAGACCTTCCTCTGGTCTCTGAGCAGAGACCACTGCTGAAGAATAGCACATACACGCTAGTCATCTCCTTTCAAGAGCCAAGCCGTAAGCAAGAAAGGAAGTGTCCTCCAGGACAATCGGTCCCTGCCACAATAAGCCCTGAGATAGAGGCAACCAAAGAGAAGGCGCCTGCAGGAGCTGCATCAGGTCTCCGAACCACACTCTCCTTGGCCAATCCAGTGCCACCAAGACAATCCTGCCTGGGTGGCATTCTATATGCCGAATCACATGCCCCACCAGGGGCCATGGAGGAAACATGTACAAGTAGGTGATGACTTGATCAAGGCTTGGCCAGGGCGCAATGCCCTCAACTTCACCTCCATGCGGTGAATGAAGAAGCAGCAAACTTTGGTATTGGAGTTCCATGTTGGGGCAACCCTAGCAGCACAGAATCAACTAAAACACCTCATGAGAGCTCCCACTCTCCAGGATCCAGAGTGTGCCGGCTGAAGAAGTCCGCTTCCCACTTAAGAAAAACCAGCATACATACAAGAAGAGCACACCACCTTCTGAGCCCCGATCGGCAGCAGGGAGAGGAGCGGAGGGCTGCAACCCCTCCCGCTCTACAACCGGCAGCCAATCAAGGCCCAACACCAGCACGAAACCTTACTATCCCACTGCCTGAAATAATTCATGCTGCACAGCCTGCAGACTCCATTGCTGCTTGTAACAACATACCCTGCATAGCCTGTAGACTTCTCTGCTACCTCACTGCTTGTAAGATAACATATGCTGCATAGCCCCCCTCTCTTCCTGCTATGGCTCCACATCACATTGTCTTCCTTTTCCTCATACGCCCTGTTTCCCCTCCTACCAGCACCGTCACTCCTTCACTCCTCATCCACCCTTTACCACCCTCACTTCCCCCTCCATTCCGTCTTCTACCCTATCATTAGCTCTTGAGCTTCATCACTCTCTCCCTCTCATTCAACCATCTCCTCTCTCTCTGGCAACCTCACCCTTGTTTCCGCCGTACTGTCTCCTCTCTACCCCGTACTCTGCTATTCCTTCTCTCATCCGGACATATCAACCCCAATCCTGGCCCCCCTAGCTTTCTGTCTCACTCTGAGAAGAGTTCTTCATGCAACATGTCTAATCTTATCCACATCCCTCTCCTTTCCCCTTCCGCTTTCCCTTTCTCATGTTCCTTGTGGAACGCACACTCTGTCTCAAATAAACTTGCTTTTACTCATGATCTCTTCATCTCTAATGCTTTCTGGATTCCTCTTCCCCCACTCTTATTCTTGGGGACTTTAACAGTCATGTCGATAACCCCTCTGATCCTCATGCTCCTCTCTCTTGCCTCCTTGTTTGACCTCCAACTTTGTTCCACTGCCCCCACTCACCAGCATGGCCACTACCTGGACCCAATATTCTTCTCTAGCTGCTTACCCTCGAAATTCTGTAACTGAGTTCTTCCCATATCTGACCATCACCTTTTAAGTTTTAATCTTCATCACCTGCTGCCTCAGCCTCATCCTGTCTCCTCTAACCTATTCAGAAACCTTCATGCTATTGATCCCTTGGCTCTCTCTTCCGCCATTTCTTCACCTCTTTCTTCCACTTTGTCATCTACATCCATTGATGAGGCAGTAACTTCCTATAATGCCGCACTCTCCTCGGCTCTGGATGCTCTCGCTCCCCCCATCCCTCGTCCTGTGAGACGTTCCACACCCCAGCCCTGGCTTTCATCCATTACTGCTATCTATGTTCCTGTGCCTGTTCTGCCGAGCATGCTTGTCTCAAATCCTGCTCCCGTGCAGACCTCCTACACTTCAAATTCATGCTTGTCTCTTTCCAGTCAGCCATAGCTCTTGCTAAACAGGACTACTATGTCTATCTGACTAACTCTCTTGCCTCGGATACTCGCCATCTCTTTACTACTCTCAACTCTCTCCTCAAAGTGCCCCCACCTCCGATCCCTCCCTCCCTTTCTGCCCAAACCTTGGCCGACTATTTCCATGATAAAATCCACAAGATCACCCTCCAATTCCCTACAAAATCAACTACTTCCCCTCCTCCCCCTCTTCATCAACTCTCCCCCCCCCCTCCAACTCTCCTACCCTCTCTTCCTTTCCTGTGATCTCTGATGAGGAAACTGCACACCTGCTTTCTTCCTCCAAACTCACCACCTGCTCCTCTGATCCTATCCCCACCCATCTCCTAAGCCCCATCTCCTCCACCGTTGTCCCTTCCATCTCCCATATTCTCAACCTATCACTCTCCACTACCAACAGTCCCTGCTGACTTCAAACATGCTGTGGTCACATCTCTCCTCAAGAAACCCTCACTTGATCCCACATGTCCTTCTAATTAATTGACCCATCTCACTCCTTCCCTTCACTTCTAAACTACTCGAACGTGTGGTTCACCACCGCTGCCTCGACTTCCTCTCCTCTCATGCCCTCCTGGATCCCTTACAGTCCGGCTTTTGTCCTCTACACTCTACTGAAATGGCTCTTGCCAATGTCTCCAGTGACTTGTTCCTGGCAAAATCCAAGGGCCTTTACGCCGTCCTCATCCTTCTTGACCTCTCTGCTGCTTTCGACACTGTTGACCACACCCTTCTCCTCGATACCCTGTCCTCGCTTGGCTTCACAGGCTCTGTACTATCCTGGTTCTCCTCCTATCTCTCCCACCGCTCCTTCTGTGTCTGTTCTGGTGGCTCCTCCCTCCTCTGCTACCCCACTCCCAGTTGGTGTACCCCAAGGATCTGTTCTGGGTCCGCTCCTTTTCTCTATCTATACCCAATCCCTTGGTGTGCTTATCTCTTCCCATGGCTTTCAGTACCATCTGTATGCTGATGACTCCCAGATCTACCTCTCTACGCCCAAAATCTCTCTGGCAATCCAGACCCGGATCTCTGCCTGCCTTTCTGACGTCGCTGCCTGGATGTCTCAGCGCCGCTTGAAGCTGAACATGGCCAAGACTGAAATTCTTATCTTTCCCCCTACAACCTCCCCTCCCTTCTCAATCTCTGTGGATAACTCTGTAATCCTTCCTGTTTCCTCGGCCCGCAATCTGTGGGTAGTCTTTGACTCCTCTCTCTCTTTCTCCACACACATCCAGCTCGTAGCCAAGACCTGTCGTTTCTTTCTCTACAACATTAGCAAAATCCGCCCCTTCCTCTCTGAACACACTACTAAAACGCTTATCCACTCCTTAATCACCTCCCATCTCGACTACTGTAACCTGCTCCTTGCTGGTCTCCCTCTGAGTCATCTCTCTCCCCTTCAATCTGTTCAACACTCTGCTGCGAGACTAATCTTCCGCCAGCCTCGTCATGCCCCTTCTCAGGTCACTTTATTGGCTCCCTATCCGCTTCCACATCCAATTCATACTTCTCCTGCTGACCTATAAATGCATTCACTCTGCAGCTCCTCAGTACCTTTCATCTCTTATCTCTCCTTATAAACCCCCCCCCCTCGGGAACTCCGCTCTTCTACCAAACTGCTTCTATGCCCCGCTCTCCTACTGCTAACTCGACTTCACTCCTTTCACCTTGCTGCACCCTACGCCTGGAACTACCTGTGTCTGTACGCCAGGCATCTTCTCTAACCCTCTTCAAGTCCAGGTTGAAAGCTCACCTCTTTGCTGCTGCTTTCGGATCTTGACTCACCTGATCTCCTTTTCCATCCCTTGTTCCACCCCTGCCTACACCTTCTGTGTTTTACATAAGAACATAAGATATGCCATACTGGGTCAGACCAAGGTCCATCAAGCCCAGCATTCTGTTTCCAACAGTGGCCAATCTAGGTCATACGTACCTAGCAGTTTCCCCAAGGGACACAGGTTCCACAATGCTTGTACTGGTTCAAGCATTGATATCCTGGGTCCCTTCTTAATAATGGTTCATGGACCTTTCCTCCAGGAACTTGTCCAAACCTTTTTTAAACCCAGCTACACTAACAGCCTTTACTACATCCTCTGGTAACAAATTCCAGGGTTTGATTACACGTTGAGTGAAAAAATATTTTCTTTTATTAGTCTTAAATAGTTTACCCTGTAGTTTCATTGCATGTCCCCTAGTCTTTCCATATTCTGAAAAGGTAAACAATCGATCTACGTTTACCCGTTCCACTCCGTTCATTAATTTATAGACTTCTATCATATCTCCCCTCAGCCGTCTCTTCTCCAGGCTAAAGAGCCCCAACCTTTTTAGCCTTTCTTCATAGGAGTAGCCTTCCATCCCCTTTACCATTTTGGTGGCTCTTCTCTGAACCTTTTCTAAAATCGCTATTTCCTTTTTAAGATACGGCGACCAGAATTGCACACAATATTCAAGGTGCGGTCTCACCATGGAACGATATAGAGGCATTATAATATCTTTTGTTTTATTTTCCATTCCTTTCCTTATCATACCTAGCATTCTATTTGCTCTCTTTTGTGTGTTTTGTCTTGATTAGACTGTAAGCTCCGATGAGCAGGGACTGTCTCTTACATGTCTGTGCTGTACAGCGCTGCGTACGACTGGTAGCGCTATATAAATGCTGAATAGTAGTAGTAGTACCAGCTTACACAATGTCCATCCCAGCAATGTGCAGAGCCGACAAGGCTAGGAAACGTTTCTCTGCCCAGGCAAACAGGAGAGCCATTTCCAGAGCTCCTTGTGCCACCTTGCCGACTGACATAAGCCACCACCATGGCGTTGTCTGAAAACACTCGAACCACCCAGCCCTCACCCAGGGGTCGGAAACGCAGAACAGTCAATCTGATGGCCCTTGCTTCATGGTGGCTGATGGACCACACCACTTCCCTGTGGTTCCAATGGTCCTCGGCCATACAGTTTTGGCATTGGAGTCCCCAGTCTGAGAGACTGCATCTGTCATCAGGAGGATCCAGGAGACATCATCCAGCAGCATGGCCTTCCTCAGATGACAGGGCTGCTGCCACAACTGCAGGCTGGACTTTACCATCAATGGGAACAGGAGCCTTCGCTTGAACTCCTGAGAACTTGGGGACCACCGAGTCAGCAAGGACAGCTGGAGCGGTCGCATGTGAGCACACACCTAGAGCACCATCTCTATGGCCACAGCCATCAATCCGAGGAACTAAAGATAATCCCAGATGCTGGGAGCCTACTGTGCACAGAACAGCTCCAGGCAAGCCAACAGTCTTGACTTTCTCCTCTGGCAGGAAACTCTGCCCACTCGAGTGTCGAAACATGCTCCCTGAAACGTGTGATAAGGAAGCTTATCATAGTTCAGGAAGGAGCTATAAAAGAGGTGAATTGGCTCTGAAGAAGCAACCTGTCTTTGCTGGTAGAAATACGAAAACAGAATGTTTTCATAAAAGACTACCAGTCCCAGAATGCACCAGGTTTCAAACAGCCTCTAGAAGAGCTGAAGTGGGGAAACGTGTGTTCAATCAGGAGAGCTATGAGGTAATCCCCAATCACTCATCTCCAAGGGCAGGGCTTGATTCAGCACAGCTGAGCTGTGCTAGGGTGGAGTATCCCTCTAAACAAGCTAAAAGTAAAACATATTCTACACAGAATCAGTGGAGGAACTCAGAGCTCAAGGACAGAGAGAGCAGGAAGCAGCAGCAACATGGAAGAAAGAAGAGAGACATCTTGGAGGTCTAAAGAAGGAGCCCACAGCAGTACGTGTGTTGGGAGTCATTCCAGAGGCAAGCATACTCCATTGGACTGGAGGAAGCCAGAGGAGTGGGGTTACAGAGCCAGGAATTACCTGATGGCACCTTTGAGGGAGACGGCTGCATTTGGAAGGGGCCCTAAGACCAGTGCAAGAAGGTATGTTAAGAGAGACCCAGTGTCCAGGGATCTTGATTGGAAGGCTGGACATAAAAGCTGGACTACTTACTGGCCAGGATATCTGGAGAGGAACCCTAACAGCAAAGGAAGCTCAGGTATGAACTCTGATCTATGCCGTAGCTCTTTACCTGGAAGACAGCAGGGAAACAAGTGTTATCCTGAGAGTGATCCACTAAGGAATTCCTCTGAGCCAGACCATGATATTGATTCTATGATATTTGAAGGAGGAGGAGATATTTTAGATGATCAGAATGAATACATGGATTGCTCTCTGACTAGGCTGCTGTGGTAAAATACTTTCACAAATACAACAACCATCAAAAGTAACTATAACTTGTTCTTTTATCTACCCAGAAAAGTTCACAAGAAAGCTTTAGGGTAGGATTTGAGCCATGTAGAGAAAGTGAACCAGCAAAGGGGTTTGCAGCTGGCTAATTAGTGGTAATTAAGCCATGCACAGTTGCACGTGAGCTCTGAAAGGAAACTACTGTTTGTGTGTGTAAATTAGAAGAAAGTTATCCTTGAAAAAGAACAGTTTTTGGTTACTTTTGGGTTTTGTTTTCGCTTTTGGAGCACTGCTAAAAGTTATTTTAGCAGGAGCCCTCAAAAATACCTTTTCTGTTTCCCATTAAGGTCTTTAATGTTTGATTGCTTAAGAAGTTCAGTTGCTTATATCATGATTTGTTTTTCCTAAGTACAATACTGAAGCAAGTTGTCCTTTTGTGTTACCAAGTAAATCTGTGTGGGAGAATTAACCCCATGAATAAAGTATATTTTTCTTTGCTTACACTCGAGCAACACAACTCATTATTTTGTGAACGGCTGATTCTGGTATGAATGGACTACATCCCCCACAATCCTTTGCAAGTCATAATAGTATTTTGCCTTTGCCAAGACTGTGGACATTCACGCCCAGCGCCCCCGTTTACAAACGCCAGGGACTGAGAAGGCAACAGCTGGCTTTTTCTCCGATTGATCATCCAGCTGTAGCTTTCCAAAAAGGCACCATTCGGGACATCACCCGAGACACTTCTGAAAGACAATGGGCCCGGATGAGCCAGTCATCCAGATATGGATGGACACAGATCCCTCTGTACCGCAGCCACCGCCACCATGACCTTGGAGAATATCCTAAGGGTGGTGTAAAGCCCGAAAGGGAGGGCGGCAAACTGATAGTAACAGCCAAGCATGGCAAAATGCAAATTCCTTTGCTGATCTGTCCAGATCGGGATATGAAACATACCTTGGCCAGATTGAGAGAAACCAAGAATCCCCCTCAGCACTTCTGGATGTTGCCAAGGTTTCCATCCAGAAGCGCAGGATGTGCAAGTGCTTGTTTATCCCCGTGAGATCCAGAATGGGCCAGAAGGAACTGTCCCATTTTGGGTACCACAGAACAGATGGTGTATCTGCCCCGCTCGTCTGGGGGAGAGTCACCACCACCTTTAGACACAGCAACTTGTCCAAGGTGGTCCACACAGCAGCACTTTGATTAGAAATCCACAAGGAGATGAAGGCATCCAAAATCAGCTCTTTGCATTTCAGGACACAGCTGAACTGAATGGTGTCTAACACCCAGTAACCCAGGCCCATTCCTGGAAGAAAAGGTGAAGTTTGTATTACAGCTGCTAGAAAACTAAATTAAGTAGCACTTATTTGTATGCCCCCATGCACACGCCATTGCCATAGATGACATCAAAGGTGTTGCGCTGATCCCAAAAACAGGGATATGTATGAGTTTATCAAGAGACTTCATATTTATGTTTATGAGAGTCTCTTTCGATCATATCCCTGTTTTGTTGTTGTTGTTTTTTTTACAGCATTTGGTTATAAAGAAATTCTATTGTGTTATCCCTTGAAGAAGCGTTCGTGAAATGCCTTTGGTGTTATCTGTGGCATTGGGGTGTGCATAATGGCTCCTTAATTAGTTGTCTAGCAGCTGTAATACAGATATGAGAAGTATTAGAGATGTAATGAATACCAATGAAAACTAAAAATTAAAAAATAAGAAACAAGCTTATTTAAGGAGTATTTTGGACCCATAATGTATGGAGCATTGATGATGGGCTAATATTATAAAACTTGCCCAAAAATAGTTGCTCATGGAACTCTGGGGTCCTTTTTTCTCCTAAGTTTTTTCTTCCTAAGTTCTGATTATAAGCAAAACCTAATATATATATATATATATATATATATTCTCCCACAATAAGTTTTGGATGAAATCTTTGTGGATGATTTTTTGCTTCATTCATTGATCGGGACTTTATTTGTGGTTAACTCCATTTATTGCAGGCAATAGATATATTAGAATGTTTTCCTGGTGATTAATGTTTTAAATAATAAAAATTCTTCTACATTTAACTTTCTCTATTTTTATCAAGCTTTTCTTCTGGGTGATGGTAAATGAATTCACTCTGAAGGAAGAAAGGCAAGTAGTAGAGTGCCTCAAAAGATTGACCTGGAGCCAATTCTTTTCAATATTTCTATGGGAGACAATGGCAAAGGATTAGGAGGACACGTTTACTTCACCGGCAGAAAGGCAAAGCTCTGTGAACACCCTGAAGGGAGTTGAGAACATGAGACATGATCTATGAGAATTAGAAAAATTATCTAATGCTCAGCAGTTAAAATTTAAAGCAAAGGAAGAAATCAAAGAAGCACTATACGATAGGTAGCAAGAGGGTGATAGGCATAAACTAGGGGACAGAATTTGAGGTAATAGTGTCTGAGGATCTCAAAGTGGCAAAACAATGTGAAAAGATGGTGGCTAAATTCAGAAGGATGCTGGGTTGCATAAACAGGTGTTGATAATGCCCCATATAGGTCATTAGCGAGGTACTCACTTGGAGTAGTGTGCTCAGTTTTGGAGGCTATATCTCGCTAATGATATAAAAAAAGAATTAAAGAAGAGGAAACTGACCCAAATGGTACGAGGGTATGTGCCAAAAACCATACAAGAAGAGACTTGAATATGTATACCCAGAGGAAAGGAGGGACAGGAAAGATATGATACAGACCTTTAAATATTTGAAGGTCTGTATCATATCATTGTATTCATATATATTCATACTTCAAAAAAATACACACAGCAGGGATAATAGAGCATCAGTTACAACCCAAGGTAAAGGCACAGAGCAGACATAACCTTCACGGAGTGGCATTTACAACCAAAAGTAAAAGCACAGAGCAGGGATAACCTGCATGGAACAGCAATTACAACCCAAAGTAAAAAGCACAGAGCGGGCGTAACCTGCATGGAGCAGCAGTTACAACCCAAAGTAAAACACCTTACTATGTATCCTGCACTGTGATGACACATAAACTGTCTGTATCAGGAGCTCTTCAGTACTGTACCTAATTTGGACTCATTTTTAAGTGCCAAAATGCAGATCCTCTGACATCACCATACTGACCGAAAATGTAAAGTGTCAATAAGAGTGAGTATGACTGGGGTTATAAAGTTAATGGGCATTGGTTTGACTGGAAAGGTGAACCCTGTACATCCGATGAAGAAAGTCAGTGCGGAAGTTGCATGCTATCTGCCCAGGGCATGCAGACAGGGGCTCATATTTGTCACCTGTTAAACTGTGTCACAAATGTCAGCATTAAACTTGGAAAGCAAGCCAAACACATGCGCTCAGAAGTGGGCGCAAGTTTGGCATGTTCTCCCAGAGAAACAGGGTCATCTGAGGGAAATCTGACACTTTCCCTCAGATTATCCAGGCATTGGGGACCAAAATACCGCCCTGGGGCATGTGCAAGACGTTTAAGCCATCACAGACCCAGACGTAGAGACTGGAGCTCTGTTGGTTATGTAATTCTCTACGCGTTTCTGTGCGTCAGGCGCAGACAATATTAAAATTCCATTTTAATACGTGCAGCTCATTTGTTAATAATGTATAGTATGTATGTGTGCTTGCTTTGCCTTTGCCGTTTTCTGCATTTAGCCGGTCGGAACAGTCCCGAGGACGGCAAGGCAGAGCTGCGGCTTCCTTAGACTGCAAAGAGCTCGTTCGTTGCATGTGCGGTGAGGCGCGAGGACGGGGAACGATTTACAGTGAGAAGTAGAGATCAGCTAGCCCAGGGAACGTCAGAGGGGCTGTAGAACGGAAGCGGAGCATGAAAGAAGGGAAACGCCAGGCACCGACCTAGGACGATATCCAGCGAAGCTACGCCAGTGGACACCAGCAGCTGCCCGTTCCGCACCGACGCCTTAGTGCCCGGAATAACGGCCAAACCACCGCTTGCTCTTCTGCGGAAGCTGCCGACGACAGACATCTTCCTGATGGTGGAGAATTGTGGGAGCGCGAGCGGCCCGACCAATGGGAGGCGCACTTCGTGCTGGAGCGGCCAATCGGCACACGCGTTAGTACGGCGAGCGGTGCGACTGCGTTCCCGGACAGCGAGGGAGGGACCCGGCCGGCCGGCGCCTTGTTGCCTTTCTACTGCCTGAGTCTTTGCTGGGAAGCAGGTAAAAGTACAGTTTTCTTCCTTTTCTGTCATTTTTAGAATCAGTTAACCGCCTTTATGAGGGATTCATCCAAGGTAATGCACAGCGGGTCTTCCTTGCCAAAGACTACATACATGGTGGTAGCAATATAACAATCATAAAATGACCCACATGTCAGTGTAATTGACAAATCGGTGAGTTAGACTCGGGACAAGCAAACTATCTCATGGTATACAGGGTGCCAGGTCACCATGGCGATTAGAAATTACTTTCTGGCGCCAGGATATCATTGTCTTCTATAGGGTTGCCAACATTTTTCACCGAGAAAAACCCGACACCTGTGGCTCGCCATGCCCCACCCATTCTCCTCCCCTAGTCCCACCCCTGCCCCAACCCCAGTCCCACCCATGCTGCACCCCCAGCCCCACCCACAAAAATTACCGAGGATAAGTGTAGGCTAACTCACTTGGTCAGATAATAATTAAACTGGGAACCCCGAAAGCCAAACATGAAATGTACAGCACTGGAGAAATAAAACTATAAAGTAATTTCCTCTTGCACTAAACAAAAACGCAAAGATGTTAGCAATACACACTTCCCAGACCAGACATATTCCAGTTAACAAATTCAAAATAAAAAATATTTTTCTACCTTCTGTTTGGGCATTTTATTTTTCAGTTGCAATTGCTCCAGTCACTTTCTTCTGGTTTCTTCGTGTCTTCTGCGAGCTATCCATTTGTCCTTTCTTCTCTTTTAGATGTTTTACATTCTCTCTCCTTATCTGCTTTAACATACTGATCGTTTTGAAGTAGCGAAGCGCACGCAACGAATACACCAGGAGTCTATTTACTAGAATTCAAACCAGTTTATTTGTGCACAGTCTCAGACACTTGTCACATTCAAAATGGTCTGAGCATGGCATTCAGTAAAACAACAGCATTTATAGCTTTCTTCATCAGTTCTATACAGGCAAACTCCTGATTGGTCCCGGTGGCCCCCTCATCCCCCCCCCCCATCCAATGGAGATTTCTGACTGGGCCCACACCGCTCTCCCCCTGCTCTCAGGCCTTCCTAGCCATGGCTCAGTATCTAGACATAACATATTCTGCTTTGCTTTTTGCTTACAAGGTCACTCTGCAGTACAGAAGCTGTGTGAAAAGCAGGATACTGAAATACATCTGTGAATAACATAACAAACTCAATGGAAAGGTTTTGCATTCTTATCAAAGCAGCTTGAAGCAGATTTCTATTTTCTCTGGCTTTCAGCTCTGCTCAGCTATAATATTCTAAAGTGGGGGTTGGGGATTCAGGCCTAACCTACAGGCTTTCTGTTACATAACATACATTTACAGGCTATTCTAGGCCATAGCCTATCACATTCCCCCCTTTGATTATTCTCACCCGCAAGTGAGAAAGGGTGAGAATTGAATCACATATGGTACTCTACACTAGGGTGGAGGGATCACTTTGTGGTATAGGGTTAGGGTAGTAATGCCACATTGCTAGTATCTGTGAATCTGCCTTGCGTTCAACAATTCTATCAATGGTTGAGTGCAGCATACGCAAGCATAAGGGGAGGAAACATGGGATACATAAGCAAATAGCCACAATCAAGAATACTATCAATACAAGTGTCTTCAGGCCGCCCATACCTGAAAACCACGAACCAAACCAGCCATCAAGTTGCAAGCCATGCCAGGTTTGGACTGGGACATAAGTTTGTTTTCTCATGTGATTGGCTATCTCTTCTACAACTTGCCCTTCATTATCAATTTGCAAACAACAGTTAGTTAAATTAAGCTTGCCACATACGCCTCCTTCAGCTGCAAGCAGATAATCTAATGCTAAGCGGTTCTGGTAAATGGCTGTACGCATCTGTGTGGCTTGTTTGGCTAACAAGGTTAGTGCTCTACTAGTTTCATTGGTTATAATTTCAACAACAGCTTGCAAACATATAATACGGTCCAACATATACACAGGAGTGCGGTAGCCCCAAGAACCATCTTGTGCCCAGGTAGCAGGTCCATAGTAAGAAACAATTTTCTCTGGTGGCCATTCTTCAGAGGTTGCATCCCATTTGTCCCACTGGCCGATTTTGAGAGCCTCTCGCTTCTGTCGGCTTTTGTATACAGGAAATCCCAATTGTTCTCCGTGGGAAAGGGGCAAAAGGAAGAAAGATGGTCGTATAGTTCCTAGAACACACGCTCCTCCCCAATTGGCAGGGAGTTTAGCATATGCTCGAGTGCCACAAATCCAATAAAGTCCAGGTGGAGCTTGCCAGGTGCTATGCGTAGCCAGATTTGTCCATATCCTGGCCAAGTGAGGAAAGACGATCAAAGGATTAGAAGGTTCCGGAGTATTGGCACCTGACCACCAAGATGTCTTCTCAGTAGTAGCATTGTAATATTTCTGGTTCAAACAAACCAACTGTCCTACTAATGCTGTCAAATGTGGTCCCGCTCGTACAAAACATAGTTTACCCACTATGGAGTGGGCGAGGACCCATTCATTGGTAGTGTTATGAACATCAGTCTGGTTATATGGTACGGAATAGTTCAGTTCTTGCGCTTCCCAAGGCCATTGGTCTCCCATCTGAGTTCCTCCACAAAAGAGACAGTCTGAGACATGGAGGCTGGAGGCCACAGCTCCAGCTAGTTCGATGAACAAATTCTGCGAAGCGTGGGGAACTACAAATTCTGCCTTCATGGCCTCGTGGAAGGTATGATGTATGCGATAAGGTGAAGAAACATGAGTCTTTACATTCAGTTGGATGAATACGATGGTTCCAGGATCAGTTCCACCTCCTGCTATGCGCAGGCCAAATCGAAATCCTTGCTTCCATTGACTGGGGTCGGAGATCTGGAGTCGTAGGGGATTGCATGTACTTTTCTTGCACTTGTTGGGTTCTAGGTAGGGGTAATCTTTCCAGTATAGCTTTACGATTATTTCCAGTTTGTCCTGTTGGGCCACCAGACCAGGTAGCATAGTACACACAGTCCCACTTCGGACAGTAGTAGTCTGCTTCTGATGATTTGCTATACGTTGTTGGGGAGTGTGTTCCAGTGCACATTCCCCATCTGTACGCACCTTCAGGACACACATATTTCTCATCATAATAGTAGGCTTGTTCCCATGATCCGCACCTGTAGTAATTATTTCTGTTAATTAAGTCACAAGCATCAAAATACAGGTACGCAGGTTGGGTGGGATCAGAGATTTGACTTGTAGCGTTGACGAGGGCTCCATCTTCATCATTCCATCTCAGTTCCAGGACATAGTAAGATGGATTCTGTCGAGGTCTGAAACAAGTACGTGTCTTTCCCTTTGTACAGACGTTCAGTTCTGTACCATTATAGATACACTGGCTGAGTATGCCAGTACAAGTATAGTAAGAGTGATAAAGCAGAGTCTGAGTGACTTGCATTCCAGTTCGGGTGGTAGTTATACAGGCTGCACAAGGGGGCAAGGCAAGAAGGGTTCTCAAGTGTCCCAGGGCTACCGCAAGAATGAAACAACAATTAGTAAGCCTCATGATCATAGTCTCTAATAATTGATGAGGTAGGTAATGGTTGATTGAGGTAGATAGATAATGGTTGATAGAGCCTGCAATGTGGATACTGCAAAATTGAAGGATGGCTCTTTCTTTGATGTCCAGGAGTGGGTTAGCAAAGTCTTATGATGATGGAACTTGTCTTCGCAGTGTGAGTCACAGTGGTGATGCAGGATTAGCAATCGAGGTCCAGGGGTGACTCCCAGGAACTGCTGCTGGCTTTACTCGACTGTGGTGGATCCAGGAGTCGATTTCTGCCACTTTGATTGCCGTTGGGGTTGACAACAAGACGATATATGGCCCTTTCCAATGAGGCGCCAACGGTGTCTTCTTCCACTCTTTTACCCACACCAAGGCTCCAGGCTTGAAAGGATGCAAGGGCTCTGTTAGATTGATAGGCAACTGGTCTTGTATCCAGGTATGAAGGCCCTGTAAAACAGAACTTAGAGCCAACAATTCTTGCCTAGTGATTACTGATCCAATTTGATTCATATCCCCCCTTATCCCCTGAATTATGGGCGGGGGCCTCCCATACAAAATCTCAAATGGGGATACTCCTAAGGGCGTGGTGGAGGCTGAACGTATCCGGAAAAGGGCCATGGGGAGAGCTTGGGGCCATTTCAGGTGGGCTTCTTGACAGAGCTTAGATAACTGAGACTTCAGGGTTCGGTTCATTCTCTCTACTTTCCCTGAACTCTGGGGTCTATAAGCTGTGTGTAACTTCCATTGTATTTGCAGGGCATGGGCTAGCTGCTGGGTTACTTGTGACACAAAAGAGGGCCAATTGTCGGACCTCATGGTCAAAGGTATTCCGAACCGGGGGATGATCTCATGGAGCAAGGCTTTGGTGACTTCCCTGGCCTTCTCAGTTCTAGTGGGAAAAGCTTCCACCCATCCAGAAAAGGTACAGATAAGGACTAACAAGTAGCGATATCCATTCGCTCGTGGCATTTCTGCAAAGTCTATTTGAATATTCCCCATGGGGGTAACTCCTACTGACTGAACTCTTGGGGGTGGGACAGGACCTTGTCGGGCATTGTTCTTGGCACAAGTCACACATCTTCGGGCTACTGAGGTGGTCAGAGGTCCCAGCAACGAGATATAAAAGTATGGTTTTAGAGCGTCTGCCATTTTGGTTTTTCCATAGTGTGTGGCTTGATGAAAGGCTTGGACAAAGGCAGGGCCTAGGGCTTCGGGAATCACGGTCATGCCAGGGGGTGAGCTCCCTTCAGGCGGTGGCAACACTATCCATCCAGTTTCCGATAGTTGCCCCCCCCCCTCGTGTCGACAATAATGGTCCATCTCTGTCTGGGTATATCTGGGTTTCCATGCACTAAGAGGTACTGGAAATATGGCTGCTTGAATTGTTACACTAGGGGTAGTGATTTGTCCAGCAATAGCTGCTTCTTGGGCTGTGGCATCGACAAATCTATTTCCTCGGGACACTTCTCCATCTCCAGTTTGATGGCCCCGACAATGCATTACAGCAACGCGTTTGGGGGCCCATACTGCTTCCAATAAAGTCAATATTTCTGGGCCATACTTGACAGACTTGCCTCCTGAGGTGATTAATCCATGCTCCTTGTACAGGGCTCCATGGGCATGTAATGTTGTAAAAGCATATTTGGAGTCTGTGTAGACGTTCAGGCTGATTCCTGTTCCAAGTTTGAGTGCGTGTGTGAGGGCTATCAATTCAGCCTTCTGTGCTGAGGTTCCTGGGGCCAGGGCTGACGATTCTACTACCATGTCCAGGGTCACCACTGCATAACCAGCACATCGCTGTCCTTCGACTATGAGGCAACTTCCATCCACGAAGAAAGTTCTGTCTGGGTAGTCCAAAGGGATATCAGCTAAGTCTGGGCGACTTGAATATAGAGTGTCCATTACTTCCAAGCAATCATGGTCAGGAGGGCCTGGACCGGTTGGCAATAGGGTAGCTGGGTTCAGAGTTTGGCTGACACTCAGTTGCAATCGAGGATTCTCACATAGCATGCTTTGATATTTCAACATTCGAGCGTTAGTGAGCCAATGGTTTCCTTTGTGTTCCATCAGGGTTAAGACAGAATGTGGTACGGTGACTTGAAGCTCTTGTCCTAGGGTGAGCTTGTCCGCTTCACTCACCAAGAGGGCTGTGGCTGCTACAGCTCTCAGACAAGGTGGCCATCCTTTGGCAACAGGATCCAATTGTTTTGACAGGTAGGCTACAGGTCGCTGCCAAGAACCAAGAGGCTGAGTCAAGACTCCCAATGCGTTTCCACTTGACTCATGGACATATAGGCGAAAGGGTTTCTGCACATCTGGTAGTCCCAAAGCCGGGGACGACATCAACGCTGTTTTTAGGGATTTGAATGCTTTATCTTGTTCTGGGCCCCATTCCAAGGGGGATCGTTCTGCTCCCTTTGTGACTTGGTACAAGGGTTTTGCCATGAGCGCAAAATTTGGTATCCATATGCGGCAATAGCCTGCAGCTCCCAGGAAAGCCCGCACCTGCTTTCTGGTGGTGGGGGTTGGGATGCGGCATACTGCTTCCTTTCGTTCAAGTCCTAATTTCCGGGTTCCTTTGGATAGATGGAACCCTAAGTATTTCACTTCTGTCTGACACAGTTGCGCCTTGGCTCTCGAGACCTTGTATCCAGCTTCATTCAGGAGGTGCAAGAGATCACTGGTAGCTTGCACACAATCAGTTTCGTTGTTGGTGGCTATAAGCAAGTCATCTACATACTGGAGTAAGATTCGTTTTCCCGGAGTCACAGGGTAACTCGACAGATCTTGACTGAGGGCTGCACTGAAGATAGTGGGTGAATTCTTGAATCCTTGTGGTAATCGAGTCCAAGTGAGTTGTCCTCGTCGTCCTGTGGTAGGGTTTTCCCATTCAAATGCAAACAAAAGCTGACTGGCAGATGCCAGGCGTATACAGAAAAAGGCATCCTTTAAGTCCAAAACAGTGAAATGTGTGGCTTCTGCTGGAATCAGTCCCAGGAGGGTGTAAGGATTTGGTACTACTGGATGTATGGTTTCAACTGCACTGTTCACTCGACGTAGATCCTGCACTGGGTGGTAGTCACCTGTCCCAGGCTTCTTGATTGGGAGAAGGGGGGTGTTCCAGGGTGATTGGCATTCTCTAAGGAGTCCATACTGCAGTAGTTTCTTCAGGTGGCGATGTATACCTTCAATTGCTGGTCGTGGGAGGGGATACTGACGCACATGCACTGGTTCTGCTCCTGGCTTAAGGGTGACAAGCACAGGAGCTATATTCTTTGCTAGGCCAGGTGGATTATTCTCTGCCCATACTCCAGGCGGGGCTGCAATGCTGGTAGGTATACAGGAGCTTGTTGCTTTGGATGTAGGTAAATAGAACCGCCATTCTTCTTCTTGGGGGACAGCTAACACCATCAGGCTAGCAGGTTTTGAATTTATAGTCATTTCCATTTTTCCCCCTTCAACGAAGGATATCTGTGCCTGAAGCTTTGCAAGCATGTCTCGGCCCAAAAGGGGAACTGGGCATTCAGGCATATACAGGAACTGGTCTGTTATCGTCTGTCCCCCTAGTTCACAGGCGCGGTTTTGCAGAAAAGGTCTTGTGGTTCTAGTTCCAGTAGCTCCCACAATTGTGACAGATCGAGAGGACACAAAACCACAGGTTTAGCTACTACTGAATGCTCGGCCCCTGTGTCTACCATAAAGTCCATATGCTGGTCTCCATTCGTTAATTTGACCATAGGCTCCTGGAGACCTAGGACGAACTTGGAGCCTGGTCTGGCCTAGTCCTCATCCATAAAATTGTTCTCGGCGGTTGCCACTCCCGCTATGGCAGTCTCTTCTCGCTGTTGAAACTGCGCGCGCTGCATCCCCCCTCGCTTCTGGAATCGCCCCCCCCCCCCCGCTCTCCTAGCGCTCCCGCCTCCCCTCCAGGGGGTGGAGCTAATGTTCGGGCACTCGTTCTTCCAATGTCCTTCTTCCTTACAATAGGCGCACTGGTTCGCACCTAAGGGGGGCCGAGCACCTCCCCGGCCCCTTCCCCATCCTCTGGCTCTTCTATTAGGATATCCTCCTCCGCGTCCTTCCACTAGTGCTGCAGCGAGCAGATCTGCTTTCTTCTTCATCTTTCGTTCACTTTCCCGTTGGCATTCTTGATCACGATTCACAAATACCTTTTGTGCGACTTCCATTAACTGTGTTGAGTTCATGCCCGCAAATCCCTCTAATTTCTGCAGTTTTCGTTTTATGTCTCCCTGGGACTGACTCACAAAAGCGGCGTTCACCATACGTAAATTCTCCTGGGCTGCTGGGTCATAGGGGGTGTAAAGTCTATAGGCTTCAGTTAATCGTTCATAGAAAGCAGCAGGACTTTCATCTGGGCATTGAAGAACGTCCGCTACTTTCCCAATATTCATGGCTCTCTGCCCTCCCTTCTTTAGGCCCTGCAGTAAGGCATGGCGGAACCGGGTGAGGGCCTTCTCTCCATCATCACTATTTGGGTCCCATCCGGGATCTTCATTTGGGAAATCCACAGCTGCTGCCTGTTGGGGGTTTAGGTCTCTCCTGCCTTCAGAGTTCTCTTCCAACCATCTAGTGGTTGCTTGCACTATCCGTGCCCGCTCTTCAGTAGTAAAGAGGGTAGCCAAGAGCTGGCGACAGTCAGACCAGGTGGGCTGGCGGGTTTGCATAATACTGGACATTAACTCTGTCAAATCTTGGGGCTTTTCAGTATAGGAGGCATAATGCGTTTTTCAGTTCAATAAATCTGTTGTGGTGAAAGGCACATAAACTAGACTGGTCGGTCCGACCACAACCTGACCATCTGCATTTTGTGACATGGTGGGTCCCTCCAGCCCTTTAGAAAGAGCCAAAAAGGAAGAACTAGAAGCAGTGCTGGGTGGTAAACAAAAGCACATGGCTTGCAGTCGCCACGGAAACCAGACACAAGGGGGAGAAACACGCCCTTGCTGCTAGTTAGCTCAAGAGTCACGAGCTGAATTAGAGCACCTGCTAGGAGGAGGAGTCAGGCACTGCCCTAGAAGTCAGACACATAAAGAGGCCTCAGTAGAGAGGAAGGGGTGGTCAGTAGGAGCTCCACAAAAAGCTCCATCACAAGCTCAGCTGGGAGTTCAGCTACAAGGCCAGCCAAGGGTTCCGGTAAGAGGCCAGCCAAGTGAGCAGTTAGCAGATCAGCTAACAGACCAAGAGGAGGACCGGGGAGGAGTCCGAGTTCCAGGCCAAGGCAGAGCTACAGGCAGAGTCCCAGTCTAGAACCGGGGGAGAGAAACCGTGGCACGCCTAACGGAACGCTCAGTAAGGCAGAGAAAAAGCCCAGAACCAGAGCCAAGTTTAAGGGCAGAGAGAGAGCCATTTATAAAGCTTTATTCCAGAGAAGAAGGTAGTAGAAGCAGGCCCGACTGTCGGCAGTATTGTAAGAATAACCAGGAGAAGAGAAAGCCAGGAAGGCAATTCCAACACTCATTTTTCAAACCAGGTTTTGAACCCACACCTGTTTCAAAGAAAACAGTCTGCAAGCAGGCAAAGAGGTAAGCCCAAAGACTGGGTTTTAAATAGGGCTGTTAATAACCAGTGTGAGTGGAGTGGAGGAGTGGCCTAGTGGTTGGGGCAAGGTACTTCAGGCCGGAAGGTCGGGGGTTCAAATCCCACTAGAGGACAGCAACCTTGGGCTGGAAGGACTGGGGTTTCTAGTCCCACAGGTGCTCCTTGTGGTCTTGGGCAAGCCACTTAACCCTCCATAGCCCATGTTCCCTGTAAAATAGTTATCTCCAAGTTCAATGCCCTGTTCAATGTAATTTCAGTTTGTTCAATGTAAACCGCACTGATGCAGAATAGCGCGGTATATAAGAGAATGTAAATAAATAAATAAAATAAATAAAAATAAATATTAGTTATCCAGAAGGTTGGGACTGTGTTTATAATACCTGCACTGATAATGACCATTTGCAGCAATACCTGATTCAGGAATATGATATAAAGCCTAAGATAGAGAGGAGGGGCGTGGCCCCAGAAACAACATTACCAACATTCTTACCTAACTCCCATGAGGATCTAATGGAAACGGAGCCAGGGCTAGGAAATGTATCCAAAGAATTGATGGCTTGTACGATTACAAGGTCAGATGAAATATATTCCCTGCGCTGAATTTAAGCATTGCAGAAAACTGCAGAAGTTTAAGATAAAAGCACAGAGCTGTGAGGAACCGAACTGTTTTACTCTAATTGCTGGGAAGCAAATGTTTGTTGCTGAAGTAAGCTATTTCTGTTGGAGACTTTTATTTTGTCCTTTACCAGAAGTATATGGTTTTGTTACCTTTGTTTTCCACGCTGAAATCCGCCCGGAAGGGAAATAAATCCTGTTTGCTGAAAACCACTTTGAGTCCACACTACTCTTCATTGGACAGTGAAAAACTACATTTCCCAGGGGGCTTTGCCTCATGAAAAAGTCAAGTAGCTGTTCAGGAAGGATATCAGGTCGCTTAAGCCCTACATGCTTTTGCTGGGGGGCACTATAGGCGCAGTTACAAGTTACAGTGAAAAGGAGAAGCAGCTTCTAAGGCCTCAATTGCACAATGGGTAAAGCAGGCAGTTGGGGCGGCGTATGCTGCGCATGGTAGGAGTCCTCCTCAAGGTCTTAAAGCTCACTCCATTCGTAGTCAAGCAATGTCTTGGGCGGAGTACGCTTTAGTTCCGCCTGTGGATATTTGTCGAGCAGCGACATGGTCCTCGTTGCATACCTTTGCACGGCACTACCGGCTGGATGTGCAGGCTAGAGGTGATGCAAAGGTGGGGGCTTTGGCGGTCTTAGCGGGACTGATGGGGCCCTCCCAGTGTTAGGTACTGCTTTGGTACATCCCTACATTCCCTGGACTGGCCTGAAGAGACGAATAGGAAGGAGAAATTAGACTTTACCTGCTAATTGTCTTTCCTTGAGTTCTCTCCAGGCCAGTCCAGGGCCCACCCTTTGGAGTACGATATATTCTCAGAGGGGGTGGTGGACCCTACAGGTTTAGGAGGTGTCGCTAAGAGGACAGATATTGAATGGATTTTTTGTAAAAGGAGGTTAGCAAGCGGGCGTCCGGTTGTTCATGTTGTATGAAGGACGGCTCTGCCTTCTGTGTTCCCTTCTTGAGGGGGAGGGAAATTAGGGGTTCTACTGGGGTGTACATTAACAAGAAAAAAAAAGGGAAAGCAAATTATGAAGAGAATGGGGTTCAAGAGAGGAGTTGAACAACGGTTAATGAATTCAGAAGTCTTAGGGGCTTGTTTACAAAGCTGCGGTAGCGGTTCACGATCGTTATCGGAGCCGCGGCCCCATTGATTTCAATGGGGCCGCGGCTCCGATAATGATTGCGAACCGCTACCGCGGCTTTGTAAACAAGCCCCTTAGTGTTAGTGGTTAGGTCACTTTGGTTAATGAGTTTATCTTTCAAGTTTGTGTTCTAGCTGCTTTGTCAATATGAGACTAGGCTTCTGGCACTAGAGGGAGCTGTATAAGGTGTCAGCAAGACTCAGTTTGTTTCAGTCCTCAGCTGCTGGAGGGGGCTGACTACCCTACATTCCCTGGACTGGCCTGGAGAGAACTCAAGGAAAGACAATTAGCAGGTAAGGTCTAATTTCTCCTTCTTTTATACAGTGGGGAGGATAGAGGAGGGGTGGGTTATGTAATGGGACTGAAGTGTTTGTTGAATAGATGAGTCTTGCAAGGTTTCCTAAATGTAGACAGTTTGTCGATCGGAGGATTCTGGGTAGAGAGTTCCAGAGGGATGGTGCATACAATTCGAATGCTCTGTTGCAGGCATACTGGGTACTTTCGGTTTTTCCTTGTGGTATGCTTAACAAGTTTGTGGTGGTTTTTTTGCCTTTTTGTCCTGCAAGGGTTGGTGGCATTCAAGAGTGATTGTAGCTGACATGAGGATTGATTGTCATTATTGGCAGAAGAAACAAGCTGCTAATTCGTATATAAATCCCAGTGCAGAAAATGGGACCGGGGTAAATAATGCACATGAATACATTTTACTCTCTGGTGTTAGAGATGATCCTAATGTAGCTCGAGGTCAGTTACATTCAGGTACTACTGAAAAGGTGTGAGCTAAATCCAAATAAGTAAATAAAGTGTGGTGTTTGTTTTATCCAAACATTTCAATAACCTGCTTTCTCCATGGATAAGCAGGCTGAGTCAGCCACGCATAGGTGCCGTCATCTGACGGCGCCTGGAGCAGAGTAGCTCTCCCATAGCCCAGAGGAGCAGTTGGAAGAACCCCTCTGAGTGTGCTCCAAACCCCTCAATCCCTGGCACATCCCACTTCCTGCCTCAGTTTTATCTATCTGTCTTTAACATAGGATGGACCTTCTAGCTCTCCTGCAACATTTTCCTCCAACTACAAAAAAAAAAGCCTGAAACCCAAAAGCTGGAGATGGACAAACCTGGCTTCAATAAGTGCCCGGGCTGCTACAGGAAGATGAATGCTATGGACTTATGATCACTGCCCCCGATGCTTTGGACCCTCTCACCACACGGAGTCCTGCATCCACTGTGGCAAGATGTCTCCAAGGACCACGAGGCACAGGGAGTATGCACTTGGGGACTTACTTGCTGAGTCCTCTTTAGACCTGAGTCCTCCACCCAGGACCAAGGCTTCCTGAACTTCCAAGGGATAAAAAAAGGTAAAAAGCCCCGCCCCCACCCCCACAAGGCTGAGGGGCTCAGAATGGCCCCAATCACAACTGTAGCCGACAACTCGATGTCTGGAGGAAGCGCCAGCCCCAGCCCCAGCAAGGCCTTACCAGCAGGCCCTACTCCTTCTCCAGAGGCTCTGACCCAGAGGCCTGCCATGACACTGTCAGACACAGCCTGCCACTCCGGCTCTGCTTCCATCTTCCCTGCGGCACCCCCACCCCGGTCAGCTTTGGGAACCTGCGTTCCAGCTGACGCTGCTCCGATGAGCATCAGGAACACAGGGAGAGGAGCTGCACCGACAGCTATACCCACGAAGGCCACCAGGAAAGCAGACAGCAGCACCGTGTCAACAGCTCCTCCCATGACGACCACCAGGGAGAAAGAAGCAATGCATAGCACCGTTCTGAGAGCCATGAGCACCACAGTGCAGAGAGAGAACATCAATTGATGCCACTCAACCCACCACCCCCTGCTAGCTGCAGCAGTCAGGATTCACCCACGGAGGCTGGACCAGCTACTGAAGATATGTCCCCTCCTCCTCCTCCTCCTCAGAGAGAGAGGGGGCCTGGCCCAGCTTTTTGCAGTTCTTTCAAGATGCACAGAGTTGGAGCCAGCAACCTACCTGGCTCCACAATTCAGTCAGTGCTTGGCCAGGGGCCCCCGCTCTGCCTCTTATCGCTTCTGCCTCGGAATCAGTGCCCCCTCCAAAGCACCTCCACTTGAATCTCCTGGGAAAACCCATGTCACAGCATCTCTACATGGCAGCCCCACATGCTCTCCCGTTTGCACCACTGTCCGCCCGCCCAGCCCCCATCAGGAGGGAAAAAGCCACTCCACCGCTGCACTCCCTGTTGCCTATTTTCTCATCAGTTTTCCTGCACTTCGAGGAGGAAGGGGAGCTCTTTGACTCCAGCCTCATGTGGGCCTTTGACTCCAATGGGACCTGCTCCCCAGTCTCACTGTCATCCTTGGGCATCCTTCAGATGCCTCACCATCACCATCTCCACCCCCACCGGTCTCACCTACAGACCTCACTTATCCAGAATTCCTCCAGAGACTCTTCGCAGCTGGGGCTCTCACCAAAGGATATGCCAGATCCCAGGAACGAGGTCCTAGGCCTCCTCAAGTATTTAAATGTGCCGAAGGCCATGGTGGCAGCCCCTGTCCACAAGGTCCTTGACTGCAAGGAGAAACTCTGGCAAACACCCTTCTCCAGGACCACCACTACCACCAAGAACCTTGACTTAAAGTACCAAGTCCAGGCTGCTCCCAGCTTCGACAGATCATAGCTGCCACACCACTCTTATTATTGAATCCGCCATGAAGAGCAACAAAAGCTCATGACAGCACTTCAGTGTCCCCCCCCCCTCCCCTGGGTAAGGACCAGAAAACCCTTGATACCACAGGCTGGAAGGCCTTCCATGGTGATATGCTGAATGCTTGGATCGCCACTCACCAGTTTCAGATCTCCCTGCATCACGACATGCTGCTGGGCAAAGCCAAAGAAGCTGTGGTCTCACTTTCACCAGAGATGAAAAAATCTCCCGGAGCCCCTTCTCCAGGACCTCAGAAAATGTGGGAAGCACCTCGTCCTCTCAGCCTTTGATTCTTTTGAGACTGCCTCCCACATGGTGGAAGCATCCATTACGGCTTGTTGCCTGGCCTGGCTCGCCTCAGGTCTCCATGATGACACCCATGAATTACTGGCAGATGCCGCCTGTACAGGAGAGAACCTATTTGGAGACAGTCAGAGACAGTCAATACCATGAAGAACGACTGCAATACCCTTCAGACCCTCTCCAACGAGAGGTTAAAACGGCCCTGGACAGTGAAATGCCATGGGTCACAACCGCACAAGCCCTACTACTCACACCAGTATGGGAACTACTCCAAGGAACAATTGCAACACCACACATCTCAGCGCTACCAAGGATCCTATCAGCACAGACCATGTCAGAGAGGGAGAAAACAGCAGAAGACTCAGCGCACCTGCCCCAAACCCACTCCTGGTTTTTGACTACGCTCCAGCGGACCTGCTGCCAGTTGGGGGCTGCCTCATCCACTTTGTGGAGGCATGGACACACATCACTATGGATTAATAGGCCTTAGGTATCATTAGGCTGGGGCTATCACATTCATTTCTAAACCAAGCCCCCCCCCCCCAACAACCCCTTCCACCTCCAGGACACATAAATAGCTGGCCCCCCTCCTCCTCGGGGAGATCAGCACTCTCCTAAGGATGAATGGGATAGAGCAGGTGCCCCCTGCAGAGGTCAACCAAGGCTTTTACTCCTGCTACTTTCTGGTCCACAAAAAGACCTCCGGGCTGGCACCCAATCTTGGACCTCCACCGGCTCAACAAGTGCGTACACAGGGAAAAGTTCAAGATGCATTCCTTGGGTACTATACTCCTGCTCATACAGAACAATGACTGGCTGGCATCACTGGACCTATAAGATGCTTACACATACATCCTAATTCACCTATGCCAAAAGAGGCACCTGTGTTTTTTGTTTCTCAGCCAGCATTAGCAGTACCAGGTTCTCCCGTTCGACCTGTCCTCTTTGCCCATAGTCTTCACCAAGTGCATCGCCATCGCAGTCACACATTTTCACATTTTTTTGTATAATGTTTCCCATTGTTAATTCCTGGTTATTTGCCCTGTTATATGTAAACTCATGACAGCTCGTTGCTCATGTGAGTATTTTCGTTCACTGTAAACCGCAGTGATGATAAATAGTGCGCTATAAAAGAAATGTAAATAAATAAATAAATAAAATAAAAATAGGGGAGCTGCATCTACCCCTACCTGGACGATTGGCTGATCACCACTCTGTTGAAGCATGAGGGCAAACCGCAGTTTACACCACAGTCTCTCCTCTGAGCCCTCTGTATCCTCATCAACCCAAGGAAGTTGCAAATGGACCCCTCCCAAGCACTGGAGTTCATTGGGGTCGCTATCCAGACCACCCTTTCTAGGGCATTCCTACTCCTTCCCCCCCTCCCCCCTGGAGGGAGACAGTAATCATCACCCTCGCACACCAGATCTCCTCTGTGGACAGAACCTCAGCCAAAACTTTGCTGCACCTCCTGGGCCATGTTCTGCACTCCAAATTTCGCATATGCCTGCTTCAATAGCACCTTGATCTGCAGACTAAACTGTGGCCAATCGCATGGTTTTTGTGTGTGTCCCTCTGCATCTCTCTCTCTCTCTCCTGTTCTGTATAATTTGGGGGTTCTTTTTCTGTGTGTTTTAATTTATGCTGTTTGCATTTATTGTAAATTGCTCTGTATGCCTGGCAAAGGGTGGTCTATCAAATACGAATAAACCATACACCACCTCTGGAGATCATGGAACAAGCATACTTAGCCACTATCTCACGCCATCCCGATAGACCAAGCCACCCACAGAGCACTCAGCTGGTAGACAGAACTGGAAAACTGCTATGACCACCTCAACCCGCTCTCAGCTTATCACGGGCACTTTCAAGTGTGCTTGGGGTTCCAACTTCCTCCATCTTCGCAGGGCCAGCTGAGGCATGCTGCCCCATCAACCTCCTGGAACTCAGAGCGATAGGGAACGCACTCTGTGCCTTCCGCTCTTGGATCTCGAATACTGCCATCCTCATTAAGACGGACAACCAAGTCGCTATGTTCTACATAAACAAGCAGAGGGCACGTGCTCACACCACCTGTGCAACCCTCCCCCTTGCAGACCACCTACCTGCTTGGGGACAACACCACCCTGGCTGACAGACTCAGATGACAGCTAGACCCCTACGAATGGTCCCTCAAGCCCTCCATCGCCTTGGGCCTCTTCCATAGCTGGGGCACCCCAACAGTGTTCCTCTTCACTTGCGAGATCAATACAAAATGTCCAAGCTTCTGCTTCATTAGTCCATCTCCACACAGACTCGAGTCAGACGCATTTGTGATGCACTGGGGAACCCAGCTCTGCTGCACATACCCGCCTATCATGCTCCTGGCAAAGACCTTGCAGATGATCATGCACGACCAAGCAAGCATCATCCTCATTGCACCCTACTGGCCAAGGCAAGCTTAGTTCCCGTTCCTCCAGCGCCCCTCCACTCGACCCCACATCAAGCTCTCAGAGCTTCCAGACCTCATCACACAGGAAAACGAGATCACACTCCACCCCATCCTGTGGGCTCTGGCCCTCACGGCATGGATGTTGAAAGGGTAACCTTGACCCCCCCCCCCCCCTTCACCTCTCGCAAGCTATCATGGAAGTCCTCCTTGCTGTCAGGTGCCCCACCACCAGACAGTTGTATGCTTCCAAGTGGGAAAGATTCTGAGCGTAGTTCGCTGCAACCCACTTCAACCCGTTTACCTGTCCTATCCCCTCCCTTCTTCAGTACTTCCTCAGCCTGTCTGACACTGGTCTGAAACCCACCTCCATCAGGGCACAGTGCAGTCGCCACCTACATGAGAGGAAGTCAGTCACGGTACACTCCTTTATCGCAAGATTCATCAGGGGCCTCATGCACTTCTATCCCCCAGTCTAGCAGCCAGCCATAGGATGGGACCTTAATGTGGTCCTTCAGCAACTCACAGGGCCCCCTTTGAACCACTGGAAAGTTCTGATCTGAAGTTCCTGACGTGGAAGACTCTTTTTGCCATCACCTCGGCCCGGCGCATCAGCAAATTGCAGACCCTCATTAACTACCTGTCTTACACACAGGTAGTCCAACCATGCAACCCTCAGAACGCACCCAAAGTTTCTCCAAAAGTAGTTTAGGCCTTCCACATCAACCAGGCCATCTTGCTCCCCAGCTTCTTTACTGAACCACAGGAGCGTCTCCTGCACACCCTGGACTGTGCCTGTGCCCTCCACATCTACATTGGTAGGACAAAATCCACCAGAGCAGCATCCCAGTTGTTTCTAGTGTATGATCCCAACAGGTGGGGCGCCCCGGTTTTGAAGCACACACTCTCTCACTGGATTTCAGACTGCATCGACTTCTGCTATGAACAGGTAGGCCTGCAACCCGCCGGTAGGGCCCACACTCACCAACTGCGAGCCATGGTGGCTACCTTTGCCAACCTCCACTCCTCATCTCCAGAGGATATCTGCAAGGTGGCCACCTGGGCCTCCATCCACACTTTTACCAAGCACTGCTGCCTGGATTGGGCCTTCCAGGATCCCGCCACCTTCAGACAGATTGTCCTCCTGGCAGTATGCCCTGCCCTGGCGGGGGTTGTGTCCACACAACTGGTGCAGTGCTCACACAGTGAGGTGGAAACGCTGGATAGCTGCTTGCCCTAGCTTTTCAGCCGAGCAAAGACTGTGACGGAAACAGACGGGATCCTGCCTCTAGCAGTACCAACCCGAACCACCACCCTTTTTGTCGTTGATGGTTGGCTTTACTGAATGCGGTTTTTTTTCACTTGTTTATTGCTTCTCTGTGGTGTTCACTGATTGTGTTTTTTCCACTTATGTTTTCTACGTTGATGACTGTTGTTCTGATGATCCATCTTAAATGGTTATGACCCCCGAGCCTTGTTCCATGTAATAAAGATGTTTTTCCTCTGCACCTTCCATGATCCACAGTGTCCTTTTTATCATGCCACTCTCTACGGAAATAATGGTGCAGCTCCATCCAACCACAGCTTTTCCCGGGGCTGTGAGGGGAGGGTTACACCCTGTGCCCCTGGTAGGTTCTTCAGCTCTCACACCCCCAGGCTCGGAGTCCACTATGCGTGGCTGACCCAGCCTTTGTCCATGGAGAAAGCGAGGTTACTTACCATAACGGGGGTTCCCCGTGGACAGCAGGGTGAGTCAACCATGCCAACCCACCTTCTGTCTCCTTTGGATGAACCTGCTGGACTTAGGGAAGGTCTGAGGCAGGAAGTGGGATGTGCCAGAGATGGAGGGGGTTGGAGCATGTTCAGAGGGGCTCTTCCAAAAAAAAAAAAAAATAGAGGTCCTCTGAGCTATGTGAGAGCTACTCCACTCCAGGAGCTGTCTGATGGCGACACCTTTGCGTGGCTGACTCATCCTGTTGTCAATGGAGAACCCCCATTACGGTAAGTAACCTCACTTTCTCTACTATTTTTGTCATTTTCACCACTAAACCTTTTTGTTTTAAACTCCAGGCATCTCTGAGGGATAGAACTGCTGGGCATTAGGGAGGTGTTAATGGAAGAATTCAGAGTGACAGATGGGGGAAGGGTGTAGGAAGAAACTGTTAAAGCATCTATCCATTAGCTGGATAAAGTTGCTTGCTTAGTTTGAGCCCAAAAAAGGGAAGAGTTACAGTAAGACGGCTGGACGTGAAAGCTGCAGTGCTGTATAGCTGAGGTTAGTTGCCTTTAGGAAGGAGTAATGATAGAGGGATGCTTCCCCCCCCCCCCTCACAGCTACTACTATATGAGTTTTTTTGTTTGATTGGGATGTAGCATGAATACCGTCAGTGCAGTAAAGAAGCATTAGTGACTCCATTTAAGAAGTTAATTTTATTATATTTGCTCACATACACTGAATGGGAGAAAGAAGAAATAATTGTTTTCCAAATGGAGAAATTTTATTCATACCTAATGATAATTTTCTTTCCTTGAATCCTGCTAGACCTGCCCAGAAAAGTAGGTTCTCCAAGGACAAGCAGGATGAGTCAGCCACACCTGGTGACGTCATCCGACGGCGCCGAGACGGAAGTACTCTCCATAGCTCAGAAGGGCTTTTCGCCCTTCTGAGCATGGGCCAACTGGCCCTGCCCCCTGTCCCGCCCCTAGCTAGCCAGTTTCAGTTCTTCCGCCTTGCCAGCAAGACGGACCTCTCCACTCTCCAACTGAAATACACATTATCCTTCTAGATTCCTAAGTTATATATCATCAGAAACATACAAATCCTCCTGATCCAGGATGAACCTTTTCTCCAGCGCAGAAGCAGAGGATTCGAAAAAGAATGGGCTTGAGAGGAAATCTTCCAGGCAGCAGTAGCCTAGAAGCAGAGGACTCTGAAAAGAATGGGCTTGAGAAGAAAGCCTCCGGTAGCCCACGGCAGCCCAGGACGTGCCTAAATAAGGCCTCCGTCCCCGGCCAGCCTGCTGCCTCTCTCCCCAGGTCGGCAGATACAACGGATCACGGAGAACGCAGCAGCCCAGGACGTGCCTAATTAAGGCCTCCGTCCCCGGCCAGCCTCCTGCCTCTCTCCCGTGGTCGGCAGAAACAACGGATCCCTAAATAAGGCCTCCGCCATGTGCTCACGCCCCTCTGCAGGATTGGTCTGTATTGTTCGGCACCCCAGCAGCGCCATTGGCTGGCGCCGTCGATCCTGTCCGTGGCGCCTTGGATGAGCATAGGGTCATGCTCACCCTCGGCCCCTTTGGCTGCCGCAGAGATGGCGCTGGAGCCTTCACCGCACCGAGAAACAGCGCCGGCCCGCCGGCGGCGCGGAGAGGAATCACCGACGGCCCCCCCGTGAGATTGATGTGCACGGCGCAGCCACTAATACTACAGTTTGCAGCAGTCCCTCCCTCCCTCCTTGCGGCACTCATCACGGTGGGGATCTCATTGTCTTGAGCGGAGGGGCAACAGGGAAGCCCTTTGCTCACCGGAACAGCAGTGTAGCAATGGTGAAGGCACCGACTGATGGTGCAGGGGTCATGGGTTCTATTCCCCTCTATGCCCAATGAATAAGACTGCTAAGGCACTACCTGCCCTAGCATTTGGAGCCCATCTTGGTCTCTCCCTTGCTCACGACTCCGTTGGCGCCGGCACGCCAGCCGTACCTGTGACTCTGCCTCGACTACGGGGGCAAGCAGAGAGTCAGGGACAAAATGTGCCGGGGAGGAGAGGCAGTGCGCTGCGTTGTGCGGCCCCTCCTCGCACGGCTCCAGGACCTAGCTGCCTCCAGCGGAACAGAGCGGCAGTCCAATGGTTAAGACACCGGCCGATGATGCAGGAGTCATGGGGCCAATCCCCACCCGCCTAATGAATAGGCTGGCTGAGGCATTAACTGTTATGGGTAATATTGCCTTAGCCCTCCTCCCTAAGTGCTCATTGATGCACTCCACGCTAAGTCCCTCCCTCGCATGGAAGTGTAAGTCTGACCCCAGTAGAAGTCAGAACTTCGCATCCACATGTCAAGGCAAACCCGGAGCTGGTGGGAGTGTCTGGCTGAGCTGATACAGCTACACTCCACTCTACTGTAACAGTTCCTTGTCCCACCACTGGGCTTGGGTGCTTGACAGAGCACTGGTGGTGCCTGTCCAGTCTCTCTCCAGATCCCCCATGCCGAGGAGGCTAAGCCAGTAGCCACTGACCGCTGACCTCCGTAGGCTCCCGGACTGTTACCAGTCTCTTGCGGCGCTTGCACGTAAATCCTAGTACTCACCAGCGTGTTACTCCTGTGGCCACAGTGGGGTGCAGTACACACAATCTGTGTGTTCAGGAGCATCCTTATGCTCGGCGTCCTTTATGTAAGCAGCGATGAGAAGCTGCGAGAATGTAAAGTGCTCGCCAGTGCCTGTAGGACCAGAAGGTCTCAGGTTCAAATCCCAGCAGGGGGCCCCTGCCAACCCAGTCCCCATACAAGGGTTAAGATCCCGACCAATGATGCAGGGATCAGGGGTCAATCCCCCACAGTGCCAAATGAACAGGTTTGGCTGAGGCATGCATACACTGAGGTGAAAAGCTGCTAGGTGCGATCTCCAACTCTCTCCCTGTCATTCTTCGGTCAGAGAGATCCATTGCATAGGAAATCGCTTTAAGGATCGAGTTCACTGTCCCCCCTTGGTGCCTATTGCTCTCTTGCAGCTTGCGCTGGTCGTTGACCCTAGCAACCTTGGTACTCCGTAAGCAGTGAGGCCAGAGGCAGTTCCTGATGTTCTTTCGGCCATCCCGAAAAATAAGTCTCCACGGTAGACCTGAATGGCACCGCCAGCTGGTTCTGCCCCCCACCCAGATCGGTCTACATGGGTACCTCCTGCCCAGAGTGCTATTAGCTAGCTGTCCTTACAACGAAGCCCACTCCTCGATTCGAGGCAGACCTGCTCCCCAACCCACTCCTCGTGAGGAGAGATGTAGCACTATGGTTATACATTGCTAAACCAGGAGTCACTAGTGATTCCCCAGTGTGGTTACTATTAAGGCTGTCTGAGGTTCACCCTTAGAACTATCCTGAGGAGCAGCAGCAGTAGCAAGTCACCGACTGAAAATTCTGCGACCCGATATGGCAGGGTGCAGTGCCAGTGGGCTTGCAGGCCCCCTCCTCAGTTCGCTACTGCTCCTACTCATGAATGGATCACCGCTTGTCCTCGGGCTAATGTATCAAGGACAGTGGCAAGGGGGCCTCATCCTCCCCTATCTGGATCACCGGTAATGGCCAACACAGCCGCCAAAGCCACAGCAAGTGACAGGACGCACTTCCCTGTGCTAGAACACTTCGGGTTCTTAGTCAATTACCCAAGGTCTCATCTCCAGCCAACCCAAAACATGGAGTTCTTAAGGGCAGCTGGACACCATCAAGACCAAGGTTTTCTTATTTGGGACAGAGCCCTGCATCTCCAGGCGCTTGCAGAGTGCACTCTAGGCACTTGCAGAGTGCACTGCCGCCCAGCATCTGCTCTTCTACTGGGACGTATAGCATCAAGGTAAACATCAACCCAGACGTCTTCCCATGCGGGAAGTGCAGTCGGCGCTCTGCTCTCAGTGGTCAGACCACAGGCTCCCTGCCACAGGATGATTGTCTCCAGTTCCCTAGCCTACAACAAATAGCACTCGGCTGCATCGACACCCTCCCGCATCTATGGGCTGGAACGCCCTTCCAGACACCTACACCGTGGGGGATTCCCGAAACGGTGCCTCCACATTGGTGGAAGGGGCCCATGGTGGTGACCTCTGCACTCAGGACAGCTGGGTGCCAGCGAAGAACGCCCAGCAAATGAACCCCAGAGCTCCAGGCTATGGCTCAAGCCCTCCGGCCTGCTTGCCAACAAGCTTCCCTTGCAGAAGGAAACACTGCACTACACAGGCCCCATCAGCGACATCTGTGGCCCTGAACCCAAGAGTCCTATGGCACCGAAACCAGGTCACTATGGCCCATAGTGCACGGTGACAGAGCCCTGCGGCACTAAACCCAGTTCTGTGGGCATGAGTGCAGGGTGGTGAGGTCGAAAACCGCTCATGGGACCACATTGCACATAAGATCACATATTCAATACCTGACTACTGGCCCGGCCGTAGTCTCACCCCTTCACAGAAAGGGAACAGGTTCCCTCTTCTCCACAAGAAGGACTCAAACCCACCCTTCCAGGCAGACCTCCGACTCGACTGCAAGAGTGGAGGAGTAGCCTTGTAGTAAGAGACATGGGTCCATTCCCCACGAAGACCCTTGGGCACTTGGACATGTCACATAAACCTTCTTTACTACCTGCAGGTAGGAACTCGCAACAGATCTCCTCTCCCATCGGTGGGCTGACCACAAAGCGCCCTGCCCACCTCGCGGGGAGCAGGAAGGGCAACTGTTTCATACAGTCAGAGCCAGGCCATCCGCACCTGCGTGCTTTGTTTCTCTCCTAACTTATTTATTTATTGATTTATTTAACATCTTTTATATACCGCACTATTTGTTGTCAGAGCGGTTACATATAACAAAGGTTGCACATTCAGAGGACAATGGGGCGCTTACATTATAACAGGAAACTTAAACTTGGTCTTGCCCTGAGTCGGGGAGGACTGGGCCCGACTGGGTTAGGTAGTTAGAATGGCGACTGGAGTTATGCACCTCTAGACAAGGACAGTAAGCTCCTCGATGAGGTTGCGAAGCGTCTTCATCTAAGAACCATGCTGGATGTCAGGATTGCGGCGCACCAGTCTCGTCCTCCACCATCTCCGCTCTACCCGTCCATCAGCTCCTCCGGGACAGCCCCAAAGACGCGGCAGACACCAGCATCCAAACACTCCTGCCCACACAAATTGGACTCTAGTATGTCGTTAAAATCATGCCTGGATTCGACAAGCAACAACCACCGTGGCAACACAGACAGTGTGCTCAGGAGCAGAAGGTCACAGGTTCAGTCCCAGCGGTGACTCCTGCCACCAATCCGTCATTGTTGAATCTGCCCTTCAGTCTCTCCTGCAAGGCTTACACAAGCTGCAGGGCCCGGTCAGAGCGGTCACGCTTACGCACCTCTGGAGCTCTTGCCCAGGATCAGTAAAAGGGCCCAACTCGTCCTTCATTAAACCTGACCAACCGGTCATGGTGTCGCCTATCGATTGAAATCCCGCATGCTCCGCCATAGGATGGAACGGTCATGGCCATATGCAGAGGCCCAAACTAGGCCAAAGGCAAGCACAGGACTTAACTGTGCCAAAGGATCCATCGACAACCTGTCAAGGATGCATCCACAACCTGTGTCCCATGCCTTGGCAGGGACACTTGCAAGCGGCATACCACATGGAATGCGTCGCCTAGCAGTCTTAAGGTCTAGGCTGCGACCCGGGCTCTCCTAACCAAGTCATGAACTTAGTCACGTCTCATGCCCGGGCCTTGCCGCACGCTTCCAGCGTTGATACTGTCGCTATCCCCGCACGCAGTGGGTAACTCACATTGAGGACCTGCTGGCATCTCTGCCGTTAGACCTTCTCGGCAGCTGCTCATCAGACCATAGACCCTCGCAACCAAGTGTGACGGCACATTCACACCCAGCGGCCACACGCGCAGTATTGCTATAAGCTCACTTCTCATGGGCGCACACCCATTAGCACTGCACACTGCGCATTGTCCGGTGCGCGTACACAGTGCATGTTGGCACATGGTGCACTGATGCCACCATCAGGTATTTAGGGCAAATCTTAAACTTCCAGCCCTGATATCGTGTCTCAGAACCTATATCGGCCTCCCCCTTTCCACCGCATCGCATTACAGCTTGGGAGGCACCAGGTGTGGCTGACTCATCCTGCTTGTCCTTGGAGAAAACGGAGTTACTTACCTGTAACAGGAGTTCTCCGAGGACAGCAGGATAAGTCAGCCACACATACCCGCCCTCCTCCCCTGGAAAAGGTCTCGGCCTCGGTCCAAGTACCCGCCTCCTAGCGGCTAAGGCTCAGCTAGTGACGAACTGGCTAGCTAGGGGCGGGACAGGGGGCAGGGCCAGTTGGCCCTTGCTCAGAAGGGCGAAAAGCCCTTCTGAGCTATGGAGAGTACTTCCGTCTCGGCGCCGTCGGATGACGTCACCAGGTGTGGCTGACTTATCCTGCTGTCCTCGGAGAACTCCTGTTACAGGTAAGTAACTCCGTTTTATGCCCCCTTGCCAGAAGGTGAAGGCAGACTTAAGCAACTTTAATAAATGCCATCAGTACTGGTTCAGCACTGAGAGACATCAATAAGACACTACACAAGCAGTAAGCAAACTGAAAAACTCAAACTCAATAATAATTAGTAAAAATAACAGGCAACTATCAGAACAAACAATTGTAATGTTTGGTTCTCTTATCATAGTGTAAATTCTATCAGGCTCACTACTACCACTATTATTACTACTATTACTAATTTGTATAGTGCTACAAGGCATATGCAGCATATAGATGTAAGACACAATCTCTGCTCATCAGAGCTTACAATCTAATCAAGATGAAAAAACATTGCAAAACGAGAGACTAGAGTTTGGTAAGATACACATAAGTAGTGGACAAGAGAATGAGGAACATCAGAATCCAAAAGCAGCCTCAAAGAGGTGGGTTTTTAGCTTGGATTTGAATAGGGCTAGAGAAGGAGCCTGACATACTGATGCAGGCAGTTTGTTCCAGGTATATGGAGCAGCAAGATGGAATGAATGAAGTGTGGAGTTGGCAGTGGCAGAGAAAGGCACTGGTAAGAGGGATCTGCCAGATCGGCCAGAGATAGTCAGTTTGCCCCTGTAAGCTGGTGTTAGCGGGCATTACAAAAGAATGTTTTAATGGAAGACACTTTCAGATAAGTAAATGGTTATGTTTACCCTGATGCAGAACTGGTATGAGTTTGAAACACGATGTGTTGGTTTTTAGAATTTTGTCATTGGCATGTTTGTCTTTTAAATATTGGATTCATTGAAATAAAGTAAAAAGGACCCTTGATAGAGCAAGCTTTGCATTAGCTGTTATCTTTGGTATAAAGGTCCAACAAAAAAATTGTGTTTTTTCTTGATAATATTGCAGACTGGCTGAGCTCACATAGATTAAATTTAAATCTCTCAAAAAGCGAGGCCGTATGGATCACTCAAGGAAGTCCTATACTTAAATTTATTTTTTTAAGCGTAATTGAGATATCCTTAACAAGTTGAAAAGTGTACAGTTGGAAACATAGAAACATGATAGCAGATAAAGACCATACGACCCATCCAGTCTGCCCTTCCATACCAATTACTAAGCTCTGCAGTCCCCTTTTTTTCCCTCTTTAGAGATCTTCTGTTTGTCCTGTGCTTTCTTGAATTCAGATACAGTCTTCCTTATCGTCCCTCCAGTCCAGTCCTGCACCTCTGGGTAGTGTACCTCTTCCAGCAGCTTGGAGGCTGAGCCTGTCATCTCTTTGATGACCCTAGAGTACATACATATGCAGCTGGCACCGCCCAACAGCCCCAGTATGCTCGGCCTCCAAGCAGCTGGAGGAGGTTGTGAGCCAGGGTGCTGGACTCGCAGAAAGGACAACTAAGGAGATAGGTTTAGCTAGAATTTCACTTTCAGTTAATTAGATTTTATTTTATTTTAGTTCAAATACTCTAGTGCTCTGTGCCTGAGCCTGTGGAGGTGCACTGTGCTGGAGATCCTGTTACATACCCGGGTACAGATTGAGGGCGTTCTTGGGGAGTGCCCCCAGCCCTTCCCACCATGCCAGCCAGAACGCATATAGGTATAGGATGGTATCAAGGGGTGTGAACCCCACTTAATCCTTAAGCACTCCTTGTGTTATACAGCTCAAAACTGATTCAGTGCACAATGACTTGATGCAGACATGTGGGAAAGGCCTAATCAGATAAGCCATGGTTGTTGCTGGGCGAATTTCAGAGTGCTGTGTGATCTAAAAGGCAGTTGGTTGATACTTTGTAACTTTCTCCTGAGAAGGGTCTGATAGAAAGTCAGAGATAGGAATAAAGATGTGTTTTAAAAAGAAAAATAAATAAATAAAATGCTGCATATAGGTTTGTAGCAGCTACAGCTCTGTAGAAAACAGGAAGTACCTGCATACAAGAAATGTCTGTAATCTGAAAGATAGTGAAAGAAAGCAGATGAAATCCTTCCATGTGTCTATGGTCAGTGAGTAACCTGACATGATCATCTCTTGTCTCTTAGCCGAGATCATGTACCTATTAAATCTGTAATATTGCTTGTTAGGGAAGCTGTACTCCCTTTTAGCCATTAGTAGTATTAGAATAAAAACGTAAACTTTACTCAAAGAATGTGTCAGTTTGATTGGATCAGGGCAAGGTCCGTTTCATATCTTTAAGATACAACACTGTAGTGCAATCTAAAAATCCTCAAGATGTGCAGTCCCCGATGTGGTGTGGTCTCGGAAGCAGGTGTCTGTCTGAACTGCATGCAGGAGGCGGTCATGGGAGCAGGACCTGCAGGATGAGATGAGGCAGGAGAGTCCCTCCTGGTTGCAAGAGACCCTGGGGGTGGGGGGAAGGTGCCATGTTATCTTCAACAGATCCGGTTTGGAAGGACTTCTTGATGCAGGAGCCGCTTCGCATGCCCCAGGTGGATCAATTCTTGCTTACGGCATGGCTCATGAAAGGGCAAGGTTGAAGAAGAAAGGATAATCAGGCTTGGGGATAGCAACCTTGCTACAGGCCCAGAGGTGCTCTACGAACCTGTCGTGCATCTGCGTAGGACGCATCTTTGAATCATGGTGCGGAAGAAGCAGCCGCACCCTTTTGCCTCCGTCCCGGACATCTTGGCATGCTTGCAATCCGGTTTTGATAAGGGTTAGCTGCCAGTTCCTTGAGGTTTTTCTGGTTATCACTGTAAAGTCCACGGGGTGCCGTTGGGTACACTCCCAGACATGCTGAGCTTTCTAGGGGGGTGACCCACCTCCGTCTGCCAAAGAGGGCAGTGGTACTGCCTTGGAATCTCAATCTGGTGCTGTCTGGGGAACCCGTTGAGCCATTGAGTCGAGCTTTCCTGCAGGATTTGGCTCTGAAAATGGTATTCTTGGTGGCGAGTTGCTCGGCACGCAGGATTTCGGATCTTCGGACCCTGTCATGCCAGGAGCCATTCCTTTCCTTCTCCAAGGAGAAAGTGGTCCAGTGCCCAGTACCTTCATTTTTGAGAAGGTGGTGTCAGCATTTCATGTAGATCAGGCCATTTCCTTACCTGCTCTGACGAGCGTGGATGTGGGCGAGAGCGGGTATGGGCCGTGCCACTCCACAGCTGTGCCACCTGGATGGTAAGAGTCCTGCATAGGTATGTGAAAAGGGCATTGTCCTTTTGGAGATCGGACCGGTCTGTTGATTCTGTTTGGTAGGTTCCGCAAAAGTGAGGCGGCAGCTAAGCATCCATTTCCAGATGGATCAGTGAGGCAATCACGTCGGCATACATCTTGAAGGATAGAACAGTGCTGGCGGGGTTGCAGATGTATTCCATGAGGGCTCAGGCAGCCTCATGGGCAGAGTATACTTTAGTTCCACCGGTGGAGATCTGTAGGGTGGCATACTTCTCTGAACATTTTTGCCTGGCTGTCCAGGTGGCAGGGGATGCTTGTTTAGGATCGGCAGTGCTTCAGGCTGGCTGTGCGGGTCCCTCCTGTTAGTTTAACTGCTTTGATACATCCCAGAGGTGCGGGACTGGACTGGAGGGACAATAAGGAAAGAGAAATTAGACTTACCTGCTAATTGTTGTTCCTTGAGGAACTCCAGTCCAGTCCCAGAACCCTCCCTGAGTGCTTCTTGTGATGATCTGTGCACACCCCGGTCCTGAGGCTGGTTCCCTTGGTGGAGGAAGTGGCCAGGATGAGCCGGGGATGGGTGTGTAATCAATGTTTGGGGGAGGGGCGGACCAGAAGAGTTGTCGGTTGCTCGTTTCCTGCTGGTTGGAGTTGCTCAGGTGCTTAACAGGTAGGCCTCTTCATCCTGGAGTGGGGGACGGGGTTTCCTTCCCAGGGGATGGAGGGGGTACTAGTTTATTTAGACGTACAAGTGTTTGTTGCATGTTTAACTACTTATTTGTTGCTCCTCTGAGTCTGCTTTGTCAGTAGGTACTGGGGCTGGTGGGCGGTGCCAGCTGCATATGTACTCTAGTGTCATCAAAAAGATGACAGGCTTGGCCTCCAAGCTGCTAGAAGAGGTACGCTACCCAGAGGTGCGGGACTGGACTGGAGTTCCTCAAGGAACAACAATTTAGCAGGTAAGTGTAATTTCTCTTTTGTCTCTAGTACTTCCAAGGGGATTCTATTCCATGCATCTACTTCTCATTCCATAAAGAAATATTTCTACATATTACTCCTGAGTCTATCCCCTTTCAGCTTACTCCTATGCCCTCTCATTATAGAACTTCTTTCATTTGAAAGAGGCTCTCTTCCTGTGCATTTGTGTTACAGAGGTATTTAACCATCTCTATCATTTCTCCTCTCTCCCACCTTTCCTCCAAAGTATACATACTGAGATCTTTGTCTGTCCCCATATGTCTTATGACAAAGCCCACTGACCATTTTGATAGCCACCCTCTGCACTGACTCCATCCTGTTTATATCCTTTTGAAGGTTTGGTCTAGAGTTGCATTCAATACTCCAAGGAGCCAATTCAGAAAGCCGGCTCTGAAGTTGCATGCTGTTAACTGTGCATGCCTCTGTTCAGTGCACAGATGGCGCGCGACTTCAGCGCTGGCATGAAGAAAGGGGCGCATATGCAAATTAGCTATGCTTTAAACTGTGACACAAATTACAGCATTAAACTGGGAGAGCAAGGCAAACACATGCACACAGCACTTGGTGCAAGTTTGTCATTCTCTCCCAGAGAAACAGGGGCACTACTTGGCTAATATGCATATGTGCCCTGACAGTGTCAAACTTCCCTTCAGATGATCCAGGCATCGGGGAAAGCCCCCAATGCCATCAAAATGCTGTCAGGGGCACGTGCAGGACGTTTAAGCCACCTCAGGCATAGAGATATTGGTGCTTCAGCTGGTTATATAATCCTCTATGAATTTCTTTGCTTCAGGCATTGTCCCTTGCCTATAATTTAAATATGCTTGGTGTTACTGTGTGTGCTTGCTTTTACTTTGCTGTTTACACACGCATTGGTCTCTTTTCTGTATTTGGCCTGTCGGAACTTGTGCTTTTAAGTTGCGTTATCTTTGCGCAAAGGGTATTCTGATCTTTCTGCATTGGCCCACAAATGAGATCTCACCAAAGACTTATACAGAGGCATTATCACCTTCTTCCTGCTGGCCATTCCTCTCCCTATGCACCCAAGCATCCTTCTGGCTTTCGCCATTACCTTTTCCACTCGTGTAGCTACCTTTAAGATCATCAGAAACACGTGCCCAGTTCCTGCTCTTCTTTCATAGGCAGAACTGCTTTATTCCCCCCCCCCCCTTGTAGGGTACCGCTCCCTTAGATTTTTGCAGCCGAAATACATGATCCTGCATTTTTTAGTGTTTAAATCTCAGCTGCTAAAATTTTGACCATTCAGGTTTCACTAGATCCCTCCTCATGTTATCTACACCTTCCTGGGTGTCTACTCTATTACAGATTTTGATATCATCAGCAAAGAGTCAAAGCTTACCCAATTCTCTTTCTACAATATCACTTCCAATATGTCCCCCCCCCAGTCCAGTCCTGACAAGTGGATTGTGCTCCTCTACCAGCAGGTGGAGACTTGAAGCGAGCTATAAGCAGCGTGTGCTAGCCGAGCAAGCCAGTATTCTAAGTCTTCAGCAGGTGGAAAGAGCAAAGTCTGTGCTGTGCTGTGCTGGTTTTTTTTTTTTGGTTGGTTGTTTTTTTTGCCGTGCCAGTTTCTGACCCAGGGTGAAGAACTAGTTGCTCCGGGTCCCTCTCCCTTCTCACCAGGCTGCTCCCTCCAGTGGGTTCCTCCTGTCCTCCTCCACAGTTATTGGGAGGAGACTGGGAGTAGCTTCCTTGGATTGGCAAAAAAAGAAGAGAGAGGCAGGAAACGCCAGGTCTGGGTGCCACGGCAACGGGCAAGTCCTCTATCGGCTCCGGGCAGGGCGGTCTTCACTCAGAAGAGTCCCACGGAGACCATAGAGCACATCAGATGTGTCACATGTGGCAGCCACAGGGCACAGCTTTCCAATGTTGGGCTGTTCCACGGCTTCCTGAGGGATCACAATGCCACTGCAGATGACCTTGGGTGTGGTCCTGGAGGGTCAGAAGGAAGCGTGTCTGATGGCAGTGAGCATTCTGGCCTCTGGGGCATATTGGCAGTACCGTGGTTTTGCAGGAACTGCGCTACCATTTTTTGCTCCACAGGGGTGCTGCCCAGGAGTCTCTAGAGCCCTCCCTTTCTCAGCCTATGGCTGATTTTCCCCCAGGAGCATTCACTGTGATGGGGGGCGAACCGGGAGGGGTGGGGCTAAGGGCTCGCCCTTCTCCCTCAAATTTGTTTTGCTACTTCATCAAGCCTTTCTTTTGCAGCATGGTTTGGGGGGCTCCTCTGGGTCACCCAAGCCCCTAGCGGATAGGAGCTCAGGGTCCACAATGTCAGCGAATTGCCCGTGCTGAGAGAGGTCTGAAGAGGACCTGGATGCAGACTCCCTGGGATCTTTGGATTCCTTGGATCCACTGGAGAGTGAGGACCCCACAACAATGCGGATCTTCCACAGAGTTGAGCTCCCCTCCCTGACTGCCAAGTCTCTGGCAGCCCTGCATATTGAGGAGGAGCCAGGACTGGAGCTGGTGGATCTCCAAGAGAACTTTGCTCTTTGAGGGCATCCGTAGGCCCCCTCGCTCCTTTCCCATTCATAGGGCCATGATTTGCAGAGGAGTGGAACTCCCCGGATGCAGGCTTGCAAGGGAGCTGGGGCATGGCTCAGCTCTATCCAATCCCCCTAGAGGAGAAAGAGAACCTGCACTTGCCACACTGGTCGCTGCAGTGACATGCAAAACTACTATCCCAGTAGAAGGTGGTGTGACTCTGAAGGACCCACAGGATAGGAGAATGGAAGCCCTTCTCAAGTAGGCATTCGAGGTGTCTGTGTTGGCTCTTCAGAAAGCCATCTATGGAGTCTAATGTGGCGAGAGCCTGCCTACGATGATCTCAAAGGATCCCAGAGGAGGCAGGGACAGACCCAACCAACATTGTCAGCCTTCCTTGTTGACCTGCTGTATGACTTGCTGTGGACCTCTTCCAAGGGCATGGCTTTGGTAGTTTCTATGCAAAGGTTGTTCTGGCTGTGCAACTGGTCGACAGACATGGTCTCTAAGATGCGACTTAGCAGACTCCTCTTCACATGGAAGTTGTTCTTTAGGGAGGACCTGGAGAAGCTGGTCAAGGACCTGGGTGACTCCAAGGTGACCAAGCTGCCAGAGGACAAACCCAACGGAGTGGGGCGCAGGGCCCCATTACTGGGTCAGGGTCGTGACTCACAACGTTTTCAACCCTCCCACGCCTTCAACCCATAGAGGTCTCATTTTCTGCAGTGGAGTTCTTGCTTTAGGGAGGTTGTGGTGGGGCCCCTGGAACCCCCCAGTACCTCCTAAGCCTCTCCAATGAACATGTAGGGCCATTGGTGGGAGTTCAGCTGGTGGACAGCCGCCAGGGCCCAAGTTATGTTAGACACCTGGGTGCTTGAGGTGATCCGGGAGGGGTATGCCCTCGGGTTTGCCAGGCCTCCTCCAGAAGCCTTCATGTTGAACCCCTGCCAAGGTGTGTGCAGTAGAAGAGATGCTTGACCATTTGTTGAGCCTGAAGGTCATCATCCCTATTCCGTGCACAGACTGGGGCTTGGGCCAGTATTCCATCTACTTTGTGGTTCCCAAGAAAGAGGGGTCCTGGCATCCTATTCTCGATTTGAAAGGGGTCAATAGGGCCCTCAAGTCACTCAGGTTCTGTATGGAGACCCTACGTTCTGTGATAGTCGCTGTGTGGCAAGGAGAGTTTTTTACTTCCCTGGACCTGACTGAGGCTGCCTGCCCACCCACCAAAGGTTTCTGAGGTTTGCAGTGCCCAGAGGGAATTTTCAATTTCAAGGCCTGCCCTTCGGGCTTACCATTATGGCTTGGGTTTTCACTAAGATGGTGGTGGTGGTGGTGGTGGTGGTGGTGTTGTTGGCTGTGGCAGTACTGTGCAGACAGGGAATCCTCGTTCATCTGCACCTGGACGAACGGCTCATTTGAGCCAAGTCATGCGAGGAGAGTCTCAAGGCAACATAGCAGGTTATTCATTGCCTCCAAAGCCTAGGCTGGACTATCAACCTGGCCAAGAGCAGGCTGGAGCAGATTCAGTTCCTGGAGTATCTGGGAGCGTGATTTGACTGAGGGGGAGGGTCTTCCTCCCTGAAGGCAAGATTGAGAAGCTCTAAGCCCAGGTCCTGGAGCTACAGTGGGTTCCCCACCCAAAAGTGTGGGACTACCTCCAGGTGCAGGGCTCAAAGGTAGCCACGTTGGAACTAGTGCCCTGGGTGCAACTGCACATGAGCGCTGCAGTAGGATCTATTTTCTCGGAGGTCCCTGCAGTGGCAGTCTGTGGAAGTGCACCTTTCTCTCAGGGGGCCGGTGCAGCAGAGCCTGGGTTTGGTGGCTGTTGCCAGACAAGCTTGCTGTGTGCATGCCCCTCAAGACCGCAGACTGGGTGGTGGTAATTACAGTCACCAGTCTGGGGTGGACACTGTCTGGCCCTGGTATCCTGAGGTCACTGGATGGTGGAGGAGGGCCACTGGTCCATCAACCATCTGGAGATGCAAGCAGTGTAGCTGGAATTGATGGAGTTTCTGTTCTTGATCCACAACAGGGTGGTGAGATTTCTGTCGGACAATGCAACAGCAATGGCTTATATAAAGAGGCTGTGGCGGCAAAGGCAATCCCGTTGCTACAGTGGCAGAAGCCCACTTGATGGTTCTTTTGGCAGCCCATGTGGCTGAGAAGGATAACATCCAAGCGGATTACCTTAGTCGCACCTCTCTGGTTCGAGATTGGTCGCTGTTGCAGTCAGCATTCAAGTGAGTTGTGGCTCGCTGGGGACAGCCAGTGATGGACTTGATGGTGACTCAAGCAAATGCCAGGGCCTAGCGCTTCTTCAGCTGTCGCAGAGAGCCAGGGCCGGCCCGTCCATTGAGCGAGAATGTTTTTTGCACAGGGCCCCGTGCAAAGAACATTCTGATCTAAAAGTAAATTTTAAAATTTAAAAGAAAAAGCTGTCTGCGGCCGCGGCCACGGCAGAATCGAGTGTGCCACGGGGCCCCCCCTGCCCGGGAGAGCCTGCCCTCCCCTGCATCAGCTCCCTCTCCGCAGTCACATGCACCGGCTTTCAGACCGCGAGGGGAGAGTTTCTCCCTCGCGCCTCTGTTAAGCCCACGGGCGCTGATGGGAAAGTTCCCATCAGCCCTCGCGGGCTTAACAGAGCCGCAAAAGGGAAACTAGTCCCTTTGCGCTTTGCGTGTGACTGCGGAGAGGGAGCTGATGCAGGGGAGGGCAGGTTCTGATGGGCAGGGGAGGACAGGCTCTGCCGGGCAGGGGGGGCCCCGCGGCACACTCGATTCTGCCGCCGTGGCCGCGGCCACGGCAGCAGACAGCTTTTTTTTATTTTAAATTTTCCCTGGGCTGGGGGGGTTAGGAGTGGTGATGGGCTATGGGGGAGCTAAGTCTGGATATGAGCTGATGGGGTTAGGACTGGAAGTGGGCTGATGGGGGGGTTAGGACTGGTAATGGGCTATGGGGGGCTTAAACAGTAAATTGGTTGATGGGGGGGTTAGGACTGGAAATGGACTGATGGGATTAGGACTGGGAGTGGGCTGATGGGGCTTAGGACTGGTAATAGGCTATGGGGGGCTAGGACTGGTAATGGGTTGGGGGGGTTGCTAGGACTGGAAATGGGCTGAGTGGAATGGAAGGCTTGAACTGCAAATAGCTGATGGGGACGGGGGCTTGGAATGGAAATGGGCTGAGGGGAAGGGGGCTTGAACTTCAAATAGCTGATGGGGAGGGGGGCTTGGAATGGAAATGGGCTGAGTGGAAGGGGGCTTGAACTGCAAATAGCTGATGGGAAGGGGGGTTTGGAATGGAAATGGGCTCTTAGGGGAGGGAGCTAGGACAGGAAATGGGCTGATGGAGGGGCTGGGATAGGACTGGGAATTGGGTGTTGGGGGAGCTAAGATTGGAAATGGGCTGTGGTGGGGGCTTGGATTGAAATGGACTCATGGAGGGGCTAGAACTGGAAGTAGGCTCATGGGGGGCTAGGATTGGATTGGATGGGCTGAGTGGAGGGGAGCTAGGATTTGACATGGGCTGATGGTGGGGCTAGGAAAGGACTAGAAATGGGCTGATGGGAGGCTGGTATTGGAAATGAGCTGATGAAGGATAGGACTGGAAATGGATGGGGGAGCTAGGACTGGAAATGGGCTGATGGGGGGCCAGGATTGGAAATGGGCTGATACGGGGACTAGAAGGGAGCGGATACTGGGTGGGGCTGGAACCAGAAGGGAGCTGATGTTGGGGGAGATTAGAATGGGATGGGGATGGGGCTGGGAGAGTAAAATGGAGAGGGGAAAAATATTTTGTGTGGGAGGGAAGAAAAATCTATAATTGGCTGGGTATTGGGAGACTAAGTGGGGATTGAGGATGGAGGGGTAAAATTTGAGTGGATGAAATAGGAATGAGGAAAGAGCAAAAGGAGAAAGATTAGTATGTTAAAGCAGATGTAGAGAGAGAATGGAAAAAAACTAGAAGAGAGAAGAAAGGACAAATGGACAGCAGACGATGGAGAGTTAGCAGAAGACACAAATAAACCAGAAGAAAGTGCCTGGAACAATTGCAACTGAAAAAAAATGCACAAAAGGTACAAAGATATCTCTTTATTTTGAATTTATTAACTGGAATATGTCAGTTCTGGGAAATGTGCATCATTAACGTCTGTGCTTTGTTTTGTTTAGTACAAGAGGAAATTAATTTATAGTTTTATTTCTACATTGTTGTTGTACATTCCAAGTTTGGCTTTTAGGGTTCCCAGTTTAATTATTGTCTTCCTGTTTTTAAATTGTGATTCCTTGTTTGGTGATGGTCTATGTTCTGCATGTGTAACTGAGCTGAGGTATTCTGTTTATGTAATTCCTATTTAACATTGCCACTTGTTCTCTTTCCCCAGTAGGTCATGTATTGTTATTCTCTGAAATGTATTGGTTTAATATTTGCAGTGTTGCCTTTTGATAGGTATGGTATGGTGCTTTATGAGTCCTGGTAGTGCTGTTAGGATACGGCAGGTTTGCTATGGGGTCTAAATGGGCAGTGTTTGTAGTAGTTCCTAATGTGCTTGGCGGTTGGCACTGGATTATAGTAATGTAGAAATCTTTTAGTCTTTCTTTATCCGTACACTCATGAAGAGGCATGTTTACTAAAAGTTAGTGTATGGTAACATTATGCAAATATTTATGCAAATGGGGTCCCTTATGCAAATGAGGCCCCGCACCGAGTTTCCGCACATGGCCCCGCACCCCCCTTGGGCTGCCCCTGCAGAGAGCACAGGTCCAAATGGCTGGACGCCGTGGTGAAGTCTTGGCCCAAGGTGGCCCTGCTGTAGTGTTCCCCCCCCCCACCCCCCCCGGCCGCCGATAGGGCACATCCTTCAGTGGATAGAGTCTGATCGAGAGAGGGTGGTGCTCATTGCCCCGGATTAGCCTCTGCTTCCCTGGTACACAGACCTTATGCTGTTGGCAGGCAGAGCAGCTGCGCCACCAGCAGAAGTGGACCTGCTCACTCAGGGACCAGTGAGGATGCCGGACATGGGTCGATTCTCATGGCTTGGCTCTTGAAATGACTTACTTGAGGTGAAGAGATTATTCGCCACAGGTTATTGTTACCCTGCTACAATCCCACAGGAGGCTGACCTCCTTGGCCTACATTTGTGTTTGGCACGTGTTTGAGGATTGGTGTGAAGGGTGCAGCAATCCTCACTCCTGGATATTTTGGCCTTTCTGCAGATGGCGCTTGAGTGGACTGGCGCTGGGCTCCTTGAGGGTCCAGGCAGCGGCCTTGGCATGCTTCAGGGGTCGTATCCAGGGGCAGTTCTTGGTGGCCCATGTCAGTGTGATGCATTTTTCGGGGGGGGGGGGGGTTGGGTGAAGAATCTTCATCTCCTCATCGATCGGAGGTGTCCCCATGGGATCTCAATCTAGCTCTTTCCGCCCTGGGACTATCTCCTTTTGAGCTCCTGCTGGGTGCCACAGTGAAAAATTTGACCTTTTTAAAGATGGTGATCTTGGTGGCCATCTGCTCTGCACGCCTCATTTCCGAGCTCCAGGCCTTGTCATGCAGGGAACCCTACTAGCATATCTGTAGGGAGAAAGTGGTCCTGCATCCAGATCCTTCCCTTTTCCCCAAGGTGGTATCCAGTTTCCATCCTAATCAGATGGTGGCCTTGCCTGCTTTGCCAGAAGCTTGCGACTCTGAGAAGGATGTCTCCTTCATAAGCTGGATGTCCATAGGGCGCTGAAGTGGTACCTGAAGGTAACCCAGCCCTTTCGAAAATCCAAACAGCTGTTTGTTTTGTTTTGGTGGCCCTCTCAAGGGCAAGGCAGCTTCCAAGACCTCCATTTCCAGGTGGATCTGGGAGGTCATTGCATCGGCATATCTGTTGAAAGGGCGTGCGGTGTCTTTGGGATTATGAGTACATTCCATGCGGGTGCAGTCCTCGTCCTGGGCGGAGTTCAGTTTGATTGCCCCACAGGATATTTGCAAGGCAGTAACCTGGTCATTCTTTACTGCCTGAATGTTCAGACCCAGCAGGATATAGAGTTTGGGACCAGGGCCCTGCATGTGAGGGGGATCTCGGCTCCCTCCCGTCCTTAATACTGCTTTGCTACGTCCCACTTGCCTGGACTGAACTGGAGGGACCTATTGAAAAGTGAAATTAGACCTGCTAATTTTCCTTCTAGGAGTCCCTCCTGTTCAGTCCAGGTCTCACCCGCGATACGCTATCTGTGGGCATCTCTCTCGCATCTTGTGTTGCGGAAATATTTTTGGCGGATGTGTTAGAGCGATGCATTATCTTGCTTTCGAGGTTCAGTTTGGCTGGCTTGGCCTCCAGACTGTGTGTTTTGTTCGGGTTTTCGGTTTTGTACTTATCTGATCAGAAAATAAAAAATAAATATATTTTGAAGGTGTGAGTACTATTACTACTACTATTAATCATTTTATATAGCGCTACAAGGCATACACAGCTCTGTACAGACACACATAAAAGACTGTCCCTAGTAGAGAGAGATAAAGGAGGTGTTTATTTGTGAGAGTGTGGAGGAAGCATGTTTTCATTATCAAACCCTTAATGTAGACGGTGGTTTGGAGGGCCTGCCGTCCTTGTGGAGTTTTTTTCCCTGACAGATCTTGCGATCTACCCCCTCTTTTAATAGCTGGCTGTTGTTTGTTTGTTTGTTTTTAAAAGGAGCATTACATTTCTGGAGAATTGGGGTTGCTCTCCTTTTTTCTTAATTTGTGATTATCATACTGGCTTGCTCGACTGGCACAGGCTGCTTATAGCTCACTTCAAGCTGTGTTCTCGGTCTCCATCTGCTGGTAGAGGAGCATGACCCACTTATCTGGACTGGCTGGAGGGACTCCAGGAAAGAAAGATAGCAGGTAAGGTCTAAGTTTCACCTTAAAAGTATTAAGAAGAATCGGACCAAGGACAGATCCCTGCGGCACAGCACAGACAACATCTTCTTAGAGTGAGCTCCATATTCCTGTATCCTTTGTCACCTCCCACTCAACTAATGTCTAATCCAGTCAGTCCCTTTAGGGTCCATCTCTAGGGCACTCTGTAAGTTGCTTTTGCAGAAGTATGCCAAAGGCTTTGCTGAAATTTAAGTACACCACATCTAGAGCTCTCCCTCGGTCCAACACTCTCTGGTCACTCAAAGAAATTAAGGAGATTTGTCTGACAAGACCTGCCTCTCTTAAAACCATGCTGACTCAGATCCTGCAATCCACTGGATTTCAGAAATCTCACTATCCTCTGGTTTAGCAGCATTTTGTTTGGGTTTACTCACCACAGAGGTCAGACTAACTGGCCTGTAGTTCCCAATCTCATTATTTTATGTAAAGGGGCCATATGAGCCCTTCTCCATTCTTCTGGGACCACATCCAACTCTAAAGAAGCATTGAAAAGGGTCAGACAATGAAGCTGCTAGAACTTCCCTAAGTTCTTTTAATACTCTTGGATGAATCCCATCTGGCCCCATCACTTTATCTACCTAGTTTAGCTAGCTCCACACGAACACAAAGTCTTCTGAAAATCGTTCAAGATCTGCCTCCCTTCTGTACTATTTGTCAGAGTTTTTTGAGGTCCTGCTCCTGGTCCTTGATCTGTGAACACAGAACAGACGTATTTGTTGAGCAATTCCGCTTTATCCTCATTAGCTACTACATATTCCTCCCCCTTCAGTCTGACAATATCACTTTTGCATTTCCTCTCTCACTAACATATCTGAAAAATGTTTCCCCCCCCTCCCTATTTTACTCCAGTGAAGAAGAGGTTGCAGTAATCTAGAGGGGAAGTAACTAGAGAATGGATAAGGGTCTTAGTAGTTGCATTCAGAAAGGAAGGGGTAAATTTTGCCAGTGTTATAGAGAAAGAAGCGACGGATTTTAGCTATCTGTTGGATGTGTCTGGGGAAGGAGAAGGGAGGCGTCAAAGGTAACCCCAAGGTTGCAAGCCAAGGAAACAGGGAGGAATAGAGTGGTATCCACAGAATAGAGAAAGGAGGAAGGGAGGAGGTAGGCTTAGGGGAAAATATGAGGCGTTCAGTTTCAGATGATGGTGAGACATCCAGGCACTAATGTCAGATAAGCAGGCGGAGATCAGGGCATGGATTCCTGGAAAACATCAGGTGCAGAGAGGTAGTTCTGAGAGTTGTCAGCGTAGAGATGATGATGAAAACTGTGGGAGGAGATGAGTGTACCAAAGGGCTCTGTGTAGAGAGAGAAAAGGAGAGGTCCCAAGACAGCTCTGGGGTACACCGACTGAAAACGGGATAGCAGTAGAGGGTGATCAACCAGAACATACACAAAAAGTGCAGTGGGGGAGAGAGGAATAAAACCAGGACAGGACAGAACCCCTAAATTTTCAGTCAAAGCAGTTTACATTGTAACTTAAACTTGGCAATGTATGTTAAACAGGGACATTGATAACTGGGATTTTTTCAGAGTCAATGGAGGATTAAGTGACTTGCCCAAGGCTACCAGGAATGCTAGTGGAAATCGAACCATGGGTCTCTTGGTTCCCATGCCAATGCTCTAACCATTAGGCTGCTACTCCACTCCTAAATTCAAATGAGGATGGGATATTTATTTATTTAACCAGTTTTGCATACCACCTTAACCTTCAATCAAACTGGTTGACAAGACAACAAGGGTTTACATGTTATGAGTAAGGGAAGACACATACAGTACATTAGGATACAATGCCATATAATAGAATTAAATAAGAGAAACAATTCATACTATATCAAGTAATGCTAATTAAAATCAAATTGATTGTCCATAAGTTTCTATAAACAGGTGAGTCTTGAGAGACTTACGGAAGTCCTGTGCTCTTAAGTCTTCAGGGAGAGAATTCCACAAATCTGGTGCCAGGAGTGAAAAAGCCTTCTTAGATGTCATCTGCTTTGATCTATTGAAACTATAAGGAATGTTGAGCCTATTAATGCTTTGAGTTCGTCTAGGCCTAAAGTTCATGTCCTTAGATATTAAGGACTGTAGAATGTTTGCTGATAAATGATGGATAGTTCTAAAAATGATCATTAGATTTTTGAATCTTGTTCTTGCAATAATAGGAAGCCAATGTAATTGTTGGAGTACAGGAGTAATGTGCTCATATTTTGCAGAGCCTGTGATGATGTGCGCAGCAGTATTCTGCACTAACTGGAGTGGATGGATGGTGTGCTTGGGAAGACCTTGATATAGTGTGTTTCCATAGTCAAGCAATGGGGTGATGACTGTTTGACATACTGTACGGAAATGATCTTTGCTTAAGATTGGTTCGAGTCTCCTAATAACCTTTAGTCGTTGATAAGCTTTAGCCGCATTCTTATGTGAGACTGTAAATTCAGGTACCTGTCTGTTATACCTAGGTATTTCACCTCATCCTTAATTTTTATTGATTTATTTAAGATGTTAATTTCTTGTGGTGGTTTGAAAGTCTGAGTTCTAGAAATGAACATTGGTTCTGTTTTATCAGAGTTTATCTTTAAATTGTTATTAGCAAGCCAATTATTCATGTTATCAATGCAATTAGTAATTACTGTTGTATCAAGTGCATTCTGGTCAATTGAGGTATAAACCATGATATCATCAGTGTATAAGTGGTAATTCACTCCATATTGTTTAATGATTTTTACATATGGGCTGAATGTAAATTTTGAAAAGTATTGAGGATAGGGCTGAGCCTTGAGGTATTCCTTGTGTGATTGGAAATTGAGAGGATTTCTTCTCTTCACATTTTACTAACTGTATATGATTGCTTAAGTAGGAGGTGAACCAATTTAATGTGGTATTATGCAAACCAATGTCCTGTAGACGTTGCAGCAGTATCGAGTGTGATACCGTGTCAAATGCAGCTGAGATATCAATGAAAATTAATAGAAATCCTTTATTCTTATAGTCTAGACCTGTTATGAGATTATTAAAGATGGAGATGAGCAGAGTTTCTACATTATGATAAGGTTTGAAACCATGCTGATGGACATCCAGTGGAGCATGTAGATCAATGTGATCTTGTAATTGTCTTTGTACAACTTTTTCTATAATTTTTGTAATAAAAGGTAAACTCAAAATAGGGCGGTATGATTTCGGGTCAGAAATGCTCAACAGTTTGCCTTTATGGATTGGTCGTATTATAGCTTGCTTAAGTATTTGCGGTAGGTATCCTTGTTTGAGAGAATCTTTGACAAATTTGATAAGGTGATGACTCAATTGTTTTTTGGTCTTTTTAATCCATTCTACTGGACATGGGTCAGCTGGTGAAGTTGTCGTGTTAAGGGTGTCTATTATATTTTCTATCTGCTTCATTGTTGGTATGGAGAAATCATTCCATGTTTGGAAGGATCTGGTGCAGGTTTCCATCTTTATTTGATTGTAATCATTAATGAGTATGGTGTTTGTTGGATTTGTGTTCTTGTTTATTATATAATTAGCAAATACTTGGGGGTCTATTTGATGGGCATTGTGTGGAGGAGTGATTTTAGTGAGCTGTTGTACAATGCTGAACAGTTCCCTTGGTTTATTAGCTGATTTCACAATTAGATTAGTGTGGTGTCGTTGTTTATGGTCATTGATCATGTTGTTGTATACAAGTTGTTTAACATTATAGAGGAATGCTGCATCTTGAGACTTGGTTTGTCTCCATTTTCGCTCGAGTATTCTGAGAGTACGTTTTGCTTCTCTAATTTCATTTGAGTACCATGGTGCATTGGTTTTCCTGCGTACGTGTAGTTTGTCTTTCTTTGGAGCTAAAGCGGCATTAGATATGATGGTATTCCAATTCTCTATGGCATTATTTAATTCATTGCAATCCTTTTGTAGTTGTGGAATTACTTCTTTAAGGAAATTCTCTTTGTGGAAGGCCTTAAATCTTCTAGCTTTGTTATCTCCTTCCATATGGTGGGGACGAATTTTTAGATGTAAAGTAAATGAGAGTATATGGTGGTCAGACCATGGCACTGGCGTGGTTTTTATTTATTTATTTATTTAACTTTCTTATATACCACGCTCTTCTGCATCAGTGCGGTTTACATTAAAACACAACTGTCCAGGGCAGAAGGTCTACACTGGACTTACAATAGAACGTGGGGATTTGTAACTGGGTACAAATAAACAGGGTAACTATATACATATATATACAGGAATATTACATCACAGGTTGAAATATAACTCGGTTGCGTCCTATTGGCTCATCTATGTAAAGGCTGATATTAGAGTGAAGGTGTTGCTACTTGTCGGGTGGATCCGGGTCCAGCGGGTTAGATTTCGATCCTACGTGGTCGTTACTAGTGGGTCGATTATGTGGGTCACTGGGCATGACTTGCTGTGGAGGGTGGGCCTGATCATTGTAATACAGTATGAAAAGATGACGTTTAAGTGCCTTTCTAAATTGGGAAATAACTGAGATAGCCCTGATAGCGGGGGGTAGGGCATTGCAGAGGGTAGGTGCATAGAGCGAAAAAGCTCTGGCCCTAGCTGCTTGTGAGCATTTAGTGATCTGCCTTGGTAAGGTCAAAGTATTTATAGCGGCTGATCTTCTCGCTCTGTTAGGGGGTGTCTTCTGAATGAGATTTATGATTGATGAAGCGGAACAATTGTTAACGGCTTTGAACGTCATAGTCAGCACCTTAAAAGTTATCCTGCTTTGAATTGGGAGCCAGTGCAGATTTTTTAGTATTGGTGTTATATGCTCATTCCTTGAAGACCCTTGAAGAATTCGGGCTGCTGCATTCATGGCTAGTTGCAGCGGGTTTATAGTGGCTTTTGGAAGGCCATGTAATATGGCGTTCGCGTAATCAAAATGCGGGGTCACAAGAGCTTGGTAAACGGTCCAAAAATCTTCTGGTTCCAGGAGCAGTCTTAGATGGCGAAGTGTTCTGATTTTGTTATAAACTGCTTTCACCATATTGCTTATCTGGGCCTTCATATTGAGCTGTTGATCAAGGATAACTCCGAGGTATCGAACTGATGGTTTACTTATGAGTTCAGCATCTCTGACCTTCAGGGAGCTAGGTGGATTGTATGAAGAATTTCTTGTAAGGAAAAGAACCTCTGTCTTATTAAAATTAATTCTTAGCTTCTGCGTATTTAACCAATCTGTGACCGCATTGAAACAGGTAGAGAGGGGAGCCAGGTCTGGTTTGTCTAACATGAAAGGCATGTAGAGGAGAACATCATCGGCGTAAATCAGGTAGTTAATATTGAAGGATTGAATGAGGTTACATAAGGGCTGCATGTAAATGTTGAAAAGTAGGGCTGAAAGTGAAGATCCTTGGGGAACGCCTTTTTCTTGGAGGAAAGGTGCGGAAGTGGAGGGGCCGGCACGTACATGTTGCCATCGATCTGTCAAATATGATGCACACCATGTTAGAGCGTTTCCCTGTATGCCCTTTTCGCTGAGGCGGGAGAGGAGTATTTCATGACACACCGTGTCAAAGGCTGCTGCAATGTCCAGGAATATCAGAGCATACCCTTGTTTAATGTTGTCCAGTCCGATGGTGAGTGTGTTAAGTAAGGTGGTCAGGAGTGTTTCGACCTCGTGCGATTCCCGAAATCCATGTTGGCAAGGGTCAAGAGGTGCACTTATTTCAACATGATGGTGAAGTTGTTGTTGTACAACCTTCTCGATAATTTTTGCCAGAAGCGGGATACTTGATATCGGCCTGTAGGAGTCCATCCGTGCTGGGTCCAGTTTGCTATTTTTTAGTAGCGGTCTTATCGCTGTCTGTTTTAGGCTCTTAGGGAATGTACCCATTGAGAAAGATAACCCAATGAGTTTAGAGAGGAAAGGGCTGAGTTCAGTCCGCAGAGATTTTATCCACAAAGCCGGACATGGGTCATTTGCTGCTGTGGTGGTATTTAAGGCGGAGATAATGTCCTGTATGTTTCTTGCTGATGGGGTGGAGAATTCCGTGATGGTGTGATTGGTGAAAGTTGCTGCTGTACATGGTAGGGATTGTGACTTGATTTTGTGTCAAAAGTTGTGTTGGGATGAAAACCAGATCTGGTGTGGTTCTATGTTGATGTGTTGGTAGGTTATCTGTCTGTTGATAATTGATTCCATAGCTTTTAGGAAAGCTCTGGTCTCCTTAGTAGGTGTGGAGACTAGATTGTAGTCACCCAAAGCTATTAATGGTTTACGTTGAGAGCTGTATACACATATTAATTCTAGTATTGTTGATAGATGATCCTTCGCAACATTAGGAGGTCTATAGGTAAGACAGATGCTGAGGTGATGGTTTGATATAATGATAGTGGTAGTATCAAGGAGAAGGTAGTGAACAGTGTCAAAGTAGCAGAAAAGTCAAGAATGATGAGGATCAAGTAAAGTGACATTCTTTTCCTTTTACATTTACTTACTTTCCTAATAAAAAGGTTTGTTGCCCTTAAAATATCCCCGTTCGGTTTCACCCACTGCTATTTTACATCTTCCAGCTGTTCCCATCCTGCTTACTTTGAGGTATTGTCCCATCTTGGCAAAGTTTGCTTTCCTAAAGTTTAGGACCCTCACTTTTGAATGGACTATATCAGCTCTTCTCCTTATACTGAACCACACCATCTGATGATCACTAGATATAAGATGATCACCCAACATAGCATCAGAAATATTCTTCCTATTCATAAGCACCAGTATGGCCCTTCTCACCTGTAGGCTCTGTTACCAGTTGTCAGAATAGTTCTCCTTATAATGAATCCAGGATCTCTAGATGGCATCCCAGCAGGGACGTCCCATTGAATATCTGGCATATTGAAATCATCTATCAGCTGCACTTCTCCTTTTATAACAATACTGTGAATGTCTGTCCACTTCTTCTGCCTGTGAAATGAGGTCTGTATGCAACACCAATGCAAATAGATGCGCCACTCCACAACGCCTCCTTCTTCTCTCGTAAGCCCTGCAATTATGTAGCTTTAGTATTATTTTTTACACTTGCAGTGTCACTCGATGACCTGTTTCTCCTATTTGCTGAATTGGGCATGTTGGGGGCATATGTTTGTCTCGGGGGGGAGGGGGCATCAGGGGGTGCATCCACATGTGTCTCTCAGGTGAAGTATTGGGGGTATGTGTACATATGTTGTGAGTAGCATTGTGGGGTGTATGCACATGTTTGTCATGGGTAGTGTCGGAGGATATGTTTATATGTCATGGGCGGGGTGTGTGTGTGTTCACCACAGTCTCTTCTTCTCCCCTTTAACCCTGCCCCTTTCCATTCCTTGCCCTACCCTTCCCTTAAACTCCATCCATCACCTGACCCCCCCTTCCCTTAGACTGCCCCTTTCTAGGCCACAGCCCTCTCTTCCTGCCAGCGGAACCTGGGAGTCCTGTTGGCCTTTTCAGCTGATATGCCTACAAGACCAGGATTTCTGTCAGCTCTTCATCCTGCAGCTGTAGGGGGAGCATATGCATGTTTGTTTGCACATGCTCACGCATACGCAAACAAACATCAGTATATACAGACAAATTATGCTTGCTTGACCCTTGCCAATAGTTACTATGCTCAAGCGAAACATACCTTCATACATGCATAAATTCATTGTATTCACCTAGTTCCATGTAAACCGTTTTGGCTGGTAGAAAACGGTATAGCAAAAACTGTTAAATAAATAAAATATTTTGGGACTGATCTTTGATCCGGATTTATCTTTTCAACGACACATCTCTTCTGTCACACAAATGAAAAAAGGTAGGAATTCGAGCCCTATGGCCTTTTTTGGATAAAAAAAATATTTCAGTTATTTATACCTTTAATGATTTTGTGACAAGATTATGGGAATAGCCTCTTATCTGGAGTCACTGCATATTTATTTATTTATAAATAAGGACTTATATCCCGCACAATCGTCAAGGCAGGTTACAAAATACATACACAATAAGTCGTCATGTACAACAACAAATACAAGCATTATAATTAAAAATAGCCATTAAAAAACATTGCTATATCATAATTACTATCAGAGGCTCAACACAGGTTATAAATGGCCACATACCACACTTGCCCATCAGACAAATTCTGGAAAAGCCTGTTTAAATAAATGATATATATATATTTTTTGGAACGTCATCAGTTCTACTTCAGCAAGCAAATCAATTGGCAGAGAGTTCCAGATAGATGGAGCAGTCCTAGAGAAAATTCTCTTGCATATGGACAGAAGATGAATTTATTTAAAAGACGGAACATCCAATAAATGCATCTCCTGAGAGCGCAACGAGCGAGAAGGACAGTATGGTTCAAGCAGAGAAGACAAATTAATAGGAGTCATTTTGTGCAAACATTTAAAGGAAATTATAATCACTTTGTATAACACTCACAATTCAACTGGCAACCAATGTAGAGCAAACAATTGAGATCTAATATCCTCAAATCGTTTGCAGCCATTAGAAGACGTGCAGCAGTATTTTGAATTGACTATAAAGGAGACAGTAGCTTTTGAGAGACCTAAAAAAGACTATTACAATAGTCCAGGGGTGAAAGTACTAAATCTTGTAATATAGAACGGAAGTTACTACATGAAAGATATGGCTTCAATCACATGTACACTCAAACGGTTACAACTAGTTCAGAACATGGCAATAAAATTCATATATCATGCTAAAAGATCTGACCATGTTGCTTCCCTACTGAGAGAGCACCATTGGTTATCAATTCAATACAGCATTCAATTTAAGCTTCTGTCAGTGGTATTTAAATCTTGTTAATGAATCAACCTTTGTATCTTTTTAGCTTACTTGTTCCTTATGTACCATCTGGAGTCCTAAAATCTGCCGATCAAAACTTATTGCTATTCCTTCATTAGTCAGACCACGCTTAGACCTAACGTAAAAGACAGTTTTAAGCTATCAAGGACCTATTTTATGGAATTCCCTGCCGAGAGAACTGAGGAGCAATTTAACCTATTCTGTGTTCTGCATGAAGATGAAGGCATGTTTTTTGCAAACCTTCTGAAGACCAGAGCTTAAGGCCTACCATTCTGCATTTATCTTTTTTGCTACAAAATATTTGTTTTAGAAAATATGGACATTTGCTATGTTGTTGAATTACCTTTACCTTCATTTAGTTGAATTCTGTGTATTTACTGTGATGTCTCCCCTCTTCTCCAACTTCTATAAAATATTTTATTCCTAATCGTCTCTCCAGTCCAGTCCCTGTATTCTGGGTTGTGCTCCTCTTCCTGCAGCTTGGAGACTGAGTCTGTCAATCTCTTGATGACATCAGGATATATATAGCACTGGCACCACCCACCAGCCTCAGTACTCAGCCTCCAAGCGCAGCTGGAGAGAGCAGCAGGCTAGCAGAATTAGACTGCTGGAGAGACATTAGGTTTAGAAGGGGGTTTCTTTGATTTAAGCCTTTGTTTTGGTTTTATTTCATTCCTGTAGAGTAGTTGGGTCCTTTCTGGGTTCTCCCTCCTATTCCTTCCCTCCCCCTCCCCCCCTTGTGAGGAGGCTTGCGACGACTCGTCCTGTTTATATAAAAAAAAAAGAAAGAAGAAGCGAGTTGAGCAGCAGCGGAGACCGGCTGGTTTGTTGGTTAGCCTGCCGGTGGCCTCCTCGCTGAAGAAGGGCCTCCGTTTCGGTTCCCTGCCTCGTTGCCGAAGCCCTGACGCGGCTGAGCACGAGGGCGGGAAGGCAGTGAAGCACGCTCTTCTCGTGCCGGAAGGGAAGGCCCGTAGAAGAGATCTGCTGGGGGAAGCAGGTAAGGAGGCTTGATTGAGCCATGTGGTGCACGGTGGCCTCGTGCCTCGGCGGGGACAGAGCAACTGGTAAATAGAAGCTGTTCCCCGCGGAGGCCTTCGTGTGCTTTTTTTTCAGTGCGACGAGCTTTGGTGCAGGGGGAGGGAGAGAAGGAGAAATGGCGTTGTTTTGTTTTGTTGCCGTTTCGGCAGGGAAAGAGGAGGGGGGACAATTTGGACACAGTTTTTGAGTACACACACACACCTCAAGTACTCAAAAACTGTGCCCAAATTGTCCCCCCTCCTCTTTCCCTGCCGAAACGGCAGCAAAACAAAACAACGCCATTTCTCCTTCTCTCCCTCCCACTGCACCAAAGCCTGGCGCACTGAAAAAAAGTGCGCGAAGGCCTCCGCGGGGAACAGCTTCTATTTACCAGTTGCTCTGTCCCCGCCGAAGCATGAGGCCACCGCGCACCACGTGGCTCAGTCAAGCCTCCTTACCTGCTTCCCCAGCAGATCTCTTCTACGGGCCTTCCCTTCCGGCACAAGAAGAGCGTGCTTCACTGCCTTCCTATTTATAGTTATTTATAGTTATAAAGGTAGATATATAGATAGATCTTTCTCTTTATTTTGTTTTAAAAAAAAAATAAGAAAGAAAGAAAGAAAAAAGGGAGAATAAGGTTGAAGCAATATGCCGGCTCACCCGCAGTGCCTAGTCTGTGGGGCACGCAGGGGGGCGGTGGCTGAGACCGGAGTGTGCAGGGGCTGCACACTGGAGGCAGCCTCGGTGGAGCAGGATTTTCAGGCAACTGGTAATTTACTCCCAGTGGCTTCTGGGGCTATGGAAGGGGAAGCGTTGGAGGAGACCCTGGGAGAGGGATCTCTACCGCCATTGCCTTTGGGGCAGCAGGTGCCCCCACAGCCGCTTCCTAGCACTTCCTCTGTGGAGGGAGACCTTTGAGGTTTTTCTCCGGAGTTTGTGCTTTTGTTGCACAAAGCTTTCTGCATGCGTCAACAGGAGGGTCTGGGAGGCTCTTGTAAGTGGCAGGTTGTTGATAAGCCTCTCTCGGAGACAGGTCTTCCTTCCTTCCAAGCGGGCCAGAATTGAGGAAGAAGAGCTCCTTTCCCCCGATTCGGAGATACTGGAATCGGATAGAGAATTGGGGGAAGAGGAAGGCGAGATTCCGGAAGAACAGGCAAGGATTGTGAGGGTCTTTTGCCATGAGGAGTTACCCGCATTGATTGATTGAATCATTGAAGGTACTTAACATGACCACAGGAGTTCAAGGAGACGAGAAAACTTTGGAGGATCCGTTGATTCAAGCGGTCCGGAAGTCTCAAAAAGATTTTCCAGTCCATAAGGTGGTCCAGCATATGATTCAAGAGGAGTGAGATCAGCCGGAGGCCGGGTTAAGGGGAGTACGATCCATGTCGCGTTTGTACCCCTTGTGGAAGTGGAAAAGGACTTGTTAAAGTCGCCCAGGGTGGACGCGGCGGTTGCGGCCGTGACCCAGAAGACTACCATCCCAGTGGAGGGCAGTGCAGCACTAAAGGATGTCCAGGACAGAAAGTTGGACACTTTGCTGAAACAGGCTTTTGACATCAGTGCCATGGCCCTCCAAGCCTCAGTATGCGGGGCCTGGGTGGCCCGAGCTTGCTTGCGGTGGTCCCAACAGCTGCAAGTGGCTGGGGAGTTGCAGGCAGGGTCGCAAGTGGAGGCGGTATGAATGGAGTCCGGAGCTGCATATCTGGCGGATAGCCAGTATGACCTCATTAGGAGTTTGTAGAAGAATACGGCTTTTGTGGTGGCGGCCCGCTGGTATCTTTGGCTCCGTAATTGGGCGGCAGATTCTTCCTCCAAAGCTTGTCTTAGCAGGCTTCTGTTTAAGGGGAAGCTGCTTTTTGGAGAGGACTTGGACAAATTGGTAAAGGACCTAGGGGAGTCTAAAGGGGATAGGCTTCCAGAGGATAAGCCAAAACAGGGTCGTTTTGCGCCTACCGGCTGTTCTCAGCAGAGGGAGGGTCGGAGGTCAAGGCCGGCCCGTCAGAGCCCCTTTCAAAGGGGATGGTTCCCCTCTAGAAATCAGGGCTTCCGGGGTTTCGAGGAGCAGGAAGAGGTTTTGGGGCCTCTTCGGCCTCCTCTGGTCAGAGAAATCCACAGTGAGACAACAGGGGCTCAGGGGGGGGGGGGTGCTGCAGGTAGGGGGACGGCTGCGGCAGTTCCTTCCCGCCTGAGCCCGGGTCACATCCGACCGGTGGGTGCTGGAAGTTGTGCAATTCGGTTACGCCCTAGAGTTTGCAAGGCCAGTTCATTCCTCGTTCGTTCGGTCTCCTTGCAGGATGGTAGCCAAAGGTGCAGTGGTAGAATAAACTCTTGCAAGACTGGTGGCATTGGGGGCGGTTGTCCCAGTGCCGGGAGATCAACGCGGCTGCGGTCGGTACTCGATTTATTTTTTGGTCCCAAAGAAGGAAGGTTCCTGGTGACCAATTCTAGACCTCAAGTGCGTCATTCGGTGTCTGAGGGTGCCGCAATTTCGGATGGAAACTCTGAAATCGGTAATAGTGGCGGTGAGGCAAGGGGAATTTCTGACTTCTCTTGATCTAACCGAGGCGTATTTATATATCCCCATCAGAGACGCTCATCAGCAATTCCTGCGTTTCGCAGTTCCGCAAGGTCATTTTCAGTTTCAGGCTTTGCCGTTCATCTTGGCGACGGCGCCTCGTACTTTCACCAAGGTGATGGTAGTAGTAGCAGTGGCCCTGCAAAAAGAGGGTATTCTAGTCCATCCTTACCTGGACGATTGGTTGATAAGAGCCAAGTCCAAGGAGGAAAGTTTGAAGGCAACAGCCTGGGTAGTAGCTCTTCTTCATAGTTTGGAATGGGTAATCAACCAGTCAAAGAGCAGGTTGGTGCCCGCTCAGGAGATAGCGTATTTAGGGGCAAGGTTTGACACAAGCTCGGGCAAGGTGTTTTTGCTGGCTCAGAGGGCAAAGGTCCTACGTTGTCTTGTGCGAGAGTTTACAGCGCGCAAGGCTTCCTCAGCATGGCATTATCTACAGGTACTAGGGACCATGGCGGCGACGTTAGACCTAGTTCCCTGGGCCAGAGCCCATATGCGGCCGCTTCAGAGGTCCCTGCTGCGGCGCTGGTCCCATCAGAGACACCCACTGTCAAAGACTCTTCCCTGTTCAGCAGCGGCCAAGGAATCGCTTCGGTGGTGGCTCTCGCCGGGGGTCCTGGAGAGAGGAATGCCCCTCGAGACTCCTCAGTGGATACAGGTGACGACGGACGCGAGCCTGTTGGGCTGGGGGGCGCACTGCGAGGAACTCTTTGCCCAAGGAGTCTGGAGTGCCCAGGAATCGCAATGGCCCATCAACAGGTTGGAGTTAAGGGCAGTGACGATGGCTCTCGGAGCGTTCCAGCATTTGGTTCTTGGGAGAGCAGTCCGAGTTCTCTCGGACAATGTGACAGCAGTGGCCTACATCAATCGGCAGGGCGGTACGAGCAGCCTTCTCTTGGAAGAGGAGGCAGAAAGCCTCTTGATGTGGGCTGAGGATCATCTAGTAGCCATATTGGCACAGTATGTCGCCGGAGTGGAGAACGCCACAGCCGACTACCTCAGCAGGCACAAGGTAGATCACGGCGAGTGGGAGCTCAGCCAAGAAGTCTACGAGTAGGTGGTGCACCGGTGGGGTCCGCCGGTGATGGACCTGATGGCGCGCTGGGCGTCGGCCAAAACAAACAGATTCTTCAGCAGAAGAAAGGAGCGAATGTCGGAAGGGCTGGATGCCCTAGTTCAGAGGTGGCCCACGGAAGGGTTGCTGTATGTGTTTCCTCCATGGGCACTCCTAGGCAGGATTCTTCAGAGGATAGAAGCTCATCAGGGGTTAGTACTCCTGATAGCTCCAGTCTGGCCGAGGCGACCATGGTATGCCGATCTAGTTTGGTTGTTGGCGGATCGACCTTGGCGGCTCCCGGTAAGGGAGGACCTCCTCAGGCAAGGACTGGTGAAGATGCCGCAGGTGGATAGGTTCTCGCTTACGTCCTAGCTATTGAAAGGGCAAGGCTGCGTAAAAGAGGGTATTCGGGAGCAGTGCTATCAACGTTGCTGAAGGTCCGCAAGCATTCTACCTGTTTGGCGTATGTGAGAGTTTGGCGCATTTTTGAGAACTGGTGTGAAGAGCGAGGTAAGAGGCCCTTGGCAGTCTCGGTCTCGGATGGCCTTGAGAAGGGACTAGCCCCCAGTTCTTTGCGAGTGCAGCTGGCGGCTATCGCTTGTTATAGGGGCAAGGTTAAGGGCACAGCGTTAGGTCAACACCCCGATGTGGTGCGATTTCTTAAAGCAGTGAGGCGTATGCGGCCACGTCGGAGTTGGGTGGTGCCTCCTTGGGATCTCAATTTGGTGTTGGATTCTCTTGTCAGGGCTCTGTTCGAACCGCTTGGGCAGGTCCCCCTGAAGGATTTAACTCTCAAGGCTGTATTTTTGGTGGCCATTTGCTCAGCCAGAAGAGTTTCAGAGTTGCAGGCGTTGTCTTGTCGTCCGCCCTTTCTCGTTTTCTTCAAGGAAAAGGTAGTATTGAGGACAGTTCCTTCCTTTTTGCCCAAGGTGGTCTCTCCTTTTCATGTCAATCAGTCAGTGTTGCTTCCTTCCTTTGCTGGTGGGGGTCAGAAGGAAGGAGATGCGCGACTGCGCCTTCTAGACATTCAATGAGTTTTGAGGCGGTATCTCAAACGTACGAAGTCTTTCCGCAAATCAGAGCATTTATTTGTGTTATTTGGGGGGCCGCACAAGGGAGAAGTGGCGGCCAAGGCCACTATTTCCAGATGGATTAGGCAAGCTATTGCCTCAGCTTATATTCTTAAGGGCAGGCAGGTTCCGGTGGGATTGCGAGCTCATTCCAGTCGGGCTTAGGCCACGACGTGGGCAGAGTTTAGTTTGGTTCCTCCGTTGGATATTTGCAGAGTGGCTACTTGGTCATCTCTGCATTCTTTTGCTAAGCACTACCGTTTAGATCTACAGGCGGCGGCAGATGCCTGTTTTAGGAGAGTGGTGCTTCGATCCGGTTTGGCAGGCCCTTCCCATGCTTGAACTGCTCTGTTAAATCCTAGAATACAGGGACTGGACTGGAGAGATGATTAGGAAGAAGTAATTAGACCTTACCTGCTAATTAGTGTTCCTGAAGAATCTCCAGTCCAGTCCCTGATCCCGCCCAGGGTATTCAGTGCCAGTTCGAAGCAGTTCCGGAGGGGTAGTTGGCTCAGGAGTTTATGGACGCCAGTGTTACTCGAAGGGTTCCGGTGGCAGGGCGGATTGGACCGAAGCGGAGCCCTGCTATAAGTAGAGATGTGTAGCCTGTTAGGCATTTTGTAAGGGCCTTTGTCGGGTAAGCCTCCTCTTTGGGGGGCGGTGGGTTTGGCTCCGTTCAGGGAGCGGGAGGGGCTGTGTTATAGAAAGGTTGAAGTTAGTAGTTGACTAGTTGTCTCTCCGTTAAGTTTGCTTTATTTATTTTATTTATTTACATTCTCTTATCTACTGCGCTTTTCTGCATCAGTGCGGTTTACATTGAACAAACTGAAATTACATTGAAAGGGCATTATAACTTGGAGATAACTATTTTACAGGGAACATGGGCTGTGGAGGGTTAAGTGGCTTGCCCAAGACCATAAGGAGCACCTGTGGGACTAGAAACCCCAGTCCTTCCGGCCCAAGGTTGCTGTCCTCTAGTGGGATTTGAACCCCTGACCTTCCGGCCTGAAGTACCTTGCCTCAACCACTAGGCCACTCCTCCACTCCACTTTGTCATCAGGATACTGAGGCTGGTGGGTGGTGCCAGTGCTATATATATCCTGATGTCATCAAGAGATTGACAGACTCAGTCTCCAAGCTGCAGGAAGAGGAGCACAACTCAGAATACAGGGACTGGACTGGAGATTCTTCAGGAACACTAATTAGCAGGTAAGGTCTAATTACTTCATGTTTGGCGTCTTTGTTGATGTATTATGTTATCCCATTACTGTAAACCACCTTGATGTTTGCCTGTTAAGGCGGTATATCAGATTAATAAACCTAAAGCTTTTATCACTTCTGGACTATGGCAGCATTAGATATAAATTAAATTTTAATGGGCACAAAATTTAGATTGGTTATCCAGTCTCCTGACTGAGTAGGTGGGGCTTGCTGTCATGTGATTTGACCCCCTGCTGTGGTTTTGCTTCTGCATAAGGACCTGAAACAAGATGATGGTAACTGTCTCTCTCACAGCATGGGTCAGAGAGAGGGCCGGCTCATCTGCTAAGTGATCGATTGCGACTTCAGGCATGTGCTTTGACACACATGGCCTGCTGCGTCTGACTCCTCCTGCCATGGCTAAATATTGACTCCATAGCATCTTCAAACAAGTAGCCAGCAGCTAAAATATGTTTAATCGTTTGATGTGAAGACTCTGTAGCCATGTGTTCAGTGCTCCATAAATAATACTACAATAGACCAGGCCTTTACAGATTTTCTTGGAATTTAGGAGCTGGCTGCCAAGACCTCTGTCACAGTGCCCACCACCCTGCAAAAGGTGTATCACAGATTATTTTTAAGAGTTTGATTTACTGTTTTGTCATTTTCTATGGGAAAAGAAAGCCTTTAAGGCAGTGCTCCTCAGAGTTTGTTCAGTCCTCGCGGCACACCAAACCCAGTTTTGCATGATCCTTGCTCTCGATCCCTCCCATTAGCAGAAGTGGAGCAGCACTTTTATCCTGTGTTGTTGTTCTGCTTGGTTCAGTCTGATGTGGATCGACAAAGACACGCACAGGAAAGAAGCACTGTTCATGTTTATTTTATTTTATTTTTTTTAATATTTATACTTTTATTGTTATTTTGTTCCACCCAATCAAGAATGACATACAAACAGTGCCGAAACCCACCCCATACACTTCCATCACAGTTCCAAAACCCGTCCAAAACACATCCAGTACATCTGATACATCAAATACATCTAATACATCTTGTCCCACTCCACCCATCACCCATTCCCCATTCCCCAATACCATTCCTCCACGACACATTTACCAGTCAAGATTCCACAGATACATTAGGAAGTATACATTATGCACCGATCACCATACCTCTTCTGTCTCTCACTGCTCCCCTCCCCGCCTACACTTTGAACTGTACTCTTCCCCCACTACCCCTATCCCCCTTCCACCCCCCCACCCCCTCTTGCCCCCCTACCCAACCCACCCTTTGCCCCCTACCAAACCTGAAGCCCCCAGTTCCCCTCCTCCATCCTCTCCCCCCTCCTGTCCCTCCCTTCACATAATCACGTGTCCAGCTCGAAAGGCTACCCCTCTTCCCCTCCATTCACTTCAACGCCCACCGCCCGCTCCCCTCCCAACTGAGAAACGCTACCCTGTTTCCTGCGCCAGTCCTCGAACCACCCCCATTCCCACTCAAATCGTGATAATTTCTCCTTTTTCCGGGCGTCTATTTCACACATAAGCCACAATTGATCTAACCGGCCCAGCACCTCTGCTCTTGTGGGCACTTCCGGTTGGCACCAGTGAGCCAGCAATGCCAGACGCCCCGCTCCCACACAGTACCCTAAAAAATTATCTGCCCATTTCCCAGTGGTTCATTAAATATAACTTGTTCCTTGTCCACTCTCACCCTAATAGCTGTAATTTCCGCATACATCTCTTCCACACTCTCCCAAAATCCTCGCACCTTCTCGCACCCCCACAACATATGCAACAAGTCCCCCCTCTTTCCACACTCTTTCCAATAATCACCCGTGTGGTGCACACTCATTGCTCTCAAGCGCTCCGGGGTCCAGTACATATATAGCCTAATCTTAAGGCTATGCTCCAAATACACCATACCTGGTGCAAGCTTTTTCTCTCTCCGGATTATCCTCCCCCACCGCTCCTCCGACCACTCTCCACCCATCACTGTTTCCCACTTCTGGTGCCCCCTCACTTCCCGTACTTCTTCCTCCACTAACATTTTATACAGACGAGACAACAACTGCCCCGGCACCCCCGCCTTCTCCATAAGCTTCTCAAAATCTGTCAAAGGTCTTCTCCAATCCTTCTGCACCACAGCAAAATAATATAACTGCACATAGGCGTAGTAGTCCCGCTCCCCTAACCCAAAATTCTCTCTTAGCACCTCAAATGGCAATAATTCCCCCTTTTTTGAGAGCACTTGCCCTATCCTCCACAACCCCTTTTGCTCCCACTCCCTAAAGATCTTCCCTTCCATCCCCGGCTCAAACTCTGTCAGCCCCCTGATGTACGCTCATCTGGAATACTTCTTCCCCCCCCAGTAACTTCACCTGTACCTTTTTCCACACCTCCCTGGTTAACTTCACAAAGGGATTTTCCTGATCCTTCCAGTACCCCCATCTACCCTTTCCAAATTGACTATCCCAAACTACCTTTTCTGCATCTCTCCTAGCCTCCTCCCCCCCCCCCCCTGCCTCCATCTGCACCCAATCCGGGCTCTCCCCCTCAGTCTTCCACCTAACTACTGTTCGCAGCAGTGCAGCCCGGTGGTACATTTCCAGATTCGGCATTCCCAACCCCCGCTCCTCTCTTCTCATGTACATTATTTTCCTGGATAGTCTTGGACATTTTCCTTCCCATACATACTCCATGAGTAGCTGCTGCAGTTTCTTCGTATACCCCCTTGAAATGGGACATGGGATAGCGCTAAACAAAAACAAAATCCTAGGCAAAACATTCATTTGCACAGTAGCTATTCTACCGAGCCACGTCAAATGCAGCCCCTTCCACTTCCTGAAATCCCTCCTTATCTCTCCCAATAACCTCTCATAGTTCCACTCTCGCCATCTCTCTATCGTATTCCCCATTTCGATACCCAAATATCTATACGTGCCCTTAACCCACCTAAACAGAAAGCTATCTTTCAACCTCTGCACCAACCCCTCCGGCAAGTTAAATCCTAGAATTTCCGTCTTAGTGCTATTAATTGTATAACCCGATACCTTACTATACTCCTCAATTTCTCTCAGCAGCACTGGTAACGTGGTTAGGGGTTCCGTTAATGTCAAAATAACGTCATCCGCAAATAGCACAATCTTCGCTTCCACCCCTCCCATATGTATCCCCTTAATATCATTCTGCCTCCTAATCCTCTCCGCCAGTGGCTCCATCACGAGCACAAAAAGCGATGGGGACAAGGGGCACCCCTGCCTCGTACCCCTACCCAACCGAAAGGATGCTGAGTATCCTCCGTTAACTCGTATTCGAGCCGTCGGCCTATCATAAAGAGCCCGGACCCACTCGATAAATTGGCTGCCCACTCCCACCTTCTCCAACACCTGCAGCATAAAGGGCCACTCGACACGGTCGAAGGCTTTTTCCGCATCCACCGTTATAAACACCGCTTTCTCACCACTCCGCCCCACCTTCCATGTCAAGTTCCCAACCTTCCTCATATTATCCCCTCCTTGTCTCCCTCCCACAAACCCTGTCTGATGTTTATTCACTAGGGTCGGCAATACTCCCTGCAGTCTCCGCGCCAGTATTCGCGCCAAAATCTTGGCATCTGTATTAATTAGAGATATGGGCCTATACGACCCACAACTGGTCGCATCCTTTCCCGGTTTGGGGATCAGTGTGATTCCCGCTTCTCCCATTGTTAGTGGCAGCTTACCCCCCTTCAAACAATCATTAAAGACCGCTACCAGCAGCGGGCTCACCTGTTCCTGAAAAACGTTGTAAAACTTTGCCGTGTACCCATCTACACCTGGCGCTTTCCCGGTTTTCAGGGCTCTAATGGCCTCCACCACCTCCACCTCCTGTATAGGCCGGTTAAGACTCTCCATCTCCTCTGAATCCACATGTGGCAAGTCCACCCCCTGCAAGTACCTTATGCTCTTCACCTTCCCCTCTCGCACCTCGCTTCTGTATAGCTCCTCAAAAAAGGTCCTAAATGCCCCCCTAATCTCATTATTACCTGTCTGCAATTTACCCGTCCCGTCCCTGACCGCTCCAATATTCTGCTGTTGCAATCTATTCCTAAGCCTGGTGGCTAACATCTGACCGGCTTTATTGCCCGCCTCAAAGTGGGACTGCTTCAGGAGATTTAACTGATGCACTATTTCTTTCACCCTCAGTTTTCCTAATTCCACCCTCAACAATTGTAATCTTTGTAGTACCCCCCCCCCCCTTCCTATCACTCTGGTGCCATCCCTCCAATTCTGCTATCTCTTTCAAATACTGCTCCTCTTTCTGCCTCTGCTCTTTCCGCTTGTATGCCGCTATTCCAGTCAGATGCCCCCTCACCCCTGCCTTTAGGCCATCCCACGCGCACCCATTCGTCACTTCCCCATTCAGGTTATCCTGCATATACTCTCTTACCACCCTTCTAATCCTAGAAACCGTATCCTTATCCTGCAGCAAGGAATCATTCAGCTTCCAAAATCTCACCCCGCCATCCTTATACCCAAGATTAAAACTTAAACTGACAGCGGCGTGATCCGACCTGGTGATTGATCCCTGCCCCACCTTGCTAACCTTGGAAACCCAGGGCCCACTCACCCAAAACATATCCAATCTACTATACGTCTGATGCGGATTCGAATAGAATGTATAGCTTCTCTGCCCAGAGTGCCGCACCCTCCACACATCTATGAGCCCCAGTCTCTCTTTCATACGCAACATACTCTCCCTCTCCTTTCTACTCCCCCCCCCCTTCGCCCCCGCTATGGTCCACTCTAGGGTTCACCGTCAAATTGAAATCTCCCCCCAATACTTTCGATTGAGGCCCCAATCTTTCCACATCCATCAACATTTGATCGTAAAACTCCTTCCGCTTATCATTCGGCCCATACACGCTCAAGACCCAGATCTCCTCCCCAGCCACCGCTAGCTTCACTGCAACCCATCGACCCCCTTTATCCCTACGTTCTTCCACCACCCAATCCTTAGCCCTATCGCTTAGCGACAAGCCCACCCCCCCTCTCCTGTGTTCCGCCCGCTTGCCCCCCAACAACACATAGGGGTATCTACGGGTCCATAACAGTCCCTCTTGCCCCACTTTCAGGTGCGTTTCCTGCACACACACCACATCAGCCTCCAAACGCCCTCCTTCTCTATCTACCAATCTTCTCTTCCGCCATGTTTGTAATCCTTTCGCATTGATTGTTAGAAGCTTCAACTGAAGCTGCCCTATCGGCTTCCCCTCCCCCTCCTCCCCCTGCCTTTCCCTATCTCACCATGTCCCCCCTCTCCCCCCTTCCCTCTCCCAAACCTTCCCCCTCTACCCCGTAACCCCTCCCCTCCCCCGGCCCCATCTCCCTCCCTCCCCAACCTTCCCCGGCCCCATCTCCCTCCCTCCCGAGGGACTCCCTGGAGTAGTGCTCATCTTCCCGGATCCCGGCCTTCCCCGCCCTTCTCCCCTCCTCCCTCAGCACATCCCCCCCTCTCTCCCAACCACTGCCCTTATTCACAACCCCTGCCCCCTCCACCCCCCCTCCCCTGGATCCCCATCTTGCTGCTCACCTCCTCCTCCCCCTCCCCCTCCCCTTGCTGTCCCCATACCCCATACCCTGTTATTCCGCTCAACAAATCCTTTATCTGAACATTCCCGTACCTCCATTCCCCCCTCCCTCTCCCATCCCATAACATACTGTACACATCCCTACCATGCTCTTTCCGCCACTGGAGACCCGGAGCACCCATCCTTTTTGGATTTTTTGTTATGTATGGTTTTTCCCTGCCCCTCCCCTGTTCACTTCAAAAATATTGGCAGAGACCATCCTCAAGCCAGTTACCCTGTCCCCCTTTGTTACCTAGTTTCATTATACTATTATTCTATATATATATATATATATATTTTTTTTTTTTTATTATTATATATTTTTGTGGAGGTGCCCCGAGTCCCCCAGTCCATATTACAAACCTAAGTATAGTTACTAACTCCTTCCATCCATGTATGGGTTCAAGCAGTAGCATTCCCCCACCCACACCAGACCCGCAGTCATTGTCCTGCAGCAGACCTGCATTACCCATTGTCTCTCATATCATCTGCAGACACTCTCCTGCTGGTTTCTGATGGTTGCCTCCTCTTCGCTATTCCACCCCAGCAACTCTCTGCTCCCTCTGTTGTGAGCGTTCTTCTAGTACTGCTGCGATCTGCGCCTCCGCCAACGCCTTCTTCGCCTCTTGCAGAGTTTTAACTGTCCACCCCTTGGCTCCTTTATTAAACATGAGCCCAAAGGGGTAAATCCAACGGTACTTCACGCCCTCCCGGCGCAGCGCCTGCGTAACCGGCGCCATCTCCCTTCTCCTCTGCAGGGTACCAGCCGCCAAGTCACCATATATGGCAATCTTATAGCCCTGCCATCTGTAATCCTCTTTGGACCGCATTGCTCTCAATATAGATTCTTTGACCTCATAGTCCTTTAGGCACAGCACTATATCACGGGGCCTGTTCGGTCTCACCGGCCCCAAGGCCCTATGCGCTCTGTCCATCGCCACATTGAGGTCTTGCTGGTCCCCTCCTTTTTGAAGCAATATGTCCTTCAATATGGCCTCCGCCACCTTCTTGCTGTTCTGGAAGCCCTGCTTCTCTGGGATTCCCTGGATACGTAAATTGTTTTGCCGGGACCTATTTTCAAGGTCCTCTATTTTATACAAGATCTGCTCCTTCCACCTCTGCAACTCAGCCACGTCCTGCTGAGTTGCGTCACTTTGCTCCTGCAATGTTCCCATCTTGTGCTCCTGCTCCTCCATCCGGGCCTTCAGCTCTCCCATCTCTCCCTTTAGTTCGCCCAGCAGGTCGCCCACCTCCTCCTTCATTTTGTTCATTTCGTCCTTCAGCTCTTTAAACCAACCTTGCAGCTCCTCGCGGGTCACCTTCTGCACCACCATTTCGGCTCGCACATCCTCCGAGCCCCGACCACCTTTCTTTTCCCGCTCTGCCACCTCTCCACCTCCTCCGCTCTGTACAGTCGACATCTTACCGTCCAGCCCCTTGTGCTGCTGCGAGTCGCTACACGCGTACTCGCGGATGTCCGCCGTCTTTCTACGAGTCGCCATCACCTTCCTCCGTGTCTCTGCCACTATTCCTCCGCTCCTCCACCTTTTTCTCCCGCTTTAGAGGGGTATTGCTTGCTTAATGCCGGTTCAGACTCCGGAGCTCACAACTCAGGCAGCCATCCGAGTCGATGACATCACTTCATGTTTTTTTTAAATTGATATTTGTACACCGCCTAGAATGCTTTGCACGTGGCGGTATGTAAATGTTTTTAAGTAGGTAAATAAGTAGTGAGTAAGATTTCCTGTGCTAGTACTGAGCGGGTAATTTTAGTGTTAGAAAGTAGAGGGCTCGTCTCTGGGGCACTATCCAATAGAAATGGGACAACACCCTAATGGACCTATGCCCCTGTCGGTCACCCCAAGGCATACCAAGGACTTAAAGCACACCAGTGTGCTGTGGTGCACTTCTTGAGAAGCCCTGCCTTAAGGTGCCAGGACACAGACTCTTCTCCTCCTCTTCCTCCTCCCACCATCTCCAGTGAGTAATTTGTCAGCAGCATATTGGTGACTCTTTATAGCTGCACCTGAGCCAACGTCCTTTTTCGCTTTACATATCGCCATGGCCTGGTAATACATGAAGCCCCTCCACCGTATCCTCATCTAGTCTCTCTCACAGCCCCCCATCACCCAGTATGTCTCTTTCTCTTCCCCCTCTGCTGGCCAGCACCTCACGTGTTCTGCCGTGATGCACGCTCGCTCCACTCTGATCTGCTCTGCATGGTCAAGGAAGTTTGCTGATCTCGTGAGACTAGAAACTACAAGAACCACAAACTTCCTCAACTGCACAGCTCAAGCTACAGGAGAGCCGATTGTGATGGAGAAGTGAGCAGCTCAACAGAGTGGTAAAATATATTGGATGGTAGCTGGGGGAGGAGGGCAATGAAATCCCAGGCAGCAGGGTGCAATTTATAGTCGCCATGGTGATCTGGCTCCGTGATTTGTCAAGCTCTGCAGTAGACTATTTTCATTGAAAATTTGAGTAGATTTATTTGTAAAATACCATTTATTGTAGACTTTCTTTGAAAGCATCTCTTCACTGACTGACTCTTTTTCTTAATGGATGTACTTAAGTGTAAAAAGAAAAAAGTACAAAACAGCCTTTACAAAAAGGAACATGGAAACTGTAGATTTAAAACTACAGGGACAGTAATGATTTCAGTAAATATTGTGCTTGTATTACGATGAGAATTTTATTTTAACCAATAGTGCTGCTTGTTTTTAAAATGCTGTTGGTTTGTATAAATGACTTGAAAGTGTTCTTGGTAAATGTGTCAAATTACAATTTTCAGACTTCTTTTTCTGCTAAATTTTAGTGCTTGTGAAAGTGGCAAGTTGACAACACAGAAGGTGAAGACTTCCATTAATCCCCATATCAGGTATAGTATAAACAGCTAAGGTACAAGCTGTTGTCTTGCTAATGTGCATAAACCCTGCTGTAAGGGGACAGCTCTCAGGGTGAGACATTAATTCACTCTATCATGAAGTGTTTGGCCTCTCTAAGGTACCAATTAATGCCAAATCGTGATGCTGGTTGTAGTGATGTGGACACTTACTACTGGGAACTGGATTGCAACCGGGAACTTATTTCACATTGGGCTTGTGACTGCTTTTAGATAATGACTTTCAGTCACTAGTAGCCTCAGCCCAACAGAGCTGATCACTTAGGGCTGGACAGTTTTTTGTCATCTTGTTCCATTTTCTTTGAGCACCTAATCCTGTATTAGTAATTGTTTTGCCAGAGATGTATTGAGAAATGTGTTACTGTAAATGTATCTAGTTCCATTACCTCTCTTGTTCTTAGGATCTGAATACTAGTTTAGCAGTTGTCTGCTTGGAAAGCAGAAACCTGTTCTTAGGCTCTACAGCAGAGTGCAAAGTCCATTCTCTTTATACTGATTTGTTTTAATTTGAAGGGATTCTTAGAATTAGAGAACTCATTTACTCAAATTTGATGATCTCGAATGGATATATTATACATGATTTAGCTTTTTTTTTTTTTAAATTGTCACTTTACTATGGTTATAGTATTTAAGTTTCTTCAGGATATGAAGACCATGGTCATGTTTATTTCTCAGGACCCAGAGTTTACAACACAGCCATTGTTGAAAGTGTCGAGCACAGAGCTTACTGTTTATACAGAGCTTACTGTTTATACTGAGGCAAGATTATTGATCAGAATTTAACCTTCCAGTCACTTGTGAAGTGTGTTTGTTATTAAAAAGGCGTATTGTAGAATGAAGGTCTGTAGGCTGTCTCTGATGCAAAGTTTCATACTGTTTTGCAGGTATTAGTGTTGCTCCTGTTTGATTACAGTAATCCTATTTACCAAGGTTGGCCTGCTTATACAATTAAGGGGCTTTAGATGGCACAAAATACAACTTCTCAGGTGATGACCAATAACCGAGATCTGCCTATGTAACACCGCTTTTGAAACACCTCCATTGGCTTCCAGTTGCAGTTAGGGTGAAATTTAAAGTGTTACTTGTTGCTTTTAAGGCTATGTGTGGGATTACGGCAAATAGTGTCTAATTGATGCTCCAAGAGAGTATTGCTGTCCGCCCAATGCGAGCTTGCTCACAAAATGCGTATGTTATTTCTACATTGAGTAAATACAGAACTCAATTGAGCCATACTAGAGCTATATGCCCCAGGTTTGTGGAATTCTTTACTGGATGAATGGGCTAGTAGAGATCTCTTGGATTCTGAAAGGGACTAAAAATGTATCTTTTAGGTGGGTGTTTTGTTACTGAATTGTAATTTGAGTATATATTTTGTACTTTCTCTGTTACTATTGTATTTGCTTGTTTGTGTTGCTTGTAAACCCACTTACATTAGTATTTTATCTCATGCCTTTACAGTAGTTCAAAGTGAGTTACAATCAGATATTGTAGGTAATTCCCTATCTAAGCTTGTACCTTAGGTAATGGGGGGTTAAGTGACTTGCCCAAGGAGTTCCACTGGGATTTGAACCCTGGTCTTTCTGCTCTCAGGCTTCTCCTTCACGTTTTGTGATTGAGTGGAATATAAATTGTGAAATAACGCATCACAATCTATTTATTTATTTATTTTTATTTCACAATGTAAAATGTAAATCTTTCAAAATTTACCTTAGCATGCTGTACATGAGACTTAATTTTTCTTTTCTCACAAAAGTGTTGTAGACATGAGCCTGAAGGGATATTTTGCAGGATTTGACTCCTGTTGACAGGTGACAATGTTTAACTGGATAAGCCTCTTTAAGCCTTGGCTATCTCTAGAAATCCAGGAGGGGGGAGGAGGAACCAAAAGGGGGATTGTATCATGCTTATGTTAAAGCTTCTCTATTTGCTATATGTTCTGACTTTAAAAGAAAAATCTAATTAACTCTGTTATGCTGTCTCTTATTTTAGTTCATAGTAAAATAGTAAATGCATTTAAAAACTGAACTTAGATGAAAAGCTCATTTCCACATAAATTCATTTTATTATTTATGAGTGGGGCAACACATTAGCATTGAGCTCACAACAGATCATATCACTTTTATTCCGTCTTACAAGCTTAGCAGCACAAATACAATAATCAACATATTATTTGGCTGTCATCTGCTGACGAGAAACCAAAGATCACAAGGAGGGTTTTGCTTGCTGTGCTGATGGCCTTTTTGTTCCAAGCCCCCATCTGGAAGGACTATGATCTGTTATCATATGGAACGTGGGGTTTGCTGTAATCTGTGGAGCTGCACTGCAGTTTGAATCTTCATTCCATGTTTGTGTAATTTATAATTTTAATGAGACCGTAGCTCTAGAGGGTTTTGAAATATATTAAAAGCTCTTTTGTGCATACGCTTTTGTTCTTGCTTAATAGGCGCAGTGTATTTTAAACCTGATGAATTTCTATTCATGGATGTGGATGTCTGGGGATTTATTGAGATAATAGTGTTGCACTTATGAATTGGCATGTGTGAAAGTTTTAAAAATACTTTTGCATATGTCAGAACATAAATTGTTCTTCAAAAGAATAGATTTTTTTGCACAGTTAATGTAAGAAAATCAGAAGTTGTGTGTGTTATGGCCCTTCTCTCCCTGGCCTCCTTTGTGTCCCCTTTCCAGTTTCTTCTATTCATTCTTAGTGAGAACAGCCATTTTAGAAAAAAATATGCTCAAAGGATGCAGTAAAAACTGTTAGTGTAGCTGGGTTTAAAAAAGGTTTGTACAAGTTCCTGGAGGAAAGGTCCATAAATCATTATTAAAGAGGACCCGGGAAATCCACTGCTTGCTCCATTACAAGCATTGTGGAACCTGTGTGTCTTTTTGGGAAACTGCTAGGTACTTGTGACCTGGATTGACCATTGTTGGAAACAGGATTATGGACTTTGGTCTGACTTAAGAACATAAGAAATGCCATACTATGTTTAAAAAAAAAGACATGTATTTATTTATTTGGTTTTACACGGCACTATTTATAATCGGCACAGTTTACAATAGAACGACTATTACATAGAACAGTTTACAATGAACATGTGAACATGGTATAATACAATTAACAAATTTACATTAAAAAATCATACAACAGACTTCCGGTGACGTCATGGAGCTGATGGCAGTGGAGTAGCCTAGCTCTGTCCAATTCCCATAGTTTTTTGCAAAATACAGTGTTCCCCTAGTAAAAAGTAGAAGGGCGGCGGACACCCACCTTTGCCATGTCGGTGAGAAAGAAGCTAGCGGGGTTTCAATCCGCTTATGTGCATAAGGAGTTGATGGCGGCAGCGGAATCGGGAGGCTCAGAAGAGGGCGGTGAGCCGGGGAGCTCGGAGGACGACGAAGCGCTGACCACAGAAGCGCAGGAGGGGAAGTCGATGAAACCCTGGTTGAAAGTGTTGAAGGCTGAAATGCAGGCGGAATTGAAAGGGATCCGAAAAGATGTGAAAGACACGCTGATATCGATTCAGAAGGAGGTGGACTGCTTAGGGCAGCGTGTGGAGGAGATGGAGGGGCAAGTGGCGCAATATGAAGAGGAGTTGAAAGAAATGGCTGCCGAGCAAGGGAAAATAAAGGCCCAACAGGTGGAGGTGTTGGAGAAATTAGAGGAGATGGAAGACAGAGCGCAGCGCAATAACCTGCGCATTAGAGGGGTGGCGGAAGGTGAAGCCACTAAGGACTGTGTGGAGGTGGTACAGAGACTGTGTACTCACATTTTGCGTATGGAAGGAGAGGGGGAGAGCCCGGTGGTAACAGTGGGAGTGGAGAGAGCGCACAGAAGTTTGGGCCCCCGGCAGGAGAATCAGAGGAGAGACGACATTGCCTGCATGAGCAGTTTCCCTCTTAGAGAGTGTTGAATGTAGCACGGAAGTATGGACGAATCGCGTGGGAAGGCAATGAGGTGGAATTATTTAATGATTTGTCCCGAGGAACGCTAGAGCGGAGGAGGAACTTGAAAGAGGTCACAGCTTTCTTGCGGGGGAAAGGGCTGCGGTACCGTTGGATGTTCCCTTTTGGGTTGCTGTTGACGGTGAATGGGATGTCCCGGAAGGTGAAAGAGGCGGATGAAGCGTGGTCGGTGTTGGGAGAGCTGGGATGTGAGAACCTACCAAAAGCGGGAGAGAGCGAGCGGAGAATGCAATCTAAAATTATGGAGGGCAAGGTGCAAGCTAGCTCTCAATGGCAGCAAGTGGGAGAAAAAGGAAGGAGGCTGAAGAGGATGTTACAGGAGCGGAAGACAGCGCAGATGGAGGAGGACACCTGAAGAGGATGGCTGATGGTGGAGTAAGCCTGAGCAGTCGGGCCGCATGGGGCGGTAGAGCCCCAGTGAGTATTGGATGAAGGACACTGGACTTATAGGGCTTTAAGGGGAAGAATGGTGAGGGGGGGTGGAGGGGGGTGATGGGGTGAATGGATGGGGTTAAGGGAAGAGGGAGTTCAGCAAGAGGTACTGAGGGGGAGGGTGCAGTTTGTCAGACGGCTGCCTAGGGTGAGAACTTACACAATCTTGACGATGCATATATTCATATGATTCTTGCAAGGTATTGTGGGTAATGTAGTTCTTTCACGCCAAACACAGCTGAAGACAATAATTGAGTTGTGAAACCAAGTGGTAAAGCCAATAAAATTCTTCTTTTATTGATGGGGTTTAATTCACCCAGCACAAATATGCTTGGTAGGAATATAAATGAGGATACTTGCTTGCAGTGTTTAAATGGATAACATAAAGTCACAAAGCAAAACAGAAAACAACCTTCAGCTTGTCAGGCAATTAGCTAATGTTTTCTTATCAAATAATTACCAAATAAAAAGGCACAAAGAAATGAATAAACTTTGCTTGTTAGGTTAACTTCTGCTTATTTTCCACGCAGATCCCAGCAGTGATTCTCCCTTGCTCACACACACAATCAGGTGCAGCTTTAATTACTATCAATTGACCAGCTGAAAGCCTTTAGCTGGCTGGCTGCTACTGTGTGAACCCAAATCCTGCTTTAAGAGCTGTTTGCAGTGGAAATAAAGAACAAAGTTAGGTTTCTTTGTGATGGCTGAGGTGTTTGCTCACAGAAAGCTAGCAATAGCATTTAGATAGAGAACAGTCCATGTAATGAATAGTTTCATCTGCTGTATCTCCCCCTTCATCAATCAGCATAGGGTCACTATCATACATTGGCACAGACGAGTCTTTCCATAAGGCACTATCATGAGAATGCTTATTCCCTTGCTGCCATTCACTATTATAGATAGGGTCTGGATCAGTGTTCATACCTGAGCCTCTCCTGCTATCATAATTCCTCTCTGTATAGCCTGGCCAGTATGTAATCCAATTCTGATGTCCAGCCTTCCAATCTTGATCCCTGGACACTGGATCTCCTCTCACATACCTTCTGGCCTTGGTCTGAAAGTCCCTTCCACGTGCAGTCTTCTCTCTTCCAGGTAGCCACTGGTGATTCCTATCTCTGCCATTCCATTCCTCTGGCTGACTCCAGTCCAATGGACTCTGCTGGCACTTGGAATACCTCCCAGTATGGGTACTGCCTTGGACTCTCCCAGATCTTCCAATAGCCTTCCTTCTTTTCCTTCCAGAGAGTTTCCTTCTCTCTCTATCCGCTTGGCTTGACTTCTGTTTCTCCAAGTGATGTTGGTGCTGGTAGCCGTTGCTGTATCTTTTCCTGAAGCTCTTTCTGTAGCTGTTATCTGAAGAATAAGCTCTATTCTTATTCTGTCCTAATGTGTGCTCCTCCCTAACACAGCGCAGCTGTGTTGAATCAGGCCCTGCCCTTTGAGATGAGTGCTTAGGGATTACCTCATAGCTCTCTTGATTGCACACACGTTTTCTCACTTCAGCCCCTCTCATGGCTGCTGGAAACCTGGTGCATTCTGGGACTGGTAGTCTTTTATGTGAAAACTCTGTTTTCTTGCTTCTACCAGAACTGACAGGTTGCTTGTTCAGAGTCACATCATCTTTTCTATAGCTCCTACCTGAGCTATGATAAGCTTCCTTTTCACAAGTTGGAATGAGGGGGCCCACCGCGGGAACGGGGGCTCTTGGTGGATGGGGGGTGTAAAAGTAATGGGATGGGACATGTTTTACACAGAAAGTCTGTTGGGGGAAGAGGAGGGGCAGAGGGTGGGAAGGGGGAGGGGGGATGGGCATCTCATAGCAGGGAATGGAGGAAGAGGAGATGTAGGTAGTGATCTGAATAGGATCTATAAATGTTAAGGGTCTAAATTCCCCGATTAAGCATAGTCTGCTGTTCAGGGAGGTGGAGAAGAATCGCTGAGATGTGGGATTAATACAAGAAACCCACTTGAGAAGGTGGGATGTGGGGAGGATGAGGAACAGACGTTTTCAGGAGCAATTTTACTCTTGGGACAAAGAGGGGGGAAAGAAGGGGGGTAGCTTTGCTGGTGCGGGTAGGGTGTGGGATTCAGGTGATGAGTGACTTTAAGGATGGGGAAGGGAGAGTGGTGGGTATAAAGGGGAAGATGGGCACTGAAGATATTGTTATAATGTCGGTGTATGGGCAATCAGGTAGAGTTTTGGAAAGGGGTGCGGAAAATAGTGGATGGGATAGGGCAAGAGAAACTCATTATGGGAGTATTAGCCCCAGGGGTAGACAGAGATCTGGGATGGGTGGTGGGAGGAAGGAGAAACAGACAAGGCTTGAAGCAATTAATGAAACAATATAACTTAGTTGATTCGTGGAGAGAACTAAACCCTAGAGGTAGAGAATATTCATTTTTTTCAGCGCCACATCAGAGTTGGAGCAGGATTGATATGCTCCTGGTGGACAAGGAATGGATGATGGGGGTGAAGGAGGGGGGTATAGTGCCGACAAGGTGGTCGGATCATAGCGCAGTGGAGGTGAGAGTCGGATGGAAGAATCCGGGGGGGATGATATTTTGGAGATTGAATGAGAGCTTATTAAAAAGTAGGGAGGTGGTGGATGATGTAAGGCGGGCGATAAAGGAATACCTGTTATATAATGATAATGTGGAAGTGACTGAGGTGACTTTGTGGGAAGGGTTGAAGGCCGTGATAAGAGGGAGGTTTATTATGTGGGGGGCGAGGTAGAAAAGGGTAAGAGTGGAGAAAGAGGAGGGGTTGGGGATAGCGCTTAAGGAGGCAGAGAAGAGATTTCGGAGGTCGGGAGCGAAAGGGGATAGGGAGGAGGTGGAGAGGGTGAGGATGGAGTTGCAGGCGCTGCAGGTTGAGCAGGTAGCCTTTGCATTAAGGAGAGTAAAGCAGGTGTATTATGAATTTGGGGATAAGCCGGGGAGATTGTTAGCTCGTAGACTTCGGCAGCAAAAGGGGGCTTCAACGATATACCAGATTAAGGGGAAAGGGGGGGGGGACGTGTAGGGGGGGAGGAAGAAATTCGGGAGAGATTTCGGGAGTTTTATCAGGATTTGTATACAAGGACGGAGGGAATAGGGGAAGCAGAGATTTCAGAGTATTTGGATGGGATAAATTTAGGGGCATTGTCAGAGGGATGCGCAAGCCGTGATGAAAGGGAGTATTACGGGGGAGGAAATAGGGAAGGTGGTAGGGGGGTTGGTGGGAGGGAAGGCCCCAGGGTTAGATGGGTTGCCGGGAAGCTTTTATAAGGTGTTTCTGGGGGAAGTAGGAGATATCATGGGTAGGGTATTTAATGGAGTATTGGAAGAGGGTGGGGAGGAATTGTCTTCGGAAATGTTAACTGCAGGGATCACTGTTTTGCCGAAGCCGGGGAAAAGACCCGTTAAATTGCAGTTCATATCGCCCTATCTCTCTTCTTAATGTGGATGTTAAAATCCTGGCGAAGATTTTAGCGGATAGGTTGGCACCATGGTTGCCGGGGATAATTAAGGATGACCAGGCAGGGTTCATAATGGGGAGACAGGCGGCTGATAATATCAAGAGGGCGGTAGGAGTGGTGTGGGAGGCAAGGCAAGCTCAGGAGGAGTTTTTATTGATGTCAATAGACGCTGAGAAGGCCTTTGATAGGGTGCACTGGGGGTTTCTAATGCAGGTGCTGGGGAAGATGGGTTGTGGGCCGAATTTTGTGAAATGGGTGGGAGGATTGTATGAAGGCCCGAGGGCGCAGTTTAAAATTAATGGGATTTTGGGTCGGGGCGGGGGACTAGACAGGGCTGCCCGATGTTGCTGTTGTTGTTTGCAATGGTAGTGGAGCCGTTAGCGGAAAGAATTAGAATGAACAAGAGGATATTCGGAGTGGAAAGGGGAGGGCGGTGTCATAAGATATCTTTATATGCTGATGATATTTTGTTATATATGGGGCATCCTCAGCAGTCGATGCAGGAGGTGATGGGGGAGGTGGGTAAGTATGGGGTGGTGTCAGGGTTTAAGATGAATGTAGACAAGACAGAGGTGTTGAAGGTGCATATGAGCAGCGAGGCAGAAGAGTTCTTGCGCAGGCAATATCCTTTGTGGTGGGTCAGCAAATGGTTAGGCTATTTGGGAGTTAAAATTCCAGTGAGCTATGCAGATCTCTATAAGATTAATTACCCGAGAATTATAGGTGACATTAATAAGGATTTAGATGGGTGGTTGAGGTACGAAATTTCATGGCTGGGAAGGATAGCGGCGATTAAAATGAACATTCTGCCGCGCCTACTATATCTTTTTCAGGCTCTACCGGTGGAGATACTGGAGGGTGCGATGCGGGCACTGCAGAGACGGGTTTTTCTTTATATTTGGAAACGGAAGCCTCCAAGGCTCTCACGGGAGGTAATGTTTGCACCTAAGGAGGAGGGGGGGGGTTGGGGGTCCCTAATTTGCGAGATTATTATAGAGCGGCCCAACTTAAACATGTTATGGATTGGAGAGGGGATAAGGAGGAGAAACCGTGGGTGAGTTTGGAGAAAACGACGGTGAGGGGAGGGAGATTGGAGGCTTGGTTGTGGGCGCTGCAGGCAGAGAGGAAGGAGTTGGGGAAGGGTACCCCGGCAATGAGGCATGTGGTGAACGTGTGGGATCGAGTGAGAGCTCTGGAAATAAAAAGAAGGGGGAGTGGATTTTCGGTGATGACCCCGTGGAGAAGCTGGAGAGTTTTTCAACCAGGATGGGAAGGGGGTAGGTTTGATGGGTGGAGTGATTAAGGGTTGGACTGTGGATTTCAGTTATTAGAGGAGGGGAAGCTAAAGGCGTTTAGGGTGGTAAGGGAAGAGTTTGGATTGCAGGATAAAGATAGATTCGCGTACACGCAGGTATGCTCCTTTCTCAAGGGGGATTTGGGGAAGGTGGGGATGGCTAGGGAAGTGTCACGAATGGAGGCATTATGGTGTGGGAAGAGGGGTTCGAAAGGAATGATATCGGATTTATATAAGGGGGTAAAGGGGGAGCCAGAAGGGAAGTTTAGATATATGTTAGACTGGGAGGGGGAATTGGGACAGACAATGAATCTCAAGGAGTGGAAAAGGGTATGGGATCAGAAGGGGTATGGGATCAGATAAAGAAGACTCCCTGATCCAGTAGTATTAGGGAAAACTGTTATAAAATCATGTTTCACTGGTATTATACACCGGAGAGACTGCACCGGATGTATCCAGGGGTATCCCCAATGTGTTGGCGAGAGTGTGGGAAGGTGGGGACATTTTGGCACATTTGATGGGGATGTACAAAGGTGCAGGCTTATTGGGGAATGATTCAAAGATGGATTCAATCGAAATTGGGGGTGGAAGTGGATTTGAAGCCGCTAAGTTTTTTTATTATCAGGGGGGGGCAAGTATTGGAGGGGGGTAGGATAGTGCAGGCATGTCTTTGTGTGGCCCGGTGTGAGGTGGCAGCTGCATGGAAGCAGAAGGAGGCGCCTTCTGTAGGGAAATATGAGGGGAGACTGCGGTACATAGTGCTGATGGAGAAGTTAACGGCAGCCCGACGGATGAGGGGGGCTAAATTTGAAATAAGGTGGGGGAAATTATGAGATGCCTTGGGGGGGGGAGGGAGGGAGTAGGGGGAGATGGGGGGGAGGGGAGGACAGTGGAAGGGGAAGGATAAGAGTACTCCAATCGACTAAAGGGGGGAGGGGCGGGGGTTCTTTGATGTTGGGAGTAAAAAGGGGGGTAGGGGGTCTGTAGTTAGGGGGTGGTGGGAGCGTTAAAATATAAAATAATTAAACGTTGTTTTTGGTGTATACTAATACGGGTAATTGAGTTAAATACATTGAATAGAGGGCTGGAGGAGAAGGCTACGCAGGTATGGGGATAGCTACCATAGATGGAGAATGTTGTTATGAGTAATCTGTTAAATGTTTCTTTGGGGTTGAGAGTAATATATTAAGCCGGAGAAGGTGTGTACAGTTGGGTTAGGAATCAATACTCTCGGGCGAAGGGGGATGGTGGTAGGAATGTGGTTATGTGTATGTTAAAGGGATGTTGACAATAAAAATTTAAATATAAGGGGGAAAAAAAGGAAAAAACTTTAAAAATGTACAGACATTAGGAACACCAACTACTATTGAGTAAGGGGGTTTATGATACGGGTAGACTAGGGGGGGGGGAAATGTTGGGTAATGTAGACAAAATTAGGGTAATAACTCAAAAATAGAGACAAGGTATAGTTACACTGTTTATTATGGAAACATATTAGGATAGCAGTAGAAGCTTAAAATAAGGAACAATGACTAATATCTTATTTGGAGTATATTATTGTATAGGAATTTAGGCTGCTGGGTACTTTATGTATAGATGATGGAATGTTATGGATACATGTACATGGTTATGTTATGGAAATGATGACAATAAAACCTTAAATACAACCCCCCCCCCCTACCTTGGGAAGTTACAGCGGATGATTCTGCGGTTCATGGGGGGGGGAAGAAAAAGAGGGTAGCAGGGAGAATTCTGATGAGGCAGAGGGAACAAGGGGGAATGTCTGTACCCAATTTGTTAACCTACTGGGAAGCAGCACAAATGTATGCCATTGTGGAATGGGGGGCGGATGAACCAAAAGAGTGGGTGCAGATGGAATCAGAGGACCTGGAAAAAATGAAAAAAAAAAGGATACTGAGGTACTAACCCTTATGTACAAGGCACACTTCGAGTGTGGAATAAGTGGAAACAGCTTTGGTTGGGGGGAATGGAATTTCTAGATTAGTACCCATTCAGGGAAATCCAGATTTCCTGCCTGCAATAGGAAAGAATGTTTTTGAAAAATGGGAAAAACTTGGCATAAGAAGGGTAGGTCAATTGATAAACGATATGAATATAAAAGAGTTTAATGAGCTTGAAACACTATATAATTTAGATAGGAAAGATATGTATAGCTACTTACAGCTCAGCCATTACATTCAGCAGAGGATCTTACCGGATCTCAAGAGGGAACCCACAGGGATTGAAATGTTCTTCTTGATGGGACAGAAAAAGAAAGCCCTGACTAGTTTTTACAAGCTGATGAATTGGGTGGTGGTAAGGGGAAATTATCAAAAAGCGTGGGAGGTGGATTTGGGGGTACAGTGGGAAGATGAAATATGGGAATGCATATACTTGAATAGATATAAAGGAATACTGGCCATAAATTTAATTGAGAATAATTATAAAATACTGTATAGATGGCATTTGACGCCGGTGAGAATACATAAAATATCTGAACATGTGGAAGACAAATGTTGGAGGGAGTGTGGTGAGGAATGCACTTACATATCTGGTGGGAATGTATGGCAGTGAACAAAATGTGGTCTGAAGTGTTTGAAATGTTGGGGAGGATATTGGGGAAAGATATAGATCCACAACCAGCCACAGCGATGTTGGGGGTGATGCCACCAAATTTGACTAAGGCAGAGGGAAAGTTGGTTGATAAGGGGTGTGTCGCCCTTAGAGTTATACTTGCAAGGAGGTGGAAACAAGCACTTGTACCACAGATGGCAGAATATGAAAAATCATTGTCACAGATTTACTTAACGTGTAAATTAAATGGGGCAGGCAACAAATGTTTATGCAAGTGTGGGGGAAATATGTCCAGTGGATGGCAATTAGGGAAAATACTCACTATACTTAAAGGCCTAAGCAGTTAAGGAAATGTGCAGTGAATTCTGATAACAGCAATGTGTAGAAGGGAATCCGGGGAAGGGGGGGGGGAGGGAAGAAAAATATTAAACTCAGAATAACATGACAAAAGGGAGTTTTGTATTGTGCAAGGTTATACAGAGGTATAGACATTATGAGAGATATTTTTTGTAAATGGTTAAACTTTATTGGTTGTTTTCTAAAAATGTAAATAATCCCCCCCCCAAAAAAATCATACAACAGTGGCATGTAAGAATGGTGAACTATTTACAGTCAGATAGAATCCAGAGTTTAATATTGACAGATAAAGCTTTAAGTTCCTTATCGTTCCTCCAGTTCAGTCCTCCACCTCTGGGTTGTGCACCTCCTCCTGCAGCTTGGAGACTGGGCATGTCAAAATCGTGACATCACTGGATATAGCCTGATGGTCTCTCCCATCAGCCCCAGTGTGTCCAATCTCCATACGTACTGAGCCTGGGTTCTGGGCTCACTTGGAGGAACGGATAAGGAGCATTTTAGCTTTAAATTTAAATTTAATTTTACTTTACCTTTTAATTCTAATTGGCAATAAGGACTGGAAACCCCTTTAGCTGTGGGGAGCAAATTTCTTTGAATGCAATTTAGTTTCTGTGATTTTAAACTTGAGGGCTGTCCCTTTTAAGTTCGTAGCAGTTCCTGCCTACCTGCTCTGCCTGTCATTTTTCATCTACTTTAGTAATTCGCCGGTTCGGATCTCTCTCCCTTGACTGTACGGGAGAGAGCTCCGGGACCCGGCAAGCCATACAGAGGATATGTGCGGTGCAGGATCTTCGTTCCAGCAAGATCTTCCCTGTCTTCGGTGAAGCCGGCAGGGCAGCCCTGGCCACAGCCGATCGCGGCGGCGTGGCTGGAGGAGCAGATTATTGTCTGGTAGCAGGAGCGGGCTGTGTGAGCTTTTTGGCCCAGCAGATAAGGCCTTCGGGCTCTATCGGGCTGCTGGTAGAGCATTGTCTCACCGACCGGTGGTTTTTTGGCGCCAAATTTTGCTGTTTTACGGGGCGGCCATTTTCTTGCACGTTTGGACAGCGTGGTGGGAGTACAGCAGTCCGTGTGTTGGGGACAGGCGGCAAGCTGCACAGCGGGGTTTATTATACCTTTAATTTAGTATACTTTTAATTGTACTTTTGATTTACTTTTAAATTTCGTGATCAGGTTTGACGGCAGCCATTTTGAAGAGCGCGTGTGCACCGCATGACTGCCTGCCCGATTTGGAGCACGGACATCGAGGCATCGGGAAGCCCTGCCCTGTCTGTTCAAAGGGCTTATTTCTCTCATTTCCTTATTTTCTTTAATTTTAATTTTAAATTTAAATTTTTATTGTTTTAGTGAAGACCTGAGGGTTAAGGACTTTAAGAGTTAGTCCAGGGGTCAGGTCCTCTCCGCGTTGGGGGAGGTTTTGGTGTTCAGTTTTTTTTTGTTTTTTTTAAAGGAGATATCTTAAGTAGTTATTCTTGGCCACATACCAGTGGTTGGGAGTGTTGGCCTTATGGCGTCGCGCCCTCAGTGTGTGGTCTGCGTCACCCACAGAGATACTGTGGCTGACTCCGGGATCTGCCGCGGCTGCAGTGTCTACCAACGTGGAGCAGCAGATGAAGGTCAAGGTGGCTTCCGAGCCTCAGGATGCACTGGCTGGGGCAGAAGGGGAGGCTGTGAGGGCCTCATTGCAAGTGCCCGGCCTGGAAGTCTCGGCAGGTCCGTCAGGGGCACTACCGGTCTCGGGATCAGGAACACATCTCGGGGATTTTTGCCTGGACTTTGTGTTAATTATGCATCAAGCTTTTTGTTTACGTCGTTAAGGAAAAGTACAGGAGCCCTTGTCTCTGCCTAGTTTTACGCAGCAGTCGGGGGTAGGTGATACTGAGGATGTTTCCCCGAAAGCCTCTAAGAGGGCGAGGACTCATGAGCTTTTGCCCGCTGAGGGCGAGGGGCCAGAGACCGATGAAGCCGAGGTGGAGCATGATGAGGTTCTGGAGGACTTGGAAGAAGGGGAGATCCAAGAGTCTGAGGATCAGGCGACAATCATTCGTGTCTTTTGCAGGGACGAACTGATGGCACTGATCACAGAATCCCTTCAGACGTTAAATCTGGCAGCGGCGCAGGCGATGGATGAAGAAGAGGTGGAAAACCCTATTATTCAAGCGGTGAGACAAGCATAGGTCGTGTTTCCTGTTTACCGGGTTTTAGACCGGATGATCCAGGAGTAGTGGGATCAGCCGGAAGCAGGCCTTAGGGCGATGAACAGGCTCTATCTCTTGGCAGATAAGGACAAAGAGAAGTTCCGATCTCCGCGAATCGATGCTGCAGTGTCAGCGGTTACGAAGAAGACGACTATACCGGTTGAAGGCAGCGCGGCCCTAAAGGATGCACAGGACAGGAAGGTCGATGATTTACTGAAACAATCATTTGAGGCGGACGCTCTGTCGTTGCAGGCTTCCATTTGTGGAGCTTGGGTGGCAAGAGCGTGTCTCAGATTGTCTCAGCGTCTGCGGCAGTCGACTTGCCTGGAGCAGGAAGAGATCAGAAAACTGGATCGTCTGGAGTCTGGTTCGGCGTATTTAGCGGACGTACATTATGACTTGATTCGGGCACTAGCTAACAGTATGGCTTCCATGGTGGCCGCCCGCAGATCTCTGTGGTTGAGAAATTGGGCGGCCGATGGATCATCCAAGTCCCGTCTCTGTAAATTTCCATTTAAAGGGAAGTTTTTGTTTGGGGAGGACCTGGATAAGTTGGTAAAGGATCTCGGGGCGTCCAAGGGTGGGAGACTCCCAGAGGATAGGCCGAAACAAGGGAAGTCCGTACCGGCCTTTCGGGGCCAGTTTAGGGATTTCCGGAGATTTCGTACTTCTCGTTTGGGTGGTTTCCAAAGGGGAAGGTTTGCTTCCCGGGCCCAGGGATTTTGGGGGTTTCGGGGAGCAAATAGAGGTTTCTCTGCAAATTCCACAGCGGCAACTCGAAAGCCAAAATGAAAGGAGACGGGTCCCAGTAGGAAGCCAACCGATAGGCAGGCGACTTCAGGGATTTCTTCCTGCCTGGACCCACATAACATTCGACTAGTGGGTGTTAGAGATAATTTGCGAGAGTTATGCGCCGGAATTGGCACGGCCTGTGTGGGACTTGTTCGTGATGTCTCCTTGCAGAGGTCAATGGAAAACCCTGGCGGCTCGCGCTACATTAGATCGGCTCTTACAAATGGGAGCAGTTGTGCCGGTGCAGGTGGCAGACTACAGCATGGGTCAATACTCAATTTATTTCATGGTACCAAAAAAAGATGGGGCCCTGCGCCCTATATTAGACCTAAAAGGGGTGAATCGGTGTCTTCGGGTACCGCATTTCAGGATGGAAACGTTGCGGTCGGTCATTGTGGCAGTGCGACAGGGAGAGTACTTGACTTCCCTCGACCTTACGGAGGCGTACTTGCACATTCCCATTAGAGCGGCTCATCAAATGTTCTTGAGGTTCACTCTGCCTTGGGGACACTATCAATTCCTGGCATTGCCCTTCAGTCTGGCGACAGCACCGCAAACTTTCACCAAGATTATGGTGGTGGTAGCGGCGGCATTACGCAAGGAAGGAATTCTAGTTCATCCATATCTCGACGACTGGTTAATTCGAGCCAAGTCCGAGGCAGAGAGCGTTCATGTGACGGACAAAGTGGTAAAGTTCTTGCAGAGTCTCAGCTGGGTGGTCAATCCGACCAAAAGCCGCTTAGTACCCTCCCAGGAGCTGGAGTATCTGGAGGTATGGGTCGACACACAGAGAGGACAGGTGTTTCCACCAGACTGTCAAGTTCAAGCACTTCGGCAATTGGTGCGCAAGTTCAGGTCCACTCCGGCTCCCTCAGCGTGGACTTATCTGTGCATGCTGGGAACAATGGCGGCGACCCTGGAAGCGGTGCCTTGGGCCAGATTTCATATGTGGCCTTTACAGAGAGCGCTGCTTCACCAGTGGTCGCATCAGTCCATTTCGTTGAACAAACAGCTTCCCTGTTCACTCAAGGTCAGGCATTCTCTTTGGTGGTGGCTGCTTCCGAGCTCGCTGAAAGCTGGAATGTCTCTGGAGCAGCCAGAGTGGCTTCCATTATTGACGGATGCGAGTCTCGCGGGATGGGGAGCCCATTGCGGAGATCGGTTCGCGCAAGGCGAATGGTCCATTCGGGAGAGCTCTTGGTCAATCAACTGGCTGGAGTTGAGAGCAGTATTTCGAGCGCTTCAGGTGTTCAAGGCAACGGTGGCAGGTCGGGCAGTGCGAGTGTTGTCGGACAACTCTGCGGCGGTAGCCTACATCTATCGACAGGGCGGCACAGGAAGTGCAGCCATGGAAGAGGAAGCAGACGCCCAGTTCTCTTGGGTAGAGCGTCGGCTGACAGCGATCTCGACAGCGCACATTGCGGGGAAGGACAATGTGATGGCCGATTTTCTCAGCAGGGTACGAGTGGATGCCGGGGAGTGGGAGCTGCATCCGGACGTCTTTACTCAGATAGTTCGCAGATGGGGACCGCCAGGCATGGATCTAATGGCGACCTTCCAGTCTGCAAAAGTCAGTCGCTTCTTCAACAGGCGGCGAGAACGAATGTCGGAAGGCATAGACACACTGGTGCATCAGTGGCCGTCGATGGGTCATCTTTATGTCTTCCCTCCGTGGGCATTAATAGGCCGAGTGATTCAGCGGATCGAGGCTCATCAAGGGAGAGTTCTATTGGTGGCCCCAGACTAGCTAAGGCGTCCGTGGTATGCCGATCTCATTCGCCTTCTCGACGGAGAGCCCTGAAAGTTGCCTGTGTCGGCAGATATGTTGGTTCAAGGACCTCTCCACATACCTCAGGTGGATCGATTCTCACTTACGGTTTGGCCATTGAAAGGACGAGGTTAAAGAAAAAGGGTTATTCAGCTGCAGTAATTGCGACCTTGCTTAAGGCGCGAAAACAGTTCACATCTCTTACATATGTCCGTGTATGGCGTATGCTTGAGGACTGGTGTTCAAGGCGGCAAGTTCAGGCGGCTATGGTTTCCATGCCCTTGATCTTAAGCTTTCTGCAGGACGGGTTTGATAAAGGTCTTGCAGCCAGTTCCTTGAGAGTCCAGCTGGCAGCTCTTTCGTGCTATCGAGGCAAAGTACAAGGCATTGCTCTAGGCCAGTGATGGCTAACCTTTTTGAGCCCGAGTGCCCAAACTGCCGCACAAAACCAAAGAATTTCCTCAAAGTGCCAGCACGTCATTTGCATAAGTGGTCTTATTTGCATAAATATTTGCATAATGTTACCATACACTAACTTTTAGTAAACATGTCTCTTAATGAGTGTATGGATAAAGAAAGACTAAAAGATTTCTACATTACTATAATCCAGTGCCAACCGCCAGGCACATTAGGAACTACTACAAACGCTGCCCATTTAGAACCCATAGCAAACCCGCCGTATCCTGACAGCATTACCAGGACTCACAAAGCACCATACCCTACCTATCAAAAGGCAACACTGCAAATATTAAACCAATACATTTCAGAGAATACTGGGGAAAGAGAACAAGTGGCAACGTCAAATAGGAATTTCCTCTTGTACCAAACAAAGCGCAGATGTTAATGATGCACATTTCCCAGAGCTGACATATTCCAGTTAATAAATTCAAAATAAAGAGATATCTTTCTACCTCTTGTGCATTTTTTTTTCAGTTGCAATTGGTCCAGCCACCTTCTTCTGGTTTCTTCATGTTTTCTGCTAACTCTCCATCGTCTGCTGTCCATTTGTCCTTTCTTCTCTCTTCTAGTTTTTTTCCATTCTCTCTCTCTCTCTACATCTGCTTTAACATACTAATCTTTCTCCTTTTGCTCTTTCCTCATTCCTATTTCATCCACACAAATTTTACCCCTCCATCCTCAATCCCCAATTACTCTCCCAATACCTGGCCAATTGTAGATTTTTCATCCCTCCTACACAAAATATTTTTCCCCTCTCCATTTTACTCTCCCAGCCCCATCCCATTCTAATCCTCCCCCAACATCAGCTCCCTTCTAGTTCCAGTCTCACCCAGCATCCATTCCCTTCTAGTCCCTGCATCAGCCCATTTCTACTCATTTCCTAGCCCCACCATCAGCCCATGTCAAATCATAGCTCCCCTCCACTCAGCCCAATTCCAGTCCAAGCCCCCCCATGAGTCTACTTCCAGTTCTAGCCCCTCCATGAGTCCATTTCAATTCAAGCCCCCACCACAGCCCATTTCCAATCTTAGCTCCCCCCAACAGCCCATTTCCAGTCCTATCCTAGCTTTTCCATCAGCCCATTTTCAGTCCTAGCTCCCTTCCCTCACAGCCCATTTCCATTCCAAGCCCCCTCCCCATCAGCTATTTGCAGTTCAAGCCTCCCCTGCCACTCAGCCCATTTCCAGTCCTAGCAACACCCCAACCCATTACCAGTCCTAGTCCCCGTCAATCAACTTCTAGTCCTAACCCCCCTCACCCCATTTTCAGTTTCAGCCCCCCCCTATAACCCTTTACCAGTCCTAACCCCCCATCAGCCCATTTCCAGTCAGCCCCCCATCGCCCATTGCCAGTCCTAAACCCCCCATCAGCCCACAGCCCATTACCAGTCCTAACCACATCAGCCCACCTCAAGTCCTAACCCCTCCCCATCAGCCCATTTCCTGTCCTAGCCCCCCCATAACCCATTATCAGTACTACACCCCCATCAGCCCACTACCAGTCTTAACCCCCCATAGCCCATTACCAGTCCTAACCCCCCCATCAGCCCACTACCAGTCTTAACCCCCCCCATAGCCCATTACCAGTCCTAACCCCCCCATCACCACATTTCCAGACAGCCCTCATCAGCTCATAGCCCATTGCCAGCCCTCATCAGCCCACAGCCCATTGCTAGTCTTAACTCCCCCCAATAGCCCACTGCGTCTTAACCCCCCTCCCCAGCCCACTGCCAGTCTTAACCCCCCTCCCTAGCCCATTGCCAGTCTCAACCCCCCTCCCTCCCTCCCTCCCTCCCTAGCCCATTGCCAGTCTCAACCCCCCTCCCTCCCTAGCCCATTGCCAGTCTTAACCTCCCTCCCTCCCTAGCCCATTGCCAGTCTTAACCTCCCTCCCTCCCTAGCCCATTTCCGGTCTTAACCTCCCTCCCTACCTCCCTCCCTCCCTAGCCCATTGCCAGTCTCAACCCCCTCCCTCCCTAGCCCATTGCCAGTCTCAACCCCCCTCCCTCCCTAGCCCATTGCCAGTCTCAACCCCCCTCCCTCCCTAGCCCATTGCCAGTCTTAACCTCCCTCCCTCCCTCCCTAGCCCATTGCCAGTCTTAACCTCCCTCCCGCCCTCGCCCATTGCCAGTCTTAACCCCCCTCCCTCGGCTCATGGCAATAAAAAAAAAAGCTGCCTGCTGCCGCCGCGGCGGCATGGAGTGTCCCGCGGGGCTCCCTCTGCCCGGCGCTGCTCAGCCCCTCTCTGCCGGCTTGCAGAGACGCGAAGGGAGAGAGAGTCTCCCTCGCGTCTCTCTTAAGCCCGCAGGGGCAGATGGGACATATCCCATCAGCTCCTGCGGGCTTAACAGAGACGCGAGGGAGACTCTCCCTTCGCGTCTCTGCAAGCCGGCAGAGAGGGGCTGAGCAGCGCCGGGAGAGTCCCGCCGGGCAGAGGGAGCCCCGCGGGACACTCCATGCCGCCGCGGCGGCAGCGGGCAGCTTTTTTTTTTTTTAATGTGCGACCTTCCCGCGTGCCAGCTGCAAGGCCTTCGCGTGCCACAGCTGGCACGCGTGCCATAGGTTCGCCATCGCTGCTCTAGGCGCTCATGCTGATGTGTTGCGCTTCCTTAAAGCAATAACCAAACTGCGACCCTCGCGTAGAGTTGTGGTTCCACTGTGGGATCTCAATTTGGTGTTAGGAGCGTTAACCAAAGCACCCTTTGAGCCACTGCACGGGGCCTCGGTGAAGGACTTGACCTTAAAGACCGTATTTTTGGTTTGCTATCTGTTCGTCGAGGCGCATTTTGGAGTTGCAAGCGTTATCATGTAGGGAACCGTTCTTGTCCTTTTCCAGAGAGAAGGTAGTGTTGCGACCTGTTCCGTCCTTTTTGCCGAAGATGGTGTCCCCTTTTCACCTGAATCAAACGGTGTCTCTGCCAGTGCTCAGTTCGCTGGAGGGGAACAACTTGGACCGAAGTCTGCGCCGTTTGGATGTGAAGGAGGTGTTGCGACAATACTTAAAGGTTTCGGAGGTCTTTCGCAAGTCGGACCATCTATTCGTGTTGTTCGGAGGCATCCGCAAAGGGGAAGCAGCGGCGAAGGCTTCCATTTCCAGGTGGATTAGAGAGATGATTGCATCAGCTTATCTGCTGCAAGGTCGTGCGGTTCTGACGGGCTTACGAGCTCATTCTACCAGAGCGCAAGCGACTTCCTGGGCAGAACACAGTTTGGTTCTGCCGGGGGAAATCTGTAGGGTGGCCACCTGGTCGTCCCTTCATACTTTCAGTAGGCACTACCGCCTTGATGTGGTGGTGGTGAATGATGCCTGTTTCAGGTCGGCAGTGTTACGAGCCGGCTGGAAAGGTCCCTCCCAATGATTACTGCTCTGTTACATTTCAGAGGTGGAGGACAGAACTGGAGGAACGATAGAGAAATGGAAATTACACTTACCTCGTAATTGTAGTTCCTTGAGTGATGACAGTTCAGTCCTCATTCCCACCTGGGGTGCTATCGTTGGCAGTTGGGAGAACGGGAAGACTACCGGTAGGTCGGTTGGTTTGTGGGGTCTGTCCGACTCTGAGTCTCTTTCTCTTGGTACCTGTGCATTCTTACTCTTTCTTCTTGCTCATGCTGCATATAGCGGGAGGGAAGGGTACAAGAAACCTCTGCCTGGGGAAGAGTCAGGTTTACATAGTAATATTTAAAGTTAAGTTAAAGTTCACATGTTAGCTACTTATTGGTTGCTCCTTTGAGTCTGCTTTGTCAATAGTTCACTGGGGCTGATGGGAGAGACCAGCAGGCTATATCCAGTGATGTCACGATTTTGACATGCCCAGTCTCCAAACTGCAGGAGGAGGTGCACAACCCAGAGGTGGAGGACTGAACTGTCGTCACTCAAGGAACTACAATTATCAGGTAAGTATAATTTCCATTTATGTGATCAAAAGCAAGATGGAATAGGCGTGTTTTGATTGCTTTGCGAAAGGTGGCCAAACTGAAATGAGACGAATAGGAGCAGGTAAGGAGTTCCATAATAGAGGGACAAGGCTCTGTTCATGGTGAATTGGGAGTTTTTTTATTTTATTTATTTATTTACATTCTCTTATATACTGCGCTATTCTGCATCAGTGCGGTTTACATTGAAAAAACTGAAATTACATTGAACAGGGCATTATAACTTGGAGATAACTATTTTACAGGGAACATGGGCTATGGAGGGTTAAGTGGCTTGCCCAAGACCACAAGGAGCACCTGTGGGACTAGAAACCCCAGTCCTTCCGGCCCAAAGTTGCTGTCCTCTAGTGGGATTTGAACCCCCGACCTTCTGGCTTGAAGTACCTTGTCCCAACCACTAGGCCACTCCTCCACTCCAAGCTTCTAGCTATGGTTGGGATGGTAAGAGTCTTTGCCATATTTGTTGTTCTTGCTCTGTTGTCAGGAGTGCAGTGTAAGATCTTCCAGAGAGGAAGCGGATAGGTGATGGAGAATTTTAAATGTTATCAGGAGAGTTTTGTACTTAAGTCGAGTGCTTATTGGGAGCCAGTGAAGATTAATTAGGAGCGAAGTTACATGTTCGTATCTGGAAGATCTGTAAATGGTTCATGCAGCAGTATTCCATGCCAATTGTAAAGGATGGAGAGTATATCCAGGAAGACCATACAGGATGATATTGGCATAGTCGAAGATTGGAGTAATAAGGGCTTGGAAGACTGTGCGGAAGTCAGTAGGCTCCAGTAAGGGTCGGAGATGACGGAGGGAACGTATTTTATGATAGACAGCCTTCGTGATATTGCTTATATGGGCCTCCAAATTTAGGGATTGGTCCAGAGTGATGCTCGGATATCTAACCTCATGACTAGATTTCAGATCAGCATTCTTAACCTGAAGGGTTGTTGGAGATATGAATGTTGAGATCTTTGTGATAAAAAGGGCTTCTGTATTTTTATAATTCATTTTCAGGTTGTGAGCAATTAGCCAGTCGGAGACAGCATTGAAGCAGTCGAAGATTTCAGTGAAGTTTGAGTTTTCTGTTGAAAAAGGAGCGTAGAGAAGCACATCATCTGCATAGATGTGATAAAGAATGCCAAAGGATTATATGATCGTATATATTGGTTGTATATATATGTTAAATAGCAGGGTGGATAGGGAAGAGCCCTGCAGTACTCCTTGGGTTTGCTGATACATATCTGATGTTTGATTGCCCATACAAGCTTGTTGCCAATCTGTAAGATATGAGCGACACCAATCTAGTGCTGAGCTCTGAATGCCTTTAAGCTTAACTAGATTAATAAAATGGCTGTGGCAGACTGTATCGAAGGCTGAAGCAATATCCATGAATATCAAGATAAAGCCCTGTTTTGGGTTATTTAAGCATAAAATTAGATTATCAAACAAGGATGTGAGCAAAGTCTCGACACCATGATGTTGTCGAAAACCATGTTGTTGCGAATCAAGTGGAGCATGGCAATCAATGTGGTCTTGGATTTGTTGCTGTACAATCTTCTCCATTATCTTAGCCAAGAACGGGAGACTAGATATGGGACGATAGGAGTTTGGGTCCTTCGGACCTAGCTTGGAGTTTTTTAGGAGAGGTTTGATTGTAGCAGTTTCAGTGATACTGGGACCAGACCCCGGTTAAAGAAGAGGTGGATAATCTTGGAGATGTGGGAATTTAGTTTAGGGCAAGTAGACTTCGTCCAATGAGAAGGGCATGGTGGTAGAATGAAGACCCTTAATAAATTTTCTATTTGTTTGGGGGCGTATGGGTAGAGACTTAGAGTGGGGATAATGGTGCTTTCTGGCAATGGAGTATCTGTGCAGATGTCTGCCATATTGTTGAGGGTTGCTTTGGTTTTATTGCGAAAGTGCATAGCAATGTCTTGAGGGTGGATTGAATTATTAGCTTGATGCAGTGATGAGCTATTTGTGAGGGATGAATTAATCTAAAAAGTTCATGGGGCTTGTTGAGAGAGCGCATAAGAAGATTTGAATGGTACAGTCAAACCTCGGTTTTCGTTTGCCCCGGTTTTCATACGCTTCGGTTTTCAACGTCTTTTTTGACTGAGATTTTGTCCCGGTTCTCGTACATCGCCTCGATTTTCGTAAAGTACAGTACTGTAAATACATACACCTTTGCGCTGCACACCGGTCTGTATACACTGCCGGAACGCCCGCCTGGTCCCGGCAGCTCTGCCCCCCGGACTCACCGATCGCCAGCGTGATGAGAAGCGAAAGCCAGCTGAGCACGTAAATGAAACACATCCTCTAGCCTGGTCAGAGTCAGAGAGGCAAGGATTGCGCAGAGAGGAAGGCCCCGATCTCGTCCACCGCCTGCCTGTTCTCTGGAGCGCCCCCTCAGGCTCGGAGGTAGCAGGGAAGAAAAGCTGTCAACGTAAGCAGGAGATGTTGCATGAATGTGGGAGGCAGTTCTTTCTCTTGCAGGGTATGTCTGAAGCTATATCATTAAGATTTTCTGCCATTCTGAAGCATTGAGCAGATAATGTAAAGGTATTTTAATGGGCTGCATCCAATGTGATTCCGAAGAGAGCTGGGCACAGCAGCTTGTCAGGGGTGACTAAGGCCAGATGTTAACATACTATACTGTACAGTACTGTACTTAGCTTGCTTTCAGTGATGTTAAATGTTCATTTATCCATTTCATTAGTCATTTATATTTATTTCTCATTGTTTTCTGTATGTAAAAATATAGTTATTCTCTATAAAATGTATTTTTTCTGAATATTTTTGGGTGTCTGGAACGGATTAATTGGATTTACATTATTTCTTATGGGAAATATTGCTTCAGTTTTCATACGTTTCGGTTTTAGTCAGACTTCTTCGAACGGATTAATCATGAAAACCGAGGTTTGACTGTATTCCTTCTTCCTTTGCATGTTAAGGCAGTGATCTTGCAGGGTCTTCATATATAATTCTCAGTCATGGAGGAGTCTGGACTGGCGCCGTTTTCGCTTGAGCTTCCTGAGATTCTGTAAGGATTTGCACAGATCAGCTGTAAACCAGATAGCCATATGTGTCTTATTATTCTGGCGTTTAAACTGGGTTAGAAGTGCAGCTTGTCCTAGGGTAGCATTTCAAGAGTGTATTATTCAGGCATCATTCAGGGTTTTGTATGCATATGTGGTATTTACACTTACAAGTGGCAGACTTGGCTACCTACATGTGTAAGCACTGGGTTTTGCAAAACTACATGTCCAGCAAGAGTCAATTTAAGGAGGCTATCTTCAAAACTCAATATTTTTCTGTTTCGTGCCAGTCTTGAACACTAAACAGGTAAGCACATTCCCTCTCTTTCCCCCTCCCCTTCCCTCCCCTCCTCTCAAGTCCTAAACCCCAGATTCAAACAAGCACTTAATTGTGCATGCCTCAGAGTTGATGTAAAGGCCGATGGGAAACATTTTTTGAAGTATATATGTATCAGCTTTTTTTTTTTTTTTTAGTGCCATCAAGTCATTGCTGATTCCTGGTGACCCAGCTGCTTCTGGGTTTTCTTGGCAATGTATCACCGGAAGTAGATTGCCAGGCCTTTTCTTCCAAGACAGTGTAGGGTAAAGTGACTTGCCCAAGGTCACAAGGCGTGCCAATGAGAATCAAATTCTTGATCTGCTGGGTACTAGGCAGTTGCTCTAACCAATAGGCTACTTCTCCACATATTAACATTACAAAGTAGAAAATCCATTTATTATTTTATGGTCCATCCAATCTATATTGAGAAAACATCCTGCTTCAAATCTGTGCATGCCAGATGCATACACGTTTGAATGACACCTCTTGCAAAATATGTGTATGTTAGATGTATTGTTGTTGTTAAGTGCTGTCAAGTCTGTGTCGACTCATGGCAACCCTCTGGATAGTTGACCTAAACTGTGACCAGTCGTCAGTCAGGTGGCTCATTGTTGATAATAGAGTAGCATCCATAGCTGCTGCTATTATATCGATCCATCTCATTGCCGGCCTTCCACTTTTGCATTGACCTTCTACCTTGCCAAGCATTATGTCTTTCTCTAATGATCTCTCTCTTCATATGATATGTCCAAAGTATGAAAATCAAAGTTTTGTCATCTGAGCTTCTAAGGAAAGCTTAGGTTTGATCTCCTCTAGTACTGACTGGTTTGTTCTTCGGGCAGTTCATGATATACACAGTATTCGTCACCAGTACCATAATTCAAATCACAGAAATGTTATCCTCCGTCGCCAATAATGTCCTGTTCTGCTGCTGCCCAAATGGTGGTTTGTCTTAGACAGGTATCAGCTGAGGTCCCAAACTATCTTGGGAGACCCTGCCAGTAGTTAAGTTACTGATAGCTCAGCTCTCAGTATCACTGATGCACACAAGCCCTCACAGCACAACAAACTTCAAACCAAGTGAGGGACCTAATAGCCCTTTCAAAATCATCTCCTAAATGATAAATCAAAGGAAAATGAATGGTAACTATATTTCCGTATTGACCTGCTAGACTAGCCAAGACAATGGGTTGTGTTACCATACCAGCAGATTGGAAACAAAAACTGATGAAAAGCCCAGATTTCAGTGACATCACTCCTATGCCTCTATATGCCTCTATAGGACTTCAGTATATCTTTGTCTCCAACAGATGGTGGATGGATTTTCCCCTCTCTGAAGAAAATCTGAAGAATTGAGAGGAAAAGATTTGATTTAAACACTTGTGAATGACCACCTTGAGGATGGCCCTTCAACTTGAGTGTGATGTGGGAAGCTCCACTAGACTGGTTTATTTTTTGGTAGCCACTATGATTTCTATACTTGGCTCCGCAGGTTCGTTCTACTGATAGCCTTCTGTTTTATGCTTCACTATATATAGTTCATCAGTACTAGAGGAGATCAAACCTAAGCTTTCCTTAGAAACTCAGATGACAAGATTTCGACTTTTATACTTTGGACATATAATGCGAAGAAAGAGATCATTAGAGAAAGACATAATGCTTGGCAAGGTAGAAGGTCACAATAAAAGAGGAAGGCCAGCAATGAGATGGATCAATACACCAACAGCAGCTATGGATACCATTCTGTCTACAATGAGCCACTTGGCTGAAGACCGTACAAAGTTTAGCTCAACTAACCAGAGGGTCGCCAGGAGTAGATACTCAAAGGTAATGTTCCCGCTAAGCTGCGCAGGGTCCGCCGCCAACATTCCTGACGGTGAGGGGAGGTGCAGAGTGATCGATCGCTCTGCCCCTCCCCCCACCGGCGGGAATGCCGGCGGAGGACCCGGCGCAAATTAAAGAGAACATTGCGAGGGTGCTGCAGTGTGCGGCACGCCGCAGCACCCTCGCAATGTTCTCTTTAATTTGTGCTGGGTCCTCCGCCGGCATTCCCGCCGGTTGGGGGAGGGGCAGGGCGATCGATCGCTCTGCACCTCCCCCCGCCGGCAGGAATGTTGGCGGCAGACCCAGTGGCGCAGCGTAGCGGGAACATTGCTCGAGGGCACTTAACAACAACATACATAATTCTCTATTGTTATTTACTCACTGTTGCCCACATTGAGGTTGTGTAAGGCTTGCCATATGTTTTAGGATGATTACTGAAGAGACCTCTGGTTGCTAAGGAGGATTGAGGCATAGGAGTGATGTCATTAAAACCTGGGCTTTTCATTGGTTCCTTGTCTCCACCAATCTGCTGGTAGGGGAACACAAACAACTTGTCTGGACTGGTCTAGCAGGACTCAAGGAAAGGAAATCTGTTAAGTAAAATGTCACCTTATCATCATCATCATCATCATCATCATGTCCTTTGGAGACCAAGATTGCCATCTGGACGATTCTTTAAACAAATCAACTAGGATACTCCAAAATACTTATTTCTCAGTACAGTAACTTGGTGCAGAATGGGACAGTGTTCGTGGCGGAGAATCACATTTCTGTGACAATGGCAACAACACTAGCATTACCTGCATGGAAGAAAGACCTGGCAGTCTACTTCCGTATCTTGATACAAAAACCCAGTGAACAATCGCAACAAAAACCCAGTGAACAATCGCAACAAAACAAATTGCACTGTAGTGCTGGAAGTTCAGACTCCCAGGTTGGAAGGCACTCAACTGGCTACTGAGGATGAGCTGAAGACTTTTTTTCCAGAGTAGAGCCAGCATTTATGATGTGGTTGGATCAAAGCTCTCGGGACGTCTGACTGCTGATATAATTGCACATGAAATGAGAGTCAAAAGCTGCAAAGATGTCTTACATAATGGGACATGGAACATATGAAATATGAACCAAGGGAAGATGGAGGTGGTCAAGAATGAAATGGAATGTGTACAACTCGAACTCGTGGGTGTTGGCGAACTGAAATGAACTGTCATCGGGCACTTTGCATCTGATGATCACATGGTCTACTATGCTGGAAATGAAAGACTAAGAAGAAATGGTGTTGCATTTATATTTATGAAGAAACTTGCAAGAACGGTAATGAAATACAATGCAATCGCTAAACGCTTAATTTCTGTTCGTTTACAGAGAATGCCCAACAAAACAATGATTATTCAGGTATAAGCCCCAACAATAGCTGCAGAAGAGGAAGAAGTGAATGAATATTATGAACAAGTACAAGCTGAAATTGACAGAACATACAAACAGGATATCCTAATAGTCATAGGTGAGTGGAACACAAAAGTTGGCAACAAAGAAGAAGGCAAAGTGGTTGGAAAATTTGGACTTGGCAACAGAAATGAAGCTGGAGAAAGACTGATAGAATTCTGCAAGACCAACAATCTATTCATCTCAAGCACCTTCTTCCAGCAATACAAGCGATGACTGTACACATGGATTTCACCCAATGGATTGTACAAAAATCAAATTGACGACATCTGTGGAAGTCAACAATGGAAAAGCTCAATAACATCAACAAAGACAAAACCTGGAGCTGACTGTGGTACAGAACACCAATTACTACTATTCAAACTCAAGCTAAAGCTGAAAAAGAGCAAGCCCCTCATGAATGCAGCAAAATATGACTTTAAGAATATACCCCCAGAATTTAAAGACTGCCTGCAGAATCGATTTGCTGCTTTGCTAGAAAGCTTTATGGGGATGACATAAAAAAAATTGTGCTTGAAAAAAGTGAGAAGTCTCTAGAAAACCTGAAAAAACAAAAACTGCCAAAATGGATGACCAAAGAAACTCTGAAAATTGCCCAGAAATGCAGAGAAGCTAAATCCAGAAAGAGGCAATCACAGAACTCAACAAAGATTTCCAATGTGCATCAGGACAAGGAGAAGTACTACAGTGACGCATGTAAGGAAGTAGAATCAGAAACTAATAGAGGAAGAACAAGATCAGTTTTCTTAAAGCTGCGAGAGTTGAAGAAAAAATTCCTGCCTCAAATTGGAATGCTACAGGATGCTCAACGATCTATGTTGAATGATACAGAGAAGATCAAGAAAAGGTGGAAAGAATATAGAGAGTCATCATACCATAAAGATCAAGGGGATCAACAGCTGTTTCAACCTTTACCTTATGATCAGGAACCATTGGTGATGAAAGAAGCTGAAGCAGTATTGAAAGCATTATCAAAGAACAAAGCACTAGGTATTGATGGTATTTCCATTGAAATATTACAGCAATTGGATACGACTGTTGCTATACTTACAAGGCTCTGCCAGGAAATTTGGAAGATAACATCGTGGCCAAGTGACTGGAGAAGATCTTTATACCAATAAATGCAGAAAGGTGACCCGACTGACTGTGGAAGTTATTGCCCAATCGCTCTGATTCCACATGCCAACAAGATTTTACTTAAGATCATTCAGCAGAGATTACAGCCATACCTGGAACGAGAACTGCCTGGTGTGCAAGCAGGGTTCAGGAAAGGGTGAGTAATGAGACTTCACAGATATGAGATGGATTCTAGAAAAGACAAAAGAATACCAAAAAGATATCTATGTATATTTTATTGACTACAGCAAGACTTTTGACTCTGTAAGCCATGAGAAAATCTGGGCCACATTAAAAAGCATGAGTATACCATAATCATCTGATAGTTCTCTTGCACAACCTTTTACATTGATCAAGAAGCAACATTTTGAACGGAACAAGGAGAAACAATGTTTTAAAATCAGCAAAGGTGTACAACAAGGCTACATACATTCCCCCTACCTGTTTAATTTATAGGCATAACAAAGCAGGACTGTATGAAGACAACCGAGGTGTGAAGATTGGTTGAAGACTAGTGGTTGGGACAAGGTACCATAGGCCGGAATCCCACTAGAGGACAGCAACCTTGGGCCGGAAGGACTGGGGTTTCTAGTCCCACAGATGCTCCTTGTGGTCTTGGGCAAGCCACTTAACCCTCCATTGCCCATGTTCCCTGTAAGTATTAGTGTATGTGTGTCATATCCCCTCGTGTTAAATGTATCCCCCAACCGCTTTGACCCGGTGAAAAGCGGGATATAAATGCAGCTAAATAAATAAATAAATAAAATCAACAGCCTTCGCTACGCTGATGACACCATAATACTGGCTGAAAATGAAGACTATCTGAAACACTGACTTCTCAAGATCAAGGAGCATAGTCCTGAAATTGGCCTGCACCTTAAGATAAAGAAGACAAAGATTCTGACTACTTGCAAAATAAAGAAGTTTATCACTGATGGAGAAGAAATTGAAATAAGGGACAACTTTAACTTGCTTGGATCAATTATTAATAAAGAAAATGACAAGCAGTTAAGAAATCCGATGACACATTGCTCTTGGCAGAATGTCTATGAAGGACCCAAACAGGATTCTCAAGAGCAGAGATGTCTCTCTCCATACAAAGATTCGACTTGTCCAAGCCATGGTATTTTCAATAACATCTTATGGATGCAAAATTTGGACAGTGAAAAAGATAGACAGGAAAGAAATTGATGCCTTTGAATTATGGTGCTGATGAATAATACTGTGCATACCATATACTGCTCGAAGAACAGACCAGTCAGTACTTGAAGCAATCAAACCAAAGCTTTCTTTAGAAGCTCAGATGGCAAGACTTGACTTTCATACTTGAGACACATGTGAAGAGTGAGATCATTAAACACATCATGCTTGACAAAGGAAAGAGGAAGGTCGGCAATGAGATGGATCTATACAATAACAGCAGCTATGGATGCCACTCAATTAACAATGAGATGACTGACTGAAGACCGAACACAGTTCAGGACAGCTATCCAGAGGGTCACCATGAGTCAACACTGACTCGATGGCATTTAACAACAAACAGTAACTAAACCTTTTAAGAGAAATCTCTCCTACAGGTTTTTATAATTTATTTATTTATTTTTATTTATTTATTTATATTTCTTTTATACCGCACTATTTGAGATCAGCGCGGTTTACAAGTAACGCATTTATCTAGTGTAGGCAAGGGCCTTACTGGACTTACAATAAACAGGTTCATTATACAGGGTTAAACAGGGTAACTATATACATTTTGGGTATATATATGTACTGAAAAGTAAGAGACTGATTATTCAGAGCTCCTTAATTGGCTGGCCAATGGGAGGCCAGCCAACTAAGGGTGCTGACTATGATATTCAGTTGCACTATAGAGAGAGTGCTTCTGAATATCCCCAAAGACCACCCTGTCACTATCCAAAAAGCGTAGGGGTGGTCTGGGGTGGTGATTTGGCGGTGTCGGTGCTAACTGGATAGGTGCCAGCTGATAATCCACTATCCAGATAGGTGTTGCCACTTATCTAGCCAACATAAGCTGCATGAAAAACTGATCTAAATTGCAAGTATGGGCTGAAAATGTGCTAACCAGATAGGGTCAGCACTTATCTGGTTAGCGCCGCTTAATCCCAATATTCAGTGACAGCTCCTATCCCAATACTGCTGCTGAATATCCTACTGATATTTGCGCACCATGGTTGGCTGTCATGGTGTTTGAATATCGTCTGTTTTGAAAACCGCCCCTAACGTTTTCTAGTTGCTTTTTAAATTTGGTTTTCATTGAGGTCTCCTAAAGCACTGTATTGTTGATGCTGAATCATGCCTTAGGCATTTTTGCCATGGCTACAAACTAATAAATAGCATCAGTTGAACATTTCTTTTTTTATTGTTTTTAATTAATCATATTCCAAGGTAAGAACATAAAATATGCCATACTGGGTCTGACCAAGGTCCATCAAGCCCAGCATCCTGTTTCCAACAGTGGCCAATCTAGGTCATACGTACCTAGCAGTTTCCCCAAAAGACACAGGTTCCACATTGCTTGTATTGGGTCAAGCATTGATATCCTGGGTCCCTTTTTAATTTTTTTTTTTTTTTTTTTTTAATTCTCTTATATACCGTGCTATTCTGCATCAGTGCGGTTTACATTGAACAAACTGAAATTACATTGAACAGGGCATTATAACTTGGAGATAATAATAATGGTTTATGGACCTTTCCTCCAGGAACTTGTCCAAACCTTTTTTTAAACCCAGCTACACTAATAGCCTTTACTACATCCTCCGGTAACAAATTCCAGAGTTTGATTACATGTTGAGTGAAAGAAATATTTTCTCTTAATTGTCTTAAATAGTTTACCCTGTAGCTTCATTGCATGTCCCCTAGTCTTTCTATATTCTGATAACGTAAACAATCGATCTACGTTTACCTGTTCCACTCCATTCATTAATTTATAGACCTCTATCATATCTCCCCTCAGCCGTCAGGTTAAAGAGCCCTAACCTTTTTAGCCTTTCTTCATAGGAGTATCCTTCCATCCCCTTTACCATTTTGGTGGCTCTTCTATGAACCTTTTCTAATAATGCTATATCCTTTTTAAGATACGGCAACCAGAGTTGCACACAATATTCAAAGTGCAGTCGCACCATGGAACGATACAGAGGCATTATAATATCCTTTGTTTTATTTTCCATTCCTTTCCTTATGATACCTAGCATTCTATTTGCTCTCTTGGCCGCCGCTGCACACTGGGCGGAGGGTTTTAACATGTTATCCACAATGAGGCCTAAATCTTTTTCCTGGGTCATGGTTCCTACTATGGAACTTTGCATCATGTAACCATAGTTTGGGTTGTTGTTCCCTACAGTAGGTGCATAACTTTGCACTTGTCCACATTAAATTTCATCTATTTTGATGCCCAGTCTTCCAATTTATCAAGATCCTCTTGCAATTTTCCACAATCCTCTTGGGTTTTAACAACTGTAAATAGTTTTGTGTCATCTGAAAATTTGATTTCTGAGGATGTGTATCCCCTGAAACGCGTAGGGGTTTCTATTGGATTAAAGCACCTGTGACCTCAACTGCAGCAGTAGTTGAGCATGAACTAAGATCCTCCCTGCTCTCCTAGATCAGCCAGCCACTGGCATCCCCGGACTTTAAACAGCAGTGCCCTTCGGACAGCCCACAACTGAGGGCCATGCATGGCCCTTAAGGGTGGACATGCTTTGATTCACGCTATCAGCACATCTCTATCCCAACAAATATCACGGGGTAACTACTACGTGTACTGTAAAGAGAAAACCACAATAGCGTTAACGGTGAAACTAGATGAGCACTTGACTGATCTGGATGGAAAAGCTAAAGAATAAACAGCACCAATAACACATCATCGTACACAACAACACTCTGCAACAACGCTCAAAGTCCAACGGATCACTCAGCATTACTACAAGCAATAAAGCCGTCACTACTAGCTACACTGCTTGTTGTGAAAAGGAACATAAGCACCACAGATCTCAACAGCTCCACAGATCTCATATTGCACTTCCCCTTTCTTTAGACTCAATAGCATAGTAACATAGTATATGACAGCAGATAAAGACCAGTATGGTCCATATAGTCTGCCCAGCAAGGCGGCAAGAGTAGGTGCACTAGCCGCTCCGTGCAGGTCACCCCTCCCCATGCTTTTGTTTAGGGGTGTACCCACCACTCCGTGTAGGTCACCCCCATTTGTTCAGATATAAGAGATATGTTTATTTTGATTTTATCCTGTTGCTATAAGGGGATCCACTATGCCTGGCCCATGCCATTTTGAATTCTGTCACTGTGTTTGCCCCCACCACTTCCATTGGGAGGGCATTCCAAGCATCCACCACCTTTTCAGTGACAAAGTATATCCTGACATTTCCTTTCAGTTTACCCCCTTGCATCTTCATGTTATTCCTTTACAGCTTCCCCGTCTTTGGAAGAGGTTTGTTTGTTCATTAATACTCTTTATGTATTTAAAGGCCTGAATCTTATCTCCCCTGTCCCTTCTCTTCTCCAGAGTGTACATATTTAGGTCTTCATGTCTCTTCTTAGCATGTCAATTACGTTTTTTATCCTCTCACACATCCACCTATCCATTCTCTTCCCCCCCCCCCATTATCTCCCTATTCCCCCAATTCAATATATACCAATCATTCACTCATATACACTCCTCCCAGCATCCCATGCCCACACCAAACTAAGACCCAGAATACACCAACACCTCATCCATATCAAGCCACATTCATGCAATATAATCATACTCTTACAAATGTGTACAAGCGATCTCCCACCCATCAAATGCACACTGCTTTAATGCTCGCTCCGCATGACATAAAACTCAAATCAGTGACTACCTAACAGATAGCCATATCAACATCTAATGTGTCACCCAATCTTGGTTCACAGATTCTGAGAACATACTAATGAATCAACTGATTTCACACAGCTACAGCCTATTGAGCTCTACAGGGACACAACACAGCAGTGTTGGTGTCTTCATCATTGCCAAAAAACACCTCAATTTCCAATCTCTTACCACACACTCGGACAAGAGATTAGACACAATAGCAATTTCAAACAATTACATTTCACTCTTACTCGCATACGGATCTCCAAGAGCTAGCTCAGACAAACTAGACATATTCCTAGAGGCAATATGCAGTCACAAATCACATTCAAACCACCTAATTCTTCTAGGTGACCTCAACCCCTCCTAAAACTTCCAAAGCATCTAAAGTTCTTCAGTTCAAGGGCTGGAGGAGTTAGATTGGTGATTCAACAGGTCCTGGTGACTTGTGTCCAACTTTTGTCATTTTGAAGGCTCCCATCTTCACCTCTGTTGAGCTGCTTCTTGAAACATCCAAGCTCTCTATCAATGTATTTCTTACTGTCTTGAATGCTCCTCAGCCTCACTACCTCTTCTCTGAGCTTCTCTACTTGTTTTCTGAGAGCTTCAGCATGCAGGTATCTTGCACATGGAGCCAGTCCTTCAACATGGTTTATTCCCATCATGCCTCAAGCAGACATCAATCCGGCCCCTTCTGAAGAACACCAAACTAAATCCCCAGAAGGTGGAATCATATCGACCAATATCGAGCATTCTGCTGCTAGCAAAGCTAATCGAGAAGGTCGTTCAGCGCCAAATACAGGACCACATTGACTCCACGGCCCCTCTGGACCCATCCCAACATGGCTTTCGAGAATCACATGGCGTGGAAACTCTCCTCACCACACTAATCAACACTCTGATCACAGGAACCGACAACATCAAACAAGGATATGCATTGATTTTCCTGGACATCGCCGCCGCGTTTGACTCCGTAAGCCATGATCAACTCCTGATTCGGCTTCAAGATTAGGGAATCAGCGGCTCAGCTTTGAGTTGGTGCAAATCGTATCTAACGGACAGATGGCAGCAGGTTCGTACAGGTTCTAAAACCTCTGAACCTTTCCAACAAAAACATGGTGTACCTCAAGGCTCGTCACTCTCTGCCTTATTGTTGAACATATACATGCAACCCATATGTGAAGTAATCCGCTCCTTCAACGTCTCATGTCTGATCTACGCCGATGATATACTACTCTTCATCCCATTCTCGACTGACAATCCGGGTTTCTCCCCACTAATAAAATGTTTCGAGGCTGTAATGGACTGGTTCCATGCACAGGGCCTCAAGATAAATTTCAGCAAAACAGACGTACTCTTCATTACAAGAAATCAATCTTTTTTCCCGCCACTGACACTAAAGAGAAGAGACACTGAGCTCACAAGCAGACCCACTATCCGCTACCTTCGTGTCACATTAGACCAGCAGCTCGAGTTCAAAATGCACATCAGCAACATCATCAGGCAGATCCACCATAAAATACAAACATTGAGACATCTCCGACCTCTATTGCAACCAGGCGACTTCAGGACAGTCTTTCAGGCCCTTGGACCCCCCACTTTGACTACGCCAATGCAATCCTTCATGGCCTACCCAAGAAAACATTAAGCCCGTTACAACTAGCAATGAATACCACGGCATGCTTCCTACACGGGGCCTCCAGAGGAGACCACATCACCCCGATTTTAAAGGACTTGCACTGGCTACCAATCTACTGTCGGACCACATATAAAGTAGTCCTGATGACATTTAAGGCCATCAACAACATGTCCTCCTCCCTAATGGATCTGCTCCACCCTACCCCAGCAAACAGAGCGAGGAGGTCATTCGCCATCAATACCCTTCAGACCCCCAATGAAATAACCAAATGCAACCAAACAATGAAGAGCAGAGTTTTTAAGTTTTATTCTCCCATCTGCTGGAATGCGCTCCCAACCTCCATTCGAGCAGTTACTGATGTTGCTCAATTTAGAAAAGCACTGAAGCACCACCTCTCTCCTACACTACTCACAGCCCAACCTTAGCCACCTTACACCCAGCTAAACAATGATAAGCCACAAGACAACTCATAGCTATAATGTACATAGTTGTAGATACTATAAATAGTTCCCCTAGATTGAAATCCAAGTTGTATCTCCCGTTCACTGTAAGTGCATAACAGACACCCTGAGATGCATAAATGTTATCTGTAAACCGCACTGACTGTAATCAAACTCTGGAATTTGTTACCGGAGGATGTAGTAAAGGTTGTTAGTGTAGCTGGGTTTAAAAAAGGTTTGGACAAGTTCCTGAAGGAAAGGTCCATAAACCATTATTAAGAAGTGACCGAAGATATCAATGCTTGACCTAGTACAAGCATTGTGGAACTTGTGTCTCTTGGGGAAACTGCTAGGTACATATGACCTAGATTGGCCACTGTTGGAAACAGAATACTGGGCTTGATGGACCTTGGTCTGACCCAGTATGGCATATCTTATGTTCTTATATTCTTATGGTATATAAAAGCAATAAATAAAAATAACTAGCATCGGGATCTCTGGCTGGACAGAGGCAGAAGCTGTAACAGGGGCAACAGCTTCAGCAATATGATTTTTCCCAGCCATTGTTCAGTTGGAGTTTAGTACCCGTTGAAGTAAAAGAGAGACCTACCAAAGTCCCTGCCTGCTCTTTAGCTGTCCCTTAAGAGAAAAAGCAGTTTAACCTATTTTAAGTGTGTTCTGACAGGGCTATCCTAAGTCCCTGTGTGTAGCTAATTGGGGAGTTGCCCATGCCCAGTCTCTTGGATTAAGATCATGATCATGCATCTCTGCCCCACCCTACTTAACATCACACGGCTATCACTCATTCACGGTCAAGTTCTTGGCCAGTCTTAAACACGCAGCATTTAGACCAATACAAAAAAACCCCCATAAACACTGATCCCAGAGACCTCAACTTCTATCGTCCAATCTCAAGCCTCGCATTTCTGACCAAGATGATTGAGAAAGTGATACAATACCAGCTACAAAACCACAATCACTCACCGCTGGACCAAAACCAACATGGCTTCAAGCCCCAACATAGTGTGGAAACACTTTTTGCTTCACTCCGGGACAACATTCTGCTGGGTCTGGATATCATAAAAATAGGTTTTCTACTCATCTTTATTGATATCACTGCAGCCTTTGATTCAATTAATCACAATATCATGTTGAGATGTCTACAAGAAATAGGACTCCATGGTACCATTTTCCAATGATTCACTTTTTACCTATCCCACAGAATGCTGCAAGTAAAATCCAACCAGGGCATTTCAGACATAATAGATCAACCACAAGACATCCCACAAGGTTCAGCTCTCTCGGCTTCCATCTTTAATATCTACATACAACCACTGTGTAATATTATCAATCACTTCAAGATATAATACAGAATTTATTTGGATGACCTCAAGATTTATGCCCCGTTTGACGTAGACCAACCTGATTTCATGAATCTAACAGCATGTCTGAAAGCAATGGCTGATTGGCTCCAGTAACAAAACCTTAATATAAATTACAGAAAATCAGATGCACTCTTTGTAACCCATAACACTTCCTTTATCCCACCAAAGTCCTTGAAAATACTACACAATGACAACCAAGTTAAGGAACAATGTGGGTGATTGTAGGCTTGATGATATTGATTGGAGTATATAATATGATGTCATCTGCTTAAACGTGATATAGTATATTGTGCGCACTTATAATTGTGCATACTGGTTGTAGAAAAATATTAAATAATAGAGAGGATAAGGCAGATCCCTGAGGTACTCCCTATAGTTGAGTATATGGGGCTGATCTTTCTTTACCTATTTTTATCTCAAGTTGTCGATTTGAAAAGTAGGATCTGAACCAGTTGAGTGTGATGCCTCTTAGACTGATGGTTTGAAGTCTTTGGATGATCAAGTGTGGGATTGAATCAAACACTGCTTTAATATCAATTAAAATAAGTATGAAACTTTTGTTAGGCTTATCGGCGCCCTTTATTAGATTGTCTATAAGAGCCGCCATTAGAGATTCGGCTCCATGATGGGAGTCTGAAGCCATATTGTTGTGGTGAAGTGAGAGTCTATATGATCTTGGAGCTGTATCTGTATTATCTTCTCTATTATCTTTGCCAGAAATGGGATGCTGACGATTGGTCTCTATGAAGTTGGTTGGTTGCATTTCCTATGGCCTTTCTTATTGAGCGGATGAATGCTATTTTTAGGTCTATGGGTAAGTAACCTTGATAGTGATAGTTAAACAATTTTTAGAATTATAGGGGAAAGCTCTGTTCGAGCAGCTTGAATCCAAACTTAATGGATAGAGATTGAGCGGGAATGTTGTGGTGTTAATACTTGTGATAATTTTTTTCCAGCTACTCAACTGTGATAGTGGAGAAGAATTTCCAGGTGATTGCATTTTCTGTGTGGTTGTTTGATGGAGGCATAGTTCCAGTGAGCGGGAAATCATTTGATGGGCACTGAAAGTGGTTTGCCATTAGTTGAGGAGTTATGTGTAATTCTTCCTCCTGCAATAAAGGGTCTTTTGTTTATGATTTAACTATCTCAGATAGCTCCCGTGGGCAGTTTAAGGAGTTTTGGAGTAGCTTTGAGTAATATTCTCTCTAAGCCTTGCTTGTAGCTGCCTGGTATTCATGTAGTTTGGCAATGTAGCTGTTAAGATTGTTAATAGATTTGAAGCATCTCCATCTTAAACACATACATATTTTAGTCTGTATTGTGATGAGTCTCCTCACTCTGTGTTTAATTTATTGATCCCTATCAGGAAGGTTAACAGTTGAGTTTCTGGCTATTTGCCCCTCTTCAACTCACCATCGGATGATCTGCTGATGGTGCTTGCGGAGTGAGTAAAAATTGTAACTATGACTAGCCTTATCCCCAGCATCCTCCTCTCCTTTGAATGTTGCTTGCATGGCTCAGTACCAAATCCCTTTATTTATTGGTTTTAATTATTTGGTTTTATGGTTTCTTCTGCCCTACGTTGTTTGACAATGTTTCTTGATGTTTTTAAGCATGTTTTAAACGTTTATGTACATGTTTTCATCACTATGGTTTAATCATTTATGTTCACACTATATTTATTATTGGCTACACTATACCATATTTTTATAGGTATTAATATGCTTATTAACAATTTATATGTATGTTTCTTAATTATTTATATTTTTATATGCTTTTTAATTATTTATATTCTTAACTGTTTATTTATTTATTCATTTTGAGTGTCACAAGATTAGGATATTTCGATACCATGCCCGGTTAGCTTCAATTTGTTTTGATGTTTTCATGTTTGTATCCAGGTATTAACATATTGTTTTTATTATATGTTTGTGAGTGTTTTTACCCCCTGAGGAAGGCAATCTGCCGAAACGCGTTGGGGACTACTAATAAAAGTCACTGTGTCATCACCGCTCTTGCTTCTTGTGTTTCCTGTTTGGTCCTGCAAGAGCTGCTGCTCTTTTTGTGCCTGACCCTTAGGATTAGAGGCAGCATGGATTCACCAGAAGTAGGTCTTGTCGGGCAAATCTGATTGATTTCTTTGACTGGGTGTCTAGGGAGTTGGACTGAGGGAGAGCCCTAGATGTGGTATACTTGGATTTCAGTAAAACATAGGCGACTTATAAAAAACAAACTGAACATCCTATGGATCGACCCTAAAGTTACTGATTGGGTTAGAAATTGGTTGAGTGGGAGGCAACAATGGGTACATGTAAACAGAGCTCAGTCTGAGGAAAAGGAGGTTACTAGTGGTGTGCCGTAGGGGTCTATCCTAGATCCTGTTCTTTTTAACATCTTTGTTAGTGATATTGCGGAAGGGCTGTCAGGTAAGGTTTGCCTCTTTGCAGATGATACCAAAATCTGCAATAGAGTAGACACCCAGGAAGGAGTAGATAACATGAGGAGGGATCCAGCTAAGCTTGAAGAATGATCGAGAATTTGGCAGCTGAGATTTAATGCTAAAAAATGCAGGGTTATGCATTTTGGCTGCAAAAATCCAAGGGAGCGGTACAGTGTAGGGGTGAAGTACTTCTGTCCACAAAAGAAGAGCAGGACAGGGGCGTGATTGTGTCTGATGATCTTAAAGTAACAAAACAGGTAGAAAAGGCAATGGTGAAAGCTAGAAGGATGTTTGGGTGCATAGGGAGAGGAATGCCATGAAAACCCAATAGATAGTAACAACAAAACAAATTGCACTATAGTGCTGCAAGATGAGATCTGAGGTTGGAAGGCATTCAGTTGGCTACTGGGGTATGTTGAAGACTTTTCAGAATAAAGCCAGCATTTATGATGTGGTTGAATCAAAGCCCTCGAGATGTCTGATTGTTGTTGTAGCTGTGCATGAAATGAGAGTTAGAAGCTCCAAAGATGTCTTACATAGTAGGATATGGAACATATGGGAAGTTTGAGGTGGTCAAGATTGAAATGGAACATGTACATGATGTTGGATTGTTCTGTGAGCTTGATAGCTTGATTACAGAGGTTTTGTCACGTGTTCAACTCGATCTGTTGGGTGTCAGCGAATTGAAATAGACTGGCATTGGGCACTTTACATCTGATGCAAAAAATTGCAATGTGTGCCTTCAAGTCAATGCTGACTACTGGCGATCCAGCAGCTTCTGGGTTTTCTTGGCAATGTAACTGGAAGTAGATCGTCATGCTTTTCTTCTGAGGCAATGGAGGGTTAAGTGACTTTCCCAAGGCCACAAGGAATGCTAGTGGGAAATGAACGCTGGTCTCTTGGTTACCAAGCCAGTGCTCTAACCACTAGGCTACTTCGCTCCTTGCATCTAATGATCACATGGTCTACTATTCTGGAAATAAGAGACAAAGAAGAAATGGTGTTGCATTTACAATTAAGAAGAAACTTGCAAGAACTGTAATGAAATACAATGCAATCAGTAAATGCTTAATTTCTGTTCTTCTTCGGGGAATGCCCATCACTACAACTATTATTCAGATATATGCCCCAACAACAGCTGCAGAAGAGGAAGAAATGGATGAGTTCTGTGAACAGTACAAGCTGAAATTGACAGAACCTGCAAACAGGACAGCCTGATAGTCTTGAGTGACTAGAATGCAAAAGTTGTGAACAAAAAAGAAAATAAAGTGGTTGGTTGGAAAATATGGACTTGGCAACAGAAATGAAGTTGGAGAAAGGCAGATAGAATTCTGCAAGACCAATGAGCTATTCATCTCAAACACCTTCTTCCAGCAACTCAAGTGGTGACTGTACATACGGACTTCACTCAATGGATTGTACATAGAGCAACCATTTAGCCAGGGGCTGGGGAGAGCAGTAGAATAGCATGCGGACACCTACCCTAGTGTGGCATATATCTTCCCCACCAGGGGCGGTTCTATAGTGAAGCAGAGTATAGAAGCCGCCTCAGGCACCAAAGTTTAAGGAGCGGCAAAAAATGCCCCCAAAGCAGCCAAGTAGCCGTTGCCTCACTCTTCCTTCTTTGGTATAAAAAAAAATTGAGTGGACCAGCTGCTACTGTTGCCACCTCCGCTTCTTCCAGGTCGGCAGTGGCAAAATCATCTCCTCTCCCTCCCTCCGTTGCTCACTGCCTCAGATCCAAGGGCAAGCAGTGGTAGCAAGCTATCAGCTCTGAGAAAAAAAAAGAAAAGGAAAGCAAAAGTGCGGGGTCCTCAAGACTCCGGCTCTCTTGTAACTCCCTGCTTGTTCCACCCACCTCTGATGAGAAAAGCATCATCAGAGGGGGCTGGACTCATCAGGGCCTTACGTGCATGCCGGAGTCACAAGAGCCTATGCTTTTTGCTTCCTTCCCCCCCCCCCCCCAAAAGTTGAGAGCTCCTGCGATCTTGTGACATCTGCATGCTTGCATGGCCCTGATGGGTCTCGCCCCCCTCTGATGATGCTTTTTGGGTTAGAGAAGAGCGGAACCAGCAGGGATTTACAAGCACGCCAGTCTTGAAGACCTTGCGCTTTTGCTTTCTTATTTTCAGTCACTGTTGCCTGCAATAAAAATGTCAGGAAGATGAGCAGTATAAAGCAGGTAACCCCAATCTGGGAAAGAGCGTACTGTATGTATATAAGCTTTATGCGATTGTGCCTGTTTGATCTTTAGGACCTTAATTTGAGAAAAAATCAGATAAAGACATTGGCGGCGGCAGGAAGGGAGGTGGAGGTGGACGGCAGATGCTGGACACAAGGGGGGAAGCAGGAATACAAATGTTGGATACCAGGGGTGGGGGGAAGCAGGAATACAAATGCTGAACAATAGGGGAGGGAAGCAGGAAGACATGCTGGGCCAGGACTGGCGCTACCCGGTAAGCTGGATAAGCGTGGCAGGGGGATGCTGACATCAAGGGGGCATGGTTGCTAGCTGCTCACTCCCCATTCAGGATGGCTTGCAAAGCATCTGCAGCCTAGTGCAGAGCCTGACCGCAGGACAAGCTGCTCCTGCAGGCAGAAGGCTGTGAGAGGGTGCGATCGCTAATCCTAGCCTTCTGCCCATGAGAACAACATATGTGGAGGGAGTAGCCTAATGGTTAGAGCACTGGCTTGGGAACCCAGAGACCAGGATTCAATTCCCACTAGCACTCCTTGTGGCCTTGGGCAAGTCACTTAACCCTCCATTGCCTCAGAAAAATCCAAGTTATCAATGTCCCTGTTTAATGTACATTGCAAAGTTTAAGTTTCCGTGTAAACAGCTTTGATTGAAATGATAAAGTGGTATATAAAACCTGTTAAATAAATAAATATTCCATTAGCAGGCTCTCCACTAGGCCACTGGCACTCCACAGATCATCCTGAATGGGCGAGCAGCAACATTGGCTCCTGTGTGTAGGCTATGTTTCTCTGGGCCACAGTTGCAACTTGTACAGCCCCTGCCCGAGGGACATACTGCACATACAAGGAGTGGACATGGAGGGGGCATTGGGAAGTGGGGAGTGGACATAAGAGGGCATTGGGAGGGTGGATGTGGATGGGCACAGGTAGTCAGAAGGAGATGCTGGGTGCAGGGAGGGGTAGATAGGGAGGTAGCAGGGATACGATTGAGGGTGAGGGACTAGGGAGATACTGGACATGGGAAGGAGCATAGAGAGAAGCAAGGAGGGGATATGGAGTGATGATGTTGGCCAGGGGTTATAGGGAGAATATGGGGAAAATGATGGACTTGGAGGGGGAGACAGACACTGAGTAATAAAGGGAGAAGGAAATGCAGGACATGGGGGTAATAGGGAGAGAGAGGGAGAAGATGGACAATGGGGTAAATAGGTTGAGAAAGAGACGATGCTGGATATGGGAGTAATAGGGAGAGGAAGGTATGGTATGGAGATGGAGATGGGGTAGATGCTGGTTGCGGGGGGTGGGGGGTGGGGGGCGGGGGGCGGAAGGGAGAGGGCAGACATGGAAAGAGAGAGTGGAGGTACTCGATGAAGGGAAAGAGAGCCAGAGAGAGAGAGACTGGATGGGGGGTGGGAGAGTGAACAGAAGACTGAGGAATAATGGACCAGGGAAGAAGAACTGGGGAATGGAAGGACTGAGATGAAGGTTGAAATGCGGTAGGAAGATGGCGTTAAAAATGTTTGTTTATTCTCATTTGATTGTGACCACCCTTCATGGGGACAACAGAGTGGTGTACAAAACCAAAACAAGAAACAAAAAGAAATGAAAAGAACGCCAATAAAAATAGGAAAGGAGGGGAAGCATTTAACAATTATTCAAATATTGAGGAGGTAAAAACAACAGGAAAAAGTGATCGGAGAGAGAGGAGCGGAGAATAGGGAGCAGGATAACTAGGAAAGTGGGAGGTTATAAGCTATATTGAAAAGGCATGTTTTCAGTAGTTCTTAAAATTTGGGAAATGATTCTTCCAAGCGGAGGGCTGGGGGAAGTGCATTCCAGGGAGACTGAGAACTGGATAGTAAGGAGTAGTGAAATCTGGGTAGACAGAGAGAGAGAAATAAATGGAAGAAAGCTGAAAGGAAAAAAAATCAATATCCAAGATGGAAGGAAGTGCAGAAACCAAAAGGAGAGACAAGAAATGGCAGCTGGACTTCAGACCATACTACTACCACTGATCATTTGTATAGTGCCACAAGGCATAGAAAGAGAGCTAAGAGAAGACAGCAAAGCAGAAGCCTCAGATCGGGACCGCATGTTCAGACAACAAAGGTAGAAAAATATTTTATTTTCAATTTAGTGATTGGACTTAGCACCGTCTTTATATTTTACACAGTATGGGGAACTGCATCTCTTTTATTTCTCTGGTGGTGTTCCACATGCGGAGCCTGACTTCTTGGGGTTTTAGTTAAAATTTTTGTCTACATATTTTTATTTTTACTTTAGGTTGTGGTCATTTATTCTGTACTTAGTGAGGGTCTGTGTTCTGAGTGTGTGACTAAGGCCAATCGTTCCGTTAACACTGTATGTAGGAATCTGTACTGTAGTAATTTGACTTGTTCAGCTTGTCAAATAAGTGCATGGATGTTCTAGGGCCTGCTGCAGTATGTATAGTGCTGCTTTTTTCTGACTAGGCTCCTTTATGGAAATTTATGCTGGTATGGTATGATAGATTTAGCCTTATAGATCTTCGGTGACTTGTGTAGGGTTGTATATTAGTTCATAATTTGCCTGGTACTGGAGAATGTTTGTTTATATTGTTAGTGAGATGACCAGAATCAGATTTTTAAAAAAATATATTGAGTTCTGTGTTGGGGCGCCAAGTCATTCTTGTTTTTGTGGGAAGTACTGCATGCCATATTTAGCAGTGTTTTCCTAAGCTCTGCAGTGGTAACATAAGATATGCCATACTGGATCAGATCAAAGTCCATCAAGCCCAGTATCCTGTTTTCAACAGTGACGAGTCCAGGTCACAAATACCTGGCAGGTTCCCCAAAAGGTACACAGGTTCTACAATGTTTATACTAGGGTAAGCAGTGGATTTCCCAGGTCCTTCTAACATATAAATGCATTCACTCTGCTGCCCCTCATTATCTTTCCTCTCTTCTCTCTCCCTACACCCCTCCTCATGAACTCCGCTCCTCCTCTTGCTTTCTTCTCTCTATGCCCTTTTCTTCTTCTGCAAACTCCAGACTTTGATCTTTTCATCTTTCTGCTCCTTATGCATGGAACAAACTTCCTCTATCTTTACATCAAGTCTCTTCTCTCCCCCTCTTCAAATCCATGCTAAAGGCTTACCTCTTTGAGGCGGCATTTGTATCCTAATCCCTTGTTCTCCTTGTCTCCTTTCCTATTTGAACCCCCTTGTTCCTCTTGTATTGTTCTGTCTGTCTTGATTAGATTGTAAGCTCTATTTGCAGGGACTGTCTTCTTTATAGGTTTGTACAGTGCTGCATATGCTTTGTAGCGCTATATAAATTATTAATAGTAGTAGTAGCAGTCCTCAGTCCTCTTTAATAATGGTTTATAGACCTTTCCTCCAGAACTTGTCCAAACCTTTTTTTAAACCCAGCTACACTAAACAGCTTTTACTACATCCTCCAGTAACGAATTCCAGAGTTTGATTACACGGGGCCTTAGGCTAACTGTGGGGAGGCAATTACTGCATTTCATGTGGCAAAACGGCTGCCAGTGTAAATAAGGCCACCCACTGAGGTGGCATTAATTGCGCTCACACTTCTTGTCTGAACCATTATGGTAGTTTCTGCCGAGAATGCAGTTGCCTACATGTGAGAGCTCTTTATCTCGCCTCACTCTGGAGTAAAGTATAATTTTGGGAAAGAAATCCTATAAACCTAAGAGTAATGGGTAAAAGCATTTTTTTGTCTACATATGTCTGTTTTTAGTTTGTATTAATATATTTTCTACTTGATGAAGCTCTGTCTCTGTTCTGCATGTGTGACTGAGGCTACATGTTCTGTTAGCACGGAGTTTCTGTAGCATGGGATCTGTAGTAATCTGGCTTGTTCAGTTTTCTGAATAGGAATATGGATGTTCTAGGGCCCACTGCAATATTTATGATGATGCCCTTTTCTGGGTACGCTCCATGTCTGAGTTTTGGAAGTTAGTGCTGTTATGGAATAGTAGATTTGCTTTATGGGTCCTGTACTCTGGGTTCTTGGTGTAGTCAACTGTAGAGTGTTGGTTGGGAGGGGGAGGTACTTGAAATATGGATTGTCTTTGAGATTTGCAGTTTTGCATTCTTTATGCTGCCAGACTAAAATTTAAATATTTTGTCAGTTCAGATTCAAGGAAATTTCAAATTTTAAGGGAACATCTCAGTTTAATTTTTGTTTAGTAGCCTGATAACTTCACCACTGCTGATTTCCAGACTTTTCCAGCTCTAGCACAATCATATCCAGCCTATGAATTCATGGCTACCAGGATTAGTTGTTCTCATTTTATATCTTCCCTCCTCATCAATAATCTGGTCATAACAAAATAAATCTGATGAGCAGATACTTACAATGGTTTGATTTGGGGAGAGGAGGGCTGTGTAAATGGCTTTTCATTAATCAAATTTAATGTTTATTATTATGTTTGTTTTTATTGTAACATCTGTTTTACTAAATTCATGTGTGTTTGGAAGCCACCTAGGATTTTAATGGGTGGCATATACATTTTAAATAAAGTATGCTAAATTTATGCAAATGATGCCACATTGAGTCTCCGCACATAGTGCCGCATCACCCTCAGGCTGCCCCCGGGGGGAAGTAAATGGGTGGGCATTGGGAGGTGAAGGAAAGTAGAAACCTCAGATTGGGGCCAGCATGATCAGAGAATAAAATGGTCAGACAACAAAGATAAGAGTTTTATTTTCTATTTAGTGATAGGACTTGGTGCTATCTTTATATTTTATACAATACAGGGAAATGCATCTCTTTCTATTTCTCTGGTGTTGCACTGTATGCAGAATCTCTCTTCTTGGGGTTGCAGTATAATTTTTATCTACATATGTTTATTTTTAGATTATGGCCACTTATTCTGTACTTTGCTGAGGGTCTGTGTTCTGAGTGCGTGACCAAGGCCGGGTGTTCTGTTAACGTGGAGTTTGTATGTAGGGATCTGTACTGTAGTAATCTGAATTGTTCAGCTTTTCAAATAGGTATTTGGTGGTTCCATAGCCCGCTGCAGCATTTTTGGTGCTGCTTTTTTGGGGCAGGCTCTTTATGTGAGTTTTGGAAGTTGGTGCTGGTATGGCTTTGTTGTAGAGTTTTGTATTAGTTCACAAATTGCCTGTTACTGGAGAATGTTTGTTGTTGTTAGTGAGATGACCAGGATCAGGTTTTTGTTTGTTTGTTTTTTAGATATTGAGTTCTGTGGGTGAATATCCTATTTCTGCTCTGCAGGCGTTGTTGAGGGAGGGGTTCTGTGAATGCAAAGTATATGTTCAAAAGAAAAAGCAAGAACCATAATGCAGTTTAAAACAACAAAATAAAAGTGAGTTATAATTTGGTGTTATAAACTATGCTATGGTTCTCACTCTTTCTTTTAGTTCCTTGGTGTGTGAACATCTTGCATCTCCTCCACATTATCTAATAGGCTTTTTGGTTTGATTTAGTCCCTGACTGAGGTTTTGAGGAAGTCTCCCCCCCCCCCCCTGCTCAGGTGGGGGGCACCATTTCATTCCTTGCCTCAGGGAGCAGATTGTCTTGAACAACCCCTTTTCCCCACAGACAGTCCTGAAGGTCGCTATTATCCATTTTCTTATGTATCTATTTATTCATACAAATTGTTCTTTATATAATTCAATAATTTTCTGCTGGAGTGGAGGTGTAGCCTAGTGGTTAGAGCAACAACCTAGTATCCAAGAGATGAAGGTTCGATTCCCACTGGCTCTCTTTGTCCCTTTACCCTCCTTTGCCTTGGAAGAAAAGGCCCGGCAATCTACCTCCAGTCATACCTTGCCAAGAAAACCCAGGTGCTGCTGAGTTGCCAGGAGTCAGCACTGACTTGACTGCACTTAAAAAATAAAAAAAAATAAAATAAAAATCCTGCTAAAGTATTATGAAACATTAGCATTATTTTAATTGTCTCTTACATTTTTAATTTTTCAGTTGTTTATGAATGTAGGTAGCATACATGTTTTAATTCTATTATGTGCATTGTCCAAGGTGTTCATTTCAAAAACATAATCTATATACGTTTTAATTATAGCAAGTAATTACCACAGAAATTAAGACTATAAAAAGAAATAACTTTCGTGCAACTCTCAGTGGGGCTGTCAATAAAACATGTAATAGGGGCTTTAGGAAACTTGAAATGCCCCAAGTAATTTATGTGAATTTATTTTGTTTCAGATAGGAAGACCAAGCTCCATTCGTCTGCATATTGCAGTGCACAAGCTGTCTATAGAAAACCAGACAGCTGAATATGGAGAGTCCCTTGATATCATTCACTTGCTGTGTAATCTTATTATGCAAAGTTATAATCTTCACCTAGAATTAATGCTTCTGGGTCATAGTATAGTCATATCAGGGTTTTCGAGGTCATGTTTTGTGATCCTTGGCTTATTCTCCTAAGTAGTATTGGGATTTAAAGTGTATTCCCCAGCTACTAGTAAAAATAGACAGCAGCCTTTTTGGAAGACAAGACCAACATGAGGTCCCTGGTAGGATTAAACTTCATTTGTAGCTGCAGGATTTTTTTAACAGATGTATTATTGCACAGGGAATAGGGGGCTACCAATACAACAAAACTGGAACACGATTGGCATTCTCATAGTGCGTTGGCTGCTAAAACAACAGCTGCATGTGGATTTGACTTCTTTCAGGTGAAGCGACTTCCAGTCATTTGGAAAGGATGGGATGAAAAGAAGCCTTGGTGATAATTTGGATGTCTGCAAGATTTAGTAGCAGTGTAATGGGATTATTGGTAACACCTTCATTGCAGAAAAGCCACCTGGTGCTATAACTGGCATCCACAGAGAACTAATCCCTCCCTTCCCATCTCTCAGATGTTGTTCATGAAGCTCAGAATGAATTCTACCCTGCTAGCTGTGATTAATTTTATAAAGAAGAATCAGCTGAGCAGGCCATACATAGAATGTATTTATAACAAAGCACGAGCAGTGCATATTTCCAATATTTCCATCTCATTAAGGTCCTTTATAATGTTCAGCTCTATGCCATCCAGAAAAACTAAGTTATTAACAGAGAAGTAAATTAATTATCTTTTATTGTGGCCAATGCATTAATCAGAAGTAGATATAAAAATAAAAGGCTTGATTATTATATATTTAAAAAAAATTACAGAGCTCCAAAATTTCTGCTGTATTTTCAGCCGGACTTAGGAGCCTTAAACGTTTTCAGCTGAAAATTCATCTTAATTTAAGAGCTTAAGTTTTATGCTTATAAATTTAGGCCTGCCTTTCGTTTTCCTAGATTTGAGCCTAGTGCTGAAAATCAGTACTAAACTCCACACTTTTTCCCCCAATCTAAATCTGCCCCTGTTGCCACCCACTTTTTTCCTATTCCTAAATTTAGGATTTTGGTGAAATTCTGAATATAAATCTGAGCACCTGGCCAGAGTAGATGTTCAAAGAGGCGAGTTTAAGAGCATGACTGAAAGCTAGGAGTATAAATCCTTAACATATCAAGCCCAAAATGTACTTTAATAAAAAGCTGTGAATTGTGCCTGAAGCTGCCCACCACATGTAGTTTTCAATTACTTGATCATTTACTAAGGTATTTTCTCATCGAGAATATGGTAGTTACCTCATATTATATCATATTCCTTATCATCCGGTTAGATCCGATCATATGAGGGAGTGAACTTTTCTCACAGTGGAGGGCTTGCCCAATCCTCTGCTGACTCGGATCAGGTGATTTTTGGTTACCTCTACTAGATAGTCTCCTTTGACCCTTGGGAGTGGAGCTGGATCCTGGTCTATGGTACATATGCACTAGATTCAGAGATGCTGCCTAATCGTCTTGTTTCTATATTCCTTGTCATTCAACTATGCTCTTCCTCTCCCCTGGGAGATCAAAGAGCAGGTACAGCTCCATATTATGACAGGGAGGTTGTAGAAAGCACCTGAGGCAATGTTTATCAGCGTGCATCCCTGCTGAAAGGGCTAGATGTGCGACACCGGTCCAGTTGTCCCAGGGACTCTGTCCCCTCAGGTGAACCCTGGAGAATCTTCCTGAAGGCTGGAGGAAACTCTGGCTAGCAGAGGTGACCAAAAATCACCTGCTCCAAGTCTGCTGAGGGTTGAGCAAACCCACTGTGAGAGAAGTTAACTCGCTCATCTGGACTGGTCTATTAGGATTTAAGGAAAGGAGATTATCAGGTATGATTAAAATCTCTTCATAAGAAATCTAAAGAAGCTTCATTTATTTTTCGTATTGTAAAACTGAAGATGATGAAATATTTATTTATTTATTTATTTAGCTGTACTTAAATACCGCCTTTCACCAGGTCAAAGCGGTTTAAAAAAGCAGAGGGGGGGTTACAGTGAAACAAGTTATAACATATTTACAAAAGCAGGGGGGGATACAGGGGACAAGTTATAACTTATTTAAAAGGGGGGGGGGTACCAGCACCAGAGGGGTTCAAACATATGCATCATCAAGGGGGTTCAGAACAAATTTACATTACAGTTGAACAATCATCTTATTTACAGTTTCCAGTTTGGTTCAGAGATTCAGCTCGACTATGGTGGGTATGAACATGGGTTCAGAGGGTGCTCGTCTGTTCCAGACCTAAGTAGACGGTGAATAGGTGGGTCTTTAGCTGTTTCCAGAAAGAGGGGAGATCTTTGTTACTTTGAATGTTGACTGGAAGGGAGTTCCATAATATGGGGGCATATAAAGAGAAAGCACGATTGCAGGACTGTTGATTAAATTTAGTGCTTTTGTATGGCATAGTCAATAAGTCAGTTGTGGTCTGTCGTGTTGGTCTACTGGAGCTCAGCCGAGGTAAAAAGGTACTCATATGGGTGGTTTGTTGCTGGTGGAGTGCTTTATGGATCAGGACCAGTGTTTTATATTTGATCTGTGCCTCTAGAGGGAGAAAATGGAGATCTCTCAGTATTGGGGTGATATGATCATATCTCTTCCCTTTTTGGATGTTCCTCGCTGTTGTGTTTGAGAGCTGTCCTTAGAGTGTTGAGGCTGCTGGTCGGGAGACCCTGGTAAATCGCATTACAATAGTCCAAATGAAGGAGGGTCATTGATTGCATGACTGATCTGAAGTCCGGTGAATCAAGTAGAGGTCTGAGGTGTTGGAGCATTTTGGCTTTGAAAAATATGGTCTTTGCTGTTTTTGCAATCTGTTGTTTGAAGGATAGCGATTGGTCCAAAATGACCCCTAGATACATTATGTGAGTTTGGACTCTAATAAGGGTCGTTCCCAGGGTGAGGTGTGTTGGGGGGGGGTGAAGTTTGGTCCTTTGTAACAAACAAGGCTTCCATCTTCTTGAGGTTTATAGTGAAGTTGTTTTCCTGTAGCCAATGATGGCAACATCATTGAAACAGTTTGTTAATTCCGGGTTTGTTGGATTTGCGGTTGTAATAGGACCATAGCGCATAATGTCATCTGCGTATATGTGGAAGTGGACGTTATGGGTCCTTATTATAGAGCAGAGAGGTTTTAGGTAGATGTTGAAGAGCATAGCCTACAGTGCAGAGCTATGTGGAATTCTTGGGTCTGTTGAAAGGGGGGGGGGAGAGTAGTGGTGTTGGTTTGAATCAATTGATATCTGTCAGTTAGATATGATTGGAACCATTGTAGAACTTTGTCCTTTATGCCATTTTCTAGTAGTCTGTGCAGGAGGATGCTGTGTGAGATAGTATCAAATGCTGCAGAGATGTCTAAAAAGATCAAGGTGTATCCGGTATGTATGTTCTGGCATCCTTTGATTAGGGTGTTTATGAGGGAGATCATGAGGATTTCTACCCCATGGGAAGGGCAGAACCCATGCTGTTGTGGGTCAAGGGTGGTGTTTGTATCCAGGTGATCTTGCAGTTGTTGTTGAACTATCTTTTCAATAAGTTTTGCGGTGTATGGGAGGCTTGCTACTGGTCTGTAAGAGGCAGGGTCTGTTAAGTCCAGATTACGCTTTTTGAGAGTTGGTCGGATCATGGACATCTTGAGGTTGGCTGGCATCAGCTCCTGTTTGAGGGATTTATTTACGATGTTGGCGAATGCTGGGCTTAGTTCCTGTTTGTTCTTCTTTATCCAGATTACTGGGCAAAGGTCAAGGAGGGAGGTGGTGGTATTGAGACCTGATATGGTGGTTTTAGTCTTTTCTTTGGAGATTGTCTCAAAGGTATCCCAGTCCGTGAGCGGTGTGGTATTATTGCTGTCTCTTATGATCGTTGGTTGAGCATTGGGTAACTGTTGGAGTTGTTTATATTGCATCGCAGGCTGTTGAGATGGTATGCTTGGGAGCTGGTTCGATTGGTTTGGGGTTTTGGTCAGGTATTTGATGATCTCGAAGAACTCCCATGTCCTGTTGATTGATGCATCTATCATCTTTGAGTGGTAGGCCCTTCTTGTGTTGTCAGTCACTGTGTGATAGTGGTTTAGTGCCTCAATGTATTTTGTCCTGTCCGTTTTGTTTTTCGATTTCCTCCGCTTTCTCTCCGTTCTCCTGAGTTGTGTCTTGAGCTTCCGCAGGGCAGGTGTGAACCATCTTGCTGCGGATAGTGTGTATTCCAGTTTTTGGTTCAAGTTTCAAGGTCAGATTGATCTGCTTGTATTTTAGGGAGGACTTGGTTGAGAAAATCTTCTTTGTTGAAGGGCTTGAATCTTCTCATTTATAGGGTGTCTTTGCTGACGGATGTGGGTTTAAAGGAGCCAGAAAAGGTGATGAGGTAGTGATCTGACATGGGGACAGGTGTGATCTTTAGGTTCTTATTTGTGGAGCTTTGAGAAATATGAGATCAAGGGTGTTTCCTTTCTCATGTGTTGGGGACATTGATGATTTGAGTCAGTTCCATGGCTTCCATTGCTTCAAAGAAGGCATTGGTGTGTTTACCCTGTACTGATGGGAGGATAAAGTCGCCAAGGATTATAACATCTTTCGTAGAATTGCTGCTGTCGGATATTTGTTTAAGAATGTCTGACAGATCAGAGTTTGTTGTAGGTGCTCTGTATACTAAGCAGATTGAAAGGCACTTCTTGGAAAATAAAATTATTATTTTTGCAAAAATACTTGAAATCCATTGCATTTATGAATGTAAATGGACTGTGTGTACTAGTTTACTTTAGGATTAAACATAAATACATGAACTAGACATATAGATTTAATACTACTACTGCTGAACATTTGTATAATGCTACAGGATGCAGACACATGTAAAAGACTGTCCCTGCTCATCAGAGCTTACAGTCTAGTCAAGGCAGACAACACGGTATCTGTAGACATAAGATACAGCTAGGAGGAATGGAAAGGAAACACAAAGGAGATCAGGTGAGAAGATCCGAAAGCGACAGCGAAGAGGTGTGTTTTCAGCCTGGATTTGAAAAGGGTCAGAAAAGGTGCCTGACATACAGGCTCAGGTAGTTTGTTCCAGGCATAAGGAGCAGCAAGGTGACAGGAGCGAAGTCTGGAGTTAGCAGTAGAAGAGAAGGGTACAGATAGAAGCGATTTGCCAGAAGAGCGGAGTTCCTGAGAAGGGTTGTAGAGAGAGATAAGAGAGGAAAGATAGTGAGGAGCTGCAGAGTGAATGCACTTATAGGTCAGCTGGAGAACTTTGAACTAGATGCATGCTATTATGAGGACAGTTTTTCAAAATCTATTTACCTAAGTAAAGAGCAGTTTATCTGGGTAAAAGGGTAGGGCCTTTAAAGAATGTTTTTAATAAATCCTTGGAGAAGAGGGAGGTTCTGCAGGATTGAAGGAGGGCTGATGTGGTATCTCTTCACAAAAGTATTCATAGGGATGAGGTGACAAACTATAGGCCGGTAAGCATTACCTCAGTGATGGGAAAAATAATGGAGGCAGTACTGAAAGAAAGGATAGCAGACTTTCTAGAAACCAATGGGGTTGCATGATCTGATAGGCAACATGGTTTTATTGTATCAAAGGACATTTGTGCCAAACAAATTTGATTGAGTTCTTTGACTGGTTGACCAGAGAACTAGATCAAGGACATGTGATGGATGTGATCTACCTAGCTTTCAGCAAAATCTTTATTTATTTATTTGTTACATTTTTCTATACCGCCCCTTCCAGAGATCAGGGGTGGTTTACATATAACTAACATTTTACATAGAACAGTTATTTTTGGAACTATTTACATAAAAACTTGCAACACTTAACAACTTAACATATTATTTAGAACTATGTACAGTACATGCTGTTTAAAGGCGAATGTTGCCTGTACTTTGGGTTGGAGTATGCGGTTTGTGTGCCTGTGAGTTCTTGGAGGTGTTTTGTGTTGTGTTTTGCGTTACATAGTGTGCAGTGAAGAGGTATGTTTTGAGTGATTTTTTTAAACTGTTGGAGATCCTTGATTGAGCGGATTGATAGAGGTAAGGAGTTCCAGAAGGAGGGGGCGGTGAAAGTGAATGCCCTGGAGCTTGTGGCTTTTCTTCATTTTCCTGAATGTGTTTGGGATCTCAAGTGAGTGCAGTGCATTTTCTCTTCTGGTTCTTGTGTTTGGGGGGATCTGGATGAGTGTAGAGAGAATGGATGGGGCTATATTGTTCAGTAGTTTGAAAGTAGTGGTGAGTGTTTTGAACTTTATTCAACTTGCTATTGGGAGCCAGTGGAGGCCATATAAGATGGGGGTGATGCTGTCAGTTAGTGAGGTTTTACAGATGATTCTCGCAGTGATGCTCTGTGCTCTTTGGAGGATGTGAAGGCTTTTGGCGGGTAGACCCTGCATCAGGCTGTTGCAGTAGTCGAAGTGGGGTGTGACAGTCGCTTGGATTACTAATCTGTAGTTGTTTTCTTCTAGGAATGGCCGTATGTGTTGAATTGTTTTTAACTTGTAAAACACGGTTTTCACTGTTTGTTTCAGGTGGAGAAGCATGCTGAGTGTTTGATCAAGGGTTATACCGAGGTATTTGACCTCATTCTTGATTGGGAGGGTAGCGGAACTCAGGGTGATGTTTTGCGAGAGGGTGTGGTTTGTTTGTTTTTGTGATGTACATGGCTTCCGTTTTTTTCCTTTTTTTTTTTTTGTAGTGTTCCTCATAGCCGGCTTATCAATAAACTTTGTAGCCTGGGGATGGGTTCCAAGGTGGTAAACTGGATCAGAAATTGGTTGCCTCTGACAGACGACGGAAGGTGGTGATAAACAGAATTAATTCAGAAGAATGGAAGGTGAGTAGTGATGTGCCCCAGGGATCTGTCCTGGGACCCATACTGTTCAATATATTTGTAAGTGATAGCGCTGGGATTCTTCAGGAGTGAATCAAACTCCTTACCAGGGAAAACCCTGTGCACAAAGTATGTCTGACAACACAGATTTTAAATCAAATAACATCAGAGATGAATCCCCCATCTAAAACACTGGTCAACACAATTTTTGTCACAGACCCACTCTGACCTGTTTCATATGTAATTTTTCCCATTGTTTACAAATATGGTATTGGAATTTTTCTATCACCCATACTTAAGGAGATATCATCTAGTAAAGTGTGTACATTACTGTAAATTAGCCGTTACAGTTTTGTTTCAGTAAACAAAGGTTGAATATGAAAAATTCCATCATAATTATTATTGTATGTTGTCAGCCACAACCAAAAATGCTGAGTCATGTATTTATAATATAATTAACTGGGGCCCTTGCCCTACTGGCCCGGCTGATTCAAGCAGAAAACGCTGAGTCATGTATTGGTATACTTTCTGTCGCCGTCAGCAATTGTGGTTTGTATTGTTTGAAAAAAACAGAATCTGAATGGATGTGAGTTTGCGTTAATCTATGTCATAAACAGCAGTTGGTTAATAAATATTATGGTTATTGCTTGTAGTTGTTTATCAATGCCTCGAAAGTGTGTTAATCGTCCGGATTCATTTTGCTACATTTGCGGTGAGGTTACTTTTAAGAAGCAGAGAAGACGTTTTACTCTGCTTGTTAAGACATGTTATAAGCTGTACTTTGGATGTCAAGTCGGTGACCAGGACAAAAATTGGGTAAAGGGTGTTCGGCACATGAATTTTGCTGTTCCAATGATCTGGAGGGAACCAAGAGATCACTTGACAGATTGCTACTTTTGCCTTACAAACATTGCAGTCATTACTTCAAAATCAAAACATACTGTAAATTACCCAAATTTACCATCTACCATGAGGCCTGAGCCTCATTGTCAAGAATTGCCGGTGCCAAAACCTCCAGAAAATCTTACAGTGAATGAGGATGAAGAAGAAGAAGAACCAATGAATGCTGATGATGTTGATGATGATGGTGATGCTGTAATGTAGGATCCAAGCTTTGAGGCATCCGGTTCCTCTTCTGAACCACATTTACTGGACCAAGGCGATTTGAATGATCTCGTCAGAGATATGAATCTTTCAAAGCGACAAGCAGAACTGTTAGGGTCACGATTGAAAGGCTGGAATCTTCTTCAGAAAGAAACCAAAGTGTGCACGTTTAGAAATAGGCACACCGAGTTTGTGGATTACTTTGCCTTTGAAGATGGAATTGCTTTTTGTTGTGAAGTTAAATCCCTGATGGAAACACTTTGTCCGGATTATAGAACAGAGGATTGGCGACTATTTATTGATTCTTCAAAATATAGCCTAACAGCTGTGCTTATCCACAAAGGAAATATTTTACCATCAGTACCAGTAGCTCATGCCGCCAGTATGAAAGAAACTTACAGCAGTATGCATCTCCTGCTAACAAATATCAAGTATGAAGAACACAAGTGGAATATTTGTGGCAATTTAAAAGTAATTGCCCTCTTGCTCGGACAACAGCTTGGTTGGACAAAGTATTGTTGCTTTCTGTGTGAGTGGGACAGCAGGGACAGGAAAAATCATTACATCCGGAAACAGTGTCCAAAGAGAACATCACTAGTCTCAGGCCACAAAAATGTTGCACATGACCCACTTATGGAGCCGAATAAAGTATATCTACCTCCACTCCATATAAAGTTGGGTCTTATGAAGAACTTTCTAAAAGCCATGGATAGAAGTGGACTTGGATTTGCATATCTAAGCAAGACATTTCCACGAATCAGTGAGGCAAAGATCAAAGAAAGGGATCTTTGTAGGACCTGATATTAGAAAACTGATGAAAGATGAAAACTTTGACGGTCAGTTGAATGAAACTGAAAGAGCTGCATGGGAGTCCTTTAAGACTGTTTGCTGCGACTTCTTGGGAAATAACAAGGCAGACAACTACGCAGAATCAGTGGATACTCTACTGAAATCTTACAGAAACTGGGATGTAACATGTCTTTGAAAATGCACTTCTTGCATTCACACCTGGATTTTTTTCCTGCAAATCTAGGAGCAGTCAGCGATGAACATGGAGAAAGGTTTCATCAGGACATTTCGGTATTGGAAAATAGGTACCAGGGCAAGTGGAGCTCCAGTTGGACCCTTAAGAGGGATGTTCTTGAGGCGCAATACAGCAGAAAATCATATACAACTACCTTTTAGGAGACATTATGTTACAATATACATCTAATGTAAATATTAGCAACATAGTCTAAATTTAAACTACATGTTACTCAAAAACGTTAATTGATGGAGTATTTCTAAGTACATATCCGAGTTCGTAAGCAAAAACAATACTAGAATCAGCCATTTTCATTTCTGTGACATAAACGTTTTTGGATTTCGTTTATCAGTGAAATCATTAGATGTCACTAAACAGAGTGGAAGTGATATAGAGCTACATAGCCAACACCTACCTAGCTAATAAAGCCAGGTCAATTAATTACCAAAAGATCCCCCACTCAATCTTTCTAATCGGACCTATTAGCTCCAAAGTGTTAACAGTAAATATCCAATGTTGTTCACACTGCAGTAACAACTTTCCACCATCACCACCTCTAATATTGGAAGGGATAAAATCAATTGCCATACAACGAAGGACTCAAAAACTATGGTTCTGTTGTAAACAATATGTAACAAGTGGTGTTTCTTCCTGGGATTTAGATATATTGCTCTTATGTTGAGACAGACGAGGTCTCAACTGATGTATGGTCTTCGCAATATAAAATTTGATACAAGGGCAATGAATCAGGTAGACAACATAAGTAGAAATACAAGATGTATGCCATTTATGGCGAAACACACACCCATTAATAGAGAAATCACTACTTTCTTCCATCACTTCGCAAAAAATACAATTGCCATATTTAAAGTGCACTGTAGAGGAAGCTGATGAAAAAACTCTCTGAACAGCAGGGCACAGTTTTGTCTCTCAAATTACACCCCTGGCTGTACGCAATCCGCAGGCTTACTTTTGCAAAGCAAGGGAGGGCTGAAAGAACCGAACACCGCTGCTTAATAGAGGATGCTATATATCTCGAAAGTAAGGAATGTATTAATTGAAAAATTATTTTAAAAAGTAATGGGAAATTATAAATATTAAATAAGTACTTCTTTAATACCTTATGTATGGTTAAGTTATAATAAATTTGTATTTTGGGGAGTTTTTTAGACCAATGATGTGTTAAACACTCGTTTCACCTATGGCAGAGTTTTTGCCACATAGAGGGATATACTTGCACCCTGAGATCTTTCTCCCCTTTTTGGATATATTGTTGATGTATATGGATAGCTGCCATTCTCGTGCATAGGTTCTATAGAGCGTGATACTAATATAGCTTTGGGCTGCTATCATTTGTGAAACATTGTAAGTTTTGTATGTATGTATGTTGCTTTTCTGGGAGTGTTGGTTTGATATCCCTAGTGGCTTTAACGCATATTCTGTAAAAGCAGAGTTAATGTGTGCTTGTGGGCTGACACAGCCTTAATGCGTGCTGTGGTGATATCCTAACTCTCTGTCTTTTTCCAGGAAACATTTGACCTGTGGCAAGCGAGAAGCCTCATCCGTGGATTCTGGACTCTGTCTTTCCTGTATGGCAGCTTCTTTCACCCTTGCAGGGCATGTTTTCCGCCTCTCAACTGGGGGATACAGTTTAGTTTGCCCTTACCTGCCTCAGGGCAGGAGGTGCAGGATGGCGCTAAGGGTAAGGATGCTCAGCCTGCCGGGGGCTCCGGTAACCATGATGTGAGCCGCTCTTCTTCCTTTTAGGGGTTTGTGGCGGCTGTGCCCCCTGGTGTTGGAACCTTTTCCAAAAGGAGAGCTTCTGAAGTCCGGATTGTCCTCCCCAGAATTTGTTTCCTTTTTGCAACAGGTCTGGTCCTTCTGGTGTGGAAATTCAGACCCTGCGGCTTCTGGGTGCCCCCAGACACAGCCTCGTACTGGGCAGGCTGGAAGCAGAAGCCCTTCTCGATTGCTTTTGGCTAAGCATCCTGGCGCTGGACATTCCCTGAAGATAAGGAACACTTGGGACCTGTCAGAGATGTTGAATATGCCTTGGACCCAGATGAATCTGTATTGGGCTCTGATGTGGAGGAGGACCTCCTATCACCTTCAGAAGACTATGACAAGGCCAGCGTGATCCACCTGTTCCGGAAGGAAGAACTAGCGACGTTGATTTCCAGAGTCTCATCCGCCTTGAACTTGACAGAAGCTTTTAGCATGGAACAGGAGCAGAAAGTACATTTGCTTGTTCAAGTGGTACGGAAATCCACTACCGTCTTCCCGTTCCCAGAGGGGATCAAAGATATGATCTGGTCCGAGTGGGACTTGCCTGACTCCTTGTTTAAAGGGTTAAGGGTCTATAAGGTTTACCCTCTCCTGGAAGAGGAACGCAGTGAATGGTTTGACATTCCCAAGGTGCATGCACAGGTCACGGTGGTTACTAGATGGACTACCTTTCTTGTGGAAGGCGGATCAGCCTTATAGGACATTTTGGACCACAAGGTTGATTCCTTGCTGAAGAGCCAGTTTGCCATGACAGTGACTATTCTTACAGCTGGGGGTATGTACCAGCTTGACTTCTCAACTCTGCTCCAGTAGATTCAATCTCTTCTGCCTGATGATACTACTTCTCTTTTGGAGTTTGCCATGGCCTTCCTTTCTGATGCCATGTATGACCTGGTGCGCCTGGCGGCCAGAGATGCCCTGACTACTATGTCATGGCATTGGATTTGGCTCCGTCACTGGGCAGTAGACACATTCTCCAAAGCCCGGTTGGCTCAGCTGGCCATTAAGGGGAAACTCCAGTTCGAAACAGATTTGGAGAAAATGGTGAAGGACCTAGGCAATACAAAATATTACTGCCTCCCAGAAGAAAGGTCCAGGGGGCCCATGAAGCTGGCAAGTGCCCCTTTCTTGCCAGCCTCTGCCCGACCACAAAAGTGCACTGACCAGATTTCCCGGGGATCTCGGGACTATCATTCCAACCTGGAAAACCTTTCTTCCCTTCTACTTCGGGTCCTCAGGCTTGTTCTCAGTCTTTTAATGAAGCACATGGACCCAGGGACTTGGCCCCCTCTAGAGGAAGACCCTCCTAGGCCATGCAGTGAAGGTTTAGGGGCCCATTCCCTGGTACCTTTTTCCTTTCAGGAATGGGCCCGGGTTACCAAGGATCGCTGGGTGCTAGACACCATTCAATTAGGCTATCTTCTGGAATGCCAGGAGCCAATTCCCAATGTCGTCTTCATCTTCCCCTGTGGGCCTGCAGTCAAAGATGCCATGGTGTGGACCACCTTGGACAAATTGTTTCATCTGAAGGCAGTGGTGCTTATCCCCCCAGACGAGTGGGGCGAGGGCAGTACTCCATCTACTTTGTGGCTTCTCTGCATCTGGCAGAAGTATATTTTCATATCCCAATGCAGGCGCATCAGCAGAGGTATCTGCGTTTTGCCGTGCTTGGCTCTCGCTATCAGTTCACTGTCCTTCTTTTCGGGCTCTCCACCGCCCCAAGGACTACTACTACTACTGATTATTTGTATAGCACTACAAGACATATGCAGCGCTGTACAGACACATGTAAAAGACGATCCCTGCTCATCAGAGCTTACAATCTAGTCAAGACAGACAACACAACAGCTGAGGACAAGGGAGGAGTGACTCAGTGGTTTGGACAGGTTACCTCAGGCTGGAGGGGCCAGGGGTTCAATTCCCACATAGGGATAAGTAATCTCAGGCCGGAGAAACTGGGGTCTCTAGTCCCATGATCACTTAATCCTCCATTGCCTCAACTACGCTTAGATTGTGAGCCCTTCGGGGACAAGGGAATAAAAAAAAAGTGCCTGTTAGCATATATATCTGTAAACCGCTTTGACCCAGTGAAAAGCGGTATATAAGCACAGCTAAATAAAATAAATAAATAAATATAACTAGGGGAAAAGTAACAAAACACATAGGAGACTAAGCAGATCAGGATCCAAAAGCGGCCTCAAAGTGAGTTTTCAGCCTTGATTTGAAAAGAGCCAGAGATGGCCTAACACACAGATTTAGGTAGTTTGTTCTAGGCATAAGGAGCAGCAAGGTGGAAGGATCAAAATCTGGAGTTGGCAGTAGAGGAGAAGGGCACAGATAGAAGGAATCTGCCAGAAGAATGGAGTTCCCAAGGAGGGGGTGTAGGGAGAGATAAGAGAGGAAAGGTAGTGAGGAGCAACAGAATGAGTGCACTTATAAGTCAGTAGGAGAAATTTGAACTGTATACGGAAACAGATAGGGAGCCAGTGAAGCCACTTGAGAAGAGGGGTTATATGAGCATAACAAGACTGGCAGAAAATTAGCTACGCAGCTGAGTTCTGAAGAGGAGAGAGATGATTCAGAGGGAGAACAGCAAGGAAGAAGTTGCAATAGTCTAGACAGGAGGTGATTAAAGAGCAAATAAGCGTCTTAATAGTGTGTGTAGAAAAGAAGGGACAAATTTTGTCAATGTTATAAAGAAAAAGAAGCAACAGGTTTTAGCTATCTATTGGATGTTTGCAGAGAAAGAGAGAATAGAGTCAAAGATGACCCCAAGGTTATGGGCTGAGGAAATAGGGAGGAACATATTGTTATCCACAGAAATAAAGAAAGGAGGAAAGGGGGAGGTGGGTTTAGGGGGAAAGATAAGGAGCTTAGTTTTGGCCATGTTTAGTCTCAGATGGCGGTAAGACATTCAGGCAGCAATGCTGAATAAACAAGGGGAGATCCGGGCCTGGATTCCTGGAGAGATTTCAGGCACAGAAAGACAGATCTGAGAGTCATTAGCATAAAGATGGTACTGAAAACTATGGGAATAAATAAGTGCACCAAGGAACTGAGTATAAAGAGAGAAAAGGATAGGTCCTAAGACAGAGCTCTGAGATACACCAACTGAAAGTGGGATGGCAGTAGAGGCAGAACCACCAGAACATACACTAAAAATGCAATAGGAGAGTTGAGAAGAAAACAGAACAGAGCCCCTAAATGTTATGTTATAGTTTATTTGATATACCGCATATCTATAAACTATGTGGTTTACAATAATAAATACAAATTAAAATTAAATTAAATTAAGGAACACCAAAATAAATAGGAAAGATAAGACAAAGTAAACATCACTACAAAAATAATCATAACATATATAAAATGCTAAGGTAATTTAAAAGACACATGCAGCTATATTCAACCATGACCAGAACCTCCCCAATCTCAATCAGTTGTCAGTATCCGCCCCAAATGCAATCCGTAATAAGTCTTTAAAGATAGTTTAAAATTTTTCAAATCCGGTATAGTACATAGCTCAGTAGGGAGACAATTCCAAAGGCAGGGAGTTACAGCAAAAAAAGCTGAATGCCTAGTAGGCTCATATTTAATGGTAATTGGAAATGGTATAGTTAAACAAAAAAAGACAAGTAGCTCTTAATTTAAGACACAATTAGTCATCAAAATAATTTCCTAAAAACAACTAGAAACTTCTTTATCTTAGGCAAATATGACCTCAGGATGGCTTATACCCTACATTTAGTGAAAAATTCACTATAGGGAACAGCTGACGCTCACATCACCGGTCAATAAAGCCTCTGAAATAATTTTTTATTCATAATATTAAATTTCAAACTATAACATTTAAATTCCACATGAGTACTCCTGGGGATTCGAAATTACTTACAACCTAACATACCACAAAGCATACACAGTACATAAACAGCGTCATTTTAAAAGGCTCAACGGGGCACCACTGGACTAGGCTTCCATCCCCTGTAAAACAACAAAAGAAGAACTTAATAGATACCAACAGCAATGAATATGCCTAGCAGGTCTACAATTACTTATCTTTAAAGCTCAATTTTCAAAGTCCATGGCTGCTTCAAAATGATCCGTTGTAGATCAAAAATCTTCCAAAATCAAAACGGGGCAGGAAATTCATCTCACAATAGTCCTTCAAACACTTTCATACCCTTAACTCATACCCTACAAAAGCTTTTGTTTCGCCAACCACCGGCTTCCTCAGGGGTTGAGAATACCACAAACAAAAATAATTGAAAATGCTTTCTTCACTTTCCCTGCCATTGTTACGACTAATTGTGTCTTAAATTAAGAGCTACTTGTCTTTTTTGTTGGTTAAGCTCTTATACAGTTATTGTTATAGTTAAACAAAAACCATGCAAGGACCGCAAAGCTCTAGCTGGGGCATAAAGGGTTATCAAAGACAATAAATAATCCAGAGCTAAGTCATGAATTGCTTTAAATGTAAAGAGTAGTAGCTTATAATGAAGCCGTTTGGTAATCGGGAGCCAGTGATACTTTACAAGCAGTAGTGTAATGTGATCGTAGTGGTGCGCACGATCTAAGGTGCATACCGCCATGTTCTGCATTGTTTGTAAGTGCCGAAGTTGGTAACGCGATAAACCTATGTAGATAATATTGTAGTAATCCCATATGGATACCACAGTATGGATTATCACTTTCATCTGCACAGTCTGTTCTAAAAAAAGGCTGAATAGCTCTAAATTGACAAAACGCACAAAATGTAGATTTTAACACATGAGATATTTGAAGTGAGAAAGACAAATTGGAGTCAGGCGTTACACCTAAGTATTTAAGGGTCGTCTGCAATGTTAATGGGACATCTTCTATAAAAGGAGAAGGACAAGTACCTTCTGTGGAATCTAAGAACCACATTGCCACTGATTTTAGTTGGGTTTAATACCAGGGAGTTTTTACATAATCAGTTGGTGACTCGTGCTAAACAGTCATTTATTTCTGACATATCTGGTTTTCCTAAGTCTATAGGATATAATAATAAGATATCATCTGCATAAATAAAAGCAGTAATCCCTAAACTCTGGATTAACATAGCTAATGGATTTAAAAAGATATTAAACAGCAGAGGGGACAATATAGAGTCTTGAGGTACTCCGCATGTAAGATCATATACCGAGGAATTATTATCTGTGGTCTGAACCTGATAGGTATGCCCTTGTAAGAAAGAATAGAATCAGGTAAGTGGATGGTCCCGCAAACCTATATCAAAAAGTAGAGTCATAAGCAGGTTATGATTAACAAGATCGAATGCTGCCGATAAATCTAAGGAAACTCTCAGCAATGCCTTTCTCTGATCCCAGGCTTTATGGACATTAATTAATAAGGCTACTAAGATTGTTTCTGTGCTATGTTGAGATCAAAATCCAGACTGTCTAGGATGTAAAGTATGTACTTGTTCCAAATGTGATGACAGTTGCTGGAGTACCAGTTTCTCAAGAACTTTTGAAACAAAAATTAAATTTGATATAGGCCGATAATTTTTTGGATCCATGGAATTTCCGTGAGGATCTTTGGTGACAGGTCTTACTATTGCCTTTTTCCATATCAAGGGTACAACCCCTAGCCGTAAGCTATTATTGAGAAGCCCAAGTAAAACAGGCAGAAGCTCTAAGGATTCTGCCTGTATCCAGGAAGAAGGAATTTGGTCCAAGAAACATGTAGTTTTTCAAATGCCTTGTAGCAGCCAAGATACGTCTAACATACGTAAAAGGAGTAAAATTAGACCAAGTTTGGTTTAGAGAATGACTCGTAGGACTATGGTCATCAGGCAATGAAAAAGAAAGTTAAAGTTGAAGTGGAAGAGTTTCTTATAATTGAGATATCTTTTGTGAAAAGAATGAAGCCAGTTCTTCTGCCTGTGGTCCCTGCCAAATAAACCCGGGTATCTGATAAATTCTGGGATCCAAATTGGTCTACCACTGCAAAAAGAGCATGACTTGAATTGGGGGAAGCTTCAATCATTGCAGAATGGTACTTCTTTTTTGCCTGAATATGAGAATGATAATATGCATGAGTACTTTGGAAATGGTGCAACGCCAAGTGAGGACAGGGTATTGAGGGGAAGGTGGTGATCAACAGTGTCAGAGGCAGCAGAAAGGTCAAGAAGGATGAGAATTGAGTAGAAGCCTTTGGATTTGGCAAGGAACAACTCGCAGGAGACTTTTGCAAGAGCCGTTTCTTTGGAATGTAGAGAACGAAATCCAGATTTCAGTGGGTCCAGAAGGTCTTGAGAGGAAAGAAAGTTAAGACAGTGGTGGTGTACCACTCATTCAAATAGTTTTGAAGCAAAGGGTAGGCGAGAGAGAGGTTGATAACAGGAAGGACGGGTAGAATCTAGTGAAGGCTTTTTGAGGAGGGGTGTAGCCACAGCATTTTTGAAGGCCACAGAACAGTTGCAGTGGAAAGTGATAGATTAAGGATATGACAGATGGCAGGGATGATGGCGGAAGAGAGAGAGCTTAGTAGATGGGTGAGAATTGGAATAGAGGAGCAGGTAGTCAGTTTGGAGGAGGAGAGAAGATTTGCAGTTTTCTCCTAGTGATTTCAGAAAAAGGAGAAAGGGTGATTAAAATTGAGGGAAGGATTTGGGATTGAAGAGGGGGATGATGAGGTGGAGGTGACCCTGCAGAGAATTCAAGGCTAATCGACTGGACTTTGTCATGGAGTAGTCAACCAAGATCTGGGCAGACAGTGAAGGGGAGGGAATGGGGGAGGAGGGACCTTGAGGAAAGAGTTGAATGTAGCAAAGAGACGGCGAGGGTCAGAGGCAAGAGAGTTAGCCAGATGGACATAGTACTCTTGCTTGGTGAGTGCTATGGCCAACTGGAAAGAGGTTAGCATGAATTTGAAACGTAGGTACTCAGGAAGGTTATGTGATTTAAGTAAGCCAAAGGCACTCATCTGAGTAGGCACAGGAATGTAGGTAGCTGGTTGTTGAGGACAGCCAAGATTGAGGTATGGTACACCTCACAGGGCGTGGAATGGGAGGAGCAAGTGCATCCAGAGCAGAGGAGAATATAATGTTATAGGAGGATACTGCCCCATCAATGGACTCAGATGACATAGTGGAGAAAAGAGGTGATAAGGCAGTAGAGGAGAGAGCTGAAGGGTTGATAGTGTGAAGATTCCCAAACATGTTGGTGGAGATGGGGCGAGACCAAGATGAGGGGTGGTTAAGGGTGAAGGTTAGTAGGTGATGGTCAGATAAGAGGAGAACTGAAGTGGAGATGTTTGAGGGTGGGCAGTTGGAGACTAAGACAAGGTCAAGGCAATGGTCATGCTTGTCAGTAGGACTGGTAGAGCACAACTGGAGGTTGAATGAGGAGGTTAGGGAAGGGAGCTTTACGGCATAAGGGTCAGAAGGGTCATCAGTTTGAATGTTAAAATACCCGAGAATAAGGGAAGAGGAAGATGCATCCAGAAAGGAGGAGAACCAGGAGTCAAAGTCTGTAGAAAGGTAAAGGGGGACTTGTTGCGAGGGGGTGGGGGGGTTGATAAATGACAGCTACCCAGAGAGGTAGTGGGGAAAATAGGCGGATTGCATGGACTTCAAATAAAGCAAAGGAATTAGATGGAGACAGAAGAAGGGGCTGGAATTGGAAGGAATGAGAGAGTAGGGACCTAACACCGCCACCACGGCCAGTGGACTGAGGTATATGGGAAAATAGGTAGGCTCTGTGACAGAGGGCAGCGATTGAAACTGAATCTTCAGGGAGAAGTCAAGTTTCAGTAAGAGCCAGGAGATGTAGATTATTAGAGATAAAGAGGTCATGAATGAAGGCAAATTTATTGGAGACAGAATGTGCATTCCACAATGCACATGAAAAAGGGAGAGAAGAGGGTTTTGAACAAGATTAGAAAAAGTCTAGGGGGCCAGGGTTGGCATCTCCACATCAGAGAAGGAGTAGGAGAGAACAGGGAAGCGAGGAGATCGCACGATGGAAGCGAGGGTGAGGTTCCCTCAGTGAGAGGGTACTCTCCTCAGATGCTCCCCTCTTCTGGCAGATTCCTTCTATCTGTGCCCTTCTCTTCTAATGCCAACTCCAGACTTTGATCCTTCCACCTCGTTGCTCCTTATGCCTGGAACAAACTACCAGAGTCTGTACATCAGGTTTAGTCTCTGGCCCTTTTCAAATCCAGGCTGAAAACTCACCTCTTTGAGTCTGCTTTTGGATCCTGAGCCGCTTGGTCTCCTCTGTGTTTCTTGCCACTTCCCTAGATGTGTCCTTGTCCTCAGCTGTCGGGTTATCTGTCTTGATTAGATTGTAAGCTCTGATGAGAAGGGACCATCTTTTACATGTGTCTGTACAGCGCTGCGAATGCCTTGTAGCTCTATACAAATAAGTAGTAGTAGTAGTAGTAGTAGAGATGGCTGAATGAGAGGAAGAAAAAGGTGAAGCTCAAGGACAGGTGATAAGGTTCTATGTAAGTTATAGTTCAATGTAAACCGCCTTGATAATCTTGAAAGGCAGTATAAAAGAAATGCTAAATAAATAAGGTAGAAAACAAAATGGTAGAGTAGGTGGGGAGAGTAAGGAGTGAGTAATGAGAAGTAGTGCCATGAATGTGTGGGAATGAGTGGAAAAGATTAGGGAAAGTTAACATCAAGGAACACAGTGATGTGGAGCCATAGAAGAGGGGGAAGAGGAACTGATGCAAATCAAAGGAGATACAGGCGAGAGAGGGGAGAGAAGGTCATGGTGGTGGTGGCTGTAGTGCTGCGGCGCCAAGGGATCTGTGTGAATCCCTGTCTGGACATCCGGACCTGTTCTCTGTCAGAAACATCTCAGGTGAAGTTCCAAGTGGTGTCCTTTTTTGTAAAGCCTTGTCTGGGTGATCAATCAGGAAAAGAGCCAGCTTTTTCCTTCCTAGTCTTTTGAGTTTCTGGGAGCATGTTTCGACACTCAAGTGGGCAGAGTATTCCTGCCAGAGGAGAAAGTCAGAAGACTGTTGAATTGCCTAGCAATGTTCTGTGCACAGCATGCTCCCAGAGTCTAGGATTATCTTCAGCTCCTTGGATTGATGGCAGCGATCATAGCAATAGTGGTGGCAACTCTGTCATCTGAGGAAGGGCATGCTGCTAGACAATTTCTCCTGGATCCTGCTGATGATGGATGCCAGTCTTTCAGGCTGGGGAGCCTATTGCCCATACCATACGACTCAGGTCCGTTGAAACCGCAGGGAAGCGGTGTGGTCCAACAACCGCCTCAAGGCGAGGGCCATCAGGTTGGCTCTTCTGCGTTTCCAGGCCCTGGTCATAGTCTGGGTGGTTCGAGCGTTTTCAGACAATGGCACAGCAGTGGCTTACGTCAATTGGCAGAGCAGCACAAGAAGCACCTGAGTGGCCCTGGATATGAATCTCCTGTTTGTTTGGGCAGAGAAGAACCTCTTAGCCTTGTCGGCTCAATACATTGCCGGAGTGGACAATGTGGAAGCGCACTTCCTCAGCCAGCACTCCTGAATCCTGGCAAGTGGGAGTTGAGTCAAGAAGCATTTCAGCTGATTCTGCGCCGCTGGGGTCACCTCAAAATGGATCTGATAGCGACCCGCTCCACTGCCAAAATGTGCCGTTCTTCAGTCACCGCACAGAGATAGGGTCCGAGGGCATTGATGCTCTGACCCAGCCTCAGCCCAGTCAATGGCTGCTGTATGTGTTTCCTCCTTGGCCCCTGGTGGAGTGTGTGATTTGACGTATAGAACGCCACCCATGCAGGATTGTTCTGGTAGCCCCAGATAGGCTGCACAGAGTATGGTTCGGAAACCTGATGAAGCTCCTTCAAGCACCATCTCCTTTGGCTGCCTCCGTCTTGGAGGCTATTGCAGCAGGGACCGATCTGGAGGACCCTGCTTCTTTCTTTCTTACAGCATGAAAGGAGATTGCTGGCACATAAGGGCTGTTCTCCAGCAGTAATATCTACTATAGTTAGTGCCCAGAAGAGGTTAGCACTAAGCTAGCATATGTACAGATATGATGCCTCTTCGAGCATTGGTACAGCTCGCAGCACCTTGGCTCCAGAGGCACCAAGATGTCTTCTCTATTGGCCTTTCTGCAGGATGTCCTAGACAAGGGCCTCTCACTTAGCTCCTTGAATGTTCAGGTGGCAGCTTTGACCTGTTTCCGTGGTCCGGTGGCAGGCAAGTCCTTGGCCTTACACCCGGATGTCTCCCGTTTTCTCTAAGGGGTTTGACGTCTGCTTCTCCCTCTTTCTGTGATCCTTTCCTGGCATCTATCTCTGGTGCTCAGAGCCCTGATGGCGGTCCCTTTTTGAGCCATCGAAGCATGCTACTTTGAAGGATTTGACACACAAGATTTGTGTTCTTGATTGCAATTTGTTCTGCAAGGCGGATGTCCGAGCTACAGGCTTTGTCTCGCCGAGATCCTTATCTGTTCTTTTCAACTGAGGCCATTTCTATTTAGCCTATTCCTGCCTTCTTGCTTAAAGTGCTGTCTCCTTTTCATGTGAACCAGGTGGTTTGCCTGCCCTCCTCCTCTAAGGAGCAGTGCTTGGGGGAAGGATAAGGATCTTCGCCTAGTGGATGTCTGGAGGTTGCTTCTCTGGTATTGGAGGTTATGAATTCCTGTTGTAAGTCAAACCATCTTTTTGTGCTCTTTGTTGGCCCGCGGCAGCCAAGTCAACCTTGGGGCACTGGATTAAGGAGGCTGTTGCCTCAGCGTATCTGTTATGGAACGGGCCAGTTCCGGAGGGTTTGCATGCCCATTCTACCCAAGCAGAAGCATCCTTATGGGTAGAGCGGAGCTCTGGCAGACATTTGTCGGGCAGCAACGTGAGCATCTGTTTCCACTTTTGTCAAACATTACTGCTTGGATGTCTACACGCTCAAGAGTTTTGCAAGCTGCGGTATCTTCTTCGTGCCGAGTGTGTAGTAGCTTTGTTACATCCCACTTGTCTGGACTGGTCTAGCAGGACGCTGTGGAAGGTGACATTTTACTTACCAGATTATGTCCTTTCCTCGAGTCCTGCTCACCCCTGAAACTCTATGGCTCTGTCTTTTTTTCTGCTGTGGTACTCTTGGGTCTGCCATGATTTTATACTTGGCTCTGCAGGCTCATCTTCTACTGACAGCCTTCTGTTTTTTATTTATTTTTTATTTAACAGGTTTTTTTATACTGCTTTATCATTTTGGTTTGCATTGTAACTTAAACTTGGTAAATGTACAATAAACAGGGACATTGATAACTTGGATTTTTCTGAGCAATGGAGGGTTAAGTGACTTGCCCAAGGCCCCAAGTAGTACTAGTGGGAATCAAAGCCAGTGCTCTAACCACTAGGCTACTCCTCCACTCCACTGTTTCTACTTGCCTGTACATAGAAACATAGAAATATGACGACATATTCTGTCCTTCCATATCCTATATAGTCTGTCCTTCCATATCAACAACTACAGCAGTCCCCTTTTTTTCCTTTAGAGATCCTCTGTGTTTGTCCCATGCTTTTTTGAATTCAGATACTGTCCTCATCTCTACCACCTCCACTGGGAGACTATTCCATGGATCCACCACTCTTTCCGTAAAGATATATTTCCGCATATCACTCCTGAATCTATCCCCCTTCACCCTCATCCCATGTCCCCTTGTAGCAGAACTTGCTTTCAATTGGAATAGGCTCTCCCCCTGAACATTTATGCCACGGAGGTATTTAAACATCTCAATCATATCACCTCTATCCCGCCTTTTCTCTAAGGTGTACATATTAAGATACTTAAGTATGTCCTCATATGCTTTATAATGAAGACCACTAACCATTTTAGTAGCCACCCTCTGTACTGACTCCAGCCTGTTTATATCCTTTTGAAGGTGCGGTCTCCAGAATTGTATACTATACTCCAAATGAAGTCTCACAAAAGACTTATACAGAGGCACTATCACCTCCTTTTTTCTGCTAGCCATTCGTCTCCGTATGCACCCAAGCGTCCTTCTAGCTTTTGCCGTTGCCTTTTCTACCTGTTTAGTTACTTTAAGATCATCAGACACAACCACACCTAGGTCCCGCTCTTCCTTAGTGGACAAAAGTACTTCACCCCCTATACTATATTGCTCCCTTGGATTGCTGCAGCCCAAATGCATGACCTTACATTTTTTAACATTAAATCCCAGCTGCCACATTCTAGACCATTCTTCAAGCTTAACTAGATTCCTCCTCGTGTTATCTACACCTTCCTGGGTGTCTACTCTATTGCAGATTTTGGTATCATCCGTAAAGGGGCAAACCTTACCCAACAGCCCTTCCGCTATATCACTAACAAAGTTCGCTATTGTTGATTACTCATTGTTACCCACATTTGAGGTTGTGTAAAGCTTGCTATGCATCTCCCATATGCTTTGGGATGAGTACAGAAGGGATCTCTGGTGGCTGAGCCAGTTAAAGGCATGGGAGTGATGTCATTGAAACCTGGGCTTTTCATTGGTTCTTTGTCTCCACCAGTCTGTTGGTAGGGGAATACAACTCAGTTGTCTGGGCTGGTCTAGCAGTATTCAAGGAAAGGACATTATTTGGTAAGTAAAATGTCACCTTTTTGGCCTACTCACAATATTCCGTCTCCTCAGCTGTTTATGATGTGACTTTTCAAAATCACTCTTTACATGTGTAGGGATTTTACATATATAAAAGCCATGCAAGCCTTTAAAAAGACCTAAAAGTCACAAAATCATTTGGGTCAATATTCAGTTGTAACCATGAGCCATTTTTTGCCACCGCGATGTTTAAAAAAATATTTATTCTGTGGTGCTGAATGAAGTGGTCAGCGCTCTGGCTATGCATATAGGACAACTTAGCTGTACCAGATAGTGGCTGAATATACTGTTATCAGTATAGTTGGGTGTTTCACCTTAACTCTGTCAATGACCCTTTAAAATGATCTATATAATGCTGCTGAAAATCCATGGATTGGGAAATTAAATGCTTATGTTTTTTAAAAACTTATCTCACCATAGATCTGGGCAGGTACCTCAGCGGTGGCTGCTAAATGTATAAGTGCTTTTGAATATTGGCCTGATTAAGAATGGGTGTTAGTGGTAGTACAGGTTAATAAACCTAGTCTGAAATAGTAGTTGGGTCATATCTTACCTGTTTTTTCCCTTCTTATGACATTTGGAGGTGGGTTCATCTTATTTAATAGTGTTTAGCTCATGTCTTTCCAGTAGTAGTTTTAGGTAAGTTACATTCAGGTGCAGTAGGTATTTCCCTGCCCCCAGAGGGCTTACAATCTAAGTTTGTACCTGAGGCAACGGAGGGTTAAATGACTTGCCAAAGGCCACAAGGAGTAGTAGTGAGATTTGAACCCTGTCTTTCTGGTCCCAGGCTGGTGCCCTAACCACTAGGGTACCCCTCCCCATTGACCTCCTTTAAATAAACAAATTACCTCCCTACTCAGTGCTGCTATGAGGCAACAGGATACTTGGAAAATATAATCTTTCTCATATATTCATATGAAAAGTTTGACAAATTAACTGCTTTGGTTCAAAATGGCTATCTCGTATAAATAGTGTGGAAGTTATGCTGGAAAGGTTTCCCTGTAATGTTAGTATGGAGAATGGGCCATTGCATGGCCCAGCTCCTAACTTCCAAAGTTTTCCTTCCTTGACTTTCATTACTGTTTGATGTAATGGACAAAAACATTCTCTTTTCTGGGCGATTACGGTATAGACAGGAAGCTGTACATTTCTACTGCTGAATATAATTATTTTAACAATTACTGTCAATTTCCCTTTAAAAAAATCTGTGCTTCTCAGACATTGATCTGCTAATGTTTTGTTAGAATTAATTTTGGAGTATTGCAGCATGTGGAAAGGATAATTTACTTCATTATGGAAGAAGTGTTTAGTGTGCACTGTAGATTTTGAAGCTGTGCTAGCTGACTGTTAATGCATAGCTTGTTCATTTGGTGTGTCTTTCAGGTTTACCTCGAGACCTATCAGGAATTGGCTACACAGTGCCGTCAATATGCTTCAAGGTGTTCTAGGAAAAATGCTAGGATTTCTTGGTTATACTGTTCAGTACGGCTGTGTAGCACATTGTGCCTTTGAGTACCTTGGTGAAATTGTTGTGGTAATGTAATTCATTTTTATACTTTTGCAATTGTATTACATTAATAAAGTAAAATGTAGCTACTTTTAACCATACTGGTTTTGAGCAGTTTAAGGAAGGTAATTTTATGAAGCTTTTTTTGCATGTAAAGCCTATTCCAAATGTAAAAAAAAAAGGCTTTTATAAAACTGCATAACCACATAACACACTCAGAGCATGGAAAGTGAGCACCTGTTTTTGTGCAGTCTGTACCTACCCCATGTAGGCCTTCCAGGAGCATAGTTTGGATGGAGTGGAGGTGGGGTTTTATATATATATCTATATCTATAGATATATATAGATATAGATATAGATATAGATATATATACACATACACACATTTTACTGTATACCTTCTTTGGAGTAGGTGTGAATTTGTGCATCAGCATATCTCCAGGAACAAGCGGGAATGAGTCTTCACATATGGGTACGTCGGTACCAACGGAGTCTGCGCGGGAACGCTCCCCAGCATCCAATCAGAACGCTTTTGGAAGCATCCCAACACGCCTGCGTGCTGCCTTCCCGCCTTTCCCAACTGCCTCTCCTCAGTTTTCGTTTTTCCACGGAGCCGGCAGGACGTCCTTCTGTTACCGCAGAAAATTCTTCTTTTATTTTTTGGTTTTCTTGTGGTCGCATCTGCCTTCCCCGACGCCACCGGTACTGCCGGTGTTTCTTTTCTTTTTTCTTCTAAATTTTCCTTGATAAGGAATACCCTTTTTCCTTCTTAGGGCCTGACGTTTTTTTTCGGCCTGCTAGGCCTACTCTTTTTTTCCTCTTGGAAGCACCAGCCACTATCCCTAAGAAATGTTCAAACTGTGGCGGTACAAATTTCATTTTAGACACTCATAATTGGTGTCTGCCCTGCTTGGGTCCTGACCACTATCCGCTGGAGTGTCCCTCCTGCAACAGTATAGTCGGAAGAAGTCTTCAGCATCGAGTTCACCTCGATACGCGGTCCCCAGTCAACTTTAGGGCACCGACCACCCTTTCATCTTCACAGGATCAGGTAACCCAAAAACAGTCTGTTAAGACTAGCCAGCCCTCGAGTGGTAGATCTCATGCACAGCATAGAGATGCCTCTGGCCTTGCCCTCGAGGACACACTGGCTTTAAAACCCCGGTGGGAGTCTTCAGCCTCCAAGTCCTTAGTGGGGTTTCAGGTTGTTCCTGAGGTTCACCCCTCTCCGAACATACCTGAGCCATGCTCGGTGGTGGCATCCGCTTCGAGCGGTACCGATACCCCGGCATCGGCAATGGTGTTGGATGAAACATTCCTCACCAAAGATCGTAGTCTGGCGTCCTCGGCTGCGGGCCCATTGGATACGCTGCAGACCGATCTTCCAGTGTCGATATCGATCCCGGTACTGGTACTGGTACCGACGCCAGTACCCGGGGTCCACAAAGAAACAGCGCTAGCCACTCAAACGAGCAGAAACAAAAACAGGAAGCGGCAGATTCAACACCCAATAAATTTATTATAACCACTTAGGCCACTTATTTGGTTATAATAAATTTATTGGGTGTTGAATCTGCCGCCCGCTTCCTGTTTTTGTTTCTACCGACGCCAGTACCCTCCAGATGTGCATCGATAGACTCGCTTCCCTCGATGCCGAGTCTGGACTCGATCTCCAGTCTGGATGACTGGGTACCGACTCGCCTTGGTACCGATACCGGATGGTGCCGAAGGCACGGTTCCGATGATCCATGTCAGGTACTCTCGGTTTCTTCGATACCGTTAAAGTTGTCACCAGCTGGCCTTCATCCACCGGTATCGGATACGGTGCCGGAGTCGGTACCGGTATCCACATTACCATTGCTGTCGGTACCTTCCATGCTTCTCTCATCAGGCTCGCTTCCCTCGGTACTGAGTTTGGAATCGATCCCTAGCATGGACGATGCGCTACCGACTGTTGCTGGTCCCGACCTCCTGCGGTACCGGCGACCATCCTCTAAGGATCCGATACTCCACCCTTTAGGGTCTTCTATTCCTCTAAATTTGGATAGATCCCTGGGTGCCAATGCTAGTTCTTCAACAGATCTAGCCTGTCCTCCTCTTTCTAGAGGATTTCCCTCTGGGGATTTTTCTTTTCAAGCATTCCTGCTTGATATGGCAAAGTCACTTGCCATTTCTATACCGAGTCAGGATCCTACACCAGGGAATACAGAATCCCTGTATGTTCCCTGGAGTCCAAAGGAGAACATCATGCTTCCTTTGCATCAGACCTTGCAGGATCTCCTCTTTCGAATGTGGGAAACTCCTTTAACGGTACCCCCACCTTCTAGGGCAATTGATCTTCTATATAAGGTGCCCCCCCTCTCCAGGTTTTCAAAAGACTCAACTTCCTCATCATTCCATTGTTGTAGAATCAGCAATGAGGCATATTAAGAGTACTAAAAAGCACTCTTCTTATCTGCCAGGTCGTGAGTCTAAGACTTTAGATGCCTTTGGACGCCAAACCTTCCAGGCATCCATGCTTTCAGCAAGAATTCTCTCATATATTTTCTATATGGGATTATCTCTTGAAGAGGTCACAAAGAAATTACTGCTTTTGACCCCTTTTCTTCAAGAGCCCAAAAGAGCAGACTATTCCTTATTGGTTAGTCATGCTCAAAATATCTCTAGGTTCCTTACTCATGCTTTCCTATCTTTATCTTTATCTTTATTTAAAATTTAATATACCGCTTAAACCAAATTGGCATACAGCGGTTCACAATAAAAACAAAACGGAGCTACTGGGAAGGAAACAGAAAGGAACGCCATTTAAGTAGAGTAAAGGACAGTGCTGAGATAAAATATAGAAAAAGTAAAGGAGAGATAAAAAAAAAAAAAAAAACCAGACAAACAATCATACAGTCACAGGGGGAGGGGGGAAAGGGAGGTCAAAAGCTGTGCAGAAAAGGTAGGTCTTGAGACAGGCTTTGAAAGCAGAGAAGGAAGATTCCAATCGTAGCGAAAGTGGCAGTGAATTCCAAAGACGGGGACCAAGGAAAAAGAAGGCAGAAGAGCGTGTGGATTCGAGATGAGCCTGGGAAGGAGGTGGTAGAAAAAGACGGTTTAGATGGAGAGATCGAAGCACTCTGGGAGGACAAGAAAAATGGACCAGATCAGAGAGATAGAGTGGACTCCTTTGAGTCTGTTAGCAGAACTTCTGCTATAACTATAGGGGTACGACATAAAGCCTGGCTCCAAGTTTCAGACTTGGACAAATGGGCACAAGAAAGACTGGAAAATACTCCTTGCACTGGAGAAAATCTTTTTAACAAGGAGTCTTTACTCCAAGTTGCTCAGTTAACCACTGACATTGCTGTTTCCAGAGGATGTTCTATGCCTTCCTCTTTCACAGTTGGTAGGAAATTTCCTAACAAACTTTCTTCCCCTAAGGGGAAAAAGTTTTATCCATCTTCTGCCCATCATACAGATGTTCCCAAACAGGGGAAACATTGCACTGGTCTAAAGAAACCACAAGCTCAACAGGTTCAGCAAACCCAGCAGTTGCAGGGTTTCAGATAGATTTATCATTACATCTCCTGTTTGGTGGTTAGAGTTTGCAGTCTGCTTCTTTTCACTTGAAGCATCTACACTAATTTCATCCTAAATTCTCATGGATCTCTCTTCACGAGACATCCTTTCTTTTTGCTCCAAGAGTCTTTATGATGATCATGCCTATAGTTAACAGGTTTCTCTTCCTCCTACTGGGAAAAGAGAGGTGACAACTATCAATAAGACAGTTTTCCCTGTACTAGCATGTATCATCTTACCTTTCAGAGACTTACTACATAGTCAGTCTCCTTCAACTCTGTCTTACCTCCCTCTTACTACAACATTCGGTTTGTAAGAGTGGCTCTATTACACTGGTAAGCCCCTATGGTCCTCTACCTATTCCACAAGGGGATTTTCCCTTCCAGAGTTGTCTCCCCCTTTTTCTTACTTTAGGGCAGCTCATCAGACAATAAGGAAGTCTTACCACTCCTACTTATGTCTGTTGCTTCTTTTTCCAATCTAAAAATGAAAAGAAATTTTTTTCCGCTGCCCTGGTAGTTGCTACAAATGCAGCAGTTCCTAGTGGTTAAGCCACTGGTTCTGTTCACCACACAACCAGGGTTTCTCCTCCACTAGCAATCCTTCTAGCCATCCTTCTAGCCAGTGCTAAACCCCAAACAGGTTATCAACCTTTTTTGGAAACCTTATTATCACAGACTTGTTGGTTGACTTCTATTCTTCGCCCCCTTGTTTTTGGCAGAATAGTTTAAGTTACCTACTGGCTTTAAGCAGCCAGTTTTTTCTTCTAACCAACCTCTAACATGCTCTCTGCAACTCTACAGAGTAACTTTGCACTATGGGCCCTTGCTAGAGAGCATTAGTATCTAGCAGATAATCCCAGATGGTTAGGAGGGGTTCACCCTGTCATGCTCCCATGACTGGTAGGTGTTCTCTACCCTTACCATCTCATCCAAAATCTCTGTTTGAGACAAAAGACACAGGCCTTTCATCACGTGAAAACCTAAAGAATGGCCAGTTCCCTGGCTTGGTCCATATCTCCTTTGGACTTCTCGCCAGGGATAGTTTTCTTTCAGTTGAAGCTCAAGGACGCCTGATACCCATCTTGCCCTCATAGGCGGGTCAATATGGTATCTGGGAGGGAGGAGTAGCCTAGTGGTTGGGGCAAGATACTTCAGGCCGGAAGGTCGGGGGTTCAAATCCCACTAGAGGACAGCAACCTTGGGCCGGAAGGACTGGGGTTTCTAGTCCCACAGATGCTCCTTGTGGTCTTGGGCAAGCCACTTAACCCTCCATTGCCCATGTTCCCTGTAAGTATTAGTGTATGTGTCTCATATCCCCGCGTGTTAAATGTATCCCCCAATTGTGTTGTGACCGCTTTGATTGAAGGATAAGGCGGTATACAAAACTGTCTAAATAAATAAATAAATAAAATAAAATAAAAATAAATATCTTATTCCAGTGGCGTCCTCTATCCATTCACCATACTGCAGTTCTAGAGAGATCTGGACTTGCTGCCTGCAGACTGAAGTTATCCTCTGCATTTTTCACATAGGCCATCCTGGTTATTCAAGAGCTCGAATTCTCAAAGGAATCTAGACTCCTTCTTGTCAGGGAGACCATTCCTCTGACTCTGTCAACTATAACCAGGGAAAGAAGATTCTCTATACATCTATTCAAGCAGGTATCACCCTTCTTGTTATTAGATGAATCTTCCCTCTATCCCCATATCCCTATGGGGATCTAGTTATATAGCCATGTCTCCATCTACTTACATGGAGACCTGTGTCTATATGTCTACATATTTATATATATATATACATATATATCTATATGTTTATGTTTTATTTCATTTGATAAAAACCGCCTTTCAATGGCAAGCAAAGCGGTGTACAATAAAACCAAATTTAAAAGAAGGCCAAAGCCAATGAAGTGGAAAAGAATTACAATTTCTTGATAGAAAAGCAATAAAAACAAGAGAGACAGGACCAAAACATAAATGAGAGCAAGACACGAGGAAAGCAGAGGATAGGGCAAGTGGGATTCACACGAAAGGGGAGGGGACATCAAACGCCAGGGAAAAGAGGTGGGTTTTCAAATTTTGTTTGAATGTGGGGTGGTGAGGTTCCAGGCGGAGTGAGGAGGGGAGGGAATTCCAGAGGGCGGGGCCAGCAAAAAAGAAAGCAGAGGAACGAGTAGATTGTAAGTGGGCACGGGAAGGGGAGGGAAGGGTGAGGCGGTTAAGGTGGAAGGAGCGAGGGATATACCTAGGAGAGTGAAAAGAAAGAAGGTCTGTTAAGTATTGAGGGGTGCCTGTATGGAGAGCTTTATGAACCAGGATAAGAAGCTTGAAATGAGCACGGTGGGGAATGGGCAACCAGTGGAGACGAAATAGTAGGGGTGTTATGTGATCACGGGGGGAAGAATGGGTGACAAGACGAGCAGCAGTGTTCTGAATCCGTTGTAACAGGGACTGTTGGGATTTGGAAAGGCCAACGAAGATTGAGTTCGCGAAATCCACCCGTGACATAACCAGAGATAGCAACAAAGTGGTGAGAGCTGAAGGGGATCTCTGTATCTGTATCGCTGTATCTCTGTATCTTCCGCCCAGGTATATCTATATATAGACAATATAGATATACCTGTCGAGATATATCTTCTAGGTAGATATGTATCTACGTACTTATCTATCTCTCTGTCTAGGTTCATATATCCATATATTCCTATATGACTGACGGATGTGCACTACCCCTATCAATGCTGTGCCAGCATGCTTGGGGTTCTACACATATAACCACTCCCTGTGGTAATTAACACATTTTTTGTTTCTCTTACCATAACCTTTCAGGTTTAGGTACCTCTGAAGCTTTTCATGTACCTTTCTTTCCTAATTGACCTCATTTAGGAAAGACATCACAGATTTTCAGTTAATCTAAAGCTGTAACGCTTCATAAGTCTGTCCTTACTTTGTTATCGGATATAGGGGTCTCCATACCCCTTCTCTCCTACAGGGACTATTTCCATTATCGGTCAGACTTATTTTTCCTTTTGGTCCTAGCATTGTACTGTTCTTCGACCCAAAGGGCTTAAGCTTTGTCTAATAGTACCTTCTGCGTTTCCCGCTGAAGCCCTACCTCATTGTACTACCCCAGTTTCCCCTGGGGCTATTTCTCACCCTGATGGGTTCTGACCTCCACTTGTTTTTCCTACAGATTGTTACCACTACTTCACATTGAGGCACTCCTTGAGGATCTTCTACTGGCTCTTCTGACAGATCCATAAGAACCTCAATAGACTTTTTACAATACCACCAAGGGAGGTCCATATTAGAATATTGCACTCAATATTTTTACTACTAAATGTCATCTATACAGGATCTTCCTCCATAGAAGTCCTGTTCTAGTCCAGCTGTTCCATAGCACCTTTTCTATAATTCAACTCCTACCCTCCATCCCCAGGATGCCTGAGGTCCTGAGAAGTAACATAGCTCTTTCTAGATTCGCTACATGCTAGGACTCCCTCTGGGCATCTTAGCTTGGGGAGTCCCCATATGTGAAGACTCATTCCTGCTTGTTCCTGGAGATAGCACAGTTACTTACCTGTAACAGGTTATCTCTGGGAACAGCAGGAATAAGTCTTCACAACCCACCCACCTCCCCTAGGAGTTTCTTTTCTCTATCTCTATCTTTCCCTTTCTTGCTCTCTCTCTCTTTGCCTCAGCTTTAAAACTTAACTGAGGAGAGGCAGTTGGGAAAGGCGGGAAGGCAGCACGCAGGCGTGTTGGGATGCTTCCAAAAGCGTTCTGATTGGACGCTGGGGAGCGTTCCCGCACAGACTCCGTCGGTACCGACATACCCATATGTGAAGACTTATTCCTGCTGTTCCCAGAGATAACCTGTTACAGGTAAGTAACTGTGCTTTGTGCGCTATTGGGGCTGGATATAGTAGCTTATTTAATAAGGACATATATGTTGCTTTTAATAATACAGGCTTAAAAGAGGCACCTTCCTTATTTATTTTTATTTATTTATTTAGCAAGCATTTGTAGCCCGCTCCTTCCAGCGATCAGAAGCGGGTAGGATTACTATTGTGAAACTGCCGAATCAAGGCAGGTACAAATTTTGTTTACATACAGATTGTCAGAAAAGCACATCATACAGAGTTAACACTTCTTAGCTATGGGGGAGTTCATTTACATATATACATAAAAACATATATACAGGATAATCTTCTTGGACTGTCGAATCAAGGCAGGTACAAATTTTGCTTACATACAGATTGTCAGAAAAGCACATCATACAGAGTTAACACTTCTTAGCTATGGGGGAGTTCATTTACAGATATACATAAATACATATATACAGGATAATCTTCTTGGACACAGTGGTCAGGGGCTGCTCCATCTGTGGGTTTAGTTCAGGTTGAAATGTGATTGGAAAATGTGCGTTTTGAGTTTCTTTCTGAAGTCTAGAAGGTCATTGCTAGCTCGTAGTTCTGGTGGGAGTTGGTTCCACAGTGTTGGCGCCACATATGAGAAAGCCCTGTGGCTGGTGTTAGTTTTGGCAGATCTTATATCTGTTGGAGTGTGAAGGATGTTGGAATTGTGGGTTCTTCTGTTTCGGGTAGGAGGTTGCAATCTTACTAGGTTGTTGAGGAAGGAAGGTGCTAAGTTGTGGATGAGTTTGAAGGTGGTTGTTAGTATTTTGTATTTTGTGCGAGCTGTTATGGGTAGCCAGTGTAATTGAATTAGCACTGGTGTGATGTGGTCACTTAGATTTTTCTTCATTATGACCCTGGCAGCTACATTTTGTGCCATTTGTAATATGTTTAGGGTTTTTTTAGGTAAACCTTGTAGGATGGCGTTGCAGTAGTCAAAATGTGGCATGATGAGTGCTTGGGCCACTGTTCTGAAGTCTTGGGGATCAATAATATTCCGAATGGGTTGGAGCACTCTAAGCTTGTGGAAAACTGCTCTGTTGGTCTTTCGGAGGTGTTTTTCCATCTTTAGGTCACAGTCAAATGTGACTCCTAGATACTTTATTTCTTTTTTTGTTTGGTAAGTGTTGTTACATAGTGTTATTGATGTGGGAGGGTCAAAATTCGGTTCTTTGGAGATATACATTACTTCGGTTTTTTTGTGATTAATTGACATACTACTTTGTTGTAACCAGTCTTGCATCTCTCTGATACATGTCTCCAGTGGGTTGTAGTCTGGGTTTTTAGTGTCTAGTTGTGTGTATAGCATGATATCATCGGCATAGATGTGGTAATTAATTTCGTGCCGTGAGAAAATTTTGCATAGTGGCTGCATATATATGTTAAACAGAAGTGCTGAGAGAGCAGAGCCTTGGGGGATTCCCTGTGTTTGTGAGAAAGATTCTGCTTTTTCTCCGTTGAATTGAACCTGTTGTGTTCGATTTGAGATGTAAGATGAGAACCATTTTAGTGGGGTTCCTGTTATTCCTATTGATTTTATCCTATTTATGAGGGTCCCATGATTAACTGTATCAAAGGCAGCTGAGATGTCAATGAATACAAGAATGTACATTTTCTTTTTGTTTTCAAGGCCCTTTAGGAGGTTGTTAAGTAGAACTAGTAACAGGGTTTCAACTCCATGATGTTGCCTGAAGCCATATTGCTGGTCATCAAGAGGAGCACTGTCAGTCAGATGGTCTTGGAGTTGTAGAAGGACCGTTTTTTCTATGATCTTTGCCAGGAATGAGATACTTGATATGGGACGGTAGGAGGCTGGGTCTTCTCCGTTGAGTGTAGTGTTTTTTAGGATCGGTCTAATGACTGATTTCTTTAGTTCTGAGGGCATGATTCCTTGTTGTAGGGATAGGTTAACTATGTATGCTATGTGAGGTGCTATGTCTTGTTTCACTGCCTTGATCCAGGTTGCAGGACAGGGATCTAGTGGGGAGGTGGTGCTTTTCAGGCTTGTGACAATGGCTGTGATTTGCTGGGTTCCTATTTTGTGGAAGTGCTCCCATAACTGGTTTTGCGTTGTGTTGTTCTCACTTCTGATTTGTGGTGTTGGTGGGGGGGGTGGAGGACCAGGGGCCGTCAGTTTGGTCGCGTAGTGGTTTGCCAGTGTTTGGACCTTGATGGATTTGTTGGGGTTGGCATTTTGGTCGGTTTTGGTTAGTGATTTGATTAGTTCAAATAACTTTCGTGGGCGATTGATTGCCTTGTTTAGGATGTTGGTGTGATGTAATTTTTTTGCATTGTTCACGTCGTCTTTGTATTTTGCGAGATGGGCCATGTATTTAGTTTTGAGATCGGAGGATTTGGTTTGTCTCCATTTTCTCTCTATTTTACGGAGCTCCCTTTTTGATTTTATTAGAGTTCCTGTGTACCAGGGTTCCGAGTTGATCTTATGTGGGTTTGATGTGTGTTTCAAAGTTGGGTTAGATGTATTTTGGATGTGTGTGTTCCATCTGTTAGTTAGTTCGTCTAGGTCTGTGGAATCTAGGTTTATGTGGGATGCAATGGTGCTTATGAGGTGTTCCTCGTTGAGTTTGCTGAATTTCCTGATGGGGTTGGTCATTCTCATCTCCTTTGAGTTTTTGGGTTGGCACTGTAGTTTAAGTTTACAGTTGATTTGGTGGTGGTCTGACCATGGTACTTGAGTTATGTTTATTATAGGTGGTTCATTGCTTTGTTGTGGATTTCTGGGTATGAAAATCATATCTAGGATGTTTCCTCTATCGTGTGTGGGGTTGCTTATTATTTGTTGGAAACCCAATTGGTCGATGGCTTCATAGAAGGAGTCCGTGTGGGACAGAGGAATTGATGCTAGGTTCCTTATCGTCTCTCCAGTCTAGTCCCACTCCTCTGGATGGTGTACCTCGTCCAGCAGCTTGGAGACTGAGAATGTCATCTTTTGATGACATCAGCATACTTAGGCAGCTGGCACCACCTACCAGCCCCAGTATCCTCGGTCTCCAAGCAGCTGGAGGAGGTAGTGAGCCAGGGTGCTGGACTCACTGAAGGGACAATTTAGGAGCATAGGTTTAGGCTAGTTTTTGTTTTTCCTGTCTGAAATGGAGGGGATAGTTCCTTTTGGATTTGATTTAGTTTCTACAGAAATAGTTAAGGTATAACAAGCAATACAAGAAGTAATTTCCCAAGGAGTGGTCCCCCCTCCACCCAGGTGTTTGGGGAGTGGGCTGGGGCAAACGTGAGTGGCCCGGACGTACTAGTGGTTCCCAAACCCGTTACTGGGTGAGGAGCTGCCACAGTATGCCTGCAGAGCAGATGGAGAAAAGCTGGTGAAAGCAGATGGAGAAAGCTGATAAAAACAGTTCCCGGGCCCCCCCCCCCTTCTCCATTCCCCCCTCTTCTCCATTCCCCCCTCTTCTCCATTCCCCCCTCTTCCCCCAGCACCAAAGCCGGGGAGTGGCGGCTGAGCGTGAGGGGGACAGCAAACAAAGAGGAAGCCATTGCTAGCTAATTCAGAGGTAAAGACAGTAATTGTCAGGGGGGAGTGCAGGAGAGAGACTCATGGGCTTCCTGCAGCTCAAGTACTCTCTTCGCGGCACAAGCACATGGTGTCAGTGCACAATCTAGGACCACATGGCGGGCTCATAGCAGTGATGTGGGAAGACTGACTTGCGGCCTGCCTGTTTTCCCTCACCTGGACCCGGCATATGAAGCAATCAGTCTGCGGCTTGGGTTTTAGGAGGCTTTCTCTACTTCAGGGATTGTGGAACAGGAAAAGTGAATCAGCTGCCTGTATGTTTACCCGTAGGCGGGAAAGGTTCCCCTGGGGTTTTTCATTAAATCCGGTCGCCTTTAACTTTAATTTTAGTTTAACTTTCCTGAGTTCTTTTAGATTTCTTTTAGTACCCTTGATTCCTCTGGGGTGCCTGGGTGGCCAGACCTCGCCACAGGAGTCAGAGACAAATAAGCTGGAGAAGGGGCTGCAGGGGCCTCTCTGTGAGAGCCATGATGGAGGGTGCAGATGCGGACTTACAGGCTGGCACGGTGCACTGGTCCAAAGGAAAGAACCGGTTGATTTGGTTCCTCTGCTGTTGGGAAAGTTCTTCAGTGACCCTGCCTCTCGAAGCCCACGCATGTCCCAAGGAGTCCTCAACCGAAGGCAGTTCAGGGGTCTTTCTCCTAAGTTCCACCTGTTCATGCACCAGGCACTTTGTAAGGGAGGTCAACAAGCAGGTGCCCATCCCTCTGGGACAGAATGCAGGTGAAGGAGAGTAAAAAAAAAAAACCCAGGAGAGGGCTGGCTGGACCCCTTTGTGGGGAGGGACCGGGCTCGGCCAGGCGTGGCCCTCGTCAGGGATCCAGGGGAAGACACAGAATCTCTTCACTTAGACTTGAAGAAGAGGCTGTTTTGGAAGCAGAGCCAGAGGGGCTCGAAGGAGGGGATATCTCGGGTGAGGAGGAATCCCACATAATTTGGGTTTTCCACATAGTTGAACTGGCAGCTCTTATATTGGAGTCCCTAAAGACGCTCAATAGGCCGGCGGGTTAGCTGCCAGAGAAGGATGCCCTGAAGGTCCATTCCTTCAAGCCGTACAGAAACCACAAGGGTTTTTATTACCCTTGCAGGGAGTAACAACAGATGATTCAGGATGACTGGGATCTCCCGGAAGCAGGATTGGGGGAGGGGGGAATTCAGACTATGACCCGTCTGTACCCCTTGCCAGAACATGGGACGGAGCTTTTACGCTCCCTGAAGGTTGATGCCATGGTGGCAGCCGTGTCCAGGAAGTCTTTCCTGGTCAAGAGCAGTACAGAGCTCAGATATGTACAAGATAGGAAGTTGGATGCCTGGTGGAAGTAGGCCTTGAGTATTATTGCCCGGTCTCAGCAGGCGTCGGTCTGTAGAACGGACATGCTTGCGCTGAGCCTAGGGAAGTCCGGAACCAGTGGAAAGTTCCCCCTAAGCTGGTGGTAGCAGCAGCATGGCTGGAGTCAGGGACAGCATATCTGCCAGATGCCCTCTGTGATTGACACAGAGGTCTTTCCAAAGGCACGGCCTTGGTGATTGCTGCGCGCCGATGTCTGCGACTGAGTAATTGGGCAGCAGGCGTCTCCTCCATGGCCTAGTTAGGTATGCTTCTGTTTAGGGGGAAGCTGCTATTCGGGGAGAAGCTGGATAAGTTGGTGAAAGACTTGGGAGTCTAAAGGGGGCCCCTACTGAGGGTAAGCAGAAACCTGGGCGTTCCTCGGCACCAGCGCATGGTCAAGCCCAAGATTTCACTTGGTTCCTCGCCATACGCTTTGCTCCTTATCAGAAGGACCATTTCTTTTCTTGAGGCCAGGGGTTTCAAGGGACGGGATGAGACTACTACTCCGCAGCCCTCTCTGTGGGCCTGCAGAAATCTCAATGAAGTGCGGAAAGCTCAGGCAGGGGGCAGTTGGCAAGAGTGGGTTTTTTACCCTGCCGAGGTTCCCATCACATCCAAGTTGTCTTGGAGCTCATCCATGTTGGTTATGTGGTGGAGTTTGCAGGGTCTTCTCACGCCGTCCTTCTTAAGATCTCCCTGAAAAGTGCAGGAAATGGCACAGGCAGTGTGGGGCACCTTGTGGCGACTTCTCTGCTGGAGGTTATGGACCCAGTACTGCAGAGGCAGGACAGTTGCACTCGAGACTCCATTTAAAGGTCCATTCTCGGCATCAAGCAGGTCAGCCACTGCCTATGAAGGCCTCATTTCCACATAGGGATACTCCGGTCGCTCATACTGCTTATGGCCACACCACCCTTAGTGCGCCCTATCTTACCTGAACTCGGAAGCTAAGCAGGGTCGGGTTTGGTTAGTACTTGGATGGGAGACCGCCTGGGCATACCTGACAATAGCAGATTGGCATAGCCCCAGACACCACAAGGGTTATCAGTTTCTCTGTGTTGCGGTGCTAGGGGGCCACTTTCAATTTCAGGCTTTGCCCTTCGGCCTGGCAGCAGCTTTGCGCATTTTCACCAAGGTAATGGTAACCCAAGGTAAAGGTAACCCAATTTAGGAAAGCACTTAAATATCACCTTTTCCTCATATACTACCCACCAAACATTACCCCCAGCAAAAGCCCCCCCAAATAAGAGACATGCCTTATCTTCAAATAGCCTCTCCCACTTTCTCAGTAAGATTACGAGGACTTTTGTGTTGTCATGATACCTTTTATATAATCATGTTTGTAATAAGTTAACCTTATGTTACCCAAGTTTATATACCTGTTTGCTGTAAACACGGAATAGCCTGTTATTCTGTTGATGTTGTTGTATGTGAACCGCGCTGATACCAAATAGCGCGGTATATAAAAGATTGTAATAAATAAAAAATAAAATAAATAAATAATGGTAGTGGTGAAGGTGCTGCTATGCTGGGAAGGACTTTTGGTTCAGCCTTATCTCGACTACTGCCTCATAGGGGTGAAATCCACACAAGAGAGTGTGTTGGCCATGGCGGAGTAGTAGAGCACCTGCAGAGCCTCGGCTATGTCATCAACGTCGCCAAGAGTCAGCTGGTGCCAATGCAAGACCCATACTGTCTGGGAGCTCACTTCCACACGAGAAGAGGAGGTATTCCTCCCACAGAAGAGGCCTCAGGACCAGCGGCAGGGGGTGAAGATTCTCCCCTGTAGTTAACAGCTGGCAGCGGAACATTGCCTTCAGGTGTTAGGGACCATAGCCTATGGCAAGGGATGTTACTGCGCCGAAGGTCCCACCAACGGGATCCTTGGTCATAGAGTCTGCTCAGTTCTCGGGTCACCCTGAGCATGCTCAGGTGGAGGTTGTGGCCCAGAGGTTGGCAGCCAGGATGCCCTTGGAGTCACCATGATGGATACCAGATGCCAGCCTAGGGAGCTCTCTGGGAAGGCAACTTCCTCAGGAGCAAGGTACTCTGAAGGAGTGGGGCTGGTCCTTCAACAGATTGGGGATGAGGGTGGTCCTTCTAGCTCTGCAAGTCCCTCTCCCCTTTCTAGAGGGATCAGGTGGTGTGACTCTTCTCGTTAATGGTACCACAGGGGGCCTACTTTAATAGTCTAGGGCACCGGTAGCATGCACCTTGAAAGCAAAGCCGGAGTCAGCTAGACTGTTTTGGAGAGCTGCCTGCAGTCGGGTATGGTGATATGGTTGATTGCCTGGGTCTAGGACGACTTGACCTGAAGGAAAGGAAGATCAACAGTGATGTCTACACCAATATAGGGCGCCAGGGTGACACACCAGTAATGGAGCTAATGTTTCGGGGCGGCCAAGGTGAGCCGGCCCTTCAGCAGAAGGCGTAAGCTTATGTCAGAGAACATCTGGTGCAGTGGTGACATAGGGTGAGGGGTGCAAAGGATTGAGGCACACGGGAGGCTGGTCATTCTAATTGCCCCTGAGTGGCAGAGGCGCCCTAGTGAGCTGACATGCTCTGTCTGACAGCAGACAAGCTATGGCGTCTGCTGATCCGGGCCGACCTTCAGATCTCGGGTCGGGTGTCAATGCCTCTAGTGGATCTTGAGAGTGCTCGCTGGTGAAAACGGGGCTACTCAGCGCCAGTGTTAGCGCCATTGGGGAAGTCCCATAAGACGATCACAGTCTTGTACCCGAGGGTGGAGACCTTTTTTGAGTCCTGGTTGCGGAGTAGCCAGTCCAGCCGTTTGTGGCCTCGGGGGTTGAAGGTACACTGGCCTGTAGTCCAGACTGGAGAAAGGTCTGGTTTCTATCTCCCTGAGCAGGGGGCCTGAATACAGGGGGGAGGTGTTGGGAACTCACTCAGAGGTCGACCATTTTCTTTGGGTGGTCAAGCAGCTCTGGCCTCTGTTGCGAGCAGTGGTGTCCCACCCTAGGATCTCGGCTTGGGGTTGTCGGGGCTGGCGGAACCGCCGTTTGAGCTTTTGGATTGGCACAGTGAAGAATTGGATACTTCACATAACATTTCTGGCGATATGCTCAGTCAAGAAGATCTGGAGCTCCAGGCATTGTTTGCAGGGAGCTGCTTCTCTCCATCCCCTTGGAAGAGGTGGTGCTGTCTCCGGTGTCCTCGACGATAGTGCCAAATGTGATCTCGGTGATCCACTTAAATTAGCTGGTAACCTTGCTGGTCTTGGGGAGCTGGCAGACCTGCAGCTCCGTTCCCTAGAGGTCCGGGGGGAGGACCTTGTGGGGGTATTTTGAAAAGGACTGTTCTCTTTTTCAAAGAGCAGATCAGTGTTCGCTCTCTTGGGAGGGCCGCGAAAGGGACTATCTGCAGCTAAGCCCTCCTTCTCAAGGTGGATCAGAGAAGCAATTGCATCAGTGTACGTGTTACAAGGGCAGAGTGTACCAGCGGGGCTGGGGACTCATTCGACCAACGCACAGACCACTTCCTGAGCAGATTATGGCTTAGTTCCACCGGGAGTTTAGCAGTAGGGCGGCTGTTTGGTCGTTTCTGCACATGTTTCTAAGCACTATCGTCTGGATGTGTAGGCAACAAGGGAGGAGAGATTTGATGCGGTGGTACTTCAGGCCGGACTCGCAGGTCCTTCCCATGATTAATACTGCTCTGATACATCCCAGAGGTGTGGGATTGGACTGGAGAGATGATAAGGAAGGTGAAATTAGACTTACCTGCTAATTTTTCTTCCTTGAGGATCTCCAGTCCAGTCCTGGAACCCTCCCGGTTACAGTGGCAGCGGCAATGATGATGAGCCGGGCCTGACGTGGAGCAGCATGTAAAGAAAGGTCCGGTTGAGTGGTGACTTAAGAGCCTCGGACAGTCAGCCATTGTCGTTAAGGGGCCTTAAGCTGAAACCCTTACTGCAGTGGTGGACAGGTAAGCTTCTTGGTCTACTAGGACCCTTGTTAGACGTTACAGGTAATTTCATTATTTCTTGTTGGAATGCCAGGTTTTTTTTTGGGGGGGGGGGTTTGCTCCTGTGAGCTTTTGTCAATAGGTTGCTGGGACTGGTAGGTGGTGCCAGCTATCTTAAGTATGCTGATATCATCAAAAGATGACATGCTCAGTCTCCAAGCTGTTGGAAGAGGTACACTACCCAGAGGTGCAGGACCGGACTGGAGATCCTCAAGGAACAGCATTTAGCAGGTAGGTCTAATTTCACCTTTTTGGACTTTTCACATGCGCATCCTGTTATAAAATGAAGCCCTAGAACTGTTTCATACCCTTCTCTCTCCCTCACCTTTTTCCATTGGTCAAGGTAGATTAAGCCCTAGAGAGGTTTCATTCCCCTCCCTAGTCCCTCCATGCCCTCTTCCTCCTCCACTTCTTCCTGTGGTCATAGTAAATCAGGGGATTCAAGCAGTAAACCTTGAGGGCCCAAACCAATTAGATTTTCAAGATATTCCTGATATGCCAGAGAGATTTTAATGCACTGCCTTCTCTGTACAGATAATATTTCATGCATATAATGTAGCTCCCGATTTTCTTAATTTATTTTTCCCTTTTCTCATTTGCAATTTCTGACTGTTCTTTCCTCTTCTTTCTGTTTCACAGTTACATGTTTTGTCCTAGGTGACTATTGTTCTACTCATGCCTTGCATTGTGTCCCTTTTTTGTTTTGTCTTTCTCTTTTTTTGTTTGTTTGTTTTTATTGACTAATTTGTGTTGTCACTGCTTATGGACCATGTCCATTTTATTGATGTAAACTTCAAATAGCGGAATAAGAAATATTTTAATTTAAATAAATAATCATTAGAAAAAACCTAACCAGTTTGGAGTATTCCAGGATTGAAGCTGGACACCATTGTACTAAATAAAACCAAAGCACTCCTGCTATTCTAGGGCAGATGGCAGGAAATTTCCTCAGAAATAGGTACTTATGTCCACCAGAGTCCAAGGCACTACCTCTGCAGTGTCTCTTAGCACCACTGAGTTGGAGCTTAAGTTTAACCCTTTCCACTCATCTGTCCCACCCTGTGGAACATATGAATAACATGCTAGTTTATGGCTTGTAATACAGCATGGCTGATTTCTGATCTAGCACGAGCAACATAGAAAATTTATCCAAGTGGAAAGGGTTAAAGGAGCAGATGGCTAAAATTGTTTTATACAGTCTAAATGTAGAAGTTGCTGGTAGCTATTATTCTAGTGTTATTACTACATTTAGGCCTACAAAGCTGTTTTGATCAACAGCTGTCAACCAGTCAACATTTAGCCAAAAGCATATATGAAAGACATCATGCTTGGCAAGGTTGAAGGTCAGCGCAAAAGAGGAAGGCCAGTAGTGAGATGGATCAATACGATAACAGCAGCTGTGAATGCCACTTTATCAGCAATTAGCTGCGTTACTGAAGACCAAACACAGTTTATGACAACTATCCAGAGGGTCGTCATGAGTAAATAACTCCATTTCTTTTTTATTTTATTGTGTGTAATATACTGAATATGAGATTTTCATGTAACATTTCATCTCCAGGAACAAGCAGGAATATAATCTTCACATATGGGTACCGTCGACACCGATGGAGGCTGTGCGGGAACGCTCCCCAGCGTCCAAAAGGAAAGCTTTTGGGAGCATCCCACCACGCATGCGTGCTGCTTTCCCGCCCAATTACCTCTCTCACTTCAGTTCTTCGTTTTCTGCGGAGCCGACAGGACGTGCCCCCTGTCACCGCAGAAAATCTTCTCTTATTTTTATATTTTTTGTGGTTGCGTCTGCCTTCCGTCGACGCCTACCGGTACCACCAGTGCTTTTCTTTCTTTTCTTCTGAAAATATTTCAATTTTAGTGCTTTTCTCAGGGATTTTTTCCCTGCTGTGGTGCTTGGCACCATTTTGGGCATTAGGCCCTCTTTTCCCTTACTATGGAAAAACCAGCCACTGGTTTTAAAAAATGTTCAAAATGTGGCGGTACAATTTCTATTACCGACACCCATGACTGGTGTCTTAAATGTTTAGGTCCTGACCATTGCCCTGTGGAGTGTCTCTCCTGTAGGAAGTTGACTAAAAGAAGTCTTCAGAATCGAGCGAATCAACTTGGTGCCCTTTTTGCATCAGACACGATGTCTGTAGCATCAATGTCTTCCAAGGCTTCTACTTCTTCCCAGGGATCTCAGGTAACTAAACACAAGTCTTCTAAGACTAGCCGGTCCTCGAAGGGTAGTTCTCCCTCTAAACATCCAGATGCCACTGGCGTTGCCCTCGAGGATACTTCACCGGGAAAACAGCCCCGGCAGGAGTCTTCCAGCTCCAAAGCTTTATCGGGGCTCCAGGATGTTCCCGAGGCCTTGACCTCGATGGAACTACTGGTGCCATGCTTGGGGGTGTGGTGGCGAAGTCCTGGGAGAGCAGAAGCAAAGAGGGAAAAACCAGGTATTTTCCTCTGAAAAAGGAATTAGCTCCAGGAGTTTAGGGGTTAAAACTCCTGCTTCAGAAAAAAACTCCCTGCAGAAAGTTTGTGATAGAGAGCCACACCCTAGCTCCATGGTAACCAGCCCTACTCACGAGGAACAGCTGGGGGTGGAGCTGGGAAACGGAAGGGAAAATCACAGATATAAGTTGGAGGAAGCAAGGGGAGGGAGAGAGCTTACAAGGGAGAGCAGAACCGGTAGAGGAACGAGAAGGAGAACAAGGACAGGAGGAACCCGAGGAGAGTGTTCAGAGGGAACACGGAGAACCAAGGGAACTCCAGCAGAGACGTCTGCAGAGACTTCTTGGAGAAAGGCAGAGTTTGCCAGAGAAACAGAGGCTGCCAGGAAAGCAGGAACTGTGAGAGAGGCCGGGCCTTCCAGAGGTATAGAAGTCACCCTTGAGACCTGTAAGAGATACAGGAGAAATTCGTTGAGGGAGAGCTTACCAGGGGGAGAAGCCAAGCTATGAAAATGGCAGAGAGCTGTCTCCAGGAGAGCAGATGGAAACAGAGCCGTCGGCAGTAAAGTCTGAGGAGAGCTTAATTCCACAGAGTAAGGTGAGCACCTTGAAATCCTCTCAGAGCGTTCTGAGAAATAAGAAACTCCCTAATTCCTCTAGTAGCCCTCAGCAGAGAGAAGAATCTGTATTAAAGAAAGTGTTAAAAGTTTTAGAGAAACTAAAGCCTGCCATTTCTGAGACAGAGTTAAATCATTTACAAACAGACTCTGAGGTAGAAAGCATGGACCTGGAAGAATCTGTGCTAGAGGAATTGCCCTCAGATAATGAAATGGATTGCTCTCTAGTTTGTGCTCAAAACTGAAAAGCTATAAGGTTTTTAGAAGATAGGAAACCTGGAAGCTTAGTCATCAGTGGGGCAGGGCTGAGAAAAACATGCAAATGAGTTGCTGATCTCCGAGGCATGGCCCGGAGTTGAAAAAGGACTGTTTGGAAGTAAAGCCAGAGTCTGTAATACAGCCACTAAGAAAGAGCAGTCTGTGTGAGAGAAAAAGTTTGCAGTAAAGATGCCAATGTTATGCATAGCTTGAAGAATGTAAAGCTTTTGTTTTAAACCAAGCTGAAAGCTGTTGTTTGGCACAGGAAGATTATTGGCTGTTTTCACATGGAGAAATATTGTTGTTTGGCACTGTAACAAGCTGACCTCAGAAGCATTTTATTCTTTTGGTTTTGTTTCACCGGAGAAAATATCCACCGTTATGTTTTGATATTTTTTGAACTGCAAGAAAGAAAGTTCATTTGGCTGAAGAATAAATAGATAATCCTGTGTGCCTATGAAAATCCTCTCGGCTGAATTTATTTCAACCTCACAACTACATTTCCCAGCAGGCATCCTGTTGGGAACATAGGTAACAAACAAGGGACATTTAAAGAAGTTCCGTCCCCCGCTCCTAGGCTACCGCCTGGCCAGTAGGGGGCGCGACAGCGGTTGTGGCTGCTACCACCGGTACCGACACCCCGGCATCGGCAGTGGACAAAAGACTCCTCACTATCGAACGCAGTCTAGCGACTCTTTTAGCTACTTCGATACTGCTAAAGTCGCTGCAGACGGTTCCGCAGGCACCGGTACCGATGCCGGTACCGGCACCGGTGCCAATGCCCTCGGTACCTGCTTCAACAGGCATGCTTCCCCTGATGCCGAGTTTGGAATCTCTCTCCAGGATGGGGGATCAGGTACCGACTAGTTTCGGTACCGACATCGAACGGTACCGACGCCATCTGCTTCGGTAGAACCCAGTGCTTCCTCCTTTTGAGTCTTCCAATTCCGATGACTCGGATGATTCCACCGGTACCAGAGCTGAACTTTTACAAGATTCAACTCCTTCTCCTCAATGCAGAATGTCCCCTCCTGAGGCTATGTCTTTTCATGATTTTGTACGTGATATGGCAAAGGGTCTTGCCATTACAATAGTACCAGAAAAGGAGCCTAGGACAGAAGAATTGCAAATTCTTAAATATCCTTTGGCTCTAAAGGAGGCAGCTATGCTTCCTATACACCAGATCTTACATGATCTAATGTTAAGAATGTGGGAAGCTCCTTTAACAGTATCTCCACGCTCTAGACGTCTTGACACTATGTATCGAGTACCACCTTGTCCAGGGTTTCAGAAGACTCAGTTACCACACCATTCTATGGTGGTAGAGTCCGCCATGAGGCGGATTAAGAGTGCTAAAAGACACTCTTCCAATCCACCAGGTCGTGATTCTAGAACACTGGATGCCTTTGGTCGTCGATGCTTTCAGTCCTCCATGCTATCAGCAAGAATCAGTTCTTATATATTATACATGGGAATGTTTCTTGAGCAGGTTACAAAAGACTTCGAACTTTTGAACCCTTTTCTTCAAGAGGATAAACGGACAGATCATTTGACTTTAGTCAAACATGCTCAAAATGTCTCTAAGTTTATGAATCGTGCTACCTTTGACTGTTTTGAATGTATTAGCAGAACTTCTGCTATATCCATAGGAGCACGTCGTATTGCCTGGCTCCAAGCTTCAGACTTGGAGGAATGGGTGCAAGATAAGCTGGGAAACATTCCTTGCACAGGAGAGAATCTCTTTGGCAAGGATTGGCAGCTCAAAGCTAATGAAATTGACACTGATAATACAACTTTAGACAGATTGTCAAAATCTACAGCTAACCCAGCCAAGAAAAAGTTTTTCAAAAAGCCCTTTTTCTCTAAAAAGAAGAAGTTATATCCATCTTCCACCCAGCAAACACATGTTCCCCAGAAGGGGCAACAACAAACTAGACAAAAAAAGACACAAGCTCAGAAGGCTCAGCAGACCCAGCTTCCCCAGGGTCTTTGACTATTGTCTAGAGAATTTAGCCATTCTTCCTATTCTAAGCCCAGATCCTTTAAATATTCTAGGCCGTATCTGCCATTTTGCCAAAAGATAGCAACAAATCACATCAAAAGACTGGACTCTATCTATCGTGACTCTGGGATACAATCTAGGCCATATCTGCCATTTTGCCACAAGATGGCAACAACTCACATCAAAAGACTGGACTCTATCGTGACTCTGGGATACAAACTTCATTTCCTCAGCTTGCCCCCATCCACGCTAATAAAACAGTTCAAATCTCAACCACCGGTCTCAGACCTGTTGTGGCAAGAGGTCACCACTCTTCTGGCTCAAAGGGCTATAGAAGAGGTTCCAATGTCCCAGCAGGGCACAGGATTCTATTCCCCCTATTTTCTCATTCCAAAGAAGTCAGGGGGACTAAGACCAATCCTGGACCTCAGAGAATTGAACAAATATTTAGTCCGAGAAAGGTTCAAAATGATCTCCCTTGGCACACTTCTTCCATACCTTCACGAGCAAGATTGGCTATGTTCTCTAGATTTAAGGGATGCTTACATGCATATCCTTATTCATGCAGATCACAGAAAATTCCTTTGATTCCTAGTCAAAGGAAGACATTTTCAATACAGGGTCCTTCCTTTCGGATTGGCCTCTGCTCCAAGGGTCTTCACAAAATGCATGGCAGTGGTAACAGCATTTATGAGGACTCTAGGAATTTTTGTCTTCCCTTACTTAGACGATTGGTTCATCCGAGCACCGTCAGCTCTAGAGGCAAGTCATGCTCTTTCCCGAGCAATGCACATACTGCAGTACTTGGGATGGATCATAAACCTTCCAAAGTCCCAGCTCACTCCATCTCAGTCCCTCGAGTTTATAGGGGCTCGCTTGGACACACAGCAGTTAAAGGCTTTCCTGCCTCAGCCTCGCTGTTTGCGCATCATCAAATTAGCATCTCAAGCAGTGCTACAAACCTTCCTCACTGCCCGACAGATGCTTCGACTTCTAGGACACATGGCATCTACAATCCATGTGATTCCTTATGCACGCCTTCACATGCGAACAGCCCAGTGGACCTTAGCTTCCCAATGGTCCCAGGCCTCAGGATGCCTGTCGGACAAGATCAGAGTTACCACACGCCTGATTGTGTCTCTGCATTGGTGGCAATCTCTGGAAAACCTTACAGTAGGCTCTCCTTTTCAGCAACCCCTACCTCAGGCTGTTCTGACGACGGATGCATCCAAGTTGGGTTGGGGAGCCCACTTGGGCGATCTGTCTACCCAGGGTCTCTGGACCCCACAGGAGGCTACTCTTCAAATAAACCTCCTAGAACTAAGGGCCATTTCCAATGCTATTCAAGTCTTTTGCTTCCATCTCGTAAACAAAACAGTTCTGGTGCAAACCGACAATCAAGTGGCCATGTTTTACCTAAACATACAAGGCGGAACAGACTCTCTGCAATTATGCAACTAAGCTTTGCAATTGTGGGCCTTTGCCAGAGAGCATCACATTCATTTATTGGCAGTATACCTTCCAGGCATTCAAAACGTTTGGGCAGACAGGCTCAGCCGAGTCCTGCTGCCACATGAGTGGTCTCTCCATTCATATCACTTTGCTCGAGTATTTCAAGTCTGGGTAACACCAGACAATAGACCTCTTTGCAAGTCCACAGAATGACAAACTTCCCCGGTACTGTTCCAGACTTCCAGCTCAAAATTTTCAGGCGAGGGATGCATTCCTTCTCCATTGGGGCCAGGATTTTCTCTATGCCTTCCCACCAATTCCCCTAATTCCCAAGACCTTATTCAAACTCCAGAGAGACAGAGGTCGCTTGATACTCATAGCTCCCTGTTGGCCAAGGCAAACATGGTATCCTCTTCTCTTAGGTCTCTCCCGAGCCACTCCTCTGGAGTTGGGGAGTGCTCCGGATCTTCTGTCCCAGAACAACGGATCCCTACTACACCCCAATCCCCAGTCCCTTCATCTCAAGGCCTGGCTACTCAAGGCATAGAATTTCAAGATCTAGGCCTTTCCCAACAAGTGAAGGATATTCTTCTAGCTTCCAGAAAACCTTCCACAAGGCGTTCTTACACTTTTAAGTGGAAGAGGTTCTCAGTCTGGTGTTCCCAGAGGGGACTTAATCCCCTCTTGGTACCAGTAGAGTCCCTTCTGGACTATCTCCTTCACTTATCAGCTTCTGGTCTCAAGACAAATTCTGTTAAGAGTCCATCTTAGTGCTATTGCTGTATCTCATAAACCCATCGATGGACAACCAATTTACTCTCATCCTCTTGTTTCAAGATTTATGAGGGGTCTCCTTTTAACAAAACCTCCGATCAAACCACCTCCAGTGGCATGGGATCTTAATCTTGTTCTGGGTCAACTCATGAAACCACCCTTTGAACCTTTAGCTACTTCGGAGCTAAAGTTTCTTTCATGGAAAGTCATTTTCCTAATTGCTATCACTTCTGCAAGACGCATTAGTGAACTGCAGGCTTTAGTGGCTGACCCACCTTATACGAGGTTTCATCATGACAAAGTAGTCTTGAGGACTCATCCTCATTTTATGCCAAAGGTGGTATCACCTTTTCATTTAAACCATTTCCTCTCCCTAAGCATCCTTCTGGCTTTTTGCAGTAGCCTTTTCTACCTGTATAGCCACTTTAAGATCATCAAAAACAATCACGCCCAGGTTCCGCTCTTCTTTTGTGGACAGAAGTACTTCACTCCCTACACTACTGCTCCCTTGGATTTTTGCAGCCCAAACGCATGATCCTGCACTTTTTAGCAATAAATCTCAGCTGCCAAATTCTAGAACATTCTTCAAGCTTAGCCTCATGTTATCTACTCCTTACTGGGTGTTTACTCTATTGCAGATTTTAGTATCGTCCGCAAACATGCAAACCTTACCCGACAGCCCTTCGGCAATATCACTAACAAAGATGTTAAAAAGAATCGGACCAAGGACAGATCCCTGCAGCAAACCACTAGTAAACTCTTTCTCCTCAGAGTGAGCTCCATTTACCTGAAACTTTTGTCGCCTCCCACTCAACCAATTTCTAACCCAGTCAGTCACTTTAGGGTCCATCCTAGGGTGCTCAGTTTGTTTATAAGTCACCTGTGCAAAATGGTGTCAAAGGCTTTACTGAAATCCGAGTACACCACATCTAGTGTTCTCCCTCTGTCCAACTCTCTGGTCACCCAGTCAAAGAACTCAATCAGATTTGTCTGACAAGACCCACCACGGGTAAAGTCATGCTGCTTCAGATCCTGCAATCCATTGGACTTCAGAAACCTCACTATCCTCTGTTTTAGCAGTGTTTCAAATAATTTACTCACCACAGAGGTCATACTAACCAGCCTTTAGTTCTCAACCTCATCCTTACTTCTGCTTTTCTGTAAAGTGACCACATGTGCCTTTCTCCAGTCCTCTGGGACCACTTCCAACCCTAAAGAAGCATTGAAAAGGTCAGTCAGTAAAGCTGCTAGAACAACCGCAAGTTCCTTCAATATTGTCAGATGTATCCCATCTGACCCCATTGCTTTGTCTACTTTTAGTTTAGCTGGTTCCTCACGCAAACAATCTTCTGATAATCGTAAAAGATCCCTGTTACTTCTGATCCTATTGGTGGGTGTTTTCTGAGGTCCTGTTCCTAACACTTCATCTGTGAACATAGAACAAAAATATTTCTTAAGTAATTCCACTTTATCTTCATCAGCTTCTACATATTCCTCCCCTTCTTCCTTGAATTTGACAATACCACTTTTGCACTTCCTCCTCTCACTAAGATATCTGAAAAATGTCTTGTCCTCCCATTTTATTGCATTGGCTTTCTCTTCTTGTTTTGGTATCTTTGCTTTTCTGACTGCTTTCCTAGCTTCTCTATTTTCCAAATATTGATGCTGCTCTTCTTCTCTCTGTGATCTCTTGTATTTTATGAAGGCCACCCTTTTTTTCTTCACCTTTTCAGCTACTTCTTTTGAGAACCGTAGCGGTCTCCTTTTTCTTTTACATTTCTTTAGCTTTCTAACAAAAAGGTTTGTTGCCCTTTAAAATATCCCCTTTCAGTTTTACCCATTGCTTTTCTACATCCCTCAGCTATTCCCATCCCACTAACGACTCCTTGAAATATTGTCCCATCTTGGCAAAGTTAGTTATCCAAAAGTTTAAGTCCCTCGCTTTTGAATGGATTTTATCAACTCTAGTCCTAATATTGAACCACACCATCTGGTGTTCACTGGATGTGAGATGATCTCCCACTATAATATCAGAAACACTTTCACCATTGGTAAGCACCAAGTCCAGTAGGGGCCCTTTCATGTGTGGGTTCTGTTACCAGTTGCTGGAATAGCTCTCCCTATAGACAATCTAGGATCTCGCTACTTCTAGATGGCAGAACAGTAGGGATGTGCCAATCAACATTCAGCATGTTGAAATCTCTAACTCTAACTTGCAGAGAAATACCTATTTAAATTTCTCCTTCACCCCAACCTGGAGTCCCTGTCACTTACGGCTTTGCTGTTCAAAGGATAGTATTAGCTCCCTTCAACCTCCCACGGGATGTGGAAGAGGTCCTTTTGGCCTCACGAAAGGCCTCCACGAGGAGGGCTGTGATAAGGAAGCTTATCATAGCTCAGGAAGGAGCTATAGGAAAGGTGAAGTGACTCTGAACAAGCAACCTGTCAGTTCTGGTAGAAATAAGAAAACAGAATTTTCCCATAAAAGACTACCAGTCCCAGAATGCACCAGGTTTCCAACAGCCATTAGAGGAGCTGAAGTGGGGAAACGTGTGTTCAATCAGGAGGGCTATGAGGTAATCCCCAAGCACTCATCTCAAAGGGCAGGACCTGATTCAGCACAGCTGCGCTGTGTTAGGGAGGAGCACTCATCTAAGCAGAATAAAGGTAGAGTTTATTCTACAGAGAATCATCCTCAGAATCATCCTCATCTTGATCCTCATCCTCAGTTTCATCTGGAGGATCATCAGAAGCAGAAGCCAAACCGGATGGACAGAGAGGGCAAGAAACCCTTTGGAAGAAAGAAGAGAAAAGCCTTTGGGAGATCTAGAGGAGTCCGGAGCAGTACGTATACTGGGAGGCATTCCAAGGGCCAGCATACACCATTGGACTGGGGAAAGCCAGAGGAATGGTGCTGCAGAGCTAGGAATCTCCAGACGGTACCTGTGAGGGAGACGGAAGGGACCCTAAGACCCGTGCCAGAAGGTATGTGAAGAGAGATCCAGTGTCCAGGGATCTGGATTGGAAGGCTGGACATAAGAACTGGACTACATACTGGCCAGGCTATATAGAGAGGAACTCTAACAGCAATGGGAGCTCAGGTATGAACACTGATCTATGCCCTAGCTATAACCTTGAAAGACAGCAGGGAAACAAGTATTCTCCTGAAAGTGCTCCATTGAGAAATTCATCTGTGCCAATCCAGGATATTGAACCCATGATTGTTGAAGAAGGGGGAGTGATTGCAGATGAAGGATGTGTTTACATGGACTGCTCTCTGTCTAAACTCCTTTGGTGATTTTCTGTTATAAAATACAACAACCATCACAAAGAAATACAAACTTGTTCTTTAATCTACTCAGAAAAGCTCCTGAGTAGGATTTCTAGCCACGCAGTAGAAAGCAAGCCAGCTAAGGGGTTTCAGCTGGGTAACTGCTAGCAATTGAGCCTTACCTAATTGCTTGTGAGCTCTGAGGGAATCACTTCTGAATCTATGTGGGAAGATATAAGAAGTTAACCTGAAAAGAACAGTTTTTCTCTTCTTTGTGGATTTTTGTTTGTTGTTTGATACACTGCTAAGAAAATATTAGCTAAAGCCTACAGAAAAGACCAGTTTGTTACCAACCAGGTCTTATTCTTTTGCTTTGATTGCCTGACAAGTTCAAATGTTGTTTTCCTGATTTTGTTTTTCCAAGTTTAACCCTGAAAGCAAGTATCTTGTTTTTATGTGCTACCAAGCATATCTGTGTTGGGAGAAATAACCCCATAAATAAATATCTTATTGGCTTTACCCTTAAGCACAACTATTTATTGTGAGCAGCTGTGTCTGGTGTGAATGGACTGCATTGCCCACAATCCCTTGCCAATCATATTGATATATGCACTTGCCAAGACTGTGAACATTCTCACCCAGGCAGCCAGGGCGTTTGCCTTCAAGTGGCGCCGGTTCTCGATCTGGTGCACCAAGAGGCGGGCGAACACGTTCACCTGTTCGTACAGACAGTGCTCTAGTACCTACTTCACCTGTCATAGGTGGGACTGAAGTCCAACTCGGTCAGGGTGCACATGAGTGCTATTGCAGTGCACCACGATTCTGTTGCAGGAAAATCCCTCTCTGCTCAGCTCCTGGTATCTCAGTTCCTCTGGGGCCTTTATGCTATCCACATCCCCTGGCTGCCCACCGACAGCAGAGTGGGATATCATTGTGGTGCTCTCCCTACTCACTAAGCTGCCGTTCGAGCCTCTGGCTACCTGCCACTTGTGGTACCTCTCCTGGAAGGTCATCTTTCTCATGGCACTCGTGTCAGTTTGCAGGGACAGCGAGCTCTAGGCTCTGATGGCAGAGCCTCCTTACACGAGGTTCTACAAGAACAGGGTGGTGCTCCACACACACCTCAGGTTTCTGCCGAAGGTGGTGTCCCCCTTCCACCTCAGGCAGGAGGTGGTACTCCCCATCTTCTTCCTGAGGCCTCATGCTGGTAAGGCGGAGACCGTCCTCCATACTTTGGATTGTAAAAGGGCCCTGCCCTTCTATCTGCAACACACTCAGGGGAACCACAAAGTGCCTCAGCTTTTTGTATCCTATGACCCCAGACAACTGGGATTCACAGTAATTAAATGGACTTTGTCCACTTCGGTGGCATTGCCCTCGCCTATCATCAGGCTAGGATCCCACTAGCCCAGCGAGTCAAGAGGCAACAGGTCAAGGCACGCCACGTCAGGGCCATGGCTATTTCCGTAGCAAATGTGTGACGGAAATCTTCCAGGCTGCTAGCTGGTCTTCGGTCCATACCTTTGCAGCTCACTAGTTCCTGGAGAGGGTGTCCTGGTGGGAGAGGGCCTTCGGCCAGGCTGTACTCCATAATCTATTTAGGGTGTAGACAACTCCTGCCCTCTGACCCTTCTGTGTACAGGCTACCAAAGTACGGCTGGCCTTTGAGACACTTCGTCTTGTGAGAGTCTCCCAGTTTGGACTCAACTTTTGCAGCTCATGGCGCATCCTTTGCAGGTCGCTGTGGCATTTTGAAAGATTCTCGGTAGCCTGTAGCTGGGGAATCCTATATGTGAGGATTGACTTCCTGCTTGTTCCCGGAGAAAGCGTACTTACTCATCTGTAACAGGAGTTCTCCATGGACAGCAGGAATCAGTTCTCACAACCCTTGAAGTTGCTTCTTTACCGTATTTTAATTTTTGCTGTCTTAACTATGTCATTAGACTGAGGCAAGATGACACTCTTGGGTGAGAAGGGGACCACGCATGCATGCTACATCTCCCAAAGGCTTTCTTTGAAAGCTGGGGTGATGCTTCCACGTGGGCTCAGTTGGTGCTGACATCACCCATATATAAGGACTGATTCCTGCTGTCCCTGGAGAACACCTGTTACAGGTGAGTAACTATTCTTTCTCTGGGAATGAGTCTGATTTCTGGAGGCTAGAGTAGCAGACATGGAGGACATAAGGAAGACAGAGAAGTACATAGACGAGACCTGCAGGGATGTAGTACTGAAGTCCCACCTCCAGTCTGGCAGCATTCCTGTTGCCATGGAGGGGAGAGGTCATGTGATAGGAGAGCATCATCCTGCTGTGGCAGGAATGTAGCTAGAACCTGTACTCCAGGAGGTTTCTTCAAAGCCATGTGCTCACGAGGGAAGTGTTAGGACAGCCATTATAGTTGGTGATTCGATCAGTAGGCATGTAGATAGCTGGGTGGCTGGTGGACATGAGGATCGCCTGGTGCAAAGGTAGTGAACCTCACGTGCCACTTAGACAAGGTCTTATGCTGAGGAGGAGTCTGCTGTCTTGGTACATGTCAGTACCAATGACATAGGAAAATGTAGTAGGGAGGTTCTGGAGGCCAAATTTAGGCTTTTAGGTAGGAAGTTGAAATCCAGAACCTCCAGGGTAGCATTCTCTGAAATGCTTCCTGTTCTACGTGCAGGACCCAAAAGGCAGACAGAGCTCTGGAGTCTCAATGCATGGATGAGACAATGGTGCAAGGATGAGGATTTTGGATTTATTAAGAACTGGGCAACATTCTGGGGAAAGGAGGGGCTTTTTCGAAGGGATGGGCTCCGCCTTAACCAGGATGGAGCCAGACTGCTGGCATTAACCTTTAAAAAGAGATAGAGCAACTTTTAAACTAGATATTAGGGGTAAGCAGACATCACCCAAGAGTGTATGGTTTGAAAGGATGTATCCCTTGAAGGATACTAACAAAAGATTGAAGTTAGGGCATATCGACAGAGATGTCCCAATAAAGACAAAAGTAACCCAAATGCCCTTAAGTACAGAGCAGACAGAACTTAAAGATTCCAAATTACACCTGCCTAATGGTAAACAGATTAATATGAATAACATACAGCCTCTGTAATGCTTGTATGCAATGCTAGATGTCTAAAAAATAAGATGGGAAAGTTAGAATATATAGAACTAAATGAGAAGTTAGATATGATTGGTATCTTAGAGACATGGTGGAAAAAGGACAACCAGTGAATCACTGTGATACCTGGGTACAAATTATATTGCAATTATAAAGTAGATCAAACTGGTGGAGGGGGTTGCACCCTATGTTTGAGAGGGCGTTGAGTCACACAGGATTAAAGTTTTGCAGGAAACAAAATACACTGTAGAATCTCTATGGATTGAAAGTCCATGTTAAAAGGGGAAGGTGGGGGGGGGAGGGGTGTACTATCGACTGCCTGGCCAAAATGAACAAATGGATGATGGAATGCTCAAAGAAATCAGGGACGCTAACAATATTTACAGCACAGTAATAATAGTGGGTAATTTCATTTACCCCTGTATAAACTGCGTCAGTACACGGTAGGACATGCTAGGGAGTTTCTAGATGAAATAAATGATTGCTTCTTGGAGCAGCTAGTTCATGAACAGACAAGAGATGAAGCCATCTTGGACATAGTCCTTAGTGGAACACAAGATCTGGTGCAAGAGCTAAGGGTGTTGGGGCCACTTGGCAATAGTAATCATAGCATAATCATGTTTAATTTAATAAATGGAGGAAGGACAGCAAGGAAATCCATAGTACTACCTTTTAACTTTCAAAAGGGAGACTATGATAAAATGAAGAAAACAATTAAGAAAAAACTAAAGGGAGCAGCTGCAAATGTTAAAGATTTACATCAAGCATGGGTGGTGTTTGAAGGCCAGACCAGCTGTATTCCATGCTTTAAGAAAAGTGGAGGGAAGTCCAAAAAACTGCCAGCATAGTTTAAAAATTAGGTCAGAGAGGCTGTTGTAGCCAAAAAAGCATATTTCAGGAAATGGAAAAAGGAGCCAAATGATGAAAACTGGAAACATAAGCACTGGCAAGTTAAATGCAAGGCATTGATAAGGCAGGCAAAGAGAGAAGTTGAAAAAAAGCTTGCTGTGGAAGCAAAAACACATAATAAAAACTCTCTCAGAGCTTTTTGCTATGAATGTATTTGAAAGAGTCAGTTGGACCATTGGATGATAGAGGGGTAAAAGGGCCACTAAGAGGGGACAAGGCTATAGCAGAGAGACTGAATGAATTCTTTGCTTCGGTCTTTACTGAAGAAGGTATAGGGAAGTTACCCATGACTGAAATGGTATTTAATGCTATTGCAGCAGAAGAATTCAAAGAAATATCGATAAACTGGGAAGATATATTACAACTATTTGATAATCTGAAGAGTAGCAGATCACTTGGACCAGATGGTATACATCCAAGGGTGTTGAAAGAACTGAAATATGAGATTGCAGACCTACTATTACTAATCTGTGAACTATCATTAAAATCTTCAGTAATACCTGAGGATTGGAGGATGGCCAATGTAAGTTCCAGGGGTGATTCTGGAAATTACGGACCGGTGAGCCTATCATCAGTAGCTCGAAAAATGGTAGAAACCATTAACTACAAAATTTCTGAACATGTAGTTCTCCAGGACCAAGCAGGAAGTCAGTCCTCACTTATGGGTGACGTCGGCGCCGACGGAGCCCTCGCGGAGCAATTTTCCCCAGCTTTCAAAGAAAGCCTTTGGGAATTGCAGCGCGCATGCGCGGTCGTCTTCCCGCCCGAGGGTGCCATCTTAGCCAGTCTTCTTTTTCCGCGGAGCCCTACAGACGTCCCCGTCTTGTCCCCGCGAAAAAGTCGATTTTCTTCATTATTTTATTCTTATTTCCTTCGGTTCGACGCCGATCTTTTTCCCGCCCGGACTCGCGACGCCGGTCACGAGTCCTCTTACTTTTTTCAGTTTTTCTGACTTTGTCAGCTTTCGTTTTCGATTTTTCCCTGGCAGCCCGGTCCTTTGACTTCGCAGGGGCCCTTTTTCCCCCGATGGCTGCCAGTGGCTTTAAGCGGTGTGGTCAGTGTGACCGAAATATGTCACTAACTGACACACACGACTTTTGCCTCCGCTGCCTGGGCCCGGATCATGAGGAACTGATCTGTGGGCCCTGCGGCAAAATGTCCTCAAAAGCGTTGAGAAGTCGGCGGCATCAGCGTGATCGAATCTTCGCTGACCCCAGCCGTACCCGGACCTCGTCGGAGGCCTCCGCGTCAAAAGGCTCCAGCTCGGACCGTCGCCGGAGTTCCTCCGACCGGGGTTCTCCCTCCGGGGACCATCGTCGGACGGTGAAACCCGCGAGGGCGGCGTCGGTGGACGCTCCTGGTTCCGCGAGGGCCAGGTCGCATAGCCCCGATAGCCGCCCCGGGTCCTTGGAGAAGGAACACCTCCCGAAGCGACCTCGCCTGGAGTCGGAGATGCCTGCTCGGGTAAGTCCTGTGGTCCTTCTGGACTCGCCTCCGCGACAGCCGACGTCGGGCCCGACGCCGTCGGGGCCCGAGTCGGGGGCTGCTGGGTCACCTGAGCTCGGACTCAGGTTGACGGCCTTGGAGAGCAGACTGTCTGCCTTCATGGACCAGCAGCGGGCACTGCTCGCTGGCCTCGCTGGCGCCGCTGCCCCGACCGCCGGGACGTCGACGTCCAAGTCGACCCCGGAGACCGAGCCGATCCTCGAGTCGATGAGAACTCGAGTCGATCCTCGGTCGAGGTCACCCTCGGCCTCCCGTTCGGGACCGAGGTCGCCGACGCCGACTCCCTCGGCGTCGGGGCGGCAGGCGCCGCGCCCTGCCCGGGCCGACCCCACCGAGTCCTCGTCGGAGTCGGTCTGGGAGTCTGAAGAGGAAGAGTCGCCTGATTCTTTCCGGACTCGGTGTGTCCCCTCGGACTCACCGGAGTCCGAGCCTCGGAAGCAGTCCCCCCCGGAGGATGCCCGGTTCTCGGACTTCGTTAGGGATATGGCCAAGGCTTTGGCCTTCCCTGCGGATCCCGAGGAGGAGCCTCGAGCCGAAGAGCTCGACGCCCTCCAGTATGACTCTCCCGCGAGGGAACACTTTACTGTACCGGTTCCTCCTATGCTGGAACGACTACTCTTCCGCATGTGGGAGAGTCCGGCCTCCTCGCCGGTCCTGAGCAAGCGGGTCGATTCTATCTATCGAGTCCGCAAGAGCCCTGGCTTCCAAAAGGCACAGCTACCACACCATTCCATGGTAGTGGAATCGGCCATGCATCGTCTTAAGAGCCAGAAGATGCACTCCTCGGTGCCTCCTGGCAGGGAGGCCCGTAACCTGGATGGCCTTGGTAAGAAGTGTTTCCAGGGCTCTATGCTCGCATGTCGTGTCCAGACTTACCAGCTATACATGGGCATGTATCTCCGGGATCTGGCTAAAGAGCTAGCCGGATTCTCCGCTGGTTTGTCCGAGGAACCCTTGCGGAGGTTCCTGGCCTTGTCCACTGGCATTCGGGAATGCTCAAAGTTCATGTCCCGGGCAGCCTATGATGGCTTTGAAGCGTCGGCTCGAGTGGCCGCAGCCGGCATCGGTGCCCGCCGACAGGCTTGACTTCAGTCGTCAGACCTTGAGCCCTGGGTGCAGGACAAGTTGGTCGATGTCCCCTGCCGAGGCGAAAACCTCTTTGGCAAGCCCATGGCGGAAAAGGCTGCACAAATTGAGACTGAGACTCTCACCAGGACCAGGCTTTCTAGGAAGACCTCCGCCCCTTCCCAGAAAAAGAAGGGCTCGGGGAAAAAGTCCTTTTACCCGAGGAAGGCGGCTGCCTACAAACAATACCCCCATTATCAGGCCCCTGCAGCTCCCCAACAGGGCCAGCAGGCCAAGGGACGGGGTAACGGGTCCCGTAGGCAGCAAGCCCCCAAGCCTGCACCACCAGCCCCTGCTCAGCAGGGTGGGGGTTTTTGACTCACAAAGCATAGCCTTTCCCCCCCCGCTGGTTCCTCCCAGCACCGGAGGCCGGCTGGTTCACTTCGCCCACAGGTGGTCCAGCATCACCGCAGATGCCTGGGTGCTTCAAGTCGTGCGAGAAGGCTATCTTCTCCACTTCCACCAGGTCCCTCCCTCCTATTTTCCGGGAGAACCTCCGCGACCCCCTCTGCACAGGGAATTACTCCTTCAGGAGTTAGCAGGTCTTCTGCAGGAACAGGCGGTGGAACCGGTGCCACACCACCTGAGAGGTCAAGGCTTTTATTCCAGGTATTTTCTGATACCAAAGAGAACAGGGGGCCTCAGACCCATCCTGGACTTGTGCAACCTCAACAAGTTCCTTGTGCGGGAGAAGTTCAAAATGCTTACCCTTGGAATCCTTCTGCCCTACCTCCAGCAGGGAGATTGGCTATGCTCCTTGGATCTAAAGGATGCCTACACGCACATCCTCATCCACCCAAGCCACCGCCAATACCTAAGGTTTGTGGTGGCAGGAAATCATTACCAGTACAGAGTACTGCCCTTTGGCCTGTCCTCCGCACCGCGAGTCTTCACAAAATGTCTCGCGGTCGTGGCGGCCCATCTCCGGCTTCACGGCCTCTATGTCTTTCCGTACCTCGACGACTGGCTCATCAGAGCAGCGTCCGCTCGGGAGGTCACCAACGCCACGCGCCGCACGGTGACTCTTCTGCAGCACTTGGGCTTTGTTATAAACTTCGCAAAGTCCACTTTGCTCCCCTCACAGGATCTCGAGTTCATCGGCGCAAGGCTGCACACTCCTCAAGCGCGAGCATACCTGAGACTACTCGGCCATATGGCTTCCACCGTCCATGTGACCCCCAATGCCCGCCTGAATATGCGGTCTGCTCAATGGTGTCTCCGCCAGCAGTGGCGACAAGCCACAGGCGGCCTAGCAGACCTAGTGCGCGTCTCCGAGCCGCTGATCTCGTCTCTCCGGTGGTGGCTCCGGCAGCCGAACCTGATATTCGGAATGCCTTTCCAGTCACCTCAGCCGACCCGGGTGCTGACCACCGATGCATCCCTCCTGGGCTGGGGAGCACATTGCCAAGAGGCACGTACTCAGGGCCTCTGGACCACGTGGGAGTCTGCTCAGCAGATCAACTTCCTGGAGCTCAGGGCGATCCGCCTAGCTCTCAAGGCCTTCTCCCACCTGACTTCCCACCAGTCCGTCCTTGTCCAGACGGACAATCAAGTTGCCATGTTCTACGTGAACAAGCAGGGGGGCACGGGCTCCTTCCTCCTCTGCCGGGAGGCACAGAAGCTCTGCTCTTGGGCCGTCAGTCACGGCATTCTCCTCAAGGCAGTTTATCTCCCGGGCCAAGAAAATTGCCTTGCGGACAAACTCAGCAGGGTCCTCCAGCCGCACGAGTGGCGTCTGGATCCCTTGGTAGTTCAGAAGCTCTTCCTCAAGTGGGGCCTCCCCACGGTGGATCTCTTTGCCAGTCCTCACAACCGGCAGCTTCCTCGCTTCTGCTCTCGTCAGCCACACCCCCTTCGGGTTGCGGCGGACGCTTTTCTGATCTCATGGTCGGGGAGCCTTCTGTACGCTTTCCCTCCCATCCCGCTAGTCTCTCGGACTCTTTTCAAGGTTCTCCGAGACAAAGCCTTCATGATCCTGGTGGCCCCTCGCTGGCCCAGGCAGCCGTGGTTTCCGCTCCTACTGCAACTGGCGGTGGAGGATCCAACCGGATCTCCTCACTCAGGATCAGGGGTCCCTACTGCACCCCAACCTCAGGTCTCTCAACCTCATGGCCTGGCTGCTGAGAGGGTAGTCCTTGCTCCCCTTCTCCTGCCGGCGGAGGTGGAGGAGGTCGTCTTGGCTTCGCGACGGCCTTCTACCCGCAAATGCTACGCCCTTAAATGGCGTCGCTTTGCAGTCTGGTGTACCCAACAGTCTCAGGATCCCTTCTCCTGCCCCGGTGTCGGTGATCTTGCAGTACTTGCTACACCTCTCTAATCTGGGACTTAAGTCCAACTCCGTCAAAGTTCACCTCAGTGCTCTTTCGGCACATCATGTGCCGGTGGACGGTAGACCTCTCTCAAGCGACCCTCTCGTAGCGAGGTTTCTCCGAGGTCTCCTTCTACTTAAACCACCTCTGCGCCCGCCAGCGCCTGACTGGGACCTGAATGTGGTTTTGCAGCGGATCACCTGTCCGCCTTTTGAACCTATGGCTACCTGTTCTCTCCGTTTTCTGTCTTGGAAAACACTGTTCTTGATAGCCCTCACTTCCGCTAGACGCGTAAGTGAATTGCAGGCCCTCGTGTCTGATCCCCCTTACACTAGGTTCTACAAAAATAGGGTAGTCCTACAGACTCACCCAAAATTTCTGCCTAAAGTGGTCTCCCCTTTTCACATCAATCAGGAGGTGGTACTTCCAACCTTCTTTCCCAGACCACACTCCAGCCGAGCTGAAACGGTCCTCCATACCCTGGACTGTAGAAGGGCTTTGAACTTCTACCTTGACCGTACGCGGGAGCACCGTAAAGCTGCTCAGCTTTTTGTGTCTTTTGACCCCAATAAATTGGGGCTCCCGGTCTCCAAGCGTACTCTGTCCATCTGGGTTGCGGACTGTATCTCTTGGGCTTATGGGGCAGCCGGACTCTCCTTAGAAAGCCGAGTCACGGCTCATTGCGTTCGGGCAAAGGCTACGTCAGTGGCTTACCTCCGCTCTGTTCCGCTGGCAGACATCTGCCGGGCCGCTACTTGGTCTTCGAGCCAGACTTTTGCGGTCCATTACTGTCTCGAGAGGGAGTCCCGCAGGGACAGTGCTTTCGGACAGGCAGTCCTCCGTAATCTCTTTGAGGTCTGAGCAACTCCTACCCTCCATCCCGGATGTGGGCTACCGGTGGGTGATAATTCAGCGAAGATTCTGTCCTTCTGTGCTGCTGAGCTTGAGGGAGCTCATTTTTGTGCTTAGGGTCTCCGGTAGCCTTGAGCTTGGGAGTCCCATAAGTGAGGACTGACTTCCTGCTTGGTCCTGGAGAAAGCGTAGTTACTCACCTGTAACAGGTGTTCTCCAGGAGCAGCAGGAATCAGTCCTCACTACCCTCCCTCCTCCCCTTGGAGTTGCAATCATCTGCTTATGTTCTTTTTGCAAATTTTTATGCTGTCTTTTTTAGCTATGTCATCTGACTGGCTAAGATGGCACCCTCGGGCGGGAAGACGACCGCGCATGCGCGCTGCAATTCCCAAAGGCTTTCTTTGAAAGCTGGGGAAAATTGCTCCGCGAGGGCTCCGTCGGCGCCGACGTCACCCATAAGTGAGGACTGATTCCTGCTGCTCCTGGAGAACACCTGTTACAGGTGAGTAACTACGCTTCATGGTTTAATGGAAGAAACCAAGATAGAGCACAAGTACCTGCAGCGTAGTAATAAGGGACAAAAAAGCTGGTATACAACTGGCGGTGAAAACGGATCTTTATTAATCCCTGTCACATTTCAGACTCTAAGACCTTCTTCAGGCGGAAACAAACCTCAAAGAAGTACAATAAAAACATTAATAAATAATGAAAGAAAAAGCTCAAGCATACAACGATACATAAGCATATAAATCTGAATATAAAGACCATTTTATAAAGAAAAGTATAAAACACAAAATTCATTGATATTAAGAACATTATAAATACTAAGATAATAAAACACAATAAATATCACATGTGACTAAACGGAACCATAAACGTGGTGTTTAAAACAAGTTAAAACATATTGTGCTAATAAAACTAACACGTGGCTAAATGAAGAAAACAATAAATACAACACTTAAAACAGGTAAAAATAAAATGTGCTGATGAAGCTTCCATGCATCATCCAAGTGAATGAAGCACATGCACAGAATTACCAAACTGTATCACCAAGCCAAAAATTGCCACGAAAGATAGAGAGAGATGAGGAGGACCAAAATTTGAGTGTGAATGAACGTAACAAATAATTCATGAATCCAACTGAAGGGTGAAGAGGAAGAAGAAAGGAGATTGTAGGTACCCGTGTTCTGTACCGCTAACAAATTAAGAGGGGAAGAAAATCTCCACAGAATCAGACAGTGTCGTCACTGCAACAAAAGGGTAATAAAGTCACGTTGTATTTAGTTTATCGTTCCATTTAGTCACATGTGATATTTATCATTGTGTTTTATTATTTTAGCATTTATAATATGCTTAATATCAATACATTTTGTGTTTTATACTTTTCTTTATAATATGGTCTTTATATTTGGATTTATATGCTTAATTATCGTTGTATGCATGAATTTTTTCTTTTATTATTTATTAATGTTTTTATTGTATTACTTCGAGGTTTGTTTCCCCCTGAAGAAGGCCTTAGAGGCGGAAACGCATTAATAAAGACCTTTTTTCACCGCCAGTTGTGTACCAGTTTTTTGTCATGGTTTAATGGGACACAGCCAAGAGATGGCTTTAGCCAGGGACAGTCTTGTCTTACTAATCTGTTATATTATTTTGAAGTTGTGAATAAACAGATAGACAAAGGTGGGTCGGTCGATGTAGTTTATCTGGTTTTTAAGAAAGCCTTTCACACTTCCCTCATGAGAGACTCTTGGCAAAATTAAAAAGTCAATGGATAGGAGGCAGTCTACTATTGTGGATCAGGAACTGGTTAAAAGATAGAAAGCAGAGGGTAGGACTAAATGGCCAATTTTCCCAAAGGAGAAAGGTGAATAGTGGAGTACCTCAGAGATCTGTGCTGGGTCCGCTGCTTTTTAACATATTCGTAAATGACCTGAAAATGGGAAAAACGAGTGAGATACATTTGCAGATGACGCAAAATTATTCAAAGCTGTTAAAACCTAAGAGGATTGTGAAAAATTGAAATAGGACCTTAATTGGAAGACTGGATGTTCAAATGGCAGATGAAATTTAATGTGGGCAAGTGCAAAGTTATGTAATTACAAAAGAACAACCCAAACTATGGTTACACCATGCAAGGTTCCACATTAGGAAGCACCAACCAGGAAAAAGATTTAGGCGTCATCGTGGATAACCCTCTGCCCACTGTGCATTGGCGGCCAAGAAAGCAAATAGAATGCTGGGAATCATAAGGAAAGGAATGGAGAATAAAACAAAGGATATTATAATGCCTCTATATTGTTCCATGTTGCGACCGCACCTCGCATATCATGTGCATTTCTGGTCACCTTAACTTAAAAAGGATATAGCAGAATTAGAAAAGGTTCAGAGAAGAGCCACCAAAATGGTAATTGAGATTGAAGGACCCCTATGAGGAGAGGCTAAAAAGGTTAGGGCTCTTCAACCTGGGAAAGAGACGGCTGAGGGGAGATATGATAGAGGTCTATAAATAAATGAATGGAGTGGGACGGGTAAACGTAGATCAATTGTTTACGCCATCAAAATGTAGAAAGACTTGGGGACATGCAATGAAGCTACATTGTAACCCATATAAGACTATTAAGAGAGAATATTTTTTCACTCAGCGCATAATCAAATGCCGAAATTTGTTACCAGAGGATATAGTAAAATCCGTTTAGTGTAGCTTGGTTTAGAAAAGGTTCGGACAAGTTCCTGGAGGAAAGGTTCATAAATCATTATTAAAGGAGACCAGGAAAACCACTGCTTGTCCCCATACAAGTATTATGGAACCTGTGTCTTCTGGGGAAAGTGCTAGGTACTTGTGACCAAGATTGGCCACTGTTGGAAACAGGATACTGGGCTTGATGAACCAGTATGGCATATCTTATGTTCTCCAGGACCAAGCAGGAAGTCAGTCCTCACATATGGGTGACATCAAAGTCGATGAAGCCCTTGCGGAGCATTTCCCCAGCTTTCCAAGAAAGCTTTTGGGAATGCAGGCACGCATGCCTGGTTTCCTTCCCGCCTAAAGGTGCCATCTTGTTCAGTCTCTCTTTTTCCGTGAAGCCCACCGGACGTGTGTCCTAGTCCTCCTGGAAAATAGTTAGATTTTTTGGCGATCCTTCGCTATTTTTTCTCCGGTTCGACGCCGGTTTCCCTCCCGCCGGGTTCGGTACACCAGTATCGAGCCAGCTCTTTTTTCGGTTTTTTCCCTTCGTGGCTGGCGTTCGTGCCCTTTTTTTCTTTTTCCCTGGAAGGCTGGTCTTTTGACCTCGCGGGGACACTTTTTTCCCCGATGGCTTTTAGTGGGTTTAAAAAGTGTGATCGGTGCAAGAAGCTGATGTCTCTCACCGACACACACGAATGCTGCCTTCGGTGCCTCGGTCCTGACCACGACCCTAAGACGTGTGGACCATGTGGAAAGATGTCTTCCAAGGCACTTCAAAGTCGTCAGCACCGAAAGGAAAGGCTTTTTTCTGACTCGGCCTCCGGCCGGGCCTGGACCTCGTCTGAGGCCTCGACATCTCGGGAGTCGGATCCTGAGCACCGTCGGGGCTCCTCGGACAGGGGGTCCCCCGACCGGGAACGAAAGAGAAAGAAGCGGCTCCCGAGGGCGTCATCAGAAGAGGTCCCTGGTTCCTCGAGAGCTAGGTCTCAGACCCCCGACCGTCGCCCCGGGTCCGAGGAACAGGAGAAGCCTTCCAAAGTGCCTCGAGTGGAGCTGGAGTCTGCTGGACACGTAAGCCCTGTAGTCCTTGTGGACTCTCCTCCCAGAGAGCCGACGTCGGGCCCGGCACCTCCAGGGCCCAAGTCGGGAGCTGCTGAGTCTCCTGAGCTGGGTCTCAGGCTGACAGCCTTGGAGAGCAGACTTTCTGCCTTCATGGAACAGCAGCGGGCACTGATGGCCAGCCTGTCTGGCGCATCTGCCCCGACCACCGGGACATCGACATCGAAGTCGACCCCGGAGACCGAGCCGATACTCGAGACCATGAAGGCTCGAGGTCGACCTCGGTCGCGGTCTCCCTCGACCTCCCGTTCGGGACCGAGGGTGTCGACGCCGGTGCCTTCGGTGTCGGGGCGGGTGCTCATAGGCCCCGTGCGGTCGGACCCCGATTCCTCATCGGACGAGTCCGCCTGGGAGACGGAGGACGAGGAGTCCCCCGACACCTTCCAGACTCGGTGCGTCCCGTCGGACTCACCGCAGTCTGAACCCCGGAGTAGATCCCCCCCGGAGGATACCCGGTTCTCGGAGTTCGTCCGGGATATGGCCACCGCGTTGGCTATCCCTGCGGACCCCGAGGAGGAGCCTCGAGCCGAGGAGCTCGAGGCCCTACAGTATGACTCTCCTCCGAAGGAGGCCTTTACTGTTCCGGTTCCTCCGATGCTGGAACGGCTCCTCTTCTGGATGTAGGAGACACCGGCCTCGGCGCCGGTTCTAAGCAAGCGGGTTGATTCGATCTATCGACTCCGGAAGAGTCCTGGCTTTCAAAAGGCGCAGCTACCACACCATTCCATGGTGGTGGAATCGACCATGCATCGCCTGAAAAGTCAGAAGATGCACTCTGCGGTGCCCCCCGGCAGGGAGGTCCAGAACCTCGATGGTTTTGGTAGAAAGTGCTTCCAGGGCTCGATGCTTGCTTGCCGTATCCAGTCTTACCAGCTATACTCCATGTAGATAGTTCTCCCATTTTAAATTTGTTTTTTCCAAGTTATGCTCCTGTTATATGTAACACCGAACAGCTTGTTGTTCTGGTTTTTGTTTTGTTCTCTGTAAACCGCGCTGATGCCGAATAGTGCGGTATATAAAAAATGTAAATAAATAAATAAATAAATATACATGGGCATGTACTTGCGAGACCTGGCCAAGGAGCTGGCCGGATTCTCTGCTGGTCTCTCCGGGGAACCCTTGCAGAGGTTCAAGTCCTTGTCCTCGGGGATCCGGGAATGCTCCAAGTTTATGTCCCGCGTTGCCTACAATGGCTTCGAGGCTTCGGCCCGGGTTGCGGCAGCCGGCATCGCGGCTCGACGCCAGGCATGGCTGCAGTCATCGGACCTCAAGCCATGGGTTCAGGACAAGTTGGTCGATGTCCCTTGCCGAAGTGAGAAACATTTTGGCAAGCCCATGACCGAGAAGGCCGCACAGCTTGAAACCGAGCACCTCACGAGGAAAAGGCTGTCTAGGAAGACTTCTGCCCCTTCTCACAAAAAGAAGGGCTCGGGTAAAAAGCCCTTTTACCCGAGGAAGGGCACTGCCTACAAACAGTACCCACAGTACCAGGCTGCCCAAGCTGCCCCTCAGGGTCAGCAAGCCAAGGGGCAGGGTAATGGGCCCCGTAGGCAGAGGACCCCCAAGTCTCCGGTCCCTGCGCCCACTCAGCAGGGTGGGGGTTTTTGACTCCTTAGACATAGCCTCTCCGTCCCTGCTCTCCCAACCCTGCACAGGAGGTCGCCTCACCCTGTTTGCCCACCAGTGGCCACTCATCACTGGAGACAGTTGGGTGTTAAGCATAGTCCACAAGGGCTATCTACTACACTCTGTCATGCAGCAGACCCTCTTGAAAGAAAAGAAAATGTTTTAAACGGAGAAAAAGACGTGCACAAGCTGCATTATTCGGAGGAACCAGCTAGAGGGAGCCAGAGCGACTTCAGAGACACTGAGGAGCCACGCCACGCTGGTCACAAGGTAATGCCAGCCAGCTTCCAATCCTTGAAGGCAGGAGTGTTTCTGAAGGAGAGTGTGGAAGACTGGAGACAGTTCGGCAGGAAGGAGTTCGGCAGGAAGAAGAGAGAGAAGAGCAGCAGTGGAGAAAGAGAAGCAGGCCAAGGAGGCAAGTCCAGCAGAAGCAAGGGAAGGATCACTTGCAGCGCAGAGAGAAAGAGGTTAGAATGGAAACCTGATTACTCTACCGCTAGCAAACCACCCCGAGTGGAAGGTGATTTCCTTGGAGCTGATGAAGGACCTGGGAAGGTCTCAGCTCAAACAAGAGTGAGAGCTGTTTGTCCAGAGAGGTGAAAGCATTGCTGCAACTGTAGTCTAAAGTCAAATGAGAGACAGCTGGAGAACCTAAGCCGTGCTGCACAGGCAAGCCAGAAGCTAAGCCGATACAGGCCCAGACCTTCACTTGGAGAAGGGACTCCAACCTCACAAGGTAAACCATACTTTCCTGGAAAAAGATTTCAGAAAGCTGCTATATGGGAAAGACAGGCAGTAGAAGAAAACCGTTTGTCTGAAGGTTCCTACGATACAAGGTATGGAAAATGTTTACCTAAGAAGAAAGTTCTGAATGAAAAATGTTTACATAGAGCTGCTATAAAACCTCTGAATAAAGAGGAATCTTTTCAGTATAAAACAGCACATAGCCAATGCCCTAGGCTTAGCCCAGAACATTGGGAAGTGATACAGGAACTGTATAAAAAGCCTGAATATATTTTACCTGAAACCAGGGACACTGATTCAGAGGCTTCGGAAGATGAGCCAATGCAAGTGGAACTAGCAGGGGATATTTCAGATCCAGAAATGGATTGTACATACTGTGTTACAGGAAGCCTAGAATCCTTGTCAGGCTTGTGAGCTGTGTGACTTGCTGAATTGAACATTCTTGTTTTGTGTAAATAGCACCAGTCCTGTGAAAGTAACAGTTTTTGGTTTAAACCTGAGTTTTTCTTTTCCTCACCTGAAGTAAGGACATTTTGCTTTATAGTTGTATTCCAATCATTTGAACCATTGCGAAGAAGGGAAATAAAAAGCCTTTATTTTTCCCACCACTCTGAGCAGTTGTTTTCATTGAAGATTGGTATCAAGGAAACTACTAGGACCAAAAGTCAATTGGGCCTTTGGAATACTTGCCAATCTCAACTTTATAATTTTTGTGTCTGACCTGCCCTGACCTCTACTAGCCACCAGGGTAGCCCTCACGACAACTTCCAACAACTGCCTCCTCCATACTTTCCAGGGGAGCCTCCAAGGCCTCCCCTGCACACAGATCTTCTCCTTCAGGAGCTCCAAGGTCTGTTGGTGGACAGGGCGGTGGAGCCTGTGCCTCCCCACTTGCAAGGTCAAGGGTTCTACTCCAGGTATTTCCTGGTACCCAAAAGAACCGGTGGCCTTTGACCTATTCTAGACCTCAGAAACCTCAACAAGTTCCTAGAGAAGGAAAAGTTCAAGATGCTTACTCTTGGAACACTTCTGCCCTACCTCCAGCAGGGAGATTGGCTATGCTCTTTAGATCTAAAGGATGCGTACACTCACATCCTCATTCATCCAGACCACAGAAAGTACCTCAGGTTCATTGTGGGAGGAAACCATTATCAGTACAGAGTACTGCCTTTTGGCCTCACCTCCACTCCCAGGGTCTTTACCAAATGCCTGGCAGTGGTGGCGGCCTGCCTAAGAAATCAAGGAGTCTTTGTCTTCCCCTATCTGGACGACTGGCTCATAAGAGGTCAGATGTGCCAGGAGGCCCGACAGGCCACCCTCAGAACTATTGCTCTTCTCCAAAGATTGGGGTTTGTAATCAACTTCGCAAAGTCCACTTTGCTCCCCTCCCAGAACTTGGAGTTCATAGGGGCGAGGTTGGACTCTGCTTGCAAAGGCATTCTTGCCAGAAGACAGAGCCCAAAGACTGATAAACTTAGCAAACCAGTTTCTCAGCAGGTCACTGGTCTCCGCCAGACTCTGCCTGAGGCTTCTAGGCCACATGGCTTCGACAGTACATGTGACCCCCAATGCCAGGCTCCATATGAGGCCTGCATAGTGATGCCTTCGGACTCAGTGGTCACAGGCCACAGGCAGCCTCAGAGACAGGATAAGGGTGTCCAGACAACTTCTGAACTCCCTCAGCTGGTGGCTGCACCCACCCAATCTGCTGCAAGGGGTACCTTTTCAGATGCCTGGGTTCACAGTGGTGTTGACCACGGATGCCTCCCTGCAGGGCTGGGGAGCTCATTGTCTAGGCAAGTGCACCCAGGGCCTGTGGTCTCCCTGGGAAGCCGCACAGCAAATCAATCTACTGGAACTCAGGGCTATTCGGTTCACCCTCAAGACTTTCTCTCCAATTCTGCCTCATCAGTCTGTCCTAGTTCAAACAGACAACCAGGTAGCCATGTTTTATGTGGACAAGCAGGGCGGAACTGGGTCCAGGCTCCTTTGTCAGGAAGCACAGGACCTTTGCTTGTTTGCCCTCAAGCACAACATGCTTCTCAAGGCTGTGTACCTTCCAGGCCAGGACAACTACCTGGCCGACAGGTTGAGCAGGATTTTGCAGCCCCACGAGTGGCAGCTCCACCCTTTGGTGGTTCAGAAGATTTTCCTGAAATGGGGACTTCTATCCATAGATCTGTTTGCCAGTCCACTGAACAAACAGCTGCCAAAGTTCTGCTCCAGACAACTGCATCCTCTGCGGATAGCAGCAGATGCTTTTCTGATCCCATCGTCGCAGGGCCTCCTGTATGCATTTCCTCCCACGCCCTTGGTGGCCCGAACCCTGTTCAAGATTCTTCAGGACAAGGCCTCGGTCCTGCTGGTGGCTCCCAGGTGGCCCAGACAGCCTTGGTTTCCACTTCTGCTTCAGCTGGCAGTGGATCCTCCACTGCCTCTGGGGTTGCAATCCGACCTTCTCTCTCAGGACCAGGGTTCCCTTCTGCACCCCAATCTCAAAGCTCTCAATTTGATGGCCTGGAGGCTGCAAGGGTAGTTTTGGCTCCCTGGGGCCTACCTCAGGAAGTTGAGGAGGTTGTCCTAGCCTCTAGGAAACAATCCACTAGGAAAACCTGTGCTCTCAAATGGAAAAGGTTTTCTGTGTGGTGTCAGCTACGTACAGAGGATCCTTTCTCCTGTACTGTACCAGTAGTTGTTCAGTACTTACTGCACTTATCAAATCAAGGACTTAAGTCCAATTCTGTTCGGGTCCACCTCTCAGCTCTAGCAGCTCACCACTCACTGGTGGAAGGACATTCTCTGTCGGTTCACCCCTTGGTGTCCCGCTTTCTCAGAGGGTTGCTTTTGCTCAAGCCTCCAATCCGTCCTCCTGCTCTTGAGTGGGAGTTGAATGTGGTCTTGCAGCAACTGACTCGCCCACCTTTTGAGCCGATGGCTATTTGCCCTCTACGCTTCCTGTCCTGGAAGACACTCTTCTTGATAGCCTTAACCTCGGCCAGGCGTGTGAGTGAACTTCAGGCCCTGGTCTGTGACAGGCCTTACACCCGCTTCTATAGGAACAGGGTAGTCCTTAGGACTCATCCAAAGTTCCTCCCCAAAGTTGTCTCCTCCTTCCACCTTAACCAAGAGGTGGTTCTTCCAACATTCTTCCCTAGGCCTCATGCAAGCCAGGCTGAAGCAGTTCTGCATACCTTGGACTGTAGGAGGGCCTTATCCTTCTACCTTGACCGTATGCAGGGACATAGAAGGGCTACTCAGCTCTTCATATCTTTTGACCCTAATAATTTAGGGTTAGCTGTGTCCAAGCGTATCTTGTCCATCTGGGTGGCTGACTGTATCATCTGGGCTTACAGGGCGGCTGACTTTCCTTTGCAGGGTCGGGTCACGGCCCATCGTGTCAGGGCAATGGCTGCCTCAGTGGCTCACCTCCGCTCTGTACCGTTGGTGGACATCTGCAGGGCTGCAACTTGGTCCTCAAGCCAGACATTTGCGGCCCATTACTGTCTGGAGAGGGAGTCCCGTAGGGGACAGTGCTTTTGGCCGGGCAGTACTCCGCAATCTCTGAGGTTTAGGCAACTCCTGCCTTCCTGCCCTATGTTGGGCTACCGGTGGAGGTTCTGTCAGTGAAAAGCCTTTCTTTGATGCTGGGACTAGAGGGAGTTCTCTTGTTCAGCCTGGGTTCCTTGGTAGCCCAGAGCTAGGGAGTCACCCATATGTGAAGACTGACTTCCTGCTTGGTCCTGGAGAAAGAGTAGTTACTCACCTGTAACAGGTGTTCTCCAGGAGCAGCAGGAATCAGTCCTCACAACCCTCCCTCCTCCCCTTCGAGTTGCAGTTGTACATAGTTTATTTTTTTACATTTTTGTGTGCTGTTTTTTAGCTATGTCATTTGACTGAGCAAGATGGCACCTTTAGGCGGGAAGGGAACCGCGCATGCGTGCCTGAATTCCCAAAAGCTTTCTTGGAAAGCTGGGGAAATGCTCCGCAAGGGCTTCATCGACGTTGATGTCACCCATATGTGAGGACTGATTCCTGCTGCTCCTGGAGAACACCTGTTACAGGTGACTAACTACTCTTTCTTAGATTCTGCTTCTATATTCTAGGCTGCCTCTGCTGTTAAAGTCCTACTACTACAACTATTATTAATCAGTTATATAGCACTACAAGGCATATGCAGCGCTGTACAGATAACATATAAAAAGACAGTCCCTGTTCATCAGAACTTACAATGTGGTCTGACACCAGTTTCATCATGGTAAGAGAGCCAAATACTTGCTCATGCTATTTGTCGCAAAGTTGGTAGTAGTGTCACAGGGTAGACCCAACAGAGCCTATACAGATGGAGATCAGCATGGAAGATCAGGGAGAATCTGACAGCATAAACAAAAACCTGTCAGGCAGTTGCTATAAGCAACTAGGACACACGTGGTCAAGGGCTAAGAAGACACACCCAGGTAGCAGGGGAATGGAAATTTCATTACCTGATGCGGATCAGCTGGGAGGAGGTGGAGCCCAGAGACACGTACATAAGGCATGCTCACAAACAGTTAGGGGAAGAAAGGGAAAGAAGGAGAAAGAGAGAGAGACGGGTAATCAGTCTCATACCCAGAACCAAGACCGGTGGCAGAGAGAGAATGAACAATTGTGTCAGCGTGAAAACCAACAGGAGAGTCTGAGTGAGTCCCAGGACCTGTTTGATACGTATGGAAGTCAGCAGCTGGACGCTGAATGTGTGAATGAAAGTCACGAGAGACGTGGGAAGACTCTTACAGAAGGTAACAGAGCAGTAAATACAGAGAGAGGCTGTTTCCTACCTGAATGGGTAAAACCCAGAGTTATTAGGAAAAACCAACCAGGAACAAGTTTAAAGGAAGCAGAGGTTAACTTCTTTCCTTGTGCTAGCAGCAACAGGAGAAAGGAAGGTTTCTTACCTACAGGAGCTTGTAACTCTGCTAGCAATCTTAAATACCAAGCTTTTAACAAAGTGCCGTCTCGAGCAGTGCACTCACACACAGCTGTGCAGAGGGAGCTAAGCCCTACCAGGCTCAAAGCCTATCACGAACATTCTAATAGCAGAACCAGTGAATGTCTTCAGTTTCCCTTTAACCACCAGCAGGGAAAGAGCTTCTATAAGCCATTCATAGAGGCATACGGTAACCCCCAGCAGGGCATTTGCTCAGAGAAGAGAGGGGATTTCCTGTTAGACGGAGCAAGCCAACTTCACTCTAGTGAACCAGCTGATCAAACTAACGTATGTACAATTGGTTATGAACAGATGCAGTGTGATACTTCTGATATACAAGTGAGTCCAGAAGATATGGATTGTTCTTTATCAACTGCTGACCACATGTTCTCTCTAAGATAAAGTAATGAGTTTAACCAGAAGTTAAAGCAACAATATATTTGCTGATAAAAGGTTTCTCAGTTAAGCAATAAAACTAGGCTGTCGTAAAGCAGCAAAAGGAAAGTCTGTTTGCTAACAGAAGGACTATTTAAATACCTTTCTTTTGCTAGATTTAAAGGCTGAAGTAAAGCTATTTCTGTTCTACTCTATTCTTTTGTTATATGCCCGGAGAGGCTTTGTTATTTGTGTTGCCAAGTTGAGAAAAACCTCGTGGACGGGGAAATAAAGCCCTTGTTTGAAACCTTACCTGTGTGCACAACTAATTCTTACCAGAGAAGGCATAAACTACAACTCCCAGAGGGCCAGGCAGGGCTGTCTGCATCTTCATACAGAGCCAGGAGAGGAATCATCGTGTGATACCTGACCCCACCAGTAGGGCCCGCTGAGGATGTGACAGTAGTTAATATTTTCTTTTTATTTTCTGGCTGTGTCAGGCAGGATTCAGTGAAAATAAAATTTTATCCATAACACCTCCCACCAGGACCACTCAAGTCCATCTACTAGTTACACCAGAGAAAGTCAGATTTCAAATTTGTTTATTTAGAATAAGACATAATCTGGCTCAAGCCTCAAATCCACCGACATTGCATTTAAAGTGTGGGAGTTACCAATGAAAGAGCTCTGTTATCCACTCCTGATTTTTAAAAAAAAAATTCCTTAGCGTTCCTCCAGTTCAGTCCTCTACCTCTGGGTTGTCAATCTCCTCCTGCAGCTAGGAGACTGGTCTGTCAGAATGATGACATCACTGGACATAGCCTGCTACACCACCACTTGTATCCCAGTGTAACCAGTCTCCTTGCAGCAGGAGGACATGACGAGCCTTAGGAGAGGCTCTTTGGAGGAATGAATAAGGAGCAGGAAACTGTTAGGATAGTTTAGGGGGTAAAAAGTGCTTTGGTTTCTATCTCTTTAAAAAAAAAAAAAAAAACTACAGGGGTCCAATACAGTGCCTTGGCTGAAGGTAGGGGCAGCGTTATACCCCGGCTGCTGATTGTCAGATTGCAGACAGAGAAGGAAGGCTTTCTTGCACCTGGCTTTAGTCGGTGCTTTGCTTCTTCCAGAGGGGTACTGACTCAGGCTTTTCGAGTCACCCTTCCTCTCCCGATTGACCCCTGAAGCCTCACCTCCCTGACTTTACGGGGGTGAGTCCTTCACTTGTGAGGCACACCGCGGCACTGTGTTTTTCAAGTGCCGCGGCTGTCTCTTTGCCGGCAGCGCGTCTGCAGCTTTGGGCCCGGGATTGACAGCATTGGCGGTATTTCAGTTGTCGTCCACGCGGTAAGTGCTGGCCGGCTTCCGGCTCTTCGTAGTGCTGGGCCGCGCTGTCCGGGGAAGCTCTATACCGTCGGGGCTTTTGGCGCCCTTTTCTCTTCGCTCCCGGCGGCCATTTTGGGAGCCACGTGGCTGCCGACTCGTTCGATTTCATTTATTTTCATTTATTTCTTTTATTTGGCTTAGCGGTTCGTTTTGTTTTGTTTTGAGTTTTTGGGATTTATTTTCTGATTTGGGCTTTTGGGTGCTGTTTCTCCCGGCGACCCCTTCCAGTGAGGGGGGAGGGGGGCTGTGGGGGAGTGTTGGCCTCATTTGCTTTGTCTGTCACCCGTGCAGCTGTGCAAAAAAAAAAAAGAAACAAAAGACTCAAAAAAGAGAGCTGACAAGACAGTTCCAGGGGCATCATTAGAACATTCTTCAGGCCCGAGTCCAATATGGCTTCCCGGCCTCAGTGCCTTGTGTGTGGCACTAGGAGGGGATCTGTGGGTGACACCGGGGTGTGCAGAGGCTGTGCTGCTCTTTCTTCAACGGTGGAGCTTCAGATGGAGGGCTCTGAGACCGCGGAGGCGCAGGTTCCTCCGGTGGTGGTGGAGCCTGTCTCTGTAGACCCCTTGGCACCCGAGGCCGAGTCGGAGGAGGTGGCCGGACCGTCTGGGACGTCCTTGTCTGCTCCGGAGGCCGGTCTTTGTACCTTTAGTCTGGAGTTTGTCCTACTTATGCACCAGGCGTTTTGCCTGCGTCAGCAGGGCAAACGGCCGCGCTCGAGCTCGCCAGTGGCCCAACCCCCGCTCTTAGTGGCGGACGGTGGGCTCGCTCCTGCCGGGCCGGCCCCGAAGCGTGCAAAGCTTTCTGAGCCGGGGGACTGTTCCTGGCAGGCAGCGGAGGATCCAGATTGGGATCCTGAGGAAGGGTCGCAAGACCTGGAGGAAGGTGAGATTCCGCAGCCCGAGGAGCAAGCTAAAATCATTAGGGTGTTCCGCAGAGAGGAGTTGTCTGCTCTGATTGCGGAAACTTTGCAGGTCCTGAATCTGGCACCGCTGGCGGCGGTGGAGGACGAAGTAGAGGATCCCGCCATCCAAGCAGTTCGGCAGACCCAGGTGGTGTTTCCCTTGCACCGTGTAGTGGAGAAGATGATTCAGGATGAATGGGATAAGCCGGAAGCGGGTCTACGGGGAGTTCGGACATTAAGTCGGTTGTATTCCCTGGCGGATTCGGCTAAGGAGCAGTTCCGCGCGCCACGGATTGACGCGGTGGTTTCTGCTGTTACGAAGAAGACCACTATACCGGTTGAGGGCAGTGCGGCCTTAAAGGATGCCCAGGACCGTAAAGTGGACCGTCTGTTAAAACAGGTCTTTGAGGCGGATTCTGTGTCGCTTCAGGTCTCTATCTGCGGAGCTTGGGTGGCCAGAGCGTGTTTACGCTGGGCTCAACGTCTGCGACAATCCTCCCATATCGACTCGGAGGAAATGAAGGAATTAGATCGTCTGGAGTCCGGTGCAGCCTTCCTTGCCGATGTGCATTATGATTTGATTAGAGCTCTGGCTAACAGCACGGGTTCGCTGGTGGCGGCCCGCAGGTCCTTATGGCTTCGCAACTTGGCGGCGGACGGGTCTTCTAAGTCCTGTCTCAGTAAGCTTCCTTTCAAGGGAGGTTTGTTGTTTGGTGACGACTTGGAGAAGTTGGTGAAGGATCTTGGTGAGTCCAAGACGGGGCGGCTGCCCGAGGACAAACCTAAAGCGGCCAAGCTCGGCCTGGGCGGTTGGGGTCAGTTTCGCGACTTTCGAAGGTTTCGCTCGACACGTCCCGGGGCCTTCCAGAGGGGCCGTTTTTCCTCTCGGGGCCAGGGGTTTTGTGGGTTTCGGGGAGCAAATAGAGGCTTCTCGTCCTTCCCTGGTGCCGCGGCCCGCAAAGCCCAATGATGCGAGGCGGGTCCCGGCGGGGGAAACCCTCATCGGCGGCAGGCTTTGGGAGTTTCTTCCTGCCTGGACCCTCATCACGTCCGATCAATGGGTGTTGGAGATCGTTCAGCATGGCTACGCCTTGGAGTTCGCGCGGCCCGTACGGGACTCCTTTGTCTTGTCCCCTTGCAAAGGGTCCCGGAAGATGGTTGCGGTTCGCGATACGCTGCAAAGACTGATTCGGTTGGGAGCCGTGGTGGACGTTCCCAAGGCCGATTACGGCATGGGTCGATACTCCATTTATTTTGTGGTGCCCAAGAAGGACGGTCAAATGAGACCGATCCTAGACCTAAAAGGAGTGAATTGGTGTTTAAGAGTACCACACTTCCGAATGGAAACGTTGCGCTCCGTCATAGTGGCGGTGCGTCGCGGCGAGTTCTTGACTTCTCTGGATCTCTCGGAGGCGTACTTGCACATTCCGATTCGGGAGGCTCACCAACGCTTCCTGCGGTTCGCCCTTCCTTGGGGCCACTATCAATTTCGAGCGTTGCCGTTTGGCTTGGCAATGGCGCCGCGAACCTTCACCAAAATTATGGTGGTGGTGGCGGCGGCGTTGCGCAAGGAAAGGATCTTGGTCCACCCTTACCTCGACAACTGGTTGATTCGAGCCAAGTCTGCGGAGGAGAGTCTTCGGGTGACGCACCGGGTGGTGCAGTTTCTTCAGCAGTTGGGTTGGGTGATCAACCCGACCAAGAGCCGGTTGCAACCTTCTCAGGACCTCGAATACCTGGGGGTGCGGTTCGATACGAAGGAGGGCCGGGTATTTCTCCCGGTCAAACGGGCAGAGGGCTTGAGAGCTCTGGTGCGCCGGTTCCTGTCGGTGTCGGCTCCTACGGCGTGGGAGTATCTCCGGGTGCTGGGCACCATGGCGGCGACGTTGGAAGCTGTCCCGTGGGCACGGTTTCATATGCGCCCTCTGCAGAGGGCGTTGCTGCGCCGTTGGTCGCATCAACGAGATGCCCTCAGCAAGCGTCTCCCTTGCCCGAGCGTGGTTCGGCGGTCTCTCCGCTGGTGGCTTCTTCCCGATTCTCTCGCGGCCGGTCTCTCCCTGGAACAACCAGACTGGGTGCCGTTGCTTACGGACGCCAGTCTGGTGGGCTGGGGAGCCCACTGCGGGAGCCAGTTTGCGCAAGGACTCCCCTGGAGGCCTCCTGGGCGATCAATCGCCTGGAACTTCGGGCGGTGGTCCGGGGCCTTCAGGCTTTCGAGGAGCTTGTACGCGCTCGGTCAGTGCGCGTGCTGTCCGACAACTCGGCCACGGTGGCGTACATCAATTGCCAGGGCAGCACCGGGAGTGCTGCAATGGAAGCCGAGGCCGAGGAGTTGTTTGCTTTGGTGGAGACTCGCTTGACCGCGATCTCGGCAGCACACATTGCCGGCAAAGACAACGTCACTGCAGACTTCCTCAGCAGGGTGCACGTGGATGCCAGGGAGTGGGAACTGCATCCGGCAGTGTTCCGGCAGATCGTCTGGCGTTGGGGAACTCCGGTCATGGATCTCATGGCGACCTTTCAATCGGCGAAGGTCGATCGTTTTTTCAGCAGGCGTCGAGAGAATGTCGGAATGTGTTTCCCCCCTGGGCGTTAATAGGTCGGGTGGTTCAAAAGATCGAATCGCACGCCGGGAAGGTGCTGTTGGTGGCACCCGATTGGCCGCGGCGCCCTTGGTACGCCGATCTCATTCGTCTTCTGGACGGGGTGCCTTGGCGGTTACCGGTCCGCACGGATCTGTTACTGCAGGGACCCTTACTCATGCCGCAAGTGGATCGGTTCTCACTTACGGTTTGGCCATTGAGAGGTCTAAGCTCCTAAAGCGGGGTTATTCGTCGGCGGTGGTTGCAACTTTGCTACGAGCGCGCAAGCGCTCGACTTCCCTGGCTTATGTGCGCGTCTGGCGTGTTTTTGAGGCTTGGTGTGAGCCGCGCCAGGTTCGGCCGACTTCGGCTTCTGTCCTGCTAGTGTTGGAGTTTCTGCAGTGTGGCCTTGAAAAGGGGCTGGCGGCCAGTTCTTTACGTGTGCAGTAGGCTGCTCTTTCCTGTTATCGGGGCAAGGTCAATGGCGTTCCCCTGGGGACTCATCCGGATGTGAGTCGGTTTCTGAAGGTGGCCTCTCGGTTGCGGCCGGCATGTAGAGTTTCTGTGCCCTCGTGGGACCTGAATCTCGTTCTCGCGGCGCTGGCCGAGTCGCCCTTTGAGCCCTTACGTCGGGCATCGGTGAAGGATTTGACTTTGAAGGCGGTTTTTCTCGTGGCTATTTGTTCCGCTCGACGTGTATCCGAACTTCAAGCTTTTTCATGTCGGGAGCCTTTTTTGTCATTCTCAAGGGAAAAGGTAGTGTTACGGACGGTTCCGTCCTTTTTGCCCAAGGTGGTGTCTTCCTTTCATGTCAACCAGGAGGTGTGTTTGCCCGTTCTGGGGTCCTTGGAGGGCGATGCCTCTTGTCGAAGTCTTCAACGGCTTGATGTCAAGCGAACCTTGCGTCAGTATTTACGAGTCACGGAGACGTTCAGAAAGTCTGAACGGTTATTTGTTCTCTACGGTGGTGTACGCAGAGGGGAAGCGGCTGCTAAAGCTTCTATCGCCCGCTGGCTTAAGGAGGCGATTGAGTCTGCTTATTTGCTCCATGGGCGTGTGGCGCCGATGGGGTTGCGGGCGCACTCTACTAGGGCGCAGGCGGCGTCTTGGGCAGAGTATGCTTTGGTGCCTCCGGGGGACATATGTCGAGCTGCGACTTGGTCGTCGCTGCACACGTTCAGTAGGCATTATCGTCTGGATGTGGCAGCGGCTTCGGATGCTCGTTTCGGTGCGGCGGTGTTGTCTGCCGGCTTGAAGGGTCCCTCCCGTTGATCACTGCTCTGGTACATCCCAGAGGTAGAGGACTGAATTGGAGGAACGCTAAGGAAATGATAATTACACTTACCTGGTAATTGTAGTTCCTTTAGTGACAGTTCAGTCCTCCTTCCCGCCCGGGTATTTTTCAGAATATGCCTGTTTGATAGCCGGCGACAGTTATGTACAGGTGAGTCTACATTTCTTTTCTCTGTACTTGCTGGCCTTCTCGGGGCAGGTGGTAAGAAAGCCTTGTTGGGAGGCAGGCAGTCTAGTGTTCTAGGGCTACGTGTTCTTTGTGTAGCTACTTATTTGTTGCTCCTTTGAGTCTGCTTTGTTATAGTTTACACTGGGATACAAGTGGTGGTGCAGCAGGCTATGTCCAGTGATGTCATCATTCTGACAGACCAGTCTCCTAGCTGCAGGAGGAGATTGACAACCCAGAGGTAGAGGACTGAACTGTCGTCACTAAAGGAACTACAATTACCAGGTAAGTGTAATTATCATTTTTTAACCAACTTCATGGTCGGTCTTTCTCATTTACTATTGATAGTTTTTAGAATTTTTATGTTTTTACCACTACCTGATTTTGCATTTATTTTTTATACAGTACTTAATTTCACATGCTATAAATCAGTATCTCAAGTCTCTTAGATATGCAGTCAGGATGTCACATAGCCACTACATAGATTATCATTCTTATTTTTTTTTTTTAGTTTGTATATGAAATTGTATGCACATGGTGAGAAAATTCATAGCTAATGAAATAGCAGGGCCTATGATATTATTGAATAGACAATGGAAATTCACTTCTATTTTCTAAAACAGTTCTTCATGTTAAAACAATAAGGAAAGTGATCCATTGAGGTCTTTTCCCTAGGTGCAGAATGCGAGAGAAAAGCCTTACTTAAATCTGACACTTATTTTCAATTGTAATAAATTTTAATGTTTTTTTTTTAATTTTGCAAATATTTCACATTTTAGATGTATTATATAACATATGCTTTGCTTAAATATTCATCTTTTATTTATTTTTTACAGTGTTCAGGTCCTTCAATGGAGCCTACAATTAAAAACTATGATGTTGTCATTTCGGAAAATTTAAGCCGCCATTTTTATTCTATTCAAAAGTATGTTTTCAGATTCTAAATTCCTCTGATACATTTTTTAGATTCAATTATTTGTTCTTGTTCCTCCTCAATTCCATAATCTGAAATAACTTTTACCCAGTGTCTTCCATCTATTTTTATTTTCAAATGGGATATTAGCTAAGAGTTGTTTTTTTTCATGTTATGTTAACTGAGTAATAGAAAGTACATTTTCATAGTTGAGCATGGTCCGAGGCTTTCACGCAGATGCAGGTCAGTCTTTCAGTTTACCTTTTTTTATGAACACTGGATGTATTTGACCTCTGTATTTTTGCCGCCTTCTTGCCCTAATCTGGCAACTGGCACATTTTTGGCTGTAGGCTGGGCATCCCGGCATTATAATTGCTGATGTTGATCTTCTCTCATGCCCTTCCACTACTTTCACTAGCTGACTATTGAGATTTAATTGTAGAAATGAGGATTAAAAAATTGGAATGGCATAATACATCTGTGGCTATTTTCAAAATTGATCTGATGAATAGAGGATAACTTTCAAAGCTGGTCACAGATGCTTTAAGGGTCAGCAAACAATCTAAATTTAAGTCTGTTTTAAAAATATGTATTTAGTTTACACCTTTCCAACAGTAGTTCAAGGCAAGTTATATTTGAGTTCTTTCCCCATTAAAAGGCTCTTAGGAGCATCAGGCCGTGTGTTAGCAGTCCAGTGCTCCTGCGGAGGAATAACAGCAGCTCAAAGCTGGTGATGCCTATCTATGAATAACTGAGCTGGTACCAGCTGCTTAATTCATTTTGCATAATAATGAGCTGTGTGGCATACATATGTATGCTTTGTATCTCATTTACTGTGCATTGTGCTAAAAAATGTGTATTAAGGACAAATAACACATGACACTGCATTATTTAGCCAAAAGTATGCATTATATTCCCTTTTATGCACGTTAGTAACTATTCCTCTTTGTTTAAGATGTTGAGCTATAATAAAGATGGCAGCATATAAAGGAAGTGTATTAATTCTAATCTTTCTGTACATAATTTACTACAGGTCTGCAATGGTCACTCTGAGGGTAATTTTTAAAAGGCATTTCTCAACGGACAAGCAGGATAAGTGCTCAAAAGTGAGTGGTATCACAGACGAAGCCTCGCACGGGAACTTCTCACACCTCCTCCTAGAAGCTTATAGTACCTCTGTGTCTGTGTGTGGATTCACATCTGCTGCCACTATACCTTAGTCTTCCATATTCCGTGGAGCCCCACAGATGTTTTTGGTGTTAGTCCAAGATATTTGCCTGCTGTTGTTAATTTGGTCCATTTTCAACTCTATAAGTGACCTGTCCTGCCATTGTCATTGCTGGGTGCTTACTTTTTCCTTTTATTTTTCCTTAGTTTAGTGCTTTTTAAGTCATTTAAAGATTCCTTCTCTTGTGGCGCTGATATATAGTCCACCTTATAGGCCACAGGCATTCTGGTGTCAATAATATTTTCTTTCATCAAAATAACATCATTTGATTTACCTGCGACTGTTTTTTCTGAGTAATATGTACAAAAACCTGCCTGCAGCTTTAAAAAGTGCACGCAATATCTTAGAACCATGTCTACTACAAACAAACACAAATGATGCCTGCAGTATTTGGGATCCGACCATGAACTGCTTTCTTGTGTTTTGTGTTCACAGATAACAAGCAGACTGCTTCAGGGTTGAGTGAAACGGTGTAGATGTATTTCTTTGGGAAAAAGCAGGAAGTCAGTCCTCACATATGGGTGACGTCATTGACGGAGCCCTCGCAGAAGCATCCCCTCCAGCTTTCAAAGAAAGCCTTTGGGAGATACCATCATGCATGCATGGTCCCCCTTCCCGCCCAAGGGTTCCATCTTACTCAGTCTCCTTTTTTCCACGGAGCCCTTCAGACGTCTGTCTGGCTTGTCCCCAGAAAAAGTTGATTTTTCAATGAGTTTCATATTCACCTCCGGTACTGCACCGGTACTCTTTCCGCCACCAAACCTCACTGTCTCAGCATTGAGTATGTGTCATTTTTGTAGTTTTTTCCTCCTTGGGGTCTTCGCGCCTTTTTTCCAACTGGCAGCTTGGCAGGTTTTCGATCTCGTTGGAGTACTTTTTTTCCCCATGGCTAACAGTGGTTTTAAAAACTATGATCAGTGTGCCAAAATTATGTCTTTGACCGACACAGATGACTGCTGACTTCACTATCTTGGGCCAGATCATGACCCCACAACATGCGGTCTCTGCAAAAAGATGTCCAACAAGGCCCTCAAGAACCACTAGCAGCAGAACGATAAGTTCTTCCCCGAGTCCCCGGTACCTCCGAAGGCCAGGGCCTTATCTGAATCCGTGGCATCTCGGGGTGGCTCTACGGAACCCGAGTGGCGCCGTGGTTCTTTGGAGTGGGGGTCTCCCTCAAGAGAACCAAAGAAGAAGACCTCAAAGGCAGCATCCCTGGACAGATCCGACAGGCAGGGTGTGTCCCGAGCCAGGTCCCACAGTCCAAGACGCTTGTCCGAGGGATCAGAGAGGGATCACCCTGCAAAGGTCCCCCGATAGGACTCAACCTCAGACCGGACACCATCCTCATCGACGATTCCGCATTCGGGGGAACTGGCGTCGGGCCCGATTCCTTCAGTGCTCGCGCCGATGGCTGTGGAGCATAAGAACATAAGATATGCCATAATGGGTCAGACCAAGGTCCATCAAGCCCAGTATCCTGTTTCCAACAGTGGCCAATCTAGGTCATATGTACCTAGCAGTTTCCTCAAAAGACACAGGCTCCACAATGTTTGTACTGGGTCAAGCATTGATATCCTGGGTCCCTTCTTAATAATGGTTTATGGACCTTTCCTCCAGGAACTTGTCCAAACCTTTTTTAAACCCAGCTACACTAACAGCCTTTACTACATCCTCCGGTAACAAATTCCAGAGTTTGATTACACGTTGAGTGAAAAAATATTTTCTTTTATTAGTCTTAAATAGTTTACCCTGTAGCTTCATTGCATGTCCCCCAGTCTTTCTATATTCTGATAACATAAACAATCGAGCTACGTTTACCTGTTCCACTCCGTTCATTAATTTATAGACTTCTATCATATCTTCCCTCAGCCGTCTCTTTTCCAGGTTAAAGAGCCCTAACCTTTTTAGCCTTTCTTCATAGGAGTATCCTTCCATCCCCTTTACCATTTTGGTGGCTCTTTTCTAATAACGCTATATCCTTTTTAAGATATGGTGACCAGAATTGCACGATATTCAAGGTGCGGTCTCACCATGGAACGATATAGAGGCATTATAATATCTTTTGTTTTATTTTCCATTCCTTTCCTTATGATACCTAGCATTCTATTTGCTCTCTTGGCTGCTGCTGCACACTGGGCCGAGGGTTTTAACATGTTATCCACAATGACGCCTAAATCTTTTTCCTGGATGGTGGTACCTAATGTGGAACCTTGCATTGTATAACCATAGTTTGGGTTGTTCTTCCCTAGGTGCATAACTTTGCACTTGTCCACATTAAATTTCATCTGCCATTTTGATGCCCAGTCTTCCAATTTATCAAGATCCTCTTGCAATTTTCCACAATCCTCTTGGGTTTTAACAACTTTAAATAGTTTTGTGTCATCTGCAAATTTGATAACCTCACTCGTTATTCCACTTGCCAGGTCATTTATGAATATGTCAAAAAGCAGCGGACCCAGCACAGAACCCTGGGGTACACCACTATTCACCTTTCTCCATTGGGAAAATTGGCCATTTAGCCCAACCCTCTGCTTTCTATCTTTTAACCAGTTCCTGATCCACAGTAGTACACTGTCTCCTATCCCATGACTCTTTAGTTTTGCCAAAAGTCTCTGATGAGGGACCTTGTCAAAGGCTTTCTGAAAGTCCAGATACACTATATCAACCGACTCGCCTTTGTCCACCTGTTTATTCACACTTTCAAAAAAACATAACTGATTAATAAGACAAGATCTTCCTTGTCTAAAGCCATGTTGGCTGTCTCCCATTAGGCCATGACTATCTACATGCTGAGTAATTTTATTCTTTATGATGGTTTCCTACCATTTTTCCCGGTACTGACTTGAGGCTCACCGGTCTGTAGTTTCCCGGATCACCCCTGGAACCCTTTTTAAAAATTTGTGTTACATTGGCGATCCTCCAATCTTCAGGTATTAGAGATGATTTTAATGATAGTTCACAGATTACTAATAGCAGGTCTGCAATCTCATATTTCAGTTCTTTCAACACCCTTGGATGTATACCATCCGGCCCAGGTGATTTGCTACTCTTCAGTTTATCTAATAGTTGTAATGTATCGATATTTCTTTCAATTCTTCCGCACCTTTAAATACCACTTCAGTCATTGGTAACATCCCTACATCTTCCTCAGTAAAGACTGAAGCAGAGAATTCATTCAGTCTCTCCGCTATCGCCTTGTCGCCTCTTAGTGCCCCTTTAACTCCTCTATCATCTAATGGACCAACTGACTCTCTCGCAGGTTTTTTGCTACGAATGTACTTGAAAAAATCTTTATTTTGTGTTTTTGCTTCCGCAGCAAGCTTCTTCTCAAATTCTCCCTTTGCCTGCTTTATCAATGCCTTGCATTTGACTTGCCAGTGCTTGTGCTATTTCCAGGTCTCGTCGTTTGGCTCTTTTTTCCATTTCCTGAAAGATGCTTTTTTTGGCAACAACAACCCCTCTGACCTCACCTTTAAACCATGCTGGCAGTTTTTTGGACTTCCTTCCACTTTTCTTAAAGCGTGGAATACAGCTGGTCTGGGCTTCCAAGATAGTACTTTTCAACAACACCCAAGCCTGATGTACGTCTTTAACCTTTGCAACTGCTCCTTTTAGTTTTTTCTTAACTGTTTTCCTCATTTTATCATAGTCTCCCTTTCGAAAGTTAAAAGGTAGTACTGTGGATTTCCTTACTATCCCTCCTACACTAATTAAATCAAAGACGATCATGCTATGATCACTATTACCAAATGGCCCCAACACCGTTATCTCTTGCACTAGATCTGGTGTTCCACTAAGGACTAGGTCTAATATGGCTTCCCCTCTGGTCGGTTCATGAACCAGCTGCTCCAAGAAGCAGTCATTTATGTCATCTAGGAACTTTATCTCCCTAGCATGTCCTGCCGTGACACTGACCCAGTCGATACCGGGGTAATTGAAATCACCCATTATTATTACTGCGCTGTAATGTTTGTTAGCTTCCTTGATTTCTTTGAGCATTTCATCATCCATTTGTTCATTCTGGCCAGGCGGTCGATAGTACACCCCCACTGCCATTGCCTTCCCCTTTTTACATGGAATTTCAATCCATAGAGATTCTACAGCAAATTTTGTTACCTGCAAAACTTTAATCCTTTCTGACTCAATGCCTGGAGTCCAGAATGGCGGCCCTGGAGCGCAGTTTGTTTGCCTTCATGGATCAGCAGCAGCACTGTTGTCTGCTATGACCGGTTCCTTTGTCCCATCCACCGGGCCCTCGACATCGAAGACGTCCCCGGAGGCTGATCCGATCCTTGAGACCCTTCGGCCTCGGCCTCGCATCAATTCTTGGCAGAGGTCTTGATCTCGTTCCCACTCAACCCCAGCCAGTGCACTCGGCACGAGCAGTGGGGCCTCTGAGAGCCATCCTCGGGCAGAGGAGCTAGAAATCCTCCAGTACGAAGCCCCTCCGAGGGAATTGCTTACAATGCCCATCCCTCCCATCCTGGAATGGCTAATGCTCCGTATGTGAGAGATACTGGCATTGGTGCTGGTGCTGGTGCTGGTGCTGAGCAAGCGGCTCGACTCAATGTATCGAGTCCGCCAGAGCCCGAGCTTCAAGAAATCACAGCTGCCGCATAACTCCATAGTGGTGAAATCGGCCATGCATCGACTGAAGTGTTAGAAGACGCACTCCTCGGTACCTCCCAGCAGGGAAGCATGCATCTTGGATGCCCTCTGCAGAAAGTGTTACCAGGGCTCAATACTCATTGGCCATATCCAGGCCTACCAGCTGTACATGGGCATGTACCTGAGAGACCTGGCAAAGGAAATTGCTGGATTCTCTGCTGGTCTGTCTGAGGAACCCCTGCAGTGGTTCAAGAACCTGGCGAAGGCCGTCTGTGAGTGTTCCAAATTTATGTCTCGGGCAGCCTACCGATTTTGAGGTCATTTCTCTGGCATCTGGGAGCTAGGGAGTCCCAGATGTGAAGACTGCATTTCTGCTTGTTCCTTGAGATAGCCTACTCACCTGTAACAGGTGATTTCCGGGAACAGCAGCAGTAATTTAGTCTTCACAACCCACCCTCCTCCCCTAGGAGTTGTAGGGTTTCTCTCTCTCTCCTTTTATCTCGGCTACAAACTCAACTGAGGAGGGAGAGTTCCAGAGGCAGGAAGGCAGCGACGCAGGCGCAGGTGGATGCTCCCAAAAGCTTTCCTTTTGGATGCTGGGGAGCGTTCCTGCATGGGCTTCATTGGTACCAACGTCACCCATATGTGAAGACTAAATTCCTGATGTTCCCGGAGATCACCTATTACAGGTGAATAACTACGCTTTCAAGGCTGCAACTTGGACTTCGGTCCACATAGTCACATCACACTACTGTTAGGAAAGGGATTCCCAATGTCACAGTAGATTTGGCCAGACTGAAGATCCACAATGGCGCACACACACTTGCAGAAAATCACAGCAGACAGGAGCGAGTCAAAGAAGAGACCCCACCCTTCAATAAAGCTTTATTTTGACTATTGAAGGGTGGAGTCTCCTCTATGCCTCACTCCTGTCTGCTGTGATTTGGCCAGACTGTACATCAAAATGTTATTTGGGGATTAGAATCCAATTCCATCCTCCTAGGCCCATTTTGTTTTCTTTGGTTCCTTGCTGCTTTGGTTTTGCTGTATTTACCTAAGTGCCTATTACCCAAAAAAGAAAAAAAACCCTGTTCTTTTAGTTGGTGTTTGCGAGTTGTTATACTTTGCCCAATAAAGAAAAAGGGTAAACCAACCGGTAGCTATGGAATTTCATTTCTGAGCACTTATCCTGCTTGTCCATGGAGAAAACAAAGTTACTCACCTATAGAAGGTGTTCTCTTTGGACAGTAGGATAAATCCTACTATCTCCCAGCCAAGCTGGTTACCAGAGTGAGGAGAATGGTCATGACAGGCAGGAATAGGCATGTGCAGAAGGACTACTCTTAAAGTTTCAAGAAGGAGAAGTTCGTGCATGGGGATCTGTTGGTGACATCACCCATGTTTGTTTATTAAAATTGGATATCCTGCTCTTTGTGGTAACAACAGAGCTGTTGACATCACATGTGAGAATTTATCCTATTGTCCATGGAGAACACCTGTTACAGATGAGTAACATTTGTTTTCACAGGTAAAACAGCATTTTCAGAAATGGCCTTTTATAAAATTGCCTGTTCTATGTGTGTAAATTTCTACATATTGGATTTGAGTGGAGGCATTCATATGAGAGAGATTGGCATTTATATGCATACTTTATAAAATATGCACATATGCATATAAAATAAGATGGGGAAAGACGTGGATACTAAATAGCAGGTATAAATGTGTGCCTGCATTTTCCATGAGGTAGTGTGCAAAGGAGAAATATCTGGCTTCTTCCTTTAGGAAAGTGGTGTAAAGTTTATGTACATATGTGCCGTAGAAATTAAATGGCCTGCTAAGGTTACTCTGCCTGTGTGTTACACTGGAAAAAGTAGATTTGCCTTGGCATTGAAGTATGTGATAATGAGTTTTTCTCTCGATATCTCACTAAATATTACATTTTAGAAATGTTAAAGTGATTTAAAGAAAATTATTTTGCGAGTTTGTGTTTTTTGTTCATGGATCTAGAATAGCACATGCATGTAAACTACCTAGCTAGAGTTGCCAACTTTTTGAAAGAGAAAAACCCGCCACCTGTGGCTAGCCATGCTCCGCCCATTGGGCTTTACAGCACCTATTCAGCCACAGTCCCCTTCTCAGGCCCCTCCAACACACACATGCTCTCCCATTAAATCCAAACATATATTCTGCATTCACCAAACCCTGGCCCCTTCCCCAACAATCAGTGCAGAGTAGAGCTAGAACCTTCCTCATAAAACTTACCATACAAGAAAAAAATCCCTCTCAGTACCAAGCATATTGTAAATTAATCAGGACCAGCTCCAGAGATGATTCGAAGTGTTGTCACCCTAAGCAAATCTTAACCCGTATGTCCCCCCTGGATGTCAGAATTTATTGTTTAGCTTTGAATGCCCTATTCTCTGCCGACCCCCAGAAGCGATCACCTAGGTTGCCTGATTGTTGGGTCGGTCCTGGAATTAATACAAAAAAGTCATTTGGGACCAAGAGCAAGTCTACCATGCCAATATTAACTTCCAAAACTCACACAAGAATCCTATGTAGAAAAAGGTAGCACTGTGAACATTGCAGTGGCCTTAAAACATCAAGAAACCTATTAGGAAAGCTGAACAAGCCAGATCTCTACACGTTCTTAAACAGAAACTCCATGCTAACAGAATACCCAATCTTGGAGACACACACACACACACACACACACACACACACATTACAGATAGGCCTTCGCCAATAAGTGACCACAAAATGAAAATAGAAATATGTAGACAACAATTAAACCTCAGAAAGCCAGACACTGCATGCAGTGCAAAACCAAAGAAACAGAAAGAAATGCATTTCCCCCTATATTATACAAAACAAAAGACAGCAGATGTCAGGATAGGCATTAAGAAGGAAGCAACCAGGGTAATCGTCCTGGTCCCCCAAGCCAGAGAAGGCCTTAGAGCTGTCTGAAAAAGGCACAGCTTGCTAGTGGCTTTAGGGTCCCTTCTCAGATTTTTGTCTTGGGCTAGGTCCCAGTCATGTCAGACACCAATCCTGACTCCCAGCAGAGGTACTTTCCAAATACTGATATTTTCTAGTTACAAAATAGAAAATAAAATAATTTTTCTACCTTTGTTGTCGGGTCATTTTATTTTTCTAATGGTGTTTGTCCCAATCTTTGGTTTTTATTTTCCTGTCTTTTAGTTCTCTTTTAATAGCCTCTTCTCCATTTGTCATTTCTTCTCTCTCCTCCTATCAGTTTTTTAAAAATTATTATTCATTAATTTAGGATTTAGCTAAAAACATACAAAATGTAAACAAACACAAAACAACCATCAAAACATTTAAACTGCTCCCCCCCCCCCCCCTTTCCTGGGCTATCCGAGAAAGTATAAATGCTTTGCCAATCTTAACAGCAGATACATCAGTTAACAGGCGTCACATGATGTCAATCCAACTCTTTAGAGACTTCCATCTGGCCACAGCTACGGGCGCCAGGCCACAAGCAATTTCATAATTTGCTTCATACTTATGCTGCAGACAGGCCATATTCAAGGCACTGCTGTCTATCTCCAGGAACACGTATAATATGGATTAAGTAGACGCTGTGATTATAAGCATAGAACTCAACGTTCTATAATCAATGACTTTTTGCATTCAAAGTACCTGGTATGGTCATTGATTTTTTTGAGGTTTTCATTTGGGACTTTATCTCCAGGAACAAGCAGGAATGAGTCTTCACAGATGGGTATCGTCGGTACCGACGGAGCCTGGGCAGGAACGCTCCCCAGCGTCCAATAAGAAAGCTTTTGGGAGCATCCCACAGCGCCTGCGTGCTGCCTTCCCACCTTTCCCAACCACCCCTCTCCAGTTCTTCTTTTCCGCGGAGCCAGCAGGTCGTGTTCCTGTCACCGCAGAAGAAGTTCTTTATTTTTTCTTTATTCTTTTGTGTCGCGTCTGCCTTCTTTGACGTTGGACCGGTACCGCCGGTCTTTCTTTTCTTTCTTTCAAAAAAAAAAACAAAACGCTTTATTTCTACTGTGCATTTTCAGTTTTTGGGCCCTAGGCCTAAAAATATTTTCCTCATGGAGAAAGCCCGCTTCTGGGTTTAAAAAATGCACAAAATGTGGCAGTACTATTTCTGTCACTGACACCCATGACTGGTGTCTAAAGTGTTTGGGACCTGACCATTCCATCACGGATTGTATGTCCTGTACCATGATGTCTAAGAGAGGTCGGCAGAACCGAGCAGCCAAGCTCAGTACCCTGTTTCCCTCTGATGCAGCTTCGGTAGCATCGACGTCTTCCAGGACCTCCTCTTCCTCCCATGGATCTCAGGTAACCAAGCATAAATCTGGCCGGTCCTCGAAGGGTCGATCTCCCTCCAAGCATCGAGATGCCTCCGGGCTTGCCCTCGAGGATTACCCCGGCGGGAAGCTCCGGCTTCCAAAGCATTATCTATGGGGTCACAGGTTGACATCGATGGCTCGGCCTCGACAGATCACCTGTTGCCGTGTTCTGGGGTACCGGTGGCTCCCACTGGTACCGACATACAGACTCTGGTGGCGTCGATGGATCAGAAGATTCTGACCATGCAGCGCACCTTAACGGCTTTCATACAGGCTGCGACGCCTCCGGTACCGCAACAATCCCCGTTGCTGGTACTGGCTCCGGTACCGGCATCGCTCCCGGTACCAGTACCGATTGCATCAACATCGGCTTCGGTGTCGACTGCAACGGTACCCTGTCCTATGATGCCCATCGGTACCGAACCGGTACCGATTACTCCCGATGTCGATCCCACTCGATACGGTTATCGGGCTTTACAGGAGCATCCAGACAGGCGATACTTCGATTCCTCTGAGGACTCTGATGAGTCTGAGGGTTCTGTAGAAGCATTGATACTTCTTCCTCAGGAGTCTTCTTCACCTAAACAAAGAATGTCTCCTCTAGAAGACTTGTCTTTTCAAGACTTTGTTAGGGAAGTGGCTAGGGGCCTCTCTATCACAGTGGCCCCTGAATCAGAACCCAGAGCCAAGGAGTTGGATATTTTACAATATCCTAAAGCTCCTAAGGAGGCAGCTACTTTACCTGTTCATGGATTGCGTTGGAGAGAGGAGATGGCACCGTCATCCATATTGCTGTAGTCTATAGACCTCCGACTCAAATTGAAGAGAGAGACAATGAAAGAAGGAGGGAGAAGGTTTAATAATGGAAATAGCTCCCGGGCCTTTCTTTGGAAGTCCTCAGTCCCTAGCTAAAAAGATGGTTAAGCTTCCAGAAGGCCAAACTATGGGTAATAAGAGGGGCCTTGTATCCACCCGCTCGCAGGCTAAGTTAGAGAGCCAGCAGAAGGAGGAGGGGGAGCAGGCAGAGTTATTAGGAGATTTACCCTCTCATGATGATTTAATAACCCCATCATCTGGTAAAGTAAGAAAGTTGAAAGCACAAAAGAGGCGTGAGAGACTTTGCAGAGCACAGGGTAGGGCTGAGATGTTAGCTGGTCAAAGTTTACCCTGGGTGCCAGCTGAGTTGGTGGCAAAGTTTCCTAACTTTCCACAAGAGCAGCGAGCTGATCAAGCTCTCACCCGAGCTTTTAAGTATGCTCAGGAGGTCAGGGAGGAATTGCCCAGATTCAGACTAGATAATGACATATTATATAGAGAGAGTCAGGACCCCAGAAATGGTGCCATACGTAAACAATTGGTGGTACCCACAACTTTCAAAGGGCTAGTACTTAAACTAGCACATGATCATCCAGTGGGAGGTCATAAAGGTATGCAAGGAACGCTGGATCAAATACTTGTGCGTTTTTACTGGCCAGGTATCTTCAAAGAAACTGCCCAGTTTTGTGCTGCATGTCCAGCATGTCAGCGAGTTACAGCGGCACACCCACCGGTGGTGCCATTGATCCCCATGCCAATCATCACAGACCCAAGTGGTCACATTGCCATGGATATTGTAGGCCCATTAGTCAAAACGCCCCGAGGTTTCCAATACATCCTAGTTATGGTAGATCAGGCAACAAGGTTTCCCTGGGCCATACCATTGAGGAATGTTTCTGCAAAAACAATAGCTTTAGAGCTAGTAAAATTGTTTTGTGAAGTGGGATTCCCAAGAGAGGTGTTGACTGACCGAGGGTCCAATTTTGTATCCAAATATTTGGCCCAGGTCTGGGATGCCTTTGGCATTCGTCACGTGAAAACCTCAGCCTACCATCCACAATCAAATGGTTTGGTGGAGAGATTCAACCAAACTCTCAAACAAATGTTGAGAAGGGGGTTAGCAGGAGAGGTAAAAGAATGGGATATGTTATTACCCTTTGCCTTATATGCCTGCAGGGAAAGAATTCAAGTGTCCCTAGGTGTAACTCCGTATGAGTTGATGTATGGTAGGGCTCCCCGGGGTTTGTTGGATATTTTGAGGGAACAATGGATTGATCCTGAACCAGGAAATCAGGAGGTGCCACTGTTTCTACGTGACTTGAGAGCACTTTTGAAAAGGACGTCGCAGGTTGCTGAGAGGAACCTGCAGGACAGTCAAGTTCGCCAGAAAGGGTGGTATGATAGAAAGGCCAAAAGCCACCAATTAAGCATTGGTGAAAAGGTTTTGGTTCAAGTAGCAGGAACTGCTCCAAAATTTGAGGTACAGTGGAAAGGGCCATGGGAGGTTGTTAAACAAATAAGCCCAGTGTCTTATATGGTAGAAAATGCCAGAGTGCGTAGGCAGACCTACCATATTAATGTACTTAAGTCTTGGAGGGAGAGGCCTGTAGATAATGACCTTGAACCCAGTCAGGAAGTAAGTGAGCTTCAAGAAGATAACACTCTCGTAGGTATTACGGACTGTAGAGAAGCAGTTTCACCAGTAAAACCAGTCCGTAATAACTTAAGCAGGGGGGTATGTGATAAGGAAGCTTATCATAGCTCAGGTAGGAGCTATAGAAAAGATGATGTGACTCTGAACAAGCAACCTGTCAGTTCTGGTAGGAGTGAGAAAACAGAGTTTTCACATAAAAGACTACCAGTCCCAGAATGCACCAGGTTTCCAGCAGCCATGAGAGGGGCTGAAGTGAGGAAATGTGTGTGCAATCAAGAGAGCTATGAGGTAATCCCTAAGCACTCATCTCAAAGGGCAGGGCCTGATTCAAGACAGCTGCGCTGTGTTAGCGAGCAGCACACATTAGGAAAGAATAAGAATAGAGCTTATTCTTCAGATAACAGTTACTACAAGCTCCAGCCCAGCTTCAGGGAGAACTTCAAGAACAGCTTCAGCAAAAGCCACAGAAAGAGCTTGAGGGAGAGCTTCAGCAACGGCTACAAGCACCAGTATCACCTGGAGAAACAGAAGCCAAGCCAAGCAGATAGAGAGAGAAGGAAACTCTCTGGAAGGAAGAGAAGAAAGGCCATTGGAAGGTCTGGGAGATTCCAAGGCAGTACCCATACTGGGAGGTATTCCAAAAGCCAGCAGAGTCCATTGGACTGGATTCAGCCAGAGGAATGGAGTGGCAGAGATAGGAATCACCAGTGGCTACCTGGAAGAGAGAAGACTGCATGTGGAAGGGACTTTCAGACCAAGGCCAGAAGGTATGTGAGAGGAGATCCAGTGTCCAGGGATCAAGATTGGAAGGCTGGACATCAGAATTGGATTACATATTGGCCAGGCTTTACAGAGAGGAATTATGATGGCAGGAGAGGCTCAGGTATGAACACTGATCCAGACCCTATCTATAATAGAGAATGGCAGCAAGGGAATAAGCATTCTCATGATAGTGCCTTAATGAAAGACTCATCTGTGCCAATGTATGATATTGACCCTATGATTGTTGATGAAGGGGGAGATACAGCAGATGAAACTATTTATATGGACTATTCTCTATCTAAATGCTAGCTTTCTGTGAGCAAACACATCAGCCATCACAAAGAAACCTAACTTTGTTCTTTATTTCCACTGCAAACAGCTCTTAAAGCAGGATTTGGGCTCACACAGTAGCAGCCAGCCAGCTAAAGGCTTTCAGCTGGTCCATTGATAGTAATTAGGGCTGCACCTGATTGTGTGTGTGAGCAAGGGAGAATCACTGCTGAGATCGGCGTGGAAAATAAGCAGAAGTTAACCTAACCAGCAAAGTTTATTCTTTACTTTGTGCCTTTGTATTTGGTAATTATTTGCTAAGAAAACATTAGCTAATTGCCTGACAAACTGAAGGTTGTTTTCTGGTTTACTTTGTGACTTTTTGTTATCCATTTTTAAACACTGCAAGCAAGTAACCTCATTTCTCCAGGACCAAGCAGGAAGTCAGTCCTCACTTATGGGTGACGACGGAGCCCTCGCGGAGCAATTTTCCCCAGCTTTCAAAGAAAGCCTTTGGGAATTGCAGCGCGCATGCGCGGTCGTCTTCCCGCCCGAGGGTGCCATCTTAGCCAGTCTTCTTTTTTCCGCGGAGCCCTACAGACGTCCCCGTCTTGTCCCCGCGAAAAAGTCGATTTTTTCTTCATTATTTTATTCTTTTCCTTCGGTTCGACGCCGATCTTTTTCCCGCCCGGACTCGCGACGCCGGTCACGAGTCCTCTTACTTTTTTTCGGTTTTTCTGACTTTGTCAGCTTTCGTTTTCGATTTTTCCCTGGCAGCCCGGTCCTTTGACCTCGCAGGGGCCCTTTTTTCCCCGATGGCTGCCAGTGGGTTTAAGCGGTGTGGTCAGTGTGACCGAAATATGTCACTAACTGACACACACGACTTTTGCCTCCGCTGCCTGGGCCCGGATCATGAGGAACTGATCTGTGGGCCCTGCGGCAAAATGTCCTCAAAAGCGTTGAGAAGTCGGCGGCATCAGCGTGATAGAATCTTCGCTGACCCCAGCCGTACCCGGACCTCGTCGGAGGCCTCCGCGTCCAAAGGCTCCAGCTCGGACCGTCGCCGGAGTTCCTCCGACCGGGGTTCTCCCTCCGGGGACCATCGTCGGAAGGTGAAACCCGCGAGGGCGGCGTCGGTGGACGCTCCTGGTTCCGCGAGGGCCAGGTCGCATAGCCCCGACAGCCGCCCCGGGTCCTTGGAGAAGTAACACCTCACGAAGCGACCTCGCCTGGAGTCGGAGATGCCTGCTCGGGTAAGTCCTGTGGTCCTTCTGGACTCGCCTCCGCGACAGCCGACGTCGGGCCCGACGCCGTCGGGGCCCGAGTCGGGGGCTGCTGGGTCACCTGAGCTCGGACTCAGGTTTACGGCCTTGGAGAGCAGACTGTCTGCCTTCATGGACCAGCAGCGGGCACTGCTCGCTGGCCTCGCTGGCGCCGCTGCCCCGACCGCCGGGACGTCGACGTCCAAGTCGACCCCGGAGACCGAGCCGATCCTCGAGTCGATGAGAACTCGAGTCGATCCTCGGTCGAGGTCACCCTCGGCCTCCCGTTCGGGACCGAGGTCGCCGACGCCGACTCCCTCGGCGTCGGGGCGGCAGGCGCCGCGCCCTGCCCGGGCCGACCCCACCGAGTCCTCGTCGGAGTCGGTCTGGGAGTCTGAAGAGGAAGAGTCGCCTGATTCTTTCCGGACTCGGTGTGTCCCCTCGGACTCACCGGAGTCCGAGCCTCGGAAGCAGTCCCCCCCGGAGGATGCCCGGTTCTCGGACTTCGTTAGGGATATGGCCAAGGCTTTGGCCTTCCCTGCGGATCCCGAGGAGGAGCCTCGAGCCGAAGAGCTCGACGCCCTCCAGTATGACTCTCCCGCGAGGGAACACTTTACTGTTCCGGTTCCTCCTATGCTGGAACGACTACTCTTCCGCATGTGGGAGAGTCCGGCCTCCTCGCCGGTCCTGAGCAAGCGGGTCGATTCTATCTATCGAGTCCGCAAGAGCCCTGGCTTTCAAAAGGCACAGCTGCCACACCATTCCATGGTAGTGGAATCAGCCATGCATCGTCTTAAGAGCCAGAAGATGCACTCCTCGGTGCCTCCTGGCAGGGAGGCCCGTAACCTGGATGGCCTTGGTAAGAAGTGTTTCCAGGGCTCTATGCTCGCATGTCGTGTCCAGACTTACCAGCTATACATGGGCATGTATCTCCGGGATCTGGCTAAAGAGCTAGCCGGATTCTCCGCTGGTTTGTCCGAGGAACCCTTGCGGAGGTTCCTAGCCTTGTCCACTGGCATTCGGGAATGCTCAAAGTTCATGTCCCGGGCAGCCTATGATGGCTTTGAAGCATCGGCTCGAGTGGCCGCAGCCGGCATCGGTGCCCGCCGACAGGCTTGGCTTCAGTCGTCAGACCTTGAGCCCTGGGTGCAGGACAAGTTGGTCGATGTCCCCTGCCGAGGCGAAAACCTCTTTGGCAAGCCCATGGTGGAAAAGGCTGCGCAAATTGAGACTGAGACTCTCACCAGGACCAGGCTTTCTAGGAAGACCTCCGCCCCTTCCCAGAAAAAGAAGGGCTCGGGGAAAAAGTCCTTTTACCCGAGGAAGGCGGCTGCCTACAAACAATACCCCCATTATCAGGCCCCTGCAGCTCCCCAACAGGGCCAGCAGGCCAAGGGACGGGGTAACGGGTCCCGTAGGCAGCAAGCCCCCAAGCCTGCACCACCAGCCCCTGCTCAGCAGGGTGGGGGTTTTTGACTCACAAAGCATAGCCTCTCCCCCCCGCTGGTTCCTCCCAGCACCGGAGGCCGGCTGGTTCACTTCGCCCACAGGTGGTCCAGCATCACCGCAGATGCCTGGGTGCTTCAAGTCGTGCGGGAAGGCTATCTTCTCCACTTCCACCAGGTCCCTCCCTCCTATTTTCCGGGAGAACCTCCACGACCCCCTCTGCACAGGGAATTACTCCTTCAGGAGTTAGCAGGTCTTCTGCAGGAACAGGCGGTGGAACCGGTGCCACACCACCTGAGAGGTCAAGGCTTTTATTCCAGGTATTTTCTAATACCAAAGAGAACAGGGGGCCTCAGACCCATCCTGGACTTGCGCAACCTCAACAAGTTCCTTGTGCGGGAGAAGTTCAAAATGCTTACCCTTGGAATCCTTCTGCCCTACCTCCAGCAGGGAGATTGGCTATGCTCCTTGGATCTAAAGGATGCCTACACGCACATCCTCATCCACCCAAGCCACCGCCAATACCTAAGGTTTGTGGTGGCAGGAAATCATTACCAGTACAGAGTACTGCCCTTTGGCCTGTCCTCCGCGCCGCGAGTCTTCACAAAATGTCTCGCAGTGGTGGCGGCCCATCTCCGGCTTCACGGCCTATATGTCTTTCCGTACCTCGACGACTGGCTCATCAGAGCGGCGTCCGCTCCGGAGGTCACCAGCGCCACACGCCGCACGGTGACTCTTCTGCAGTACTTGGGCTTTGTTATAAATTTCGCAAAGTCCACTTTGCTCCCCTCACAGGATCTCGAGTTCATCGGCGCAAGGCTCCACACTCCTCAGGCACGAGCGTACCTACCGCTCGACAGGGCTCAACGGCTCATGGACCTAGCCGACCGTTTTCGCAGCCAGCCCCTGGTCTCCGCCAGGCGCTTCCTGAGACTGCTCGGCCATATGGCTTCCACCGTCCATGTGACCCCCAATGCCCGCCTGAATATGCGGCCTGCTCAATGGTGTCTCCGCCAGCAGTGGCGACAAGCCGCCGGCGGCCTAGCAGACCTAGTGCGCGTCTCCGAGCCGCTGATCTCGTCTCTCCGGTGGTGGCTTCGGCAGCCGAACCTGATATTCGGAATGCCTTTCCAGTCACCTCAGCCGACCCGGGTGCTGACCACGGATGCATCCCTCCTGGGCTGGGGAGCACATTGCCAAGGGGCACGTACTCAGGGCCTCTGGACCACGTGGGAGTCTGCTCAGCAGATCAACTTCCTGGAGCTCAGGGCGATCCGCCTGGCTCTCAAGGCTTTCTCCCACCTGACTTCCCACCAGTCCGTCCTTGTCCAGACGGACAATCAAGTTGCCATGTTCTACGTGAACAAGCAGGGGGGCACGTGCTCCTTCCTCCTCTGCCGGGAGGCACAGAAGCTCTGCTCTTGGGCCGTCAGTCACGGCATTCTCCTCAAGGCAGTTTATCTCCCGGGCCAAGAGAATTGCCTGGCGGACAAACTCAGCAGGATCCTCCAGCCGCACGAGTGGCGTCTGGATCCCTTGGTAGTTCAGAAGCTCTTCCTAAAGTGGGGCCTCCCCACGGTGGATCTCTTTGCCAGTCCTCACAACCGGCAGCTTCCTCGCTTCTGCTCTCGTCAGCCACACCCCCTTCGGGTTGCGGCGGACGCTTTTCTAATTTCATGGTCGGGGAGCCTTCTGTACGCTTTCCCTCCCATCCCGCTAGTCTCTCGGACTCTTTTCAAGGTTCTCCGAGACAAAGCCTTCATGATCCTGGTGGCCCCTCGCTGGCCCAGACAGCCGTGGTTTCCGCTCCTACTGCAATTAGCGGTGGAGGATCCATTCCCTCTGGGGGTACAACCGGATCTCCTCACTCAGGATCAGGGGTCTCTATTACACCCCAACCTCAGGTCTCTCAACCTCATGGCCTGGCTGCTGAGAGGGTAGTCCTTGCTCCCCTTCTCCTGCCGGCAGAGGTGGAGGAGGTCGTCTTGGCTTCGCGTCGCCCTTCTACCCGCAAATGCTACGCCCTTAAATGGCGTCGTTTTGCCGTCTGGTGTACCCAACAGTCTCAGGATCCCTTCTCCTGCCCGGTGTCGGTGATCTTGCAGTACTTGCTACACCTCTCTAATCTGGGACTTAAGTCCAACTCCGTCAAAGTTCACCTCAGTGCTCTTTCGGCACATCATGTGCCGGTGGACGGTAGACCTCTCTCCAGCGACCCTCTCGTAGCGAGGTTTCTCCGAGGTCTCCTTCTACTTAAACCACCTCTGCGCCCGCCAGCGCCTGACTGGGACCTGAATGTGGTTTTGCAGCGGATCACCTGTCCGCCTTTTGAACCTATGGCTACCTGTTCTCTCCGTTTTCTGTCTTGGAAAACACTGTTCTTGATAGCCCTCACTTCCGCTAGACGCGTAAGTGAATTGCAGGCCCTCGTGTCTGATCCCCCTTACACTCGGTTCTACAACAATAGGGTAGTCCTACGGACTCACCCAAAATTTCTTCCAAAAGTGGTCTCCCCTTTTCACATCAATCAGGAGGTGGTACTTCCAACCTTCTTTCCCAGACCACACTCCAGCCGAGCTGAAACGGTCCTCCATACCCTGGACTGTAGAAGGGCATTAAACTTCTACCTTGACCGTACGCGGGAGCACCGTAAAGCTGCTCAGCTTTTTGTGTCTTTTGACCCCAATAAATTGGGGCTCCCGGTCTCCAAGCGTACTCTGTCCATCTGGGTTGCGGACTGTATCTCTTGGGCTTATGGGGCAGCCGGACTCTCCTTAGAAAGTCGAGTCACGGCTCATTGCGTTCGGGCAAAGGCTACGTCAGTGGCTTACCTCCGCTCTGTTCTGCTGGCAGACATCTGCCGGGCCGCTACTTGGTCTTCGAGCCAGACTTTTGCGGTCCATTACTGTCTCGAGAGGGAGTCCCGCAGGGACAGTGCTTTCGGACAGGCAGTCCTCCGTAATCTCTTTGAGGTCTGAGCAACTCCTACCCTCCATCCCGGATGTGGGCTACCGGTGGGTGATAATTCAGCGAAGATTCTTTCCTTCTGTGCTGCTGAGCTAGAGGGAGCTCATTTTTGTGCTTAGGGTCTCCGGTAGCCTTGAGCTTGGGAGTCCCATAAGTGAGGACTGACTTCCTGCTTGGTCCTGGAGAAAGCGTAGTTACTCACCTGTAACAGGTGTTCTCCAGGAGCAGCAGGAATCAGTCCTCACTACCCTCCCTCCTCCCCTTGGAGTTGCAATCGTCTGCTTATGTTTTTGCAAATATTTTTATGCTGTCTTTTTTAGCTATGTCATCTGACTGGCTAAGATGGCACCCTCGGGCGGGAAGACGACCGCGCATGCGCGCTGCAATTCCCAAAGGCTTTCTTTGAAAGCTGGGGAAAATTGCTCCGCGAGGGCTCCGTCGGCGCCGTCACCCATAAGTGAGGACTGATTCCTGCTGCTCCTGGAGAACACCTGTTACAGGTGAGTAACTACGCTTTATAGTGCTATCAAGCATACATGTGCTGGGTGAATTAAACCCCATCAATAAAAGAAGTATTTTATTGATCTTACCACTTGGTTTCACAACTCAAATTATTGTCATCAGCTGTGTTTGGGAGTGAATGAACTACAATACCCACAATACCTTGCAAGAATCATATGAATATATGCATCGTCAATATTGTGTAAGTTCTCACCCTAGGCAGCCGTCTGACAACATCTGGAAAGAAGCAAAAAAATTGTGGATGCTCTCCAAGATGCATTATTTAAACAAATGGTGATGGAACCAACCAGGGAAAGCTCAACACTGGATGTAGTGCTCACCAACGGTGATAGTGTGTCGAATGTCTGCGTGAGTGCCCCTGTGAGCAACAGCGACCATCACACGGTGTGATTTGAAATAAAAGCCATGGTACAGGCCAATCATAGCAAGCTCAGAGTCCTAAACTTCAAATACACTGACTTCAATAAAATGGCAGAGTACGTAAAGGAGGAGATGACGGGGTGGGAAGAGATAAAGGAAGTGGAATTGCAATGGGCTAAACTAAAGGAGGCAATAAAAGGGGCAACAGATAAATATGTAAGAAAAGTAAATAAAAGCAAAAGGAGAAGGAAACCTATTTGGTTTTCCAAAGAGGTAGCTGCTCATATAAAGGCAAAAAACACAACTTTTGCAAAATTCAAAAGCTTGCAGACAGAAGAACACAGAAATGAATACAGGATCCAACTCAGAGTCTAAAAGAGTAATAAGGATAGCAAAATCAAAGGCAGAGGAAAAGATGGCTAAAGATGTTAAGGGTGGCAACAAAAATTTCTTCAGGTATATTCAGGAAAGGAAAAAGATCAGAGTTGGAATTGCAGGACTCAGAAGTGCTGGGAAAGGACTCGTGGAAAGTGACACTGAAAAAGCGAAATTGCTAAACAATTACTTCTGCTCTGTGTTTACTAAAGAAGATCCTGGGGATGGACCAGCTGTGACTCCCAAATATAAAAATGGGAATGAAGTAGATACCACACCATTCACAGAAGAAGAGGTGTTAGAACAACTTGCTAAACTGAAAGTGGACAAAGCCATGGGACCGGATGGGATACATCTCAGGATACTGAAAGAGCTCAGAGAGGTTCTTGCAGGACCGTTAAAGGATGTCTTCAACAGATCCTTGGAAACAGGAGAGGTTTCTCAGGACTGGAGAATGGCTGATGTCGTACTTCTACACAAAAGTGGTGACAGGGAAGAAGTGTCAAACTACAGGCCCGTGAGCCTTACCTCGGTGGCGGGAAAAGTAATGGAGGCACTCCTGAAAGAGCGAATAGTGAACTTTCTGAAAACCAACAGGTTGCAAGACCCGAGGTTTTACCGAAGGATGATCTTGCCAAACAAATCTGATTGAGTTCTTTGACTGCGTTACCAGGGAACTAGATCAGGGGCATGCGATGGATGTCATCTACCTGGATTTCAGCAAAGCCTTTGATACTGTTCCTCATAGGAGGCTTGTCAACAAACTCAGTAGCTTGGGGATGGGTCCCAAGATGGTAAACTGGATTAGAAATGGGTTGACTGACAGACGACAGAAGGTGATTGTACATGGAGCTCACTCGGATGAGAGGAAGGTGATTAGCGCGGTGCCCCAGGGTTCGGTCCTGGGCCCGGCACTGTTCAATGTATTTGTGAGTGATATTGCTGAAGGACTGAATGGAAAAGTCTGTCTTTTTGCAGACGACACAAAAATTTGCAACAGAGTGGACTCCCCCGAGGGAGTGGTTAACATGAAGAAAGATCTACAAAAGCAGGAAGACTGGTCTAATACTTGACAACTAAGATTTAATGCAAAAAAGTGCAGTGTCATGCACTTGGGTAGCAGAAATCCAAGAGAAATGTACGCGATAGGGGGCGAAACGTTGGTATGCACAGTTCAGGAGAAAGACCTTGGTGTGATTATCTCTGCTGATCTCAAGGTGGCAAAACAGTGCGACAAGGCGGTGGCCAAAGCCAGGAGGATGTTGGGTTGCATACAAAGAGGGATTACCAGCAGAAAAGAAGAGGTACTTATGCCACTGTATAGGTCACTGGTGAGGCCTCACTTGGAATACTGTGTTCAGTTTTGGAGACCATATCTTGCAAAGGATGTAAAAAGACTGGAGACTGTTCAGAGGAAGGCAACCAAAATGATTTGGAGCCTGCGTCAGAAGCCTTATGAGAAGAGACTTGAAGACCTAAATATGTACACGTTGGAGGAAAGGAGGGACAGAGGAGATATGATTCAGACCTTTAAATACTTAAAGAGAAATGATGAACAAACAAACCTCTTCCAAAGACGGGGAACCTGTAAAACTAGAGGGCATAACATGAAACTGCAAGGGGGTAAATTGAAAGGCAATGTCAGGAAATATTCTTTCACTGAAAGGGTGGTGGATGCTTGGAATGCCCTCCCGATGGAAGTGGTAGGGGCGAACACAGTGACGGAATTCAAAAAGGCATGGGACAAACACAGAGGATCCCTTTACAGAAATAGGATAAAAACAAAATAAACAGTACCATCTAACTTCTGAACCATATAACGTCTCAACAAATAGGGGTGTCCTACATGGAGTGGTGGGTTTACCCCTGAACAAGGATATGGGGAGGGGTGGCCTGCGCGGATCGACAGGTGCACCTACTCTTGCCATCTTGCTGGGCAGACTGGATGGACCATGCTAGTCTTTATCTGCCGTCAACTACTATGTTATGAGATTCTTTATGATCTCATGTTGAGGATGTGGGAGACACCTCTCACCACCTCTCCTCATTCTCGCAGGTTAGACACCATGTATCGTGTCCCTCCTTGTCCTGGCTTCCACAAGACTCAGCTTCCTCACCACTCTATTGTGGTAGAGTCTGCCATGAAGAAGATAAAGATTGCAAAAAGATACTCATCTAATCCTCCAGGGCGTGAATGCAGGACCGTGGATGCTTTTGGCCGAAGGGTTTTCCAAGCTGCTATGCTAGCTGCTAGGATCAATTCCTATAGTCTCTATATAGGAATGTTTCTAAAAGAAGTCACAGATCATCTGCAGACTTTAACCCCTTTCATTTCAGAGGATAAAAGAGAGGAGTTTCTCACTTGGCTCAAACATACCCAAGATGTCTCCAAATTTTCCAACCGTGCAGCCTTTGACTCTTTAGAGTGTGTAAGCAGAGCTTCGGCTATTGCCATAGGGGCACGCAGAATTGCTTGGCTAGAAGCTTCTGATTTGGAGCTCTGGGTCCAAGATCAATTGGGAAATCTCCCTTGTACAGGTGAAAACCTTTTTGGTAAGGATTGGCAAGCAAAGGCCACTCAGATGGATGCTGAAAACTCTGCTTTGGATCGACTTTCAAAGTCTACCTCTGCTCCTGTTAAGAAAAGATTGTTTAAAAAGACATCTTTTTTCAAAAAGGGAAGATACTATCCTGCTTATGGTCAGCAGGCATCTTCTGCAGGTCGTTTTGCTGCAAAGCGTCAGCAACCACCTAAACAGGCCAAGTCAAAGGCAGCTAGACCTTCCACGGCCCAGCAGCCTCAGCCTCCTCAGGGCCTTTGACTCTCTACTAGAGAACTTAGCCTTTCTAGCTCTGGAAGGACCAGAGCCCCTTACCATCCCAGGAAGGTTGACTTACTTTGCTCCCAGAAGGGAGCAAATCACAGCAGAGCAATGGACACTCTCCATCATAAGGGAAGGGTACAAGCTTCATTTCTTAAGCCTTCCCCCCCACACCATGGTGAAACAGCAATTCTCCAACATCTCTCCTCAACCTTCTAGGTCAGGAGATTGCCATCCTTCTTGCCCAAGGGGCAATAGAAGAAGTACCTCTTCTTCAACAAGGCACAGGGTTCTACTCCCCTTATTTTCTTATTCCAAAGAAAACAGGAGGCTACAGACCCATCTTAGATCTCAGAGAATTGAACACATTTCTATTCAAGGAGAAATTCAAGATGATTTCTCTCGGTGCTCTGCTTCCATACCTTCAGAGTCAGGACTGGCTTTGTTCTCTAGATCTCAAGGATGCGTACACCCATGTCCTCATCCATCCAACTCACAGAAGGTTCCTTCGGTTCCTTTTTCAAGGAAAGCACTACCAATACAGGGTGCTTCCTTTTGGTCTGGCCTCTGCACCAAGGGTGTTCATGAAATGCATGGCAGTAGTAGCTGCATTTCTACGCACTCTAGGAATATTCATCTTCCCATATCTGGACGACTGGCTCATTCGAGCTCCATCTCAAGCAGAGGCAAAGACTTGTCTAACCTGCACAATGCGTGTCCTTCAGTATTTGGGACTAGTAATAAACATCCCAAAATCCAGTCTCACCCCTATTCAGTCCCTCGAGTTTATAGGGGCTTGGTTGGATACCATAACTGCAAGGGCCTATCTTCCTCAGGCCTGTTGCCTACACTTGGTGCAGTTAGCCTCCCAAATACAGTTAAAGCCCCTTTTAACTGCTCGAGAAATGCTACAACTCTTAGGCCACATGACATCCACTGTGCATGTGGTTCCATATGCTCGCCTTCACATGAGGGCAGCTCAATGGACTTTGTCCACCCAATGGACTCAGGCATCAGGTTGCCTGTCAGACAAAATAGCAAACTCCAGTCGCCTTTTTTGGTCTCTACAGTGGTGGATGTCCTCTCAAAACCTATTGCTGGGGTCCCCTTTTCAACAGTCATTTCCCCAAGCAACCCTTACAACAGATGCCTCTCCAATGGGTTGGGGAGCTCATCTGCAAGATCTCTCCACCCAGGGCATCTGGTCTCCACAGGAGACTTCACTACACATAAATCTCTTGGAACTCAGAGCAATTTTCTTAGCTCTCAGAGTGTTCCACTCCCTGCTCAGCTACAGGACAGTCCTCATCCACACGGACAATCAAGTAGCCATGTTTTATGTAAACAAGCAGGGTGGGACTGGCTCTCTGTCGCTTTGCAACGAAGCTTTGTGACTGTGGGCCTTCGCCAGAGAGCATCAGATTCATCTTATGGCAGTATATCTTCCAGGCGTTCAAAACTCTTGGGCAGACAGACTCAGTCGAGTTCTGCTTCCACACGAATGGTCCCTCCACAGGGACCAGGTAGCCAGGATTTTTCAAATTTGGGGAACCCCGGACATAGACCTATTTGCAAGTCTGTGGAATGACAAACTTCCCTGGTTCTGTTCCAGGATTCCGTGTCAGGGAGTTCAGGCCAAGGATGCCTTGCTCCTTCACTGGGATCAAAACTTCCTTTATGCCTTTCCACCCATTCCCCTAATTCCCAAAACACTGTTCAAGCTTCAGAGAGACCGAGGTTCTATGATCCTCATAGCACCACATTGGCCACGCCAAGTGTGGTACCCTCTACTTCTGCATCTCTCTCAAGCTCCGTCCCTGGAGTTGGGCTCTGCTCCAGATCTTCTCTCCCATGAAGACGGAACGTTGTGGCACCCAAACCCCCAGTCTCTCCATCTGAGGGCCTGGTTGCTGAAGGCCTAGACGTTCAAGATTTCCATCTCTCTCAGCAAGTCAGAGATATTATTCATGCTTCTAGAAAGCCTTCTACTAGACGTTCCTATGCTTTCAGATGGAAAAGATTTACCATTTGGTGTTCAGAGAAGGGTTTTAATCCTCTTGCAATACCTTTGAATTCTTTACTAGAGTATCTTCTGCATCTTTCCCATGCAGGCCTCAAAACGAATTTGGTAAGAATCCATTTGAGTGCTATTGCAGCGTCCCTCAAGCCTCTCAATGGACAGCCTGTTTCCTCTCATCCTCTTATAGCAAGATTCATGAGAAGCCTTCTTTTAACTAAACCTCCCATTAGACCACCTCCAGTGGCATGGGACTTAAATCTGGTTCTTGGCCAGCTTATGAAGCCACCCTTTGAACCTTTAGCCACCACCTCCTTGAAATTTCTTTCTTGGAAGGTTATCTTTCTCATTGCAGTCACCTCAGCATGTCGCATCAGTGAGTTGCAAGCCTTGGTGGCTAATCCTCCTTATACAAGGTTCCATCATGATAAGGTAGTCCTCAGGACCAATCCACACTTTATGCCCAAAGTGGTCTCGCCTTTTCATCTGAACCAGGAGGTATACTTACCTGTCTTTTTTCCAGGACCTCATGCATCAAGTGCAGAGAGGAATCTTCATACTTTTGTAAAAGAGCTCTCGCCTTTTATTTACAAAGAACACAGCAACATAGAAAGTCTTCTCAAGTCTTTGTTGCTTTTGATCCTTCCCATTTAGGACTTCCAGTTTCTAAGAGAACACTGTCCATCTGGATTGCTCAGTGTATTTCTTTCGCCTACCAAAGTAGGAACCTTTCTCTGGAAGGCCATGTCACAGCTCACAATGTGAGGGCCATGGCAGCCTCAATGTCTCACCTAAACTCTGTGTCCATCGACCAAATCTGTCGAGCGGCCACCTGGGCCTCGGTTCATACCTTCACAGCCCATTACTGTTTGGACAAGGACTCCCGCCGGGATGCCTCGTTTGGTCAGTCTGTTCTCAAACACCTGTTCCATTCCTAATCAACTCCTACCCACCTACCCTGGTTGGATGCCAGAGATCCATGAGGGGAGGTGGAGCCCTTTTCAAGGACACACAACTCTGGGGTCTCTCCCTGGCATCTGCAGCTAGGGAGTCCCCATATGTGAAGACTCATTCCTGCTTGTTCCTGGAGATAGCACAGTTACTTACCTGTAACAGGTGATCTCTGGGAACAGCAGGAATAAGTCTTCACAACCCACCCACCTCCCCTAGGAGTTGTATCTCTCTATCTGTCTTTCCTTCCCTCTCTCTCTCTTTGTCTCAGCTTTAAAACTCGAACTGGAGAGAGGTGGTTGGGAAAGGCGGGAAGGCAGCACGCAGGCACTGTGGGATGCTCCCAAAAGCTTTCTTATTGGACGCTAGGGAGCGTTCCCGCGCAGGCTCCGTCGGTACCGACGATACCCATATGTGAAGACTTATTCCTGCTGTTCCCAGAGATCACCTGTTACAGGTAAGTAACTGTGCTTTCCAGTTGGCAAGGATGTGCTTTAGGGCCAACGTGATCAGGTAGTCAAAAAGAAACCTGTCTTCTTTTTTGAAACAGGGTATATCAGCTACAGAGCAGTAGATTATTATTTGCCAGGTGAAGGGCAGCTGAAAATAAAAGAGTTTGTACCCTGTGATAAGGAAGCTTATCAAAGCTCAGGGAGTAAGGACAAAAGAGGGGAATTTACTCTGATCAAGGGACCTGTGCTGGCAGGTCAGAGAAATAAGACAGCTTGTTTCCCTAAAAGACTACATGTTCCAGGATGCAGCAGTTTGCAGAAAGCCCCTAGAGGAGTTAAAGTGGAAAAGCATGAGTCTAATCAGAGAAACCATTATGTCATCCCTAATCAATCATCTTCTAGGAGACAGCTTAATCCACAACACCTGAAGAATGCAAGGGAGGAGTTGCAATCTATGCCCTTTAAAACTAGAAGGGATTCTTCAAGTAGGGAGAACAAGACCAAGAAGGAGAGGAGGAACAGAAGCAGGAGGTATAGAAGGAACAACCTGAACCTGAAGGAACAAGGACAAGGAAGCAGACGGTCCAAGAGAGGAGCTCAGAGAAGTACGTATGCCTGGAGAGATTCCTGGGGGAAACAACCTTCAGAGGACTGGAGAAAGCCAGAGGTCTGGAGATCCACAGCCAGGGACCCTCAAGCAGCACCTAGGAAGAAGTCTGCTGCAGCTAAGGAGAAAAGGAGCCCAAATACCTCTTGGAGGACGTATGGAGAAAAGGCCCTGAGGTCCAGAGATAACAACTGGAGGACAGGACACAGAAGCTCTATTGCATACTGGCCAGAATACCAAAGGAATCAGTCCTGATGCCAGCCTGGATTCAGGTTTGAACTGTAAACGTTTCTCTAGCTCTGAGCATTGCAAACAGCAGGGAAACAGTTTCTCTCCGTATAGAGGTCAGTTAATAAAGCCCTCTGAGTCAGACAGTGAAATTGAACCCATGCAATTCCAGGAGCAAGGTTTAATATCTGATGAAGAGAATGTTTGTATGGACTGTTCCCTGTGTAGGTTGTTAGTTTAGAAAAATCCTCCAAATAAGAGCAAAAATCAAAAGGAAACATTCTAATTATTGGCTCTCCAGAAAGTTCTCTTAGAGAGAGAAAGTTTTTGGGGAAGTTTGCCCATGTGCTGAGAACAAGCTGATTGCATCAGGATTGTCACCTGTTGGTAGAGCACAGCACAGCACAAGCCAAGCACACGTGGAATGTAAAAGTTCTTTTCTGTGTGGATAAAGAGAGCTGTTTTTTTTGTACAAAGAAGTTTTTCCTTTTTGGTTTGTTTCCACCACAGCACTGCTACGAAGTTTGATAGCAGTGGCTGTAAGAAAGCCTTTCTGTTCCATAAAGGACTTTGATACTTATTTACATAAGCTTTTCAGTTGCCTTGTTTATATTGAATAAACCCTGGAGAAGTTATCTGGATGGTGTTACCAAGTATATCTGTGTGTGGAATATTCACCCCATAAATAAACTCTAATTTTGCCTTACACTCGACCAACTACAAGTTTCTTCATTTATTTAAAAGGCAAGCTTTGTGTGAATGGACTTCAATAACCACAATCCTTTGCAAGACAGTTAATTTACATACTTGCCAAGGTGATGGTACCTTCATAACAAGCACCCCCTTTTACAACCCTCCTCCATACTTGGTTCCAAAACAGTTTTACGTTTGGGCAGTCTAATAACATGTGAGAGAGGGTTTCTATGCCCTCACGGCAGGACCAACAGCGATTACCCTGTTCCAGGCTCCATTTAGTCAAAAGTACTGACGTGATCACAGCTCAGTGAGCTAGAAAATATACAGACTGAGTGATAAGAGGCTGATTTAGAAAGGCATGCAAGTCTGGCCCAAACATTTCCCCCGTGTTTCCGTCAAGGGAGTCCCCTATATCCGTTTCCCAGAGTTTTTCTGTCCCTAATTGGAAGGGTGCAATACGATCCCTAATAAGGGCATAAAAAAGGGAAACAGTCTTACTATCACCCGTGGCAGATGTTGCTAGTGCAAAAGAACCCAGGTACGTGTTGATTGCCAAAAATCAAATCCAGTTTTTTGAAGACAGTGTCTTTATTGTACCTATAGGAAGTACTGAGAATTTGGCAGCCCAAATTCCTCACGAGGGTCTGGAAACAATATAAACATGGTACTTGTAAGCAGCTGCTGCATTCGCCATATCCCTTTGGATTCCCAGTGCCGCAAACAAATGACTTTCTTTCTGAATCTTAAACAGAGGATTCTACCAGTGCGAAAGCTATGCTGAGTGGGAGTTATCATCTGCTAATAGATGGCCTAATGAATGAAAGAAGTCCAGGTGGAGTCCCATCTACATCACCATGTGACATTCCTATAGACAGAGCCATGGCTTCCTCAAATTGCAGCCACACTGGGCGTCGCGGTCTAAAGGATCTTGCAGCCACTGAGAACCTTATTTGAGAAGGTAGACTCGGTGGTACCAATGAAAGTCAGGGAATTGCACCCCCCCCCCCCCCGGCAGTTTTATAAAGTTTCAAATTCTGTACTGCTACTATCTGTGGCGGCTTCTGGTTCTAAAGAAAGTCGACCAACAGCTTCTCCAGCTTTTTGTAAAAGGCAGAAGGAAACAAAACGGAAAGCATCCCCAGAATATAAGTGATCTTGGACGTCACCATCATCTCTCTGGTTTGTAGATTTCCCCACCATGATAGATGTAGGGTGGACCATTCAGCTAGGAGGACTTGCACAAGCTCTAGGCAGGCAGAGGAGTTCATCTGTATCATATCTTCCATCATTGGGCAGAAGTGCACTCCCAGGTATTTTAACAACGTCGCTGCCCATTGAAACGAAAAAGGTGACATGTCTGCTTTGGCTAACGTACTTAGTCACTGGCATAACCACCTTCTTGGTCCAGTTAATTGTGTATCCGGATAGTTGTGAGTAACTGTCAACGTCAGAAAGGATTGCTGGAATAGAGGAGAGGATGGTGAAGAGGAGAATGTTGTCTGTGTAAGCCGAAAGCTTCACATGGATCTTTACAGTTTGCAGGCCTTCTATCATTGGGGACTGTCAAATTAAATGAGCCAGGGGTTCAAGAGCCAGGTTGAAAAGTAAAGAGGACAAAGGACACCCCTGTCTGGTACCCCGGTAAAGTGTGAAAGGTTTAGAAAGTGAGGAGCTAGCAAGTATACGGGCTCTGGGGTTAGCAGAAAGGACTTTGACCATGTGGAGGAAGCGCTCTTTTATAATGAACCACTTCATAGGTTGGAAAAGAAAAGGCCATTCTAGCTTGTTGAAGGCCTTTTCTTCATCCAAGGAAAGGCCAACCAATGGTGTTGTAAGGTTGGGGGCCATTGCTAGGACGTTACAAAGCAAGTGAGTGTTGTCTGCCGTGGAGTGGCCACCCACTAATCCACATTGATCAGAAGAGATCAAATGCGAGATAACCTGGTTGAGGCGGTTAGCCATTGTTTTTGCATATATCTTATAATCCGTGTTTAGCAGCGAAATTGGACGGTAGGTGGTGACATTTTGCAGGTCCCGACCAGGCTTTCCTAATACCACAATTGTGGCATCTGCGAGGAGTCATTGTGAAGTAGGTGCATAGATGGGGCACAAGTTCAGCACTCAGAAGTTGGTAATGGCGTCGGATCTCCCCATCCTGTAGATCAGAGTTTAGCCCACTCACCTGTGTAGATATTAAAACTGGGTGCTCCGATGAGGAAGGACAAAAGTGGTATTGTCGGATTCAAGGGTGAAGGGGAGGAATATGTAGAAACTGATGAGGATAAAGCAGAATTGCTTAACAACTATTTCTGTTCTATGTTCATAGATGAAGAGCGAGGAGCAGGACCTCAAAAAAACAGAAGCGACGGGAATCTCAAATGATTTTCAGAAGACTGTGTTCATGAGGAAGTAGCTAAACTAAAAGTAGACAAAGTGGTGGGTCAGGATGGGATACATCCCAGAATACTGAGGGAACTTGGGGACGTTCTAGCAGCTTCACTGTCTAATATTTTCATTGCTTCTTTGAAGTTGAGTGTGGTGCCAGAGGACTAGAGAAAGGCACATGTGGTCCCTTTACACAAAAGTGGACGTAAGGATGACATTGAGAACTACAGGCCGGTTAGTCTAACCTCTGTGGTTAGTAAATTATTGGAAAGGCTACTAAAAAAGAGAATAGTGAGGTTTCTGGAGTCCAATGGTTTGCAAGATCTGAGACAGCATGGATTGATTTTTTTGACTGGGTGACCAGGGATTTGGACCAAGGGAGAGCCCTAGATGTGGTGTTCATAGATTTGAGTAAAGCCTTGAAACTGTTCCACACAGGTGACTTATAAACAAACTGAGCAACCTAGGGATGGACCCTAAAGTTACCGACTGGGTTAGAAATTGGTTGAGTGGGAGGCAACAAAGGGTACAGCTAAATGGAGCTTACTCTGAGGGGGAGGAGGTTACCAGTGGTATGCCGCACTTGTTCCGATTCCTTGTTCCTTGTTCCGATTCTTTTTAACATCTTTGTTAGTGATATTACTGAAGGGCTGTCGGGTAATGTTTGCTTGTTTGCAGATGATACCAAAATCTGCAATAGAATAGACACCCAGGAAGGAGTAGATAACACGAGAGATCTAGCTAAACTTGAAGAATGGTCTAGAATTTGGCAGATGAAATTTAATGCTAAAAAATGCAGGGTCATGGAAGTAATAGTGCCTCTGTATATGTCTTTGGTGCGACCTCATTTGGAGTATTGTATGCAATTCTGGAGACTGCACCTTTGAAAGGATATAAGCAGGTTGAAGTCGGTGCAGAGGGTGGCTACTGAAATGGTTAGTGGTCTTGGTTATGAAGCATATGAGGACAGACTTAAAGATCTTAATATATATACGTTAGAGGAAAGGTGGGATAGGGGATATATGATAGAGACATTTAAATACCTCCTTGGCATAAATGCACAGGAGATTCATTTTCAATTGAAGGCAAGCTCTGCTAAGAGGGGACATAGGATGAGGGTGAAAGGGGATAGACTTGGAAATAATATGCGGAAATATTTCTTTACGAAAAGAGTGGCAGATTCGTATAATAGTCTCACAGTGGAGGTGGTAGAGACTAGGACAGTATCTGAATTCTAAAAAGCATGGGACAAACACAGAGGGATCTCTAAAGGAAAAAAGGGCAGTATTGTAGTTGATATGGACGAGTAGACTAGATTAGGCCATGTGGTCTTTTTCTGCCATCATGTTTCTTTTTTCTATCCTACTAAACGCTCAAACTGCCCTGCACCAGCCTAGGTTTCCGAGGTGTAAAATTGTGCATAATATTCGTGGAAGCAGTTTAAGATATCCTCGTCTTGAGTAAGAAGATGGCCATCATCTTTAGACAGAACTGCGACCCTGGTCTTCTCTTTATGTTCCTTGAGGAAGTTGGCTAAAAGTTTGCCCGACTTATTAGTCTCCACGAAGAACCAGCCATTAGGATTATGGACCACTCGGGCAGCCTCTTAATTGAGCAGTGTATTTAAATGGCCTCGGAGGTGCCATAGGTGTAAAATGGATACATGGGTCCAATTTAATTTGTAGGATCTGATCTCCAGGAACAAGCAGGAATGAGTCTCCGACGAAGCCCGCACGGGAATGCTCCCCAGCATCCAATCAGAAAGTCTTTGGGAGCATCCCCTGCACCTGCGTGGTGGCTTCCCGCCCTTCCTACTGCCTCTCCCCAGTTTTTCGTTTTCCGTGGAGCAGGCAGGACGTCCCTCCTGCCACCGCAGACATTTTTTCCTTTGTTATTGTTTCTGTAGTCGCGGCTTTTCCCGCCGACGGTGGCACCTCCGTGCCCCATTTCTTTCTTTCTTTTCAGTTAATTTTCATTTAAATTTCATTTATTTTTGGTCGCCCGGAGGGACCCTCCCCTCTGGGCGCCGAGGCCTACCGGGCTTACAGCATGGAGCCTTCTTCTCCCCAGCAGTGCCCTCACTGCGGGGACCTGATTTTCCAATTGGACTCCAATGCCTGGAGCCTCTCCTGTTTGGGGCCTGACCCTTCTTTCCCGGATCCCCCAGGCTACAGTGTCGGGAGAAGACCCTCCCTTTTTCGGATATCCCTCGACGACGTCTTCGCGCCTAACGCGCGGTCGTCGGGTCGTGCTTCTCTCCAGGATCAGGTATCCACACAACAGTCTGTTAAGACTAGCCGAGTCTTGAGGGGCGAGTCTCATGCGCGGCATGGCGAAAGCTCCAGCCGACCCCTCAAGTCCCCCTTGGCTAATATACCCCGGCGGGAGTCCTCGGGCTCCAAAGCATTTACGGGGTTTCGGGATGTTCCTGAGGTTCGCTCCTCACAGAACATTCACGAGCCATGCCCGAGGGAGGTACCCGCTTCGAGCGGTGCCGATTCCCCGGCATCGGCGTCAGCATCGAGTGTTCCACTCTTCGCCAGGGATCGTCAGCTGGTGTCATCGGCGCCTCCGGGGCCGATCGACTCGACCGGGTCTGACCTCCCTACATCCCAGCCATGCTCGGGTGTGGTACCTGCTCCGGGCGGTACTGAGACCCCGGCATCGGCGTCGGTGTCGAGCGCTCCGCTCCTCACCGAGGATCGTCAGCTGCTGTCCTCGGCGCCTCCAGGGCCGATCGACTCGGTCCAGCCGGGCGTTCCTCCATCACTGCCATGTGCAGGGGTGGTACCCGCTACGAGCGGTACCGACCCCTCGACGTCGGCGCCGGTGTCGAACGTCCCGCTCCTCACCGGGGATTGGCGGCTGAGGTCCTCGGCGCCTCCGGGGCCGACCGACTCGCGCCGGTATGGCCTCCCTACGGGGTAGTATCCGCTTCGGGCGGTGCCGACCCGTGGGCGTCGAGTGACCCGCTCCCCACTGGGGATCGCCAGCCGCTGCCCTCGGCACCTCTGGGGCCGATCGGCTTGACACAGCCTGGCCCTGCGTTCCGGCCATGTGCGGAGGCGGTACCCGCTTTGAGCGCGCCGGCGTCGATAGTTCCACCCCTCACCGGGGACGATCTCCTGGCCTCGCTCCCCTCGGAGCCGCTCGCTTCGACCCGAGCTGGGTCGCCGGTACCCCAGCCCTGCGCAAGGGCGGTACCGGTTTTGGGCGGCGCCACTCCGCCGGCGACGGCAGGGGTGTCGAGCTCAAGGAACCTCCATCAACCTTCCCCGGGGACCTCGGGGTGTGTCGACCAGCACACGGGCGACCCCCTGGCATCGACGCGGCCGTCGAGGGCCCCGCCCTTTCCTAGAAAAGGGGCCTCGGGGTCTTCGATCGCCTCAATCCCACCACAGGCTTCACCCCCCCGCAGGGACTCGTCGTCGGGTGACCTGGCTCCCCTTGGGGACGGACCGTATGCCCCGGCAGGTTTTCCCTCCGGGTAGGACGGGTTCGAGAGGGGGCCTAGCATCGGGCAGCGCCCGCTGATCGACATCGGCGCCGGCGTCAGATGACCCCCTCTCCACCAAGCACCGTCCTCGGGGGCCCTTGATGCTCGCAGCACCGGTCGGCGTGGTTCCGATCCGCGCTCCGGGATCTCCACCACCGGCGCGGTCGCTCCCGCCGGGGTCCTCGAGGAAGGTGTCGATCTCGCTCGGTTCGATGCCCAGCCTGGAGTCATTGTCCAGCCTGGAAAGCCTGGCCACGGCGCGTCTCGGGATCGGCCCCTGTCCCCCTCCCGCAGCGCAGAGCAGAGACCGCTGGCCCCTGCCCTCCGGCGGCCGCGGATTCACTCCAGTCACGGGGGGAAGCGCCGCCCCCAGGTTCGGGGCCGAGGCCGATTCCTGCGGCGCCGTCGGTACCATCGACCTCTTCGATGCCTAGCTTGGAATCAATTCCAGGAGCCAACGACGCCATGTTGACTGCCCCGATCCGGCTCGGTTGGTCCCCTCTTCTGCCTAGCGGGCATTGGCCCGAGCGGCCTCTTAGTGCCCTGGCGGCCTCTCCCGCCATAACTGCTCCGGCAGAGCCGCCTTTTCAGGATTTCCTCCTTGACATGGCGGACTTGCTGGCCATCCCTATCCCGGACCCGAGCCCAGGCCCTGCGGAACAGGCAGCCGTGATGCTTCCTCTGCATCCCTCCCTGCAGGATCTCCTGCTGGGGGCTTGGCGGTCGCCTTTGAGGGTTCCGGCGCCGTCGACTGCGATGCAGGCTCTGTACCGGGTGCCTCCGTCCCCGGGTTTTCGGCAGCACCAGCTTCCACATCGGTCCATTGTGGTGGAATCGGCGCTGAGGAAGGCCGGAAGCAAGGAGAAGAATGCTTCTTGCCCTCCAGGCTGCGCCTCGAACACGCTAGATACTCTAGGACGTCAAGCCTTCCAAACGTCTATGCTGGCGGCCCGAATTATTTCATATATATTTTACATGAGTCTGTCGCTTCGGGAGGTCACCGAGAGGTTATCTCGGTTATCCACCTTCGTATCTGCAACCAAGGCCTTTGAATATTCCCCGCTTCTTTATCACTGCAGGAATATCTCCGGGTTTATTTATTTATTTTATTTATTTACATTTCTTATATACCGCACTATTTGCGATCAGCGCGGTTTACATACAACAAAATGGTATCCGACAATAAACAAAGTCAGGTTCCTTTCTCGTGCTTCGCTGGACTCCTTCCGGTCGGTCAGCAGAGCCTCTGCTGTTGCCATTAGAGCACGCCGTACAGCATGGTTGCAGGCGTCCGAGTTGTGTAGACGGGCACAGTACAACCTGGGTAATTCTCCCTGCGACGGAGATCACCTCTTCAATAGCGAAGTCTTACGTCAGGTCGCACAGTGCTTCGCTAACCTTCCCAGAGTTAGCAGCCAGCCTATGGCCTGGCTCCCCCCCCCCCCCCGGCGGTGGTAAACGCCTCTCCAGACCCCCCTTCCCTAGGAAGAGGAAATGTCAGCCCTCCGCCCACCCTCCAGGCACGCCCAAGCAAGGGACCTCTCACCCTGGGTTGATGTCCCCGGGCCCGCGCCAGGACTCTCATACTAAGCATTTTTAGACTCAGGTGGGCGGCTGCCTGCACTTAACCTCCTTACCAGAAGTTTAGAATAGAGCTCTACTCTGGGGCTCGTTCAGTTGGAAAATGGTTCGGGGACTTATCTAGGGGTTCAGGTCTTCTCCTCCTTGGGAAAAGGAGACCACCTTATGCCGTGATAGCTATGGCCCACGGTCACCCTACTTACTCTTCGGTACGTCCCCGAACCCCTCTCAGCCAGTATTCTCTTGCTGATTGCTTCCGTACCGGAATTCCCCTTCCAGCCGCTATAGTCCCCCTATACTCACCAGGGACTATCCCCTCATGTCCCCCGATTGTGCGGGGGACACGTTCTATGTGCAGGTCCTGGGGACACATATAGGGCCTCCAACCCCTGCGGCGTTCTACCGGACTGATGCTATCCTCCGTCCCCCACGCTACCGCGCTCTTAGCTCGCCGATCTGCCCTTGCCCTCCGGGAAAGATCCCTCCCTTGACGGATCTTGCGGCCACCTCTCCAGGTGGACCTTCTGGGGATCGATGGCAGATCCGCCTTACCTGGGTGCTGCTCATGGAGGCAGGCCCCCCGGCGTGCCTGCGTTAGTACCGGAGGGGGCGTCCCCATGTCCACCGGCTTAGATATACTAGATATCACCTGCTTGGCAGGCGCCTTTGGGGGATCCCCACAGTACCTGTGTTCTACCGCCTTTTTTCCCCCTATGGCCGGTACTCACCCCCCCCCCCCCCGGGGGTCCGGCCAGTCCGCCTGCCTATTCCCCGATCGGCCCGCGGACTGGTGGTACCCTACTGCTGTGAAGTCAACAGCTCCTTTTTTCAGTTAGGTCCTCCTCCCGGAGGTCCGGACCCTTGTCCCCCTATCTCTCGCTAGGGCAGACTGTGTACCCCTTCTGCTCCGGGGTACACCTCTACTCTTCTCCGGGATGGGCTCTCTAGTTCGGCCTGTCTTCCACTGTTAGTCCTCTGAGTTATGGACTCTACTCCTAAGGGAGTGCTCAGCTTGCCGTGAGCCCCCTGGAAGACCTGCTGTCCTTCTCCTGACCCAGCTGACGCCTGGATCTCATGGCCTTCCGGATTTGGAACTTCCTCCTCGCTGCAGTGAAGTTTCCTTGATGACCTCGCTACTGCGTCTACAGTGCCTTCATCACAGGACTACTTCCGACAACCCGGTGGGTAAGCTATACAGGGTTCTAAACCATTAATTCATTAAAACTTAATGGCCGGTAAGCTCTATATGGTACTAGGTCATTTACTCATTAAATGCTTAATGATTCTCTTCATGCACCCCTCTGACTACTCCCGTAGCCTGGGGTTTTTTTTGCTGTATCCTTATGGTACCTGTTCTGCACTCTAAAGACTTGCCTCCGTAGTCTTTGGATTCGCTATTCCTCTATTCAACTCCTGCCCTCCATCCCTCAGGGGATGCCGGAGATTCAGGCTGGGCAAATGCCATCCCGTCCTGGGCTGCGCTGATGGGATCTCCCCGGGCATCCTAAGCTAGGGAGTCCCCACGTGTGAAGACTCATTCCTGCTTGTTCCTGGAGATAGCACAGTTACTTACCTGTAACAGGTGATCTCTGGAACAGCAGGAATTAGTCTTCACAACCCGCCCACCTCCCCTAGGAGTTGTATCTCTCTTTTCTCTATTCCTTCCTCTCCTCTCCTTCCGGCTCAGCTATGAAACTCAACTGGGGAGAGGCAGTAGGAAGGGCGGGAAGCCACCGCGCAGGCGCGGGGGATGCTCCCAAAAACTTTCTGATTGGATGCTGGGGAGCATTCCCGTGCGGGCTCCGTCGGAGACGTCTCCCACGTGTGAAGACTAATTCCTGCTGTTCCGGAGATCACCTGTTACAGGTAAGTAACTGTGCTTTCCCCTGCCCTGATTTGCTGGGTGAAATGTTCCATCTCTTGCTTACGCTGCGGAGCCGTTCCAGTCGAGTAACCAATAGCTATGGCTCATATAGAGGCCTTGAAAGCCTCCCATCAGGCCCAGGCAGTGGTGTCCTTTGGGTCATTTTGCTCAAAGTAAGATGCCATGGCATTTTGAAGAGTTTCTACAAAGGTCGGGTTGGCTAACAGGTTCCTATTCAGGCACCGAGGAGGGGGAAGGAGCTTGACTGGAAGATATTTTGGAGTCCCATTGAGATTGCAGTGTGGTCGGAAAGCGCTGTCTTGTGAATGGTAGAGGAGACCACCCAAGGTAAAAGTTGTTTTGAGAGGAGGAAAAAGTCAGTTCTAGTGTGAGATCCGTGAGGGAGCGAATAAAAGGTGTAATCGCGCTCTGTCAATTGCTGTGGTCACCATGGATCGCAGACTTTGCCATCTCTTTCCCTTACACTGACCCTCCAAATTCCCAGTGCTCTCACCTTCCCAAGCCTCTTATTTCATAGTCTTTCACTAATAATTCCCTCGCTTCCCCATGTCCAGTATCAATCCTTATCTCCAGGAACAAGCAGGAATAAGTCCTCACATATGGGTACGTCGGTACCGACGGAGCCCGTGCGGGAAAGCTCCCCAGCTTCTTAGAATAGAAGCTTTTGGGACCTCCCACTGCACATGCGCACTGCCTTCCCGCCTTCCTGAACAGCTCTCCTCAGTTTCTCTTTTTCCGCGGAGCCAGCAGGTCGTGTTCCTGTCACCGCTGAAGAAATTGTTATTTTATTTGTTTCTTTAGACCGCGTACCTGCCTTCCCCATACCGATACCGGTATCGCCGGTCTTTTCTTTCTTTCTTTAAAAAATTATAATTCTTTTTTCTTATTTTTTAGCTTTTTGGTCACTTCAGAGAGGCCTCTCGGCCTACTCAATTTCTCCTCATGGAGAAGCCAGCCCCTGGATTTAAGAAGTGTACCAAATGTAATGCTGTTATTTCAGTCACAGACACCCATGACTGGTGTCTGAAATGTTTGGGGCCTGACCATTCCATACCGGACTGCCCATCTTGCTCCCACATGTCTAAACGTGGGCTGCAGAACCGGGCCAACAAATTCCATGTGCTGTTTGCTTCAGAGAATACAGCATCACAGTCATCCAGGTCTTCTTCTCCGGATGGATCTCAGGTAACCAAACCTTCTGTGGGCAAGTCCTCAAAGAGCAAATCTCCTTCAAAGCATCGAGAGGCTCTTAGCTTAGAACTTGAGGACCCTGCCCCAGCCAAACAACCCGGCGGGAAGTCCAACTTCCAAAAACGCCAATTCAGGGGTCTCAGGTTGATATCGATGCTACGGCCTCGACAGATCACCTGTTAGCCTGCTCTGGGGTACCGGGTCACTCCGGTACCGACATCCAGGCAGCTATGGCGTCCATGGGCGATACTGTACAGTCCATGCAGCAGGCCGTCATGGCTTTCATTAAAGCTGCAACGCCATCGGTTCCGCTTTCAGCGGTTCCGGGCCCGATACCGGTATCGTCCGCCATGCCGGTATCGAGGCCGTCCACCTCTAAACGCAAGTCGGTACCGTATGGGCTTTCGCTCCATACCGGTTCCATACCCGATACGCCCGATATCGATACCGATCGGTACGCGTATCGTGCGTTAGAGGAAAGCACCGATTCCTCTGAGGATTTTCACTCCTCTGATGATTCTGCTGAGTTTTCACTCAACTTACCTGAGGAGCCCTCTTCTCCTAAAAGGAGAATGTCCCCTCCAGAGGATTTGTCCTTCCAGGACTTTGTTTTAGATATGGCTACAGCCCTTTCTATTACCACATCCTCTGAAAAGGAACCCAGATCCAAAAAACTGGATATTTTGGGATACTCAAAGGCCCCTAAGGAGGCAGTTACCCTGCCTATCCATAAATCCTTCAAGAACAACTGATGGATTTCTGGGAAAATCCTTTGACTTTGTCTCCTTATTCCCGTAGGTTGGACACCATGTATAGGGTCCCTCCTTCTCCTGGTTTCCAAAAGACTCAATTGCCCCACCACTCTATTGTGGTGAACTCTGCAATGAAGAAGATTAGGAGTACCAAAAGGCACTCTTCCACCCCTCCAGGACGGGAATGTAAGACTTTGGACTCTTTTGGTAGGAAAATTTTCCAGGCTAGTATGCTTATAGCCAGGATTAATTCCTACAGTCTCTATATGGGCATGTTCCTGGAGGAACTTGCCAAAAAGGTGCGGCATTTTGCCCCCTTTATCCCTGAGGATAAAAAGCAGGGATTCCTTTCCCTAGTGAAAACAACTCTTAGAGGTTTCTAAGTTCTCTAATAGGGCAGCATATGATTCCTTTGAGGGAGCCAGTAGGGCTTCGGGCATTGCTATTGCAGCCCGACGTCTTGCTTGGCTCCAGGCCTCTGATCTGGAACCTTGGGTTCTAGATGGCTTACGGAATCTGCCCTGTACAGGTGAGAACTTATTTGGGGAAGAGTGGCAAATCAAAGCCACCCAGATGGATGCTGAAAATGCCACCTTGGAAAGACTTTCAAAGTCCACTTCAATTCCTACTAAGAAAAAGTCTTTTAAAAGGCCTTACTATAAGAAGGCCAGAGTTGCTTCAAATACTGGCCAGCAGTCTTCTCAACCTCGCTATACTGCTAAGCGTCAGCAATCCAAACAAGCACGAGCTAAGCCTGCAGCAGCTACTGTAGCTCAGCAGGCTCCAACCCCTCAGGGGTTTTGACTTGCTCCTAGGGAACTTGCCACTTCTGGTTCTAACACAACCAGAACCTCTCACCATACCCGGAAGGTTGGTTCACTTTGCTCCCAGATGGGAACAAATCACAACAGAACAATGGACCCTCTCTATCATTCGAGAGGGTTACAAACTTCATTTCTCCAGCCTTCCTCCCCATCATATGGTGAGACCATTCAATTCTCCCCCATCTCTCCTAACCCTGTTGGGTCAAGAGGTTTCCTCTCTTCTTGCCCAAGGGGCCATAGAAGAGGTTCCTCTTCCTCAACAAGGGTCCGGTTTCTACTCCCCTTATTTTCTCATTCCAAAGAAGACAGGGGGATTCAGACCAATCCTAGATCTGAGAGAATTGAACAAATTTCTCTTCAAGGAGAAATTCAAAATGCTGTCTCTCGGCATTCTCCTTCCTTACCTCCAGGGTCAGGACTGGCTTTGTTCTCTAGACCTACAGGATGCGTATACACATATACTCATCCATCCATCCCACAGAAAGTATCTTCGCTTTCTGTTTCAGGGAAAACATTTCCAATACAGAGTACTCCCCTTCGGTCTAGCCTCTGCTCCAAGAGTATTCACAAAATGCATGGCAGTCGTAGCCGCATTTCTAAGAGGCATGGGAATCTTTGTCTTCCCATATCTGGACGACTGGCTCATCCGAGCTCCAACTCAGTCACAGGCCCAGATTTCCCTGGACCACACAAGGAGCCTTTTGCAGTATCTGGGACTGGTAGTAAACCTTCCCAAGTCCCAACTCATCCCTACTCAATCTCTAGAATTCATAGGGGCCCAGTTGGACACCATCACTGCAAGGGCCTACCTTCCACATGTTCGAGGCCAGCGCCTCCTGAGTTTGGCCTCCCAAGCTCAGTCCAGCACTCACTTGACAGCCAGGGAAATGCTACGCCTACTGGGTCATATGGCCTCCACAGTGCATGTGGTGCCCTATGCTCGTCTTCATATGAGAGCAGCTCAATGGACCCTGGCCACTCAGTGGACTCAGGCGTCAGGAGCGCTCTCAGACCAAATACAAACCTCCGATCGTCTGTTTTGGTCCCTCCACTGGTGGACTTCCACCAAGAATCTGTTGTTGGGGGCTCCATTTCAACCATTGCTACCCCAAGCAACCCTCACAACAGATGCCTCCCAAACAGGGTGGGGAGCCCATCTGCAAACTCTCTCCACTCAGGGCACTTGGTCTCTACAGGAGACCACCCTTCATATCAATCTTCTGGAACTGCGAGCAATTTACCTTGCCCTCAAGGTCTTCCACTCCCTCCTAGCCAACCTCACTGTCCTAGTTCAGACGGACAATCAGGTGGCCATGTTTTACATAAACAAACAAGGAGGGACGGGCTCTCTGTCGCTTTGCAACGAAGCTCTAAGACTATGGGCCTTCGCCAGAGAGCATCAGATTCACCTGCTAGCAGTGTATCTCCCAGGAGTTCAAAACTCTCGGGCAGACAGGCTCAGTCGAGTTCTGCTGCCACACGAATGGTCCCTACATTTGGACCAAATAAACCGAATCTTTCAGGAATGGGGGACCCCGGACATAGACCTCTTTGCAAGTCCGTGGAATGCCAAACTTCCCCGGTTCTGTTCCAGAACTCCGTGTCAGGGAGCTCAGGCTACGGACGCCTTTCTCCTGAATTGGAATCAGGCATTCCTATATGCCTTTCCACCCATTCCTTTGATTCCCAAGACTCTGTTCAAACTCCAGAGGGATCATGGAACTATGATCCTCATAGCTCCACGCTGGCCACGCCAAGTGTGGTTCCCTCTACTTCTACAGCTCTCCCAGGGATCCTACTTGGATCTGGGAGCTGCGCCAGACCTCCTGTCTCAGGAGGAGGGGACTTTGTGGCACCCAAACCCCAAATCCCTTCACCTCAGTGCTTGGTTACTGAAGGCTTAAACCTTCAAGACTTTCATCTTTCCCAACCAGTGAAAGATATCCTTTCTGCCTCTAGGAAACCCTCTACCAGGCGTTCCTATGCTTTCAAATGGAAACGTTTTTCCATTTGGTGTGCTCAGCAGGGTCTTGACCCTCTGGCACTTCCTTTGAATTCTCTTCTTGATTATCTCCTGCATCTCTCCAATGCAGGCCTCAAGACGAATTCGGTAAGAGTCCATTTAAGTGCTATTGCAGCATCCTTGAAACATATAAATGGACAACCTATCTCCTCTCATCCTCTTGTTGCAAGATTCATGAGAGGCCTGACTCTCACTAAACCTCCCATCAGACCACCCCCGGTCGCATGGGATTTGAATCTAGTGCTCGGTCAACTTATGAAGCCACCTTTTGAGCCAATGTTTTCCACCTCCTTGAAATTTCTTTCCTGGAAGGTCATCTTCCTCATTGCAGTCACTTCGGCTCGCCGCATCAGTGAGCTGCAGGCTTTAGTGGCTAATCCACCTTACACAAGATTTCATCATGATAAGGTGGTCCTTAGGACGAATCCCCACTTTATGCCTAAAGTGGTCTCGCCTTTTCATCTTAATCAAGAGGTATATCTACCTGTCTTTTTTCCAGCTCCTCATGCATCCAATGCAGAGAGGAACCTTCATACTCTGGATTGTAAAAGAGCTCTCGCTTTTTACCTTAATAGGACTCAGCCACATCGAAAGTCTTCTCAACTTTTTGTGGCCTTTGATCCTTCCCATTTGGGACTTCCAGTCTCCAAGCGTACACTTTCCAATTGGATTGCTCAGTGTATTTCTTTTGCTTACCAGAGCAAAAACATTTCTCTGGAAGGCCATGTCACTGCTCACAATGTGAGGGCCATGGCAACTTCTATGGCTCATCTGCACTCTGTTTCCATAGATCAGATCTGTCGAGCCGCTACCTGGGCCTCGGTTCATACCTTCACAGCCCATTACTGTTTGGACAAGGACTCCCGCCGGGATGCCTTGTTTGGCCAGGCTGTCCTCAAGCACCTGTTCCATTCCTAAACAACTCCTGCCCACCTTCCCAGAATGGATGCCTGAGATCCATACGAAGATGGCGAACCTTTACAGGGGATCCCATGCATCTAAGCTAGGGAGTCCCCATATGTGAGGACTTATTCCTGCTTGTTCCTGGAGATAGCACAGTTACTTACCTGTAACAGGTGATCTCTGGGAACAGCAGGAATTAGTCCTCACAACCCACCCACCTCCCCTAGGAGTTGTATCTTTTATCTATCTATCTTCCTGTCCTCTCTCTGTTGACTCAGCTATAAACTCGAAACTGAGGAGAGCTGTTCAGGAAGGCGGGAAGGCAGTGCGCATGTGCAGTGGGAGGTCCCAAAAGCTTCTATTCTAAGAAGCTGGGGAGCTTTCCCGCACGGGCTCCGTCGGTACCGACGTACCCATATGTGAGGACTAATTCCTGCTGTTCCCAGAGATCACCTGTTACAGGTAAGTAACTGTGCTTTCCCTGTCCTGCTTCCCTTCCTCCATCCAGTATTTTCCTATCCCTTCCATGTCCACCAACTTCTCTGTGTCTCTATCCCCCATGTCCAACATTCCCTTATGTGCCTGTCCCCCCATGACCAGCATCTCCTCATGTGAATCTCTACCCCTCATGTCCAACATACCTCCTATATCACTTCCCCCAATCCAGCATCTCCTCTGTATCTCTACCCCTGTGTCCAGCATGTCCTCCTCTGTCCCTATCACCCTGATGTTCAGTATCTCCTCATTTGAATCTTTACCCCCCCATGTCCAACATACCCCCTATATCCCTTCCTCCCCCCAGTCCAGCATCTCCTCTGTATCTCTATGCACATGTCCTACATTCCCCTTATGTGCCTGTCTACCCATGTCCAGCATACCCCCATATCCCTTCCTCCCCCCTCCAGTCCAGCATCTCCTCATGTGTATCTCTACCCCGTGTCCAGCATACCCCCTCTGTCCCTATCTCCCCATGTCCAGCATCTCTTCTGTATCTCCACCCCTATGTCCTATCCCCCCATGTCCAGCATCTCCTCATGTGTATCTCTACCCCCATGTCCAGCATACCCCCTCTGTCCCTATCCCCTATGTCCAGCATCTCCTCTGTATCTCTAACCCCATGTCCAGAATAACTCCTCTGTCCCTATCCCCCATGCCCACCATCTCTGTATCTAGCATCCCCCCCCCATGTCCAGCATCTCCTCTGTATCTCTACCCCCATGTCCAGCATACTCCCTCTGTCCCAATCCCGCCCATGTCCAGCATCTCATGTGACTCTCTACCCCATGTCCAGCATATCCCCTCTATCCCTTCCCCCCTCCCATGTCCAGCATCTCCTCATGTGTATCTCTACCCTCATGTCCAGCATACCCCCTCTGTCCCTCCCCCCCATGTCCAGCATCTCCTCATGTGTATCTCCAGCCCATGTCCAGCATACCCCCTCTGTCCCTCCCCCCCTATGGCCAGCATCTCCTCATGTGTATCTCTACCCCCATGTCCAGCATCTCCTCATGTGTGTATCTACCATGTCCAGCATACCCCCTCTATCTCTTCCTCCCATGTCCAGCATCTCCTCATGTGTATCTCTATTCCCTTGCCCAACATAACCCCTCTATCTCTTCCACCCCACATGGCCAGCATACCCTCTCTGTCCCTGTCTCCCCCCATGTCCAGCATCTCCTCATGTGAATCTCTATCCCCCATGTCCAGCATACCCCCTCTATCCCTTCCCACCCCATGTCCATCATCTCCTCATGTGTATCTCTACCCCCATGTCAGCATACCCCCTCTGTCCCTATCCCCCCCATGTCCAGCATCTCCTCTGTATCTCTAACCCCATACCCAGCATACCCCCTCTGTCCTAATCCCCCTGTGCCCAGCATCTCCTCTGTATCTAGCATACTCCCTCTGTCCCTATCATTCCTCCATGTCCAGTATCTCCTCGTGTGTATCTCTACACCCATGTCCAGCATCTCATGTGAATCTCTACCCCCCATGACTAGCATACCCCCTCTATCCCTTCCCACCCTATGTCCAGCATCTCCTGATGTGTATCTCTACCCCCATGCCCAGCATACCCCCTCTGTCCCTGTCCCCCCCCCCGTGTCCATTATCTCCTCGTATATCTCTACCCCGTGTCCAGTATCTCCTCGTTTATCTCTACCCCCATGTCCAGCATTTCCTCGTGTATCTCTACCCCCTTGTCCAGCATCTTCTCATGTGTATCTCTGCCCCCGTGTCCAGCAAACACCCTCTGTTTCCCCCCACCCCCGTGTCCAGTATCTCCTCTTGTGTATCTCTACCCCCGTGTCCAGCAAACACCCTCTGTCCCCCCCCCGTGTCCAGTATCTCCTCGTGTATCTCTGCCCATGTGTCCAGCATTTCCTCGTGTATCTATACCCCTTTGTCCAGCAAACACCCTCTGTCCTTATCCCTCTATGTCCAGCTTACTCCTTCTGCCTCTTTCCCCCACATGTCCAGCATCTCACCCCACATCCTCATATCCAGCTGACAGCACCCCCTCACCCCCTCCCCCCCTCCGCTGCCTGCCCTTGCCCCGCCACCGCTTTTCCTGTTCCCCTAGTGGTGGTGACAGAGGATCTCCCAATAAAAGAAACAAAACGCAGATCTTTGTGACTGCACGCTTGCATGGCTGGTCTGACACATGCTCACATCAGAGGAGGGAGGGACCAGACCAGCCATGCAAGTGTGAAGTTTCAAAGACCCGCATTTTGTGTTGGAAGTCTGCCGTCGCTGCCACCAAGGGGGAACAGGAAAAGTGGGGGCAGGGCAAAGGCAGGCAGCGTGGGATGGGGGGAGGAACTGAGGCAGTGGTCGGCAGAAAACTGGCCCGTCATTTGCTAGTTTTAACGTCCTGCTGGCCAACAGCCTACAGCTCATAAAAACAGTCAGGCAGCCTTAAACCAGTGTGTTGGCAACCCTATCCCAACTTATCTGTGAATTTAAGTACATTTACGATTACATACAGTTTTACAAAGAAAACAGGCATATGTATAGAGGACAGTAAGAGAAACAGTGTGCGTCCTGCATCTGGCAGGGAAACACAGGGATTCTGTGTCCGTTGTGAGGGCTACCGACATTGATGCTCTTTTTCCCCTGTAATTTTTGCTAGGCATGTCCACAAGTTTTCAGGTAAAATTAGATTTGTAATAAAGTAGCCACGGATTATCCCAGTGATGGGTGCTGTTGAGGTCAGGTGAGTTGTGCTTAGCAGTTTCTTGCAATTCTGAAACCAAATTGTTATTTATACAATTTCATGCTGGTAATGTGCTTGCCACTTATTACCTGTTCTGATTGGTTGATGGTAGTAATTTTAGTGTGAGATCTGCTACTGTTTATATATTGTTAATTTCACCAATCCAGATGTTCTCTTTTTGCTTTGGTTATGATTTGTGTTCCCAGAGGTGATATTATAATAGCAAAAAGTCCAAATGATCCAAAAACAAACATCTGCAAGAGAGTTATTGGCTTGGAAGGAGATAAAGTGTGTGTGAGCAATCCTTCAGATCTCCTCAAGAAACACAGCTATGTAAGTTTTTTATACTTTGATTCAATAATTTTCTTTAACAATATTCTAGAAAATCTGCTCTGCCATTTTATCCGGGTGTAAATCATAGTATTCAAAGATAAATGGGGTACCTTTCCCTGGTTACTTTTACATTTGCACAGCCAACTCTGCAGTGGAATGTACTGCTACATCTACCTTCTAAAATTGGATAGGTACATTTTGATCGTTCATATGGCCAGACTTGTGCAGGTAACATTAACCAGTTGCAACTGAATATCTTCCTAACTGGCTAAAATACCTAGTCCAGGAATGCCTTGAGCTGGGCCTTTTTTTGCCTAGTTAAATTCTGCGGCTTTTGCCCTTAACCACACTGATTTAGGAAATTAGAAGGACCAAAATTTTAAATCAGGTTTGTGTAAAACATTGACCTCATACATAGTAGATTATCACATGTAAATGCCAATTGACCAATCTAGTCACCTTATTACCAAGTATGTATTGGATTTAGTGAGAAAATGGTAATACTTTCTATAACCTAATTCAGCTCCCTGACATTTTGCCATTTAGGAAGGTCTTCTCTGTGTATTTTAAATCTGGCCTACAGATTACAGCATTTGAAGTATTTTCAGGATATAGCGTTATTAGAAAAGGTTCAGACAGAGAAGAGCCACCAAAATGGTAAAGGGGATGGAAGGATACTCCTATGAAGAAAGGCTAAAAAGGTTAGGGCTCTTTAACCTGGAAAAGAGACGGCTGAGGGGAGATATGATAGAGGTCTATAAATTAATGAACGGAGTGGAACAGGTAAACATAGATCGATTGTTTACATTATCAGAATATAGAAAGACTAGGGGACATGCAGTGAAGCTACAGGGTAAACTATTTAAGACTAATAAGAGAAAATATTTTTTCACTCAACGTGTAATCAAACTCTGGAATTTGTTACCAGAGGATGTAGTAAAGGCTGTTAGTGTAGCTGGGTTTAAAAAAGGTTTGGACAAGTTCCTGGAGGAAAGGTCCATAAATCATTATTTTAAGAAGGGACCCAGGATATCAATGCTTGACCCAATACAAGCATTGCGGAACCTGTGTCTTTTGGGGAAACTGCTAGGTACGTATGACCTAGATTGGCCACTGTTAGAAACAGGATACTAGGCTTGATGGACCTTGGTCTGACCCAGTATGGCATATCTTATATTCTTATTGTCTGAGCAGGAAATGCTCTTTTTTTTATCTATGTAAATATTGTATGGTTGTATTATGAAATTTGCTTTGAACTATTATTGGTATGTTTATATAAAAAAATGGGGCCTGCCTATAAGATTGATTTTTATCAAATCACAATCTTCCTTTCCCTTAACACAAATTTTTGAAGTGAGTTGTGTTCCCAAAGGACTTCTGCAGATCATTCTTCTTCCAGGTACCTGTTAGACCTTCCCCACAGACTTTTGCAGAGTCACATTTTGCATCAGTGTGTGTTAAGCATTCAAGGACCCAGCCAGATTAGGACTGATGATCAGTTCTAGTGAGCAGCTGAACTGCTAGGTACAGAGCATGTCCGTCTTTTAGCCTCTCTTCATAGGGGTATCCTTCCATCCCCTTTACCATTTTGGTGGCTCTTCTCTGTACCTTTTCTAATAACGCTTTATCCTTTTTAAGATATGGTGACCAGAATTGCACACAATATTAAAGGTGTGGTCGCACCACGGAACGATGCAGAGGCATTATAATATCCTTTGTTTTATTTTCCATTCCTTTCCTTATGATACCTAGCATTCTATTTGCTTTACATAGAAACATAGAAATATGACGACAGAAAAAGACCACATGGCCTATCTAGTCTGTCCTTCCATAACAACTACAACAGTCCCCTTTTTACCTTTAGAGATCCTCTGTGTTTGTCCCATGCTTTTTTGAATTCAGTTACTGTCCTCATCTCTACCACCTCCACTGGGAGACTATTCCACGGATCCACTACTCTTTCCGTAAAGAAATATTTCCGCATATCACTCCTGAATCTATCTCCCTTCACCCTCATCCCATGTCCCCTCGTAGCAGAACTTGCTTTCATTTGAAAGAGGCTCTCTCCCTGAACATTTATGCCACGGAGGTATTTAAACATCTCAATCATATCACCTCTATCCCAACCTTTCCTCTAAGGTGTACATATTAAGATCCTTCAGTCTGTCCTCATATGCTTTATAATGAAAAGCACTAATCATTTTAGTAGCCACCCTCTGCACCGACTCCATCCTGTTCACATCCTTTTGAAGGTGCGGTCTCCAGAATTGCACACTATACTCCAAATGAGGTCGCACCAAAGACTTATACAGAGGCATTATCACCTCCTTTTTTCTGCTAGCCATTCCTCTTCGTATGCACCCAAGTTTTTGCCGTCGCCTTTTCTACCTGTTTAGCTACTTTAAGATCATCAGACACAACCATGCCTAGGTCCCGCTTTTCTTTAGTGGACAAAAGTACTTCACCCTCTATACCAGGGGTCTCAAACTCAAATTGCTTTGAGGGCCAAATGAGGACTTGTAGAGTAACCCGGGGGCCGCACAAGACGCAGGCCTCATTTGCATAAGGGCATCATTTGCATAAATATTTGCATAATGTTACCATACACTAACTTTTAGTAAACATGCCTCTTAATGAGTGTATGGATAAAGAAAGACTAAAATATTTCTACATTACTATAAACCAGTGCCAACCGCCAGGCACATTAGGAACTACTAGAAACACTGCTCATTTAGAACCCATAGCAAACCTGCCGTGTCCTAACAGCACTACCAGGACTCACAAAGCACCATACCCTAACTATCAAAAGGCAACACTGCAAATATTAAATCAACACATTTCAGAGAATAACAATACATGACCTACTCGGGAAAGAGAACAAGTGGCAATGTCAAATAGGAATTACATAAACAGAATACCTCAGCTCAGTTACACATGCAGAACATACACCATCACCAAACAAGGAATCACAATTTAGAAACAGGAAGACAATTAAACTGGGAACCCCAAAAGCCAAACTTAGAATGTACAACACTGTAGAAATAAAACTATACATTGATTTCCTCTTGTATTAAATAAAGTGCAGACGTTAAAGATGCACATTTCCAAGAGCTGACATATTTCAGTTAATAAATTCAAAATAAAGAGATATTTTTCTATCTTTTGTGCATTTTTTTTCAGTTGCAATTGTTCCATTCACTTTCTTCTGGTTTCTTTGTGTCTTCTGCTAACTCTCCATCGTCTGCTGTCCATTTGTCCTTTCTTCTTTCCTAGTTTTTTTCCATTCTCTCTACATCTGCTTTAACATACTAATCATTCTCCTTTTGCTCTTTCCTCATTCCTATTTCATCCACTCAAATTTTACCCCTCCATCCTCAATCCCCACTTACTCTCCCAATACCCGGCCAATTGTAGATTTTTCTTCCCTCCCACACAAAATATATTTCCCCTCTCCATTTCACTCTCCCAGCCCCATCCCATTCTAATCGTCCCCCAACATCAACTCCCTTCTAGCTCCTGCCCCACCCAGCATCCGCTCCCTTCTAGTCCCCGCATCATCAGCCCATTTCCAGTCCTAGCTCCCTCCCCTCACAGCCCATTTCCTTTCCAAGCCCCCCGCCCCATCAGCCCATTTCCATTCCAAGCCCCCTTCCACTCAGCCCATTACCATTCCAAGACCCTGTCCCCATCAGCTATTTGCAGTTCAAGCTCCCCCTTCTACTCGGCCCATTTCCAGTCATAGCACCCCCCCCCAGTCTATTACCAGTTCTAGCCCCCCCCTAGCCCATTATCGGTCCTAAGCCCACCAACAGCCCACTTCCAGGCCTAACCCTTCCATCGCCCTATCTTCATTCTTAGCCCCCCCATAACCCCATTTCAGTCTTAGCCCCCCAATCAGACCACCTCCAGTCCTAACCCCCATCTGTCCATTACCAGTCCTAACCCCCATCACCCCATTTTCAGTACTACCCCCCCAGCCACACATCAAGTCCTGCTCCCCCCCCCACATCGTCCTGCTCCCCCCCCCCATCAAGTCCTGCCCCCTCCCCATCAAGTCCTGCCCCCTCCCTCCCCCCCCCCCCGGGAAAATTAAACTTAAAAAAAAAAACAGCTTCTGCTGCTGCTGCCGCCGCTGCCGTGGCCAGCAATAGCAGCAATATCGCAAGTCCCGCGGGCTCCGCCCCCCCCCCCTCCTTCCTTCCTTCCTGCTTGCCTGCCAGCCAGTTCTCCGCTTCGGCTTTCAGAGCCGCGAAGGGAGAGCTTCTCCCTCGTCACTCTGTTCAGCCCGCTGGGGCAGATGGGAAATTTCCCATCTGCCCCAGCGGGCTGAACAGAGTCGCGAGGGAGAAGCTCTCCCTTCGCGGCTCTGAAAGGCGAAGCCGAAGCGGAGAACTGGCAGGCAAGCAGGAAGGAAGAAGGGGGGGGGGGAGCGGAGCGGAGCGGAGCCCGCGGGACTTGTGATATTGCTGCTATTGCCGGCCACGGCAGCGGCGGCAGCAGCAGCAGAAGCCGGGGTGTTTTTTTTTTTCCCCCTTGCATCGCGGGCCGCACAAAGGTCTCTCGCGGGCCGCATGCGGCCCGCGGGCCGCGTGTTTGAGACCCCTGCTCTATACTATATTGCTCCCTTGGATTGCTGCAGCCCAAATGCATGACCTTACATTTTTTAACATTAAATCCCAGCTGCCAAATTCTAGACCATTCTTCAAGCTTAGCTAGATCCCTCCTCATGTTATCTACCCCTTCCTGGGTGTCTATTGCAGATTTTGGTATCATCCGCAAAGAGGCAAACCTTACCTGAAAGCCCTTCCGCTATATCACTAACAAAGATGTTAAAAAGAATCGGACCAAAGACAGATCCCTGGGGGGGACACCACTGGTAACATCCTTCTCCTCAGAGTGAGCTCCATTTACCTGTACTCTTTGTCGCCTCCCACCCAACCAATTTCTAACCCAAGCATAACTTTGGGGTCCATCCCTAGGGTGCTCAGTTTGTTTATAAGTCGCCTGTGAGGAACGGTGTCAGAGGCTTTACTGAAATCTAAATACACCACATCTAGGGCTCTCCCTCGGTCCAACTCCCTGGTCACCCAGTCAAAGAAATCAATCAGATTTGTCTGACAAGACCTGCCTCTGGTGAATCCATGCTGCCTCGGATCCTGTAATCCGCTGGACTCCAGAAACCTCACTATTTTCTCTTTCAGCAGTGTTTCCAATAATTTACTCACCGCCGAAGTTAAACTAACTGGCCTGTAGTTTTCAACCACATCCTTACTTCCGCTTTTGTGTAAAGGCACCACGTGAGCCTCTCTGCAGTCCTTTGGCACCACTCCCGACTCCAACGAGGCATTGAAAAGGTCAGTCAGTGGAGCTGCTAGAACGTCCCCAAGTTCCCTCAGTATTCTCGGGTGTATCCCATCCGGTCCCATCGCTTTGTCTACTTTAAGTTGAGCTAGTTTCTCACGAACACAGTCTTTTGAAAATTGTTCAAGATGTCCTTTGCTTCTGTTCCTATTTGTGGGTGTTTTCTGAGGTCCTTGCTCCTGGTTCTTCATCTGTGAACACAGAACAAAAATATTTGTTAAGCAATTCCGCTTTATCCTTATTAGCTTCTACATGCTTTCTTGGCTGCCACTGCACACTGGGCGAAGGGTTTCAACATGTTATCCACGATGACACCTAAATCATTTTCCTGGGTGCTGGTTTCTAATGTGAAACCTTGCATCGTGTAACAGTAGTTTGGTTTGTTCTTTCCTAGGTGCATAACTTTGCACTTGTTCACATTAAATTTCATCTGCTATTTGGACACCCAGTCTTCCAATTTATCAAGGCCCCCTTGCAGTTTTTCACAATCTTCTTGTGTTTTAACCATTTTGAATAATTTTGTGTCCTCTGCAAATTTGATCACCTCACTCGTTAAGAACATAAGAAATGCCATACTGGATTAGACTGAAGTCCATCAAGCCCAGTATCTTGTTTCCAACAGTGGCCAATTCAGGTCACAAGTACGTGCCAGGTTCCCGAAGAGATAACACAGGCTCCACACTGCTTGTCCTAGGGTAAGCAGTGGATGTCACTGGTCCTCTTTAATAATGGTTTATGGACCTTTTCTCCAGAAACTTCTCCAAACCTTTTTTTAAACCCAGCTACACTAACAGCTCTTACTACATCTTATAGAGTCCTTCAACCCCACAGAGCAAACACTTTTTCAGTCCTGCCAAACCCTTTCCTGTTGTACTGGGAGCAACAGGCTTGATAAAGAAGAATTTCCAGGCACATCTTGATAAACTACCCATACCTATTACATCTTACAAATTCCAGAAGGAAGCTCTCTTTGGCATGATGCAAGTATTGCGCCAAGTATTAGCAATATATTTGAGAGACTAAGATCATACTCCACGTAGCCTGGCTTAGAAGTGAGGTTCAAGACTGTCATGGTACCCTCAAAATTAACCCATTTGGAGAAAATGCCCTGAGTAAACCACAGCATGAAAACTGTAAGGTTCTTATGGAGTACTGCTACCACTGCTCTCTGTCTTATGCTGCATTATGTGATACAGTAAACACTGTTTGAGTGTATGACTCCCTAAAGAAGCTGGCGCGAAATGCTATTGATGACTTCTAGATTAGCATTGTGGAAAGTGAAAGAGCAGCGATGCTGCAATGATGCAGATAAGTCTACCTTCCAATTGTTAATACAGTTTTCATGGTGTGGTTTACCTTTATGGGTTTGGCAGGACTGAAGAAATGTGTGCTCTGTAGGATTGAAGGACTCTATAAGTAAATTGTTATATATAATCTATTTAATTGAATTGTGAATTTAAGAAGAAAATGAAATTGTTAACTTTTATTTAAGGAGTTTTTCTGGATCATTGATGCAATTGAGCAATGGGTCTAGGGCTAAGATACTTCATGCCCATGACTGGCGCTCTAATGGTCTGGGATCCTTTTTTCCGTATTAAAAATTTCCCTTCTGGTGTTGTTGTGAAAAGTGATTATTTGTGGAAGAACATAATTATTGGCACATTTATAAACAATTCAAATCAGTTTGAACAGAAGAACCACATTCCCATTGCAGTAAAACTAGATGCACCTGTGATCAATTGTCAATACTCATTTGACTTGAAACAACCAATGAATAATGGCTCTAATGTTTAAAATGGCTACATTCACTCCCTGTTCCATTTTCACAATGGTGAAGATAAGAGACTGTCAGAAAAGCCATGCTCAGCAAATATCAAACTTCAAAGGGGTAAAAGGCCATCTCCAAAGACCCCGGAATTCCTGTGTCTACAGTTTGCAATGTTATAAAAATGTTTTCTGCTAATGGAACTGTCAAGAACCTCCCAGGACATGGTGGGAAGAGGAAAATTGATCCAAGAAGTCTTCAAAGGTTAGTGCAAACGTACAACATCCAAAGAACTTAAGACTAACCTGGAACAATCTGGAGTGGTGGTTTCAACCCAAACCATATGCTGCGCACTAAAGAAAGGAGGTCTTCATAGGCGAAAGTCAAGGAGGACCCCACTGCTCAAAGATAGACATAAAAAGGCACGCCTGATCTTTGCTCAAACCCAGCTTGAGAAAAGCGTAGTTACTCACCTGTAACAGATGTTCTCCGGGGACAGCAGGAGTCAGTCCTCACATATGGATACATTGGCACCGACGGAGCCCTCGCGGAAGCATCCCCCCAGCTTTCAAAGAAAGCCCCTTCCCACCCAAGGGTGCCATCTTGCTCAGTCAGATGACATAGCTAAAAGATGGGAAAAATAAAAGATGGTAAAGGAGCAACTCCCAGGGGAGGACGGAGAGTTGTGAGAACTGATTTCTGCTGTCCCCGGAGAACACCTGTTAAAGGTGAGTAACTATGCTTTCTCCGGGAACAAGCAGGAAGTCATTTCTCACATATGGGACTCTCCAGCTACAGGCTACTGAAAACAGGGCTCCCAGGAGGGGAGCCGCAAGCAGCAACAATTTTAGTCCGTGCACACAGAGCACAGTAGGACCCCTGTGTCCGAAGAAACCAAGCACTCCGGTAGCCTGAACACAGAAGGGTCGGAGGGTAGGAGTTGCCTAGACCCCGAAAAGGTTATGGAGCACAGCCTGGCCGAAGGCACTGTCCCGCTGGGACTCTCTCTCCAGGCAGTAGTGATTTGCAACAGTATGGACAAGACCAGGTGGTGACCAGGCAGATGTCCACCATCGGGACAGAGTGCAAGTTTGCCCCCGAAGCCACCATGACTCGGACACGGTGCGCCATGATGCGGCCTTCCAGTGCTAGCCTCAACTGCTCATAAGCAAAGGCGATACAGCCCGCCACCCAAGTGGACAGAGTACGCTTGGTCACTGCCTCCCCCAGCCTACTGAGGTCATAGGAGATGAAAAGCTGAGAAGCTTTGCGGTGGCCTTGGGTGCGTTGGATGTAGAAGGATAAGGCCCTCTTACAGTCCAATGAGTGAAGGATCTTCTCCGCCTGACTGGAGTGAGGTCTTAGGAAGAAGGTAGGAAGCACCACTTCCTGATTTAGGTGGAAGGGCAACACTACCTTCGGCAGGAACTTGGGGTGCGTGTGAAGCACCACCCTGTTCTTGTAGAACCTGGTGTAGGGTGCCTCTGCAATGAGGCTTTGTACAGCGGTGTTCCTCTTTATCTTTCTGATTTGGTGCACTTCCACTGTCCCTCCAGAGCACTTCGGTCGATTCACACTAACCGTCTTTTTCTTCCACCCCCTTCCAGGGCTCATCTTGAATCAACGCGTTCTTCTGCCTTTTTCTTCCTCGGCCCCCGCCTTTGGAATTCTCTCCCCCTTGCTCTACGTTTGGAATCATCCTTTAGTACTTTCAAGGCTTCCCTCAAAACTCACCTTTTTTGTACTGCTTTTGATCTCCCTTCCCATAGCTGATCGGTCTATATCTCTGATTTCCTTATTCTATCCTTTGCTGTCTCTTTTATGAATAATTGGCGTTCCTTTCTGTTTCCTCAGTAGCCTGTTTTTATTGTGCACCGCTGTATGCCTTTTGGTTCAGGCGGTATAAAAAGTTTTATAATAAAGATAAAGGTAAAGAGGGCCTAGAGCTTGCTAACCCTGCGAGCGGAGGTAACCGCAACCAGGATAACCACCTTCCAAGAGAGGAAGTGAAGGTGACAGGTAGCCAGAGGCTCGAAGGGCAGATGAGTGAGTCGCCCCACCACCACGTTGAGGTCCCATTCAGTCGCCGGAGGGCGAACCGGGGGTTTTGACAGGAGCAAGCCCCAAAGGAAGTGGGTCACCAAAGGTTGGATCGAGAGGGGCTTACCATCCACCGGGTGGTGGTGCACCACCAAGGCACAAAGGTGTACTTGGACGGAGTTAGACTGGAGCCCGGATTGGGAGAGATGGAGAAGATACTGCAAGACCAAAGCCACCGGGCAGGAGAAGGGATCAGCCCCATGATGGGTGCACCAAACAGAGAACCTGTGCCATTTGAGGGTGTACGCCTTCCTAATAGAGGCCTTGCAAGAGGCCAGCAAAATGTCTTCAACCTCAACTGGATGGTTGAGGGGGGCAAGAGTCACTCAGCAGCCACTCTGTCAATGAGAGGGATCCCAGGTTGGGGTGTAGAAGAAAGCCCCCCTCCTGAGATAGGAGTCCCGGGGCAGTGCTCAAGAGATTGGGGACCTCCACTGCCAGCTGCAGCATCAGCGGGAACCATGGCTGCCTGGGCCACCTGGTAGCTATTAGGATAAGTGAGGCCCTGTCGCGGAGGGTCCTGAACAAGGTCTTGGCGATCAGCAGTGTTGGAGGGAAGGCATACATGAGGCCTTCAGACCACGAGACTAGAAATGCATCCGCTGCCACCCTGGAGGGGTGAGCCTGCCGGGAACAGAAGTGGGGCAACTGAAAGTTGTCTGGACTGCCGAACAAGTCCATCATGGGTTCCCCCGGGCCGAAAAGGTCGGCTGGCTATCCTGGGGTCCAGCTGCCACTCGTGCGGCTGGAGAACCCTGCTGAGTCTGTTGACCAGCAGGTGGTCCTGGCCTGGCAGGTGCACCGCCCTCAAGAGGATACCCTGTTGGATTGCATATGAACAGAGGCCCAGGGCCTCCTGGCAAGGGACACGGGACCCCCGTGCCCCCTTGTTTGTTCAGTAGAACATTGACAACTGGTTGTCTGTCTGGACTAGGACTGGCTGGTGGCACAGATGGTGAAAGAAAACTCTCAGAGCGAGGTGTATCACTCAGAGCTCCAGGAGGTTGATCTGTTGGACGCTCTTGTCTGGTGATCAGGTGCCCTAGGTGCGGAGGGTTCCGCAGTGGGCTCTCTAGCCGAGCAGGGAGGCATCCATGGTGAGGACCTTCGAGTGGCTGTGAGTGTGGAAGGGCATGCCTGTTTCTAGGTATTGGGACGACTACCACCAGACCAGGAAATCTGCCAACTGGCGGGTCACGACAACCCTGTCCCGGAGGCGGCCTGTGGCCTGAGACCACTGGTCCCAGAGACACTACTGTACCGCCCTCATATGGAGGCGAGCATTTGGGGTGACGTGGACTATGGATGCCATGTGCTTGAGGAGATGCAGAAGGTGCCAGGGAGGCACTGAGAGACGGTGTTGCATGTCTCAAACCAGAGATCTGAGATGATCTGTCTGGTCCTTGGGCAGGAAGGCCTTGGCCTGGAAGGCGTCGAGCTTTGCCCCAATGAACTCCAGGCATTGTTCCGGGAGGAGGTGGGATTTGGGGTAATTTATGACGAAGCCCAAGTATTGCAGAACCTGGATGGTGCATGCAGTGGCCTGCTGCACCTTGGAGGCTGAGCCTTCCCTTATGAGCCAGTCGTCCATGTAGGGAAACACAAAGACCCCTTGGAGCCTGAAGAATGCGACCATGACCGCCAGGCATTTCATGAAGACCCTCGGGGCAGAGGCTAGGCCGAATGGAAGTACCCAGTATTGAAAGTGTTTACCTCCTACCAAAAATTGATTGGGGTGGATAAGGATGTGGGTATAAGCATCCTTGAGGTTTAAGGAGCATAGCCAATCTCCCTGCTGGAGGTATGGCAGCAATGTTCCAAGGGAGAGCATCTTGAACTTCTCCCTCACTAGGAATTTGTTGAGGTTGCGCATGTCGAGGATGGGCCTTAGGCCCCCTGTCCTCTTTGGGACGTGGAAGTATCTGGAGTAGAACCCTCTGCCCTTGAAGTGGTGGGGCACCGGTCCTACCACTTTATCCTCGAGAAGACGTGCCAACTCCTTTAGGAGAAGGTCCCCGTGGAGGGGAGACCTGAGGGGCACTTATGGGAAATAAGGGGGAGGTGTCTGAATCAGGTGGAGGAGGTAACCCTCCTCGACTACCCTCAGAGCCCATGAATCGGTGGTGATGGACACCCACCTCTGGGTATAGAGGGCCAGCCATCCCCGTGTGAGCTGCTGATCTCCTTGGGGTAGAGAGGCTATGCTGAAGGAGTCAAAAGCTCCCCCCTGGCTGGGCCAGAGCCGGTGCCTGGGACTTTGGCACCTTCTGCTTACGCGGGCCATGTCCATGTCCCTTGGCCTGCTGACCCTGTTGGGGAGCTGGGGGGGAACTGATAGGGTGTGTAGTTTCGGTTAGCAGCTCCCTTCCTCTGGTAAAAGGGCTTTTTACCCAAGCCCTTCCATCACAGAGGGGCAGTAGTCTTCTTGGAGAGCCTAGTCCTTGTCATGAACTCAGTCTCTAGCTTGGCAGCCTTGTCGGTCATTGGTTTGCCGAAGAGGTTGTCCCCTTGGCATGGGACGTCGACCAGTTTGTCCTGAACCCACTGCTCGAGGTCGGATGACTGAAGTCAAGCCTGGCAGCAGGCACCGATGCTCACCATGGCTACCCGGGCTGCCAACTCGAACCCGTCATAGGCTGCTCGAGACATAAATTTGGAGCATTCATGGACGGCCTTGGACAGGCTCCTGAATGGCTGCAAAGGTTCCTCGGAGAGACCAGCCAAGAACCCAGTGAGTTCCTTCACCAAGTCTCTCAAGTACATGCCCATGTACAGCTGGTAGGGTTGGACCCGGCAGATGAGCATCGAGCCCTGGTAGCACTTCCTGCCGAGGGCATCCAAGGTATGGGCCTCCCTGCCAGGGGGCACCGAGGAGTGTCTTCTGGCTTTTCAGCCGACACAGGGCCAACTCCACCACCATGGAATTGTGTAGCAGCTGTGACTTCTGGAAGTCCGGGCTCCGGCGAACCTGACACATCGAGTCGAGCCGTTTGCTCACCACCGGCATCGACGCTGGTATCTCCCACATGTGGAGCATGAGCTGTTCCAGGATGGGAGGAATGGGCACCGTGAGCGATTCCCAAGGGGGGGCCTTGTACTGGAGGATCTCCAGCTCGTCTGCCCGAGGGTCCTCCTCCGACTCGGTCGGGAACGCTAGGGCCTTCGACATGTCCTTGACAAAGTCCAAGAAGCCCATGTCCTCTGGCGGGGACCGCCTCCGAGGTTCTGCGACTGGGGAAATGCAAGGGACGTCGTAGTGGCGACTGGTATCACGAGACTCCTCATCCTCCGTCTCCTATTTGTAGCACTCAGAGGATGACTCGTAGGCGGGCTGCTCTGTGAGCTTTGAGGCCACTGAAGCCCTGCAGTTGGCACTCGGTAGACTGCCTGGGGATGACTGAGCTCCTGTCGAATAGGACGCCAAGCGTGACCTCGGCCAAGGATCGACTCGAGGTCACAAGACCTCGAGGATTGGCTTAGCCTCCGGGGATGTCTTGGACGTCGAATGTCCGGTGGTCCTGGCAGATGACCCGGACGTGCCAGACAACAGCGCCCGCTGCTGCCCAATGAAGGCAGTCAAACTGCGCTCTAGGGCTGCCATTCTGGACTCAAGGCCAGAAGGTTCCGCAGCCTTTGGCGCGGGCCCCGAGGAACTCCGGCCTGACGCTGGCTCCCCCGAAGGGGAGTCCTCGACGAGGATAGTGTCTGGAGACTGAGGCCAGTCCATGACTTGATCCTTCCGGGGGACCTTGGAATGTCTCTCCTTTTCCGATGCCTTGGACAAGCGCCTCAGACTGCGGGACCGGGCCCAAGAGGTTTCCAGCCGGTCAGAACCATCCATGGATGCTGCCTTCGAGGGTTTCGTCTTCTTTCTGTGTTCCTTTGAGTGGGATCCCCTCTCTGAGGAGCCACGACGACGCTCGGGTTTGGAAAGCTCCCGAGATGTCGGGGCCTCAGACGGCATCGGGGAGTCAGGGAAGAACTTATCGTGCTGCTGCTGGCGGCTCTTCAGGGCCTTGCTGGACATCCATTTGCAGAGATCGCAGGCCATCGGGTCGTGGTCCAGCGCGAGGCAATGGAGGCAGCAATCATGTGTGTCTGTTAAGGACATTATTTTAGAGCACCGATCACACTTTTTAAAACCACTGGTAGCCAAGGGGGAAAAAAGTACCCCTGCGAGGTCGAAGATTCTCTGAGCTGCCGGCGTGGAAAAAAGGGCGCAAAGGTGCCAGAAAAAATAAAGACTATAAAAATGAACCGAACTTGACGCCGAGGCATTGAGGACGGTAGTGGGGAAGAGTACCGGTACAAGACCGGAGTCGAGTTTGAAACTCAAATCCAAAAAAATTTACTTTTTCCAGGGGAAAGTCAGACAGCGTCTGAGGGGCTCCATTGAAAAAAGGAGACTGAGCAAGATTGCATTCTTGGGCGGGAAGTGGACCACGCATGCATGGTGTCATCTCCCAAAGGCTTTCTTTGAAAGCCGGGGGGATGCTTTCGCAAGGGCTCCGTCTGTGCCAACATCACCCATATGTGAGGACTGACTTCTTGCTTGTTCCTGGGAATCCACAATCCTCCTGGGAAAATGTTCTGTGGACAGATGAAACCAAAATTGAGCTCTCTGACAGTACAGACCGGCGATACATTTACAGGCAAAAAATGAAGCTTATAAGGAAAAAAAAACACCCTTCCTACAGTTAAATATGTGGATGTTTCATAATGTTGTGGGGCTGTTTTGCTGCCTCAGGAACTGGAGGCCTGGAATGTATTAAAGGAATCATGAAGTCAGATTCTTTTTAACATCTTTGTTAGTGATATAGCGGAAGGGCTGTCGGGTAAGGTTTGCCTCTTTGCAGATGATACCAAAATCTGCAATAGAGTAGACACCCAGGAAGGTGTAGATAACATGAGGAGGGATCTAGCTAAGCTTGAAGAATGGTCTAGAATTTGGCAGCTGGGATTTAATGTTAAAAAATGTAAGGTCATGCATTTGGGCTGCAGCAATCCAAGGGAGCAATACAGTATAGGAGGTGAAGTACTTTTGTCCACTAAAGAAGAGCGGGACCTAGGCGTGGTTGTGTCTGATGATCTTAAAGTAGCTAAACAGGTAGAAAAGGCGACGGCAAAAGCTAGAAGGATGCTTGGGTGCATACGGAGAGGAATGGCTAGCAGAAAAAAGGAGGCAATAATGCCTCTGTATAAGTCTTTGGTGCGACCTCATTTGGAGTATGGTGTGCAATTCTGGAGACCGCACCTTCAAAAGGATGTGAACAGGATGGAGTCGGTGCAGAGGGTTGCTACTAAAATGATTAATGGGCTTCATTATAAAGCATATGAGGACAGACTTAAGGATCTTAATATGTACACCTTAGAGGAAAGGCGGGATAGAGGTGATATGATTGAGATGTTTAAATACCTCCGTGGCATAAATGTTCAGGGAGAGAGCCTCTTTCAATTGAAAGCAAGTTCTGCTACGAGGGGACATGGGATGAGGGTGAAGGGAGATAGATTCAGGAGTGATATGCGGAAATATTTCTTTACAGAAAGAGTAGTGGATCCATGGAATAGTCTCCCAGTGGAGATGGTAGAGATGAGGACAGTAACTGAATTCAAAAAAGCATGGGACCAACACAGAGGATCTCTAAAGGTAAAAAGTGGACTGTTGTAATTGTTGTTATGGAAGGACAGACTAGATAGGCCATGTGGTCTTTTTCTGTCATCATGTTTCTATGTTTCTATGTTTCAGAGGACTACCAAGGTATTTTGGAGTGAAATGTGCTACCTAATGTCAGAAAGCTAGGTCTGGGTCGAAGGTCATGGGTCCTCCAGCACAACAATGACCCAAAACATACATCCAAAAGTACAAAATAATGGTTAAAAAAGAAAAAATGGACTGTTTTTAAACTGGCCAGCAATGAGTCTTAATCTCAGTCCAATCAAGAAGCTTTGGAAAGAGCTGAAATCTGTCATTGATAAAAGGAATCCTGGAAACATTCATGAGCTGGAACAAGTCGCAGTTGAAAAGTAGGAGAAAGTACCAGCAGACAGATGTACAAAACTTATAGATGGCTACAGGAAACATCACTGCCAAGATTGTGCAACCAAATATTAGTGAGGCGTGTCATTAATCCTGTCCAGGTCATAATTTCTTTTTCCAGAAATGGCTACATCTAAGTTGCACAGACATCTTTTTGTTGTTCTTGTATACCTTTGAATATACTATTAAAATATTATGATGACATACAGTTGGAATATTTCCAATCATTTCTCAAAATATTGTACACAAAATACCTAAAATGCAAGGGTGCCAATAATGTTGACCACAACTGTGTGTGGTTTGTATGCATTTCCTGATGTCTATGGAGTATGTTTACTAAACTGCGTTAGTGCAATTTGCGTTAGGAGCCGCGTTAGTGGAAGGAAAGCCATAAAAGGACATGGGCGGTACATCGTAACCGCTAACGCGCAGTTGCGTGCGGTATTGTGCGCCACACAGCAACGATCGCTACAGCGCGCGCGCTACTGCGCGCAAGCTTAAGACAGCACGCAGACACCCAAATACAGAAACAGAGCTGTAGCACAGTGGTTACTACACAGACTGATGGTACAAGGGTCATGGGTTCGATTCCCCAGTGTGCCTAATGAATAAGGCTGGCTGAGGCGTCATGTGTAACCCTTTGAAGGCCTACTATAATATTTTATTCCACATTCTGCAGCCGGGTTAATGTTTGCACATGTCAGGAAAATTGTACCCGTCGTACCCAATATGTTCCAATAGTGACGTTCCCTCTGGCATGGTCATGTATTATATACCATTTGATAGGAATATATAGGCAGAAGATGAGATCCCAAAAGTACTGGGCTTGGCCTGGAAAGGGTTAAGTAGTGGGCTGTGAGGAAGGTTACTTGTACCTGAATAGTGCTGCCAGCAAACACACCCTCACAGTGGCGTAAGCTAAGGTGCCACATAAGGCACCCTAGAGGGCACTCCATAGGGCACATTATAAAGTGCGCTGTTTGCCAAGGCACCCTATAATGTCCCCTATAGGACACCATATAAGGCACCTCATAAGGCGCTTTATAGGGCGCTGTATAAAGCGCTCTATAGGGCGCCCTATGAGCCACCCTAAGGGGACAGTACCCTGAGGGTGGTCCTGCTGGCAGAACTAATACACAATAAAAATAGACAATGCCTAAGACAGCCCTATTGATGAACCCCACTGTGGGTTCTGAACCCATGTCCTCTGGCCCCACAGGCAGTGAAGTAACCAGTGGGCTAGAGCTGCTAACAAACAACTGGCTGGCTACAGGAGGACTGCACGGCACCACACCCACATTCTGCTGTGGTTACCAGGATAGGGGTAACCCACCCGTACCCATGATGCATTGCACATGCAAATCAGCAGTCGAGAGATGGGCACAAGATCGGGTATGCACCCCCACAGCACCTCGGCCTTGTAGGGGGAATAGACCGTGTGTGGCACTGCCACAGAGTAGCCACAGACAGTCACATTGTGCGGGTAGAGTGCCCACCCTGAGGTTGAGGTAGGGCGCCCAGCACCAGGTCCACAGCACCTTTCATGGCTGAAATACGCCATGCTGCAGGTCCCCATCAGTGTATATTAGGTAGCTCCGTTAGACACACCTAGGATACAGCTGTGTCCTGCTGTATGTCCCGGTCATGTCTAGTCCCTATGGGCGCTGTTGCACCCAGACCAGTGCATATCCTGTGTTGGTGCCATCGTTACCTGCTGTAGGTGAAGGGGGGGTGGTGTATGGACCCATAGGCAGATTATGTACCACCACACAACCCACCCTCTGGGGCTCAGGGTGGGAAACAGGATCACCCACCAATAGATCCACAGTCTACCACCCTGCAATGGCAGTGGTAGAGGGGACCAGCAACAGCAGTCCTGCTGGGGAACAGACAGAGCGGCACACATCCATAACGTAATAGCGGACAGATGGTAGGCCTGGAAATGCTCAGCTGCCCCCCACCATTATCTGACATTCTCCAGCAGCAAGCCTCCAGCCGCTGCACCCTGCAAGGTGTTCCAGCAAGACAGCATACTAGCTGCTTGTCCGCCAGCTAGTCCATAGTGCATGGTCCTGGAGGAGATGCATGTACCCAGAACGGGGATGTCAGCATACACACCAAGCAGATAGGTCAGTGATTGGGCCCCAAAAGGAAACCCATATATATCACATGAGAGAAATGCTATATAGCACTATGGGGGAACCTAGCCATGCCGTGGTCACTGCTCAGTCAGGGTGAGAGTGACCTCCCAGCAGGACAAGCTGTGGCCACACTGTCCGTGCAGGTGGTACCGGGCACTACAATGTTGAGCTATTGCCCTATGCCCTGCGCAGATGCGGCAAGGCCAGGCCACCCTATCCAGGCTATTCCCACGGTACCTTGCTCCTCATTATGCACATTGGCAGGCCAATACTGGGAACAGTGCTAGCAGTGTGGGCTGTGGAGGGTGTTGGAAGCCACCACACACCGTATAGACAGACACACACTCCCCACACCTATGCCAGCATTGTGCAACTATAGAGGTGTTGGGCAGCCCAGGCCACCACACCAGTCCTGGGCACAGTGCAGGCATGGCTATGGTACGCAATACTGTAGGAGTCACTCCCCAGGTTGGTAAACACTGTCGGACACAAGATCTGTAGCACACTCCACAGACATCAGAAAGGTTGCTATGATGCAGCTCACTCAGGAAATTGTACTTAACCTAGGAATTGCTATCTGCCAGTAATCATAGCAACCTTTTGATAGATGTGTACCATATTCCCAGGTTTAGGGTGACATTACTACGGTATGGATGTGCTAGTATTGGGAGATGCACGCAGAGCCCAAAGTCCTGCCTCTCCAGGACGCTGTGGATAATGGGGCCTGTGGGTGCGGGTGTGTCTGCCCCTGTTGGCTGCTGCTTTACGGCAGAGGTTCCCAACTCCATTCCTGTGGTGCCAAACACTGTTCGGGTTTTCATGCTGTCCCTCATGAATATGCATGAGATACATCTGCAGACCATGGGGGTAGCGCATAGAAATGCAGCACAGGCATCTTCATCAGAGGCAGCATGGAACCGGAATGGTGTTTGGCCCTCCAGGACTGCATTTGGGAGGCTCTGCTCTAGGTAATGTGCATGTTTATGGTGTCTGTGCTCTGTAGGGTAAAATGTGGGTGTTTTGGGCATTTTTACGTCATCTGCAAGAACGGTTCTGTCTGTATTAGCACGTTATAGTAGTGGGTAAAATATGAGGACTGGGTTGGCGGAAACCACAGCTGGGACTTGAACCTGTGACCTTCTGCTTCTGAATACACTGGTTCTGTGCACTGCACCACCATGTTCTCACAGAGATGGTGCATTCCCTGGTGCTACCATGACTGTTGGTCAGACGGGGCCTGTCTGCTGCAGTGCACGGCACCCACCTACACAGGGCTAGGCCACGGTCTGCTGTGGGCAGCTGCCACTGCCCCCTCCACCACCAGTATTCCTCAGCCACCATGCTGACATGCCCTTCTGCTGGTGGTGCGCAGTCCCAGGCCATCCAGTGTGCAGGTAGGCGGCTGCCTGTGGTGCGGGTTCTGGGGTAGGGGTGCCTGCATAGCTGTCCACGCTTTCCCCCAACACCACTTGCCAATGTTCCGTGCCATTGGGGGTACCTGCTGGGTACTATTCCCTGTGACACTGTGGGAAGCACACTCTTGCCCATGTTGGACCCTCAGCAGTTGCTGTCTGGCTGCTCTACTGTTTCAGCATTCCTATGGGCCAGCTAGGCATCACCCTAGTCCCCAATGTGGCCCAGCTGCACCACAGCATGTGCCGCCTGCAGCCCTCTGTATCCCCTTTTCCAGCATCTGCCCAGTTGCCCGTTCCGACATGCCCGCCCTGATGTTGCGGGACATGTGCACGCCATAGGAACCCTGTCCGATGGTGGGGAAATCCCTGAGCAGCGCTATTTCACTGTGGGCCCATGCACCTTGTATGGGGACGGAGTATGGACCCTTCCACGATTTATATCTGTTCTATGGATGTTTCTCATTGCTACCACTATTGGCCAGCTTGGTTGTTGTTTTTTTCCAGTTTGTTGGGGTCATTTTCGGTGTTTCTGTGCCCTTTTGTTCTGTGCACATGTATCACACTTATCACCTTATTTTGGTTTCCCTGCCTAGGCTGTACATTGCTGACACGTAAATGGTTTCTCTCCCCTTTAAAGTGCTTTTACCGGTAGGTTTTCATTCGCGTTGGATTTCAGCTCTGAAATTCAGCGCGTTGGTGTGAAGGGAGCCTCTCCCCGCCCACTCTCTACCCATTGACCCCTTCTCTCCGCCCTCTCTCCACCTTCTGCGGTGTTTTACCGCGCCGCAGAGCATTACGCTCGTTAGCGCGTGGTTGCGCACGCTATAGCACGTTTACGATCGTTAATGTGCTATAGCGCGCGCTAACGATCGTTAACGTCGTACAACGCGCGTTATTCACGTTTACCGCAGTTTAGTAAACATACCCCTTAGATTCTATAGCTCATAGTAAGAGTGAGGTATATTGATACATGAATAAGGAACCTATCTGGTCATTAAAGCTCAATTACTATACTTTCTGTTATTTTGGTCCAATAAAAGTCTCTAAATTTACAGTTTTATCCAGAGCCACTATGACTACTATAACTCTGCTGTACCAAATCTGAATGCACATAATTGTAATGTGTAGACGCAATATTAAGAGTTCTTTTGTAAACAGATTACAAAGGGAACTGCTGAACCTGCCATCTGACAAGACTGCCCAATTTGAAAAACAGGCTGACAAGTAAATCAAGGACGGTAGTGAACATGGTAAACCATAGTTTGGTTAGAGTGAAACTCTGTACACTTAAGCAAACAGTTGTTATTTAACCGCCTACATACTACTCCATCTAGAGATTCAACAAATTTCAAACTAAAAAGCAGAAAATGTAAAAGCAAAAGCAGGGAAATTGTTTTCTATTGACAAACATTATGGAGCCTGTGTGTCTTTTTGGGAAACTACTAGGTACTTATGACCTGGATTGGCCACTGTTGGAAACAGGATACTGGGCTTGATGGACATTGGTCTGACCCAGAATGGCATGTCTTATGTTCTTAAGATAGAGGTGCTTCTCTCTGTATTTTTCTCTTATTGGTAAATATTCTGTAATGGCAGAGACCACATATTCATTGTGGATATCCTGAAAACCCAATTAGCTGTGGGGATATCAAGAGGAGCTAGGGAAGTCCCATTGTCCATGAGTTGCTTTCCTTTCACTCACTGAAAGTTGTTGTGCTTGAGAATTTTATAGTACTACTAACTTGACTGACTGTTTTAGTCCTAAATTTCTGACACTGATCACAATAAGAACATAAGATATGCCATAATGGGTCAGACCAAGGTCCATCAAGCCCAGTATCCTGTTTCCAACAGTGGCCAATCTAGGTCATATGTACCTAGCAGTTTCCCCAAAAGTGACAGTTTCCACAATGCTTGCACTGGGTCAAGCATTGATATCCTGGGTCCCTTCTTAATAATGGTTTATGGACCTTTCCTCCAGGAACTTGTCCAAACCTTTTTTAAACCCAACTACACTAACAGCCTTTACTACATCCTCCGGTAACAAATTCCAGAGTTTGATTACACGTTGAGTGAAAAAATATTTTTGTTATTAGTCTTAAATAGTTTACCCTGTAGCTTCATTGCATGTCCCATAGTCTTTCTATGTTCTGATAACGTAAACAATCGATCTACGTTTACCCGTTCAACTCTGTTCATTAATATATAGACTTCTATAATATCTCCCCTCAGCCATCTCTTTTCCAGGTTAAAGAGCCCTAACCTTTTTAGCCTTTCTTCATAGGAGTATCCTTCCATCCCCTTTACCATTTTGGTGGCTCTTCTCTGAACCTTTTCTAATAACGCTATATCCTTTTTAAGATACGGCGACCAGAATTGCACACAATATTCAAGGTGCGGTCTCACCGTGGAACGATATAGAGGCATTATAATATCTTTTGTTTTATTTTCCATTCCTTTCCTTATGATACCTAGCATTCTATTTGCCCTCTTGGCCGCTGCTGCACACTGGGCTGAGGGTTTTAACATGTTATCCACAATGACGCCTAAATCTTTTTCCTGAGTGGTGGTTCCTAATGTGGAACCTTGCATCGTGTAACCATAGTTTGGGTTGTTCTTCCCTAGGCGCATAACTTTGCACTTGTCCACATTAAATTTCATCTGCCCTTTTGATGCCCAGTCTTCCAATTTATCAAGATCCTCTTGCAATTTTCCACAATCCTCTTGGGTTTTAACAACTTTAAATAGTTTTGTGTCATCTGCAAATTTGATAGCCTCACTCGTTATTCCCTTTTCCAGGTCATTTATGAATATGTCAAAAAGCAGCGGACCCAGCACAGATCCCTGGGGTACACCACTATTCACCTTTCTCCATTGGGAAAATTGGCCATTTAGCCCTACCCTCTGCTTTCTATCTTTTAACCAGTTCCTGATCCACAGTAGTACACTGCCTCCTATCCCATGACTTTTGTTTTGCCAAAAGTCTCTGATGAGGGACCTTGTCAAAGGCTTTCTGAAAGTCCAGATACAGTATATCAACCGACTCATCTTTGTCCACCTGTTTATTCACACCTTCAAAAAAACATAACAGATTAGTAAGACAAGATCTTCCTTGTCTAAAGTCATGTTGGCTGCCTTCCTTTAGGCCAAGACTATCTATATGCTGAGTAAATGTGTTCTTTATGATGGTTTCTACCATTTTTCCCGGAACTGACGTCAGGCTCACCGGTCTGTAGTTTCCCGGATCACCCCTGGAACCCTTTTTAAAAATTGGCATGACATTGACGATCCTCCAATCTTCAGGTATTACAGATGATTTTAATGAAAGTTCACAGATTACTAATAGTAGGTCTGCAATCTCATATTTCAGTTCTTTCAACACCCTTGGATGTATACCATCCGGCCCAGGTGATTTCCTACTCTTCAGTTTATCTAATAGTTGTAATACATCTTCCCGATGTATCGATATTTCCTTCAATTCTTCTGCACCTTTAAATACCACTTCAGTCATAGGTAACATCCCTTCATCTTCCTCAGTAAAGAACGAAGCAAATAATTCATTCAGTCTCTCCAGTATTGCCTTGTCGCCTCTTAGTGCCCCTTTAACCCCCCCCCCTATCATCTAATGGACCAACTGACTCTCTCAGAGGTTTTTTACTACAAATGTACTTGAAAAAGTCTTTATTTTGCGTTTTTGCTTCCGCAGCAAGCTTCTTCTCAAATTCTCCCTTTGCTTTTCTTATCAATACCTTGCATTTGACTTGGCAGTGCTTGTGCTGTTTCCAGGTTTCGTCGTTTGGCTCTGGTCTGGGCTTCCAAGATAGTATTTTTCAACAATACCCAAGCTTAATGTAAGTCTTTAACCTTTGCAACTGCTCCTTTTAGTTTTTTCTTAACTATTTTCCTCATTTTATCATAGTCTCCCTTTCGAAAGTTAAAAGGTAATACTGTGGATTTCCTTACTATCCCTCCTCCACTTATTAAATCAAATGCGATCATGCTAGGATCACTATTGCCAAGTGGCCCCAACACCCTTATCTCTTGTACTAGATCTGGTGTTCCACTAAGGACTAGGTCTAATATGGCTTCCCCTCTGGTCGGTTCATGAACCAGCTGCCCCAAGAAGCAGTCATTTATTTCATCTAGGAACTTTATCTCCCTAGCATGTCCTGCTGTGACACTGACCCAGTCGATACCGGGGTAATTGAAATCACCCATTATTATTACTGTGTGGTAACTTTTGTTAGCTTCCTTGATTTCTTTGAGCATTTCATCATCCATTTGTTCATTCTGGCCAGGCGGTCGATAGTACACCCCCACTGCCATCGCCTTCCCCATTTTACATGGAATTTCAATCCATAGAGATTCTACAGCAAATTTTGTTTCCTGCAAAACTTTAATCCTTTCTGACTCAATGCCCTCTCTAACATAGAGAGCAACCTCTCGACCAATTTGATCAGCTCTATCATTACGATATAGTTTTTCTCCAGGACCAAGGAGGAAGTCAGTCCTCACATATGGGTGACGTCGGCGCCGACGGAGCCCTCGCGGAGCAATTTTCCCCAGCTTTCAAAGAAAGCCTTTGGGAATTGCAGCGCGCATGCGCGGTCTCCTTCCCGCCCAAGGGTGCCATCTTAGCCAGTCTTCTTTTTTCCGCGGAGCCCTACAGACGTACCTGTCGTGTCCCCGTTGAAAAAGTTGATTTTAGTGATTTATTTCTCTTTTTCTCTTCGGTTCGACGCCGGTCTTTTTCCTGCCCGGACTCGCGACGCCGTTGCGAGTCCTTCTTCTATTTTTCGGTTTTTCTGATTTTTGGTCAGTTTCGTTTTCGGTTTTTCACTGGCAGCCCGGTCCTTTGACCCTTGCAGGGGCCCTTTTTCCCCCGATGGCTGCCAGTGGTTTCAAGCGGTGTGTTCAGTGTGACAGAAATATGTCACTCACTGACACACATGATAATTGCCTCCGCTGCCTCGGCCCGGATCACGAAGAACTGATCTGTGGGGCCTGCAGCAAAATGTCCTCCAAAGCATTAAGGAGTCGGCGGCACCAGCGGGAACGAATCTTCGCTGACCCCGGCCGTACCCGGACCTCGTCGGAGGCCTCGGCGTCCAGAGGTTCCAGCTCTGACCATCGCCGAAGTTCCTCCGACAGGGGTTCTCCCTCCGGGGACCATCGACGGAAGGTAAAACCCGCGAGGGCGGCATCGGTGGACGCTCCTGGCTCCGCGAGGGCCAGGTCGCATAGCCCCGATAGCCGTCCCGGGTCTTTGGAGAAGGAGCACCTCCCGAAGCGACCTCGTCTGGAGTCGGAGTTGCCTGCTCGGGTAAGTCCTGTAGTCCTCCTGGACTCGCCTCCGAGGGGTCCGACGTCGGGCCCGACGCCGTCGGGGCCCGAGTCGGGGGCTGCTGGGTCACCTGAGGTCGGACTCAGGTTGACGGCCTTGGAGAGCAGACTATCTGCCTTCATGGACCAGCAGCGGGCACTGATCGCTAGCCTCGCTGGCGCCGCTGCCCCGACCGCCGGGACGTCGACGTCTAAGTCGACCCCGGAGACCGAGCCGATCCTCGAGTCCATGCGAACTCGAGTCGATCCTCGGTCGAGGTCACCCTCGGCCTCCCGTTCAGGACCGAGGTCGTCGACGCCGACTCCCTCGGTGTCGGGGCAGCCGACGCCTCCGCCTGCCCGAGCCGACCCCACTTTTTCCTCCTCGGAGTCGGCCTGGGAGTCTGAAGAGGAAGAGTCACCTGATTCGTTTCGGACTCGGTGTGTCCCCTCGGACTCACCTGAGTCCGAACCTCGGAAACAGTCCCCTCCGGAGGATGCCCGGTTCTCGGACTTCGTCAGGGATATGGCCAAGGCTTTGGCCTTCCCGGCGGATCCCGAGGAGGAGCCTCGAGCCGAAGAGCTCGACGCCCTTCAGTATGACTCTCCCGCCAGGGAACACTTTACTGTACCGGTTCCTCCCATGCTGGAACGACTACTCTTCCGCATGTGGGAGAGTCCGGCATCGTCGCCGGTATTAAGCAAGCGGGTCGATTCCATCTATCGAGTCCGCAAGAGTCCTGGCTTCCAAAAAGCACAGCTACCGCACCATTCCATGGTAGTGGAATCGGCCATGCATAGGCTTAAGAGCCAGAAGATGCACTCCTCGGTGCCTCCTGGCAGGGAGGCCCGTAACCTGGATGGCCTCGGTAAGAAGTGTTTCCAGGGCTCTATGCTTGCTTGTCGGGTCCAGACCTACCAGCTCTACATGGGCATGTACCTCAGAGACCTGGCTAAAGAGGTAGCCGGATTCTCCGCTGGGCTGTCCGAGGAACCTTTGCGGAGGTTCCTGGCCTTGACTACTGGTATTCGGGAATGCTCCAAATTCATGTCCCGAGCAGCCTATGATGGCTTTGAAGCATCGGCTCGAGTGGCCGCAGCCGGCATCGGTGCCCGCCGACAGGCTTGGCTTCAGTCGTCTGACCTTGAACCCTGGGTGCAGGACAAGTTGGTCGATGTCCCCTGCCGAGGTGAAAACCTCTTTGGCAAGCCCATGGCTGAAAAGGCTGCACAAATCGAGACGGAGACTCTCACCAGAACTAGGCTTTCTAGGAAGACCTCCGCCCCTTCCCAGAAGAAGAAGGGCTCGGGAAAGAAGTCCTTTTACCCGAGAAAGGCGGCTGCCTATAAACACTACCCTCAATATCAGGCCTCCGCAGCTCCCCAACAGGGTCTGCAGGCCAAGGGACGGGGTAACGGGTCCCGTAGGCAGCAAGCCCCCAAGCCTGCACCACCGGCCCTGCTCAGCAGGGTGGGGGTTTTTGACTTCATCAGCATAGCCTCTCCCCCTCAGCTGGTTCCTCCCAGCACCGGAGGCCAGCTGGTTCACTTCGCCCACAGGTGGTCCAACATCACTTCAGATGCCTGGGTGCTTCAAGTCGTAAGAGAAGGCTATCTTCTCCACTTCCACCAGGTCCCTCCCTCCTATTTCCCGGGAGAACCTCCACAACTTCCTCTGCACAGAGACTTACTCCTTCAGGAGTTAGCAAGTCTTCTTCAGGAGCAGGCGGTGGAACCGGTGCCCCACCACCTGAGAGGTCAAGGTTTTTATTCCAGGTATTTCCTGATACCAAAAAGAACAGGAGGCCTCAGACCCATCCTGGACTTGCGCAACCTCAACAAATTTCTCGTGAGGGAGAAGTTCAAGATGCTTACCCTTGGAATCCTTCTGCCCTACCTCCAGCAGGGAGATTGGCTATGCTCCTTGGATCTAAAAGATGCCTACACGCACATCCTCATCCACCCAAGCCACCGCCAATACCTAAGGTTTGTGGTGGCAGGAAATCATTACCAGTACAGAGTACTACCCTTTGGCCTATCCTCCGCACCACGAGTCTTCACAAAATGTCTCGCGGTGGTAGCGGCTTATCTCCGGCTTCATGGCCTCTATGTCTTTCCGTACCTAGACGACTGGCTCATCAGAGCATCGTCCCCTCCGGAAGTCACGAAAGCCACGCACCGCACTGTGACTCTTCTGCAGTACTTGGGCTTTGTCATAAACTTCGCAAAGTCCACTTTGCTCCCCTCACAGGATCTCAAATTCATCGGCGCAAGGCTGCACACTCCTCAGGCACGAGCTTTCCTGCCTCTCGACAGGGCTCAACGGCTCATGGACCTAGCCGGCCGTTTTCGCAGCCAGTCCCTGGTCTCAGCCAGGCGCTTCCTGAGACTACTCGGCCATATGGCTTCCACCGTCCACGTGACCCCCAATGCCCGCCTGAATATGCGGCCTGCTCAATGGTGCCTTCGCAAGCAGTGACAACAAGCCACGGGCGGCCTAGCCGACTTAGTGCGCGTCTCCGGACCGCTGGCCTCTTCTCTGCAGTGGTGGCTTCATCGGCCGAACCTGGTGCTCGGAATGCCTTTTCAGTCACCTCAGCTGGCTCAAGTGCTGACGACCGATGCTTCTCTCCTAGGATGGGGAGCTCACTGCCAGGGGGCATGTACTCAAGGTCTCTGGACCATGTGGGAGTCTGCGCAGCAGATCAACTTCCTGGAGCTCAGAGCAATCCGTCTAGCTCTCAAGGCTTTCTCCCACCTGACTTCTCACCAATCCGTCCTTGTCCAGACGGACAATCAAGTTGCCATGTTCTACGTGAACAAACAGGGAGGCACGGGCTCCTTCCTTCTCTGTCGAGAAGCACAGAGACTATGCTCTTGGGCTGTCAGCCACGGCATTCTCCTCAAGGCAGTTTATCTCCCAGGCCAAGAAAATTGCCTGGCGGACAAACTCAGCAGGATCCTCCAGCCGCACGAGTGGCGCCTGGATCCCTTGGTAGTTCAGAAACTTTTTCTGAAGTGGGGACTCCCCACGATGGATCTCTTTGCCAGTCCTCTCAACCGGCAACTTCCTCGCTTCTGCTCTCGGCAGCCGCATCCCCTTCGAGTAGCGGCGGATGCTTTTCTGCTCTCATGGTCGGGAAGCCTTCTGTATGCCTTTCCTCCCATACCGCTAGTCTCTCGAACTCTATTCAAGGTTCTCCGAGACAAAGCTTCCATGATCCTGATAGCTCCTCGCTGGCCCAGACAGCCGTGGTTTCCACTCCTGCTGCAATTAGCGGTAGAGGATCCGTTCCCTCTGGGGTTTCAACCAGATCTCCTAACACAGGATCAGGGGTCCCTGCTACACCCCAACCTCAGATCTCTACATCTGATGGCCTGGCTGCTGAAAGGGTAGTCCTTGCTCCCCTTCTACTGCCGGCAGAGGTGGAAGAGGTCGTCCTAGCTTCTCGGCGACCTTCTACCCGCAAATGCTACGCCCTTAAATGGCATCGCTTTTCCGCTTGGTGTGCCCAGCAGTCTCAGGATCCCTTCTCCTGCTCGGTGTCGGTGATCTTGCAGTACTTGCTCTACCTCTCTAATCTGGGACTTAAGTCCATCTCCGTCAAAGTTCACCTCAGTGCTCTTTCAGCACATCATGTGCCGGTGGACGGCAGACCTCTTTCCAGCGACCCTCTCGTAGCGAGGTTTCTCCGAGGTCTCCTTCTACTTAAACCACCTCTGCGCCCGCCAGCACCTGACTGGGATCTGAATGTGGTTTTACAGCGGATCACCTGTCCGCCTTTTGAACCTGTTCTCTCCGTTTTCTTTCTTGGAAAACTTTATTCCTGATAGCCCTCACTTCCGCTAGACGCGTAAGTGAATTGCAGGCCCTCGTGTCTGATCCCCCTTACACTCGGTTCTACAAAAATAGGGTAGTCCTATGGACTCACCCAAAATTTCTTCCAAAAGTGGTCTCCCCTTTTCACATCAATCAGGAGGTGGTACTTCCGACCTTCTTTCCCAGGCCACACTCCAGCCGAGCTGAAATGGTCCTGCATACCCTGGACTGTAGAAGGGCATTGAACTTCTACCTTGACCGTACGCGGGAGCACCGTAAAGCTGCTCAGCTTTTTGTGTCTTTTGACCCCAATAAATTGGGGCTCCCGGTCTCCAAGCGTACACTGTCCATCTGGGTTGCTGAGTGCATCGCTTGGGCTTATGGGGCAGCCGGACTCTCGTTAGAAAGTCGAGTCACGGCTCATTGTGTTCGGGCGAAGGCTACGTCAGTGGCTTACCTCCACTCTGTTCCGTTGGCAGACATCTGCCGGGCCGCTACTTGGTCTTCGAGCCAGACTTTTGCGGTCCATTACTGCCTCGAGAGGGAGTCCCGCAGGGACAGTGCTTTCGGACAGGCAGTCCTCCGAAATCTCTTCGAGGTTTGAGCAACTCCTACCCTCCATCCCGGATGGGGGCTACCGGTGGGTAATAATTCAGTGAAGATTCCTTCCTTCTGTGCCGCTGAGCTAGAGGGAGCTCATTTTTGTGCTTAGGGTCTCCGGTAGCCTTAAGCTTGGGAGTCCCATATGTGAGGACTGACTTCCTGCTTGGTCCTGGAGAAAGCGTAGTTACTCACCTGTAACAGGTGTTCTCCAGGAGCAGCAGGAATCAGTCCTCACGACCCTCCCTCCTCCCCTTGGAGTTGCAATCATCTGCTTAAGTTTTTTTGCAAATTTTTTTTGCTGTCTTTTAGCTATGTCATCAGACTGGCTAAGATGGCACCCTTGGGCGGGAAGGAGACCACGCATGCGCGCTGCAATTCCCAAAGGCTTTCTTTGAAAGCTGGGGAAAATTGCTCCGCGAGGGCTCCGTCGGCGCCGACGTCCCCATATGTGAGGACTGATTCCTGCTGCTCCTGGAGAACACCTGTTACAGGTGAGTAACTACGCTGTACCCAGGTATCACAGTGTCCCACTGGTTGTCCTCCTTCCACCATGTCTCTGATATTCCAATCATATCTAACCTCTCATTTAGTGCTATATATTCTAACTCTCCCATCTTATTTTTTTAGACTTCTAGCATTTGCATACAAGCATTTTAGAGACTGTATTTTATTCATATTAATCTGGCTATTGGTAGGCATGGGTAATTTGGGATCTTTAAGCTCTGTCTGCTCCATACTCGAGGGCATTTGGGCTGCTTTACTCTTTTTTGGAACCTCTCTGCTTTTGGTAGTATCCTTCGAGGATACATTCTTCCGAACCATGCGCTCTTGGGCGACTGTCGGCTTTCCCCTATTATCTAGTTTAAAAGCTGCTCTATCTCCTTTTTAAAGGTTAATGGCAGCAGCCTGGTTCCATCCTGGTTAAGGTGAAGCCCATCCCTTCGGAAGAGACCCTCCTTTCCCCAGAATGCTCCCCATTTCCTAACAAATCCAAACCCCTCATCTCTGCACCATTGTCTCATCCACGCATTGAGACTCTGGAGCTCTGCCTGCCTTTTGGGTCCTGCGCGTAGAACGGGAAGCATTTCGGAGAATGCTACCCTGGAAGTTCTGGATTTCAACTTCCTACCTAAAAGCCTTAATTTAGCCTCCAGAATCTCCCCACCACATTTTCCTATGTCATTGGTACCGACATGTACCAAGACAGCAGACTCCTCCCCAGCACTATCTAAGACCTTATCTAGGTGGCACATGAGGTCCGCTACCTTCGCACCAGGCAGGCATGTTACCAGGCGATCCTCACGTCCACCAGCCGCCCAGCTATCTACATGCCTAATGATCGAATCACCAACTATAACGGCTGTCCTAACCCTTCCCTCATGGGTACATGGCCCTGGAGAATGTATCAGAGTGCATTGGAATAGGAATTTGAGAACCAGGACTCTTAAACATGATCCACATTACTGAAAAAAGCTCTTGTGCAGTTGAATAATTATCTCCTTGCCTACTCATTTCTATATTTGTAAGCATTTGAACTCTTTCATTTTTCATGATTGATAGTTACTTATTGCACTAACACAATAGCTTTCAGCTTTTTACAGCTTAGCCTTAGAGAAGGTGGGCTAAGTCTCAGGCTGAGATGGAAGCCTTTCTCTTCCTATTTTATTGTTCTAGAATGCCACATAATTTACAAAATATGAGAATATCTTTATCTTTATTGAGTTTTTGATATACCGCTCAGGTGCAGAGAGCATCAGAGCGGATTTGAGAGACTCTTGAGGAAATTAAAAAGTTATGGGCTAGGAGGCAATGTCCTATTATGGATTAGGAACTGGTTTAAAAGGTTAAATAAAAAAAACAGAGTGAGCCAAAATGGTCAACTTTCTCAATAGAAAAAAGGTGAATAGTGGAGTGCCCAAAGGATCTGTACTAAGCCCATTGCTTTTTAACAGATTTATAAATGACTAGAAGTGGGAACAAATGAGGTAATAAAATTTGCAGATGACAAAATTATTCAAAATTAAATTGCCGGAGGGCCTTGAGAAACTGGGAGACAGGAAGATAAAATTGAATGTGGACAAGTGCAAAGTGATGCAGCTAAGAGCACCCCAGCTGTAACTACACGATGCAAAGTTCCACATTAGGAATCACCTTCCAGGAAAAGGATCTAGGCGTTATTGTGGAAATAATGTTGAAATCCTCTGCTCAGTGTGCAGTGGTGGCCAAGAAAAGGAATGGTGAGTAAACGGAGAATATCATAAAGCCTCTGAATATTGTGTGCAAGTCTGGTCACCTCATCTCAAAAAAGATACAGCACAAATAGAGTACAGAGAAGGGTGACGAAAAAGATAAAGGGGTTGGAACAATATCCCTATGAGAAAAGGCTCCAGAGCGGCTAAAGGGAGACATGATATGGGTCTATAAAATGCTGAGTGGAGTGGAATGAGTAAACATGACTCGATTTCTTTACTTTTTCCAAAAGCATGAAGAGTAGGGGACATGCCATGTAGTTAAAAAGTACATTTAAAAGAAAAAGGTGAAATTATTTATCTCTCATTGTATCATTGAGTTTTGGAATTTGTTGCTGTGGATGTGGTAAAAGCAGTTAGTGTAGCTGGGTTTAAAAAAATAAGTGTTTGTATAAATTCCTTGAGGAAAAGTTCATAAACTGTTATGAAGGTAGACTAGGAGAAACCTTGGGAATAAGCAGTATGGAATCTGGTTACTTCTGGGATATGCCAGGCTCTTGTGATCTGGACTGGCCACTGTTGGAAATAGGATACTGGGCTTGATGGACCTGTGGTCTGACCCAGCATGCTGCTACTTATCTTCTAGATGATAGATTTAGTTTTATTCCTTGAGGTTTGATGCTGTTCTTCTATGCCAGCAACACAAATAAGTTTCTTTAAATATTTGTCAGTTAATCATTTTATGATACTGTTATCCATTGTGGTTGTTTTTTCTTGCTTGGGAAAATATCTGCAAAGCTCTTTCTGCTGAACTATTCCCTTGAAAAGTGAAGAAGAAGAATCAAAATCTAAGTTCAGGCTCCTACTGTATATAGTACACTACGCAATCAACCTCACACCACTCACGCACACATACCTCAATGTATCACTGCATGCCCACACCCACACACCCTGTCACTTGATTTATCACTGCATGCCCACACCCACACACCCTGCCACTTGATTTATCACTGCATGCCCACACCCACACACCCTGCCACTTGATTTATCACTGCATGCCCACACCCACACACCCTGCCACTTGATTTATCACTGCATGCCCACACCCACGCACCTGCCACTTGATGTATCACTGCATGCCCACACCCACACACCCTGCCACTTGATGTATCACTGCATGCCCACACCCACACACCCTGCCACTTGATTTATCACTGCATGCCCACACCCACACACCCTGTCACTTGATTTATCACTGCATGCCCACACCCACACACCCTGCCACTTGATTTATCACTGCATGCCCGCACCCACACACCCTGCCACTTGATTTATCACTGCATGCCCGCACCCACACACCCTGCCACTTGATTTATCACGGCATGCCCACTCCCACGCACCCTGCCACTTGATTTATCACTGCATGCCCACACCCACACACCCTGCCACTTGATTTATCACTGCATGCCCACACCCACACACCCTGCCACTTGATTTATCACGGCATGCCCACTCCCACGCACCCTGCCACTTGATTTATCACTGCATGCCCACACCCACGCACCCTGCCACTTGATGTATCACTGCATGCCCACACCCACACACCCTGCCACTTGATGTATCACTGCATGCCCACACCCACACACCCTGCCACTTGATTTATCACTGCAAGCCCACACCCACGCACCCAGACACGTGATTTATCACTGCATGCCCACACCCACACACCCTGCCACTTGATTTGTCACTGCATGCCCACACCCACACACCCTGCCACTTGATCTATCACTGCATGCCCGCACCCACACACCCTGCCACTTGATTTATCACTGCATGCCCACACCCACGCACCCTGCCACTTGATTTATCACTGAATGCCCACACCCACGCACCCTGCCACTTGATTTATCACTGCATGCCCACACCCACGCACCCTGCCACTTGATTTGTCACTGCATGCCCGCTCCCACGCACCCTGCCACTTGATTTATCACTGCATGCCCGCACCCACACACCCTGCCACTTGATGTATCACTGCATGCCCACACCCACACACCCTGCCACTTGATTTATCACTGCATGCCCGCACCCACACACCCTGCCACTTGATGTATCACTGCATGCCCACACCCACACACCCTGCCACTTGATTTATCACTGCATGCCCGCACCCACACACCCTGCCACTTGATTTATCACTGCATGCCCACACCCACACACCCTGCCACTTGATGTATCACTGCATGCCCACACCCACACACCCTGCCACTTGATTTATCACTGCATGCCCACACCCACACACCCTGCCACTTGATTTGTTTGCTGTGTAATCCGCTTTGATTTTTAGGATAAAGCGGTATATAAAACCATTTAAATAAATAAAAAGAATGAGAAAATGGGCTTAGGAATCACCTTTGACTACAAAAAGAAATTAAATTAAGCAAGAGAGCGAAGAGCAGACGATTCTGATGTTCAACAAAAACTAAGTTCAGGTATCTATTTTCAGCCAAACTTAGGAGTCTTCATTTTTCAGCTGAAATTTTCCGAAATCAGTGTCTGCTGTTCTTTTGCTTGACCAGTGGGAAGTACTTAGCTTTTTTCCTCTGCTTAACGCACTTTTTAGGACCCTTAATTTAGACTTGACTCCCAGTGTTAGGCTCCTAAACATTTTGAAAATCAACCTATAAGCTACGGTTTTTGAATTACAAGGACTGTTTTGGTAACTATTGCTTGCACTGTCTTTGTTTAATCAAATCTGACAGAATCTTCCAGAATTAGTGATCAGAACTGGTAGTATCCTTCAAGAGTTTTGGGTAGAGCCAGTAATCAGCTATAACTATTTAGTTAAATGTAGATACTGTGAAATGTTTTTGTACAGAATCAAATTATATTAAATCAATTTTAAAATTTCTTAGATGGGACCTATTTCTGCTGTCACTTATCTAATTTAAGTTTTAAAAGCCTTAATATTGAATTCTGGATTAAGATTCAAATCGTTTATATCCTGATGTAGTGTTTGCATTCATTTTTATTACTATTTACTGTGGCTTGAAGTGTTTTGTACCATATGTTCTTCCTATTTATGAACATAAAACATGGAACACAATACTGGGACTGAAGATATTGTGTATCACAAAGGCACTGATATGCTAAGCCCTTATGTCACTTAAACAGAAGTAGTACCTAATAATGTCACTTAATACAACTAGGGTCTGTAAATAAGGAGCTTGCTTCGTGCTAGTCCTAGTGATAAAAACCTGAGCTACACATCCATTTCTGAGCAACGCTCCCTTGATAATCAATCACATTGTTCTGCTAATGCAGCTGGTGCGAGGGAAATATGTTTGCTCTTGTGCTCATCTGGGAGATGACGTGGCTCCTTCCTGTACCTAACTCTAGAGCTAACACAGTTCTAAAGATAAATATGATCTAAAAAGTGGCCTTATAGTGAGCTACTAATGTCTAAAATGGTCTGCAGCAAGTGCTGAGAATCTGATATGGTAGTGTTTTTATCTTTTTATTCCTCCAATATAAATCTATTACAGTATTTTGAAAATACAATTTTATTTGATAAACTATGTTTCATGCATAAATTTTGAAACACTTTGCAATTACATAATATTCAGACAGGGCACAGTAAAATGGAGCATGTCAGTGTGCTTGAAAAGATCAAGTTAAAATTAGCACTTAAAAGCAAGCATGAAGTGAATTTAAAGAGGCAGAAGCATTTGAACATCATCCCAAACAGAGAGCTTGGTAACTGAGAAAGATTTGTTACTAGGTTATGAGCAGTTCAGGCAGGAAGTCATAGAAAGATGACTGCAGAAAAGACCACATGGCCTATCTAGTCTGCCCTTCAATATCAACCACTACAACAGTCCCCTTTTTTCCTTTAGAGATCCTCTGTGTCCGCCCCATATTTTTTTGAATTCAGATACTGTCGTCGTCTCTACCACCTCCACTGGGAGACAATTCCACGCATCTACCACTCTTTCCGTAAAGAAATATTTCCACATATTACTCCTGAGTCTATTCCCTTAAACCCTCATCCTATGTCCCCTTGTAGCAGAGCTTGCTTTTCCATTGAAAGAGCCTCTCTTCCTGTGCATTTATGCCACGGAGATATTTAAACCTCTCAATCAAATCACTTCTTTCCCGTCTTTCCTTAAGTCTGTCCTCATGTGCTTTATAACGAAGACCACTAACTATTTTAGTAGCCACCCTCTGTACAGATTCCAACGTGTTTATATCCTTTTGAAGGTGCAGTCTACAGAATTGCACACAAACTCCAAATGAGGTTTGACCAAAGACCTATACAGAGGCACTAACACCTCCTTTCTTCTGCTAGCCATTCCTCTCCCTGTGCACCTAAGCATCCTTCTAGCTTTCGCCGTTGCCTTTTCTACCTGTATAGCTACATTAACATCATCAGACACAATCACGCCTAGGTCCCGTTCTTCTTTTGTTGGTAGAAGTACTTCACTCCCTTTACTATATCGCTTCCTTGGATTGCTGCAGCCCAAATGCATGACCTTGCATTTTTTAACATTAAATCTCATTTGCCAAATTCTAGACCATTCTTCAAGCTTAGCTAGATCCCTCCTCATGTTATCTAAACCTTCCTGGGTGTCTACTCTATTGCAGATTTTGGTATCATCCGCAAAGAGGCAAACCTTACCTGACAGCCCTTCTTGCAATATCACTAACAAAGATGTTAAAAAAAAATTGGACAAAGGACAGATCCCTGAGGCACACCACTGGTAACCTCCCTCTACTCAGAGTGAGCTCCGTTTACCTGTACCCTTTATTGCCTCCCACTCAACTAGTTTCTAACCCAAGCAGTAACTTTAGGGTCCATCCCTAGGGTGCTCAGTTTGTTTATAAGTCGCCTGTGCAGAACGGTGTCAAAGGCTTTACTAAAATCTAAATACACCACATGTAGGGCTCTCCCTCTGTCCAACTCCCTGGTCACCCAGTCAAATAAATCGATCATATTTGTCTGACAAGACCTGCCTCTGGTGAATTCATGCTGCCTCGAATCCAGTAATCCATTGGACTCCAGAAACCTCACTATTTTCTCTTTCAGCAGCGCTTCCAATAATTTACTCACCACCGCGTTTAAACTAACCGGCCTTACTTCCACATCCTTACTTCCGGTTTTGTGTAAAGGGACAACACGTGTCATTCTCTGGTCCTCTGGCGCCACTCCAGACTCCAACAAGGCATTGAAAAGGTCAGTCAGTGGAGCTGCTAGAACGTCCCCAAGTTCCCTCAGTATTCTCCGGTATATCCCATCTGGTCCCATCGCTTTGTCTACTTTAAGTTTAGTTAGCTTCTCACAAACACAGTCTTCTGAAAATTGTTCAAGATGCCCCTCGCTTCTGTTCCTGTCTGTGGATGTTTTCTGAAGTCCTGCTCCTGGTTCTTCATCTGTGAACACAGAACAAAAATATTTGTTAAGCAATTCTACTTTATCCTCTTAAGCTTAACAATATTCTTCCCCTTCACCTTGAGTCTGACAATATCATTTTTGCTCTTCCTCTTCTCACTAACATATCTGAAAAATGTCTATCCTCCCCCATTTTATTGCATTGGTTATTTTCTCCTCTTTCTGAATCTTTGCTTTCCTGACTAGTTTGCTAGCTTCTCTAAGTTTTTCCAAATACTGCTCTTGTAAATAACCACTTGTAATTAGTTATGTTATGCTCCATGTAAGATTACCTGTATATAGTTAAAAAACCCTGTTCCATTTAAAGTATAGAAGTATGTTCCATATAATAACACCTGTATATAGTTAAAAACTATGTTTCATGTAAAGTATACAGACGTATACAAATTTTGTTCACTGTTCAATGTAAACCGCCCTTGATCTCTGGAAGGGGCGGTATAGAAGAAACTGTTAAATAAATAAATATAGATGCCTGTCTTCCTCTCTCTGTGATCTCTTGTATTTCATGAAGGCCTCCTTCTTTTTCTTCACCTTTTGAGCTATTCCTTTTGAAAACCATAGCGGTTTCCTTTTCTTTTCATTTACCATTTTAACAAAAAGGTTGGTTGCCCTTAAAATATCCCCTTTTCAGTTTTGCCCACTGTTTTTCTACATCCCCCAGCTGTTCCCATTCCACTAATGACTCCCTGAGGTATTGGCAAAGTTAGTTTTCTTAAAGTCTAAGACCCTTGCTTTTGAATGGATTTTATCAGCTCTAGTCCTGATACTGAACCACACCATCTGGTGATCACCGGATGCAAAATAATCTCCCACCATAACATAAGGGATTTGACTTGTGAGGAGGATTTTTAAAAAAAGTTGATATCCTGTCAAGCACTGGACAATATAATCCAGCATTTTTGCAACTGGTGAGGAGAGAACATAAGAAATGCCTTACTAGGTCAGACCAAGGTCCATCAAGCCCAGTATCCTGTTTATAAAGTGGCCAATCCAGGCCACAAGTACCTGGCAGGTTCCCAAAGAGGCACACAAGTTGCACAGTGCTTGTCCTGGGGCATCTTTAATAATGGTTTATGGACCTTTCCTCCAGGAACTTGTCAAAACCTTTTTTAAACCCAGCTACACTAACAGCTTTAACTATATCCTCTGGTAATGAATTCCAGAGTTTGATTACGCATTGAGTAAAAAAAAATATTTTTCTTATTAGTCTTAAATAGGTACATTGTAGCTTCATTATGTGTCCTGTAGTCTTTCTTCTTTTTGATGGCGTAAACAACCGATCTACATTTATCCGTTTCACTCCATTCATTAATTTATAGACTTCTATCATAAGCCCCCTCAGCCGTCTCTTTTTCAAGTTGAAGAGCCCTAACCTTTTCAACCTCTGCTTATAGGGTATACTTCCATTCCCTTTACCATTTTTGTCACTCTTTGTACCTTTTCTAATTCTGCTATATTCTTTTTAAGATACGGTGGCCAGAATTGCACACAATATTCAAGGATACAAAGGCAATATAATATCCTTTGTTTTATTCTCCATTCCTTTTCTTATGATTCCTAGCATTCTATTTGCTTTCTTGGCCGCTGCTGCACACTGGGTGGAGGGTTTCATCATCTTATCCACAATGACGCCTAAATCTTTTTCCTGGGTGGTGGTTCCTAATGTGAAACCTTGCATCGTGTAACAGTAGTTGGTTTGTTCTTTCCAGGTGCATAACTTTGCACTTGTCCACATTAATTTTCACCTGCCATTTGCACTAAAACACTACCTCTTTCTCTTGCACTACTCTCAACCCAGCAACCTAACATCATCCATCACACACCCAGCTAGGAACTCATAAGTTATAGTCAAATCATGTCCATACTGTAGATAACTGTAAATAGATGTACATCGTTCCCCCAGTTGAAACTCAAGTGTAACCTCCAGTTCGATGTAAGTGCTTAATAGTGAGCCTGTTACGCACAATACTGTTGTCTGTGAACCGCGCTGATTTTTAATAGTGCGGTATATAAAAATAATAAAATAAATAAATAAATAAAAATAAATTTGGACGTCCAGTCTTCCAATTTATCAAGGTCCTCTTGCAATTTTTCACAATCCTCTTGCATTTTAACAACTTTGACATTTGCAGATGACACAAAATTATTCAGTCTTGTCATCTGAGCTTCTAAAGAAAGCTTAGGTTTGATCTCATCTAATACTGACTGGTTTATTCTTCGGGCAGGCCATGGTATACACAGTAATTTTCGCCAGCACCATAATTCAAAGGTATCGATTTTCTTCCTGTCTATCTTTTTCACTGTCCACCTTTCGCATCCATATGATTGTTATTGAAAATACCATGGCTTAGACAAGTCAAATCTTTGTATGGAAAGAGACATGTCTGCTCTTGAAAAATTTTTCTAGGTCCTTCATAGTCATTCTGCCAAGAGCAATGCGTCATCGGATTTCTTGACTGCTTGTGGTTTCTTTTATTGATCCTAGTTCTCCACTATTTCTGTTTATTTACGTTGATGCAGGCTCATTTTAAGACTATGTTCCTTGATCTTGAGAAGCAGATGTTTCAGATCATCTTCACTTTCAGCCAGTATTGTAGTGGTATCAGCATAGCCAAGGTTGTTGAGTCTTCCACCCATCTTCACACCTCTGTTATCTTCATAAGAGTCCTGTTTGTCTGATGATTTGTTCTGGATATAAATTAAACAGCTAAAGGGAAAGTATGCAGCCTTGTCATACACCTTTGCTGATTTTAAACCATTTTATTTTTCCTTCTTCTGTTCGAACTGTTGCTTCTTCATCAATGTAAAGGTTGTGCAAAAGAACTTCTTAATGTGGCCCAGAGTTTCTCATGGTTTACACAGTCAAAAATCTTGCTGTAGTCAATAAAGCACATATAGATATCCTTTTGGTATTCCTTTGTCTTTTCAACATAGTAACATAGTATATGACAGCAGGTAAAGACCAGTATGGTCCGTCTAGTCAGCAAAACGGCAAGAGTAGGTGCACCTGTCACTCCATGCAGGTCACCCCTCCCCATGCCTTTGTTTAGGGGGAGGGAGGAGTGGCCTAGTGGTTGGGGCAAGTTACCTTGGGCCGGAGGGCCAGGGGTTCGAATCCTGCTAGATGACAGCAACCTTGGGCCGGAAGGACTGGAGTTTCTTTGTCCTACAGGTGCTGCTTGTGGCCTTGAACAAGCCACTTAACCCTCCATTGCCTCAGGCACAAAAACAAAGATTGTGAGCCCTTCGGTGACCAGGGAAAATATATATACAGTACCTGAATATACAAGCCTAGTTAAATAAATAAAATAAATAAATAGGGGTGTACCCACCGCTCCATATAGGCCACCCCGATTTGCTGAGCTACAAGATAGTTATGTTTGTTTTGATTTTATCCTGTTGCTATAAAGGGATCCACTGTGTCTGTCCCATGCCATTTTTAATTCTGTCACTGTGTTTAGCCACACCACTTTCATTGGGAGGGCATGTCAAGCATCCACCACCTTTTCAGTGAAAAAGTATTTCCTGACATTGCCTTTCAGTTTACCCCTTTGCAGCTTCATTTTATGCCCTCTAGTTTTACAGCTTCCCCATCTTTGGAAGAGGTTTGTTTGTTCATTAATACTCTAAGTATTTAAAGGTCTGAATCATATCACCCCTGTCCCTCCTCTCCTCCAGAGTGTAAATATTTAGGTCTTCAAGTCTCTTCTAATAAGTCTTATGAAGTAGGCTCCAAATCATTTTGGTCACCTTCCTATGAACTGTTCCAGCCTTTCTATGTCCTTTGTGAGGTATGGTCTCCAAAACTGAACACAATATTCCAAGTGAGACTTCACTAGCAACTTGTACAATGGCATTAGTACCTCTTCCTTTCTGCTGGTAATTCCTCTTTGTATGCAATCCAACATCCTTCGGGCTTTTGCCACCACCTTGTCACACTGTTTCGCCACCTTGAGATCCTCAGAAACAATCACTTTGAGGTCCTTCTCCTGATCCGTGCACACCATCCTCTCGCCCCCTATCGCATACAGTTCCCTTGGATTTCTGCTTCCCAAGTGCATGACACTGCACTTCTTCACATTAAATCTTCACTGCCAAACATTAGACCATTCTTCCAGGTTCTGTAGATCGTTCCTCATGTTATCTACTCCCTCAGGGGAGTCCACTCTGTTGCAAATTTTTGTGTCATCTGCATAAAGACAAACTTTTCCATTCAGTCCCTCAGCAATACATTGAACAGTACCGGTCTCAGGACCGAACCCTGGGCACACTGCCAATCACCTTCCTTTCATCTGAGTGAGTTCTGTTTACCATCACCTTCTGTCGTCTGTCAGTTAACCAATTTTTGATCCAGCTGTTGAGTTTATTGATAAGCCTCCTATTAGGAACAGTTTCAGAGGCTTTGCTGAAATCTAGGTAGATCACATTCATCACATGTCCTTGATCTAGTTCTCCAGTCACCCAGTCAAAAAACTCAATCAGATTTGTTTGGTAAGATCATCCTTTGCTAAAACCATGTTTCCTCGGATCATGCAACCTGTTGGTTTCGAGGAAGTCCACTATTTGTTCTTTCAGGAGTGCCTCCATTACTTTTTCCACTGCTGAGGTAAGGCTTACTGGCCTGTAGTTCGTCACTTCTTCTCTACTGCCCTTCTCCAGTCCTGTGGAACTTCTCCTGTCTCCAAGGATCTATTATAAACATCCTTTAACGGCCCTGCAATAACCTTTCTGAGCTCTTTCGGTATCCCGGGATGTATCCCATCCAGTCCCATGGTCTTGGCCACTCTCAGTTTTGCAAGCTGTTCTAACACATCATTCAAGGATCGATCTCACATCTGTGATGATGTCTCTCATTCCTCATGCTTTCTAGAACTCTGCTTGCACTTCAGGCAGTTCTTGTTCCAGGTATGGTTGTAGCCTCTGCTGAGTGATCTTGAGTAGAATTTTGCTGGCATGTGGGATCAGAGTGATTGTGTGATAATTTCCACAGTCAGTCTGATCACCTTCAGTATTGGTATAAACATAGATCTTTTCCAGTCAGTTTGCCATGATGTTGTCTTCCAAATTTCCTGGCAGAGCCTTCTAAATATGTTAACAGCCACATCAAATTGCTGTAATACTTCAGTGGGAATGCCATCAATGTCCAATGGCTTTGTTCTTTGATGCTTTCAATGCTGCTTTGACTTCTTTCATCACCAATGGTTCCTGATCATAAGGTACAGGTTGGTCCACTTGATCTTTATTATATAAAGACTCTGTATATACTTTCCACTTTTCTTGATCTTCTCAACATCATTCAACATGGATCCTTGAGCAACTTGTAGCATTCCAATTTGAGGCTGGAATTTTGTCTTTAACTCTCGTAGCTTTAGGAAAGACGATCTTGTTCTTCCTCTTATAGTTTCCGATTCTATTTCCTTGCATTCATCATTGCAATACTTCTCCTTGTCTCATCTTGCTGCACATTAGAAATCCAAGTTCTATAATTTCCTCTTTCCCCTCTGGCTTTAGTTTCTCTGTACTTTTGGGCAATTTTCAAAGTTTTTTCAGTCGTGCACTTTGGCCGTTTTTGCTTTTTCACCTTTTGTAGAGACTTCTTACTTTTTTCCCAGCAAACGTTCTTGAATTTTGTCACTGTGTTTGCCCTAACACTTCCATCGGGAGGTCATTCCAAGCATCCACCACCCTTTCAGTGAAAAAGTATTTCCTGACGTTTGTTCATTAATACTCTTTAAGATATAATACAGACCTTTAAATACTTAAGGGAGTGTTAATAAACAAACCTTTTTCAAAGATGGGGAAGCTGTAAAATTAGAGGGCATAACATGAAGCTGCAAGGGAATAAACTGAAAGGCAATGTCAGGAAATACTTTTTCACTGAAAGGGTGGTAGATGCTTGGAATGCCCTCCCAATGAAAGTGGTGTGGCTAAACACAGTGACAGAATTAAAAATGGCATGGGATAGACACAGTGGATCCCTTTATAGCAACAGGATAAAATCAAAACAAACATAACTATCTCATATCACAACAAATAGGGGTGGCCTACACGGAGCGGTGGGTACACCCCTAACTAAAGGCATGGGGAGGAGTGACCTACATGGAGCGGCAGGCGCACCTATTCTTGCCACCTTGCTGGGCAGACTAGATGGAACATGCTGGTCTTTATATGCCATCATATACTATGTTACTATGTCATCCCATAACTCTTCTGGAGTTCTGATTTTTTTCCAAAGCAGCAAATTGATTTCTCAGGCAGTCTTTAAATTCCAGTGGTATATTCTCAAGGCCATATTTTGCTATATTCATGAGTGGCTTGCTCTTTTTCAGCTTTAGCTTGAGTTTGCATGCTAGTAGTCTGCTCCAGGTTTGGTCTTTGATATTTTTGAGCTTTTCCATCATAGACTTAAAAACGTTTTTTTTTTCTGCCATCATGTTTCTATCTATTCTGTCATTTCATATCAAATACAGTACTATAGTCCCTTTTCCAGGACCAAGCAGGAAGTCAGTCCTCACATATGGGTGACGTCGGTGCCGATGGAGCCCCCTTGAAGAGCATTTCCCCAGCTTTCAAAGAAAGCCTTTGGGAATGCAGCGCGCATGCGTGGTCCCCTTCCCGCCCAAGGGTGCCATCTTGCTCAGTCTTTCTTTTTCCGCAGAGCCCAACGGACGTGAGTTCATGTCACCTGGGAAAGGTTTTTTTTCTGCGATTTTCACTGTGTCTTATCCAGTTCGACGCCGGTTCCCCTTCCCGCCTGGGCTCGGTACACCGATATCGAGTCCTGAGTTTTGATTTTCGGTTTTTGTCCTTCGTGACTAGCGTTCGTGCTCTTTTTGTGTTTTCACTGGCAGCCTGGTCTTTTGACCTTGCAGGGGCCCTTTTTCCCCCGATGGCTGCCAGCGGGTTCAAAAATTGTGATCGGTGCAAGAAACTTATGTCTCTCACTGACACACAAGACTGTGTTGCCTCGGGCCCGACCATGACCCGCTGGCCTGTGGCCCGTGCGGCAAGATGTCATCGAAGGTGCTTCGGAGCCGTCAGCATCAATGTGAGCGAATTTTCTCTGACTCCGCGTCCGGCCGGGCCAGGACTTTGTCAGAGGCCTCGACATCTCGGGAGTCTGACCCCGAGCGCCGTCGGGGTCCCTCTGAGAGGGAGTCTCCCACCCGGGAGCACAGAAGGAAGAAGAAGCTCACGAGGGCGTCGTCGGTGGAGGCTCCTAGTTCCTCGAGGGCCAGGTCATGTAGCCATGACCGCCACCCCGGGCTCTCAGAGTCGGAGAGGCCATCCAAGTTACCTCGTGTGGAGCCGGAGTCCCCGAGTCACGTAAGTGCAGTTGTCCTCGTGGACTCTCCTCCAGGGGAGCCAACGTCGGGCCTGATGCCATCGGGGCCCGAGTCGGGGGCTGATGAGTCTCCTGAGCTTGGACTCAGGTTGACGGCCTTGGAGAGCAGCTTGGCTGCCTTCATGGAACAGCAGCGTGTGCTGATCGCCGGTCTGACCGGTGTATCTGTCCCGACCACTGGGACCTCGACGTCTAAGTCGACCCAGAGACCGAGCCGATCCTCGAGTCAATGAAGTCTCAAGTCAATCCTCGGTCAAGGTCTCCCTTGACCTCCCGTGCGGGGCCGAGGTTGTTGACGCCGATATCCTCGGTGTCGGGGCGGGTGGCACCTAGGCCCACACGGCCAGAGCCACTCGATTCCTCCTCGGAGGAGTCGGCGTGGGAGACAGAGGATGAACCCGATGCATCCCTTCGGACTCACTGGAGTCAGAGCCTTGGAGACAGTCTTCCCCCCCCCCCCCCCCGAGGATACCCTGTTCTTGGACTTCATGAGGGACATGGCCAAAGCCTTGGCCTTCCCTGTGGACACCGAGGAGGAGCTTGATGCCCTCCAGTATGACTTTCCTCCGAAGGTAGTTTTTACTGTACCGGTTCCTCCGATGCTGGAACGGCTGCTCTTCCATATGTGGGAGGCACCGGCCTCAACGCCGGTTCTTAGCAAACGAGTCGATTCCATTTATCGAGTCCGTAAGAGCCCTGGGTTCCAAAAGGCGCAGCTACCGCACAACTCCATGGTTGTGGAATCGGCCATGCACCGTCTGAAGAGTCATAAGATGCACTCCTCGGTGTCCCCCGGCCGGGAGGCCCGGAACCTGGATGCCCTCGGCAGAAAGTGCTTCCAGGGCTCTATGCTATCTTGCCATGTCCAGACCTACCAGCTGTACATGGGCATGTACCTACGAGACCTGGCAAAGGAGATTGCCGGGTTCTCAGCTGGCCTCTCCGAGGAACCTTTGCAGAGGTTCAAGGCTTTGTCAACAGGGATTTGAGAATGCTCGAAGTTTATCTCTTGAGTAGCCTACAATGGCTTTGAGGCTTCAGCCCGGGTAACCGCGGCCGGCATCGGTACACGCCGTCAAGCCTGGCTACAGTCATCAGATCTGGAGTCATGGGTGCAGGACAAGTTGGTCGATGTCCCTTGCCGTGGTGAAAACCTTTTCAGTAAGCCCATGACTGAAAAGGCTGCGGAAATCGAGACTCTCACCAGGACAAGGCTGTCCAGGAAGACTTTTGCCCCTTCTTAGAAAAAGAAGGGCTTGGGAAAGAAGTCCTTTTTCCCGATGAAAGGTGCTGCCTACAGATCCTACCCTCAATGTCAGGCCTCTCCAGCTCCCCAGCAGCGTCAGCAGGCCAAGGGGCAGGGTCATGGGCCCCACAGGCAGAAGACCCCCAAGCCGCCAGATCCGGCTCCTGCACAGCAGGGAGCGGGGTTTTGACTCCCACAGCATAGCCACTTCTCCACAGCTGGCTCCACTCAGCACAGGAGGTCGGCTGAACCTGTACGCCTACAGGTGGCCAGCCATCACAGGGGATACCTGGGTACTGAGCATAGTCCAGAAGGGCTACATGCTCCACTTCCACCAGCTACCCCTCCTACTTTCCAGGGGAGCCTCCTCCTTCAGGAGTTGGCAAGTCTTCTAAAGGAACAGGCGGTGGAACCGGTGCCTCACCACCTGAAAGGGCAAGGCTTCTACTCCAGGTACTTCCTGGTACCAAAAAGGACAGGAGGCCTCCGGCCTATCCTAGACTTGCGAAACTTAAACAGGTTTCTGGAGAGGGAAATGTTCAAGAGGCTTACCCTTGGGATACTGCTGCCCTACCTCCATCAGGGAGATTGGCTATGCTCCTTAGACCTAAAGGATGCTTATACTCACATACTCATCCATCCAGACCACAGACAATATCTCAGATTTGTGGTGGGAGGAAACCTTTTCCAGTACAGAGTACTTCCCTTTGGCCTAACTTCCGCCCCAGGGTTTTCACAAAATGCCTTGGCGGTGGTGGCGGACTATCTCAGGAATCAGGAAATTTTTGTCTTCCCATACCTGGACAACTGGCTCATCAGGGGCCAGTCTCTCCAGGAAGCCAGACAAGCCCTTCTTCGTACTGTCTCTCTTCTTCAGCATCTGGGCTTTGTCATAAACTACACAAAGTCCACTTTGCTCCCCTCACAGAACGTAGAGTTTATAGGGGCAGGATTAGACACCCTTCAGGTAAGAGCTTACTTACCCAAGGACAGGGCCCACAGACTGATGGACTTGGCCAACCAGTTCCAAAGCAATTCTCAGGTCTCCGCCAGGCACTTCCTGTGGCTCCTGGGCCACATGGCATCCACAGTACATGTGACTCCGAATGCCTGTCTGCACATATGGGCTGCTCAGTGGTGCCTCAGAGCTCAGTGGGCACAGGCCACAGGCGACCTCCGAGATAGGGTAAAGGTGTCCAAACCACTTTTGGACTCCTTGCAGTGGTGGCTACATCTCCCAAACCTCAGGGGGGGTACCTTTTCAGGCCCCAGCACACACAAGGGTGCTGACAACCGATGCTTCCTTAAAGGGCTGGGGTGCATATTGCCAGGGCACGTGCACTCAAGGCCTCTGGTCTCCTCGGGAGGCCACACAGCAGATCAATCTTTTGGAGCTGCGAGCAATCCGCTTGGCTCTACAGACCTTTTCTCATGCCCTCTCTCACCAGTCTGTCTTAGTTCGGACAGACAATCAGGTAGCAATGTTCTATGTGAACAAGCAAGGGGACACAGGGTCCAGACTCCTATGTCAGGAGACGCAAGCCCTTTGCTCCTTTGCAGTCAAACAAGGCATGTTTCTCAAAGCTGTTTATCTACCTGGACAGGAGAACTTCGTAGCAGACAAACTAAGCAGGATTCTCCAGCCCCACGAATGGCAGTTGAATCCATTGGTGGTCCAGCAGATCTTTCTACGACGGGGACTTCCATCCATCCATCGATCTCTTTGTAAGTCCACTGAACCATCAGCTGCCCAGATTTTGCTCCAGACAAACGCATCCCCTGAGGATGGCAGCAGATGCTTTTCTGATCTCTTGGTCTATGGGCCTCCTGTATGCATTTCCTCCCACACCCCTAGTGGCCTGAATTCTGTTAAAGATCCTCCGGGACAAGGCCTTGGTGATTCTGGTAGCCCCCAGATGGCCGACGCAACCGTGGTTTCCACTTCTGCTGCAGATGGCGGTGGAAACTCCATTCCCTCTGAGGTTGCAACCCGATCTTCTGTCTCAGGATTAGGGTTCCCTTCTGCACCCCAATCTCAGATCCCTCAATCTAATGGCCTGGCTGCTGAAAGGATAGTGCTAGCTCCCTTACTTCTACCTAAGGAAGTTGAGGAAGTGGTCTTGGCCTCTAGGAGGCAGTCCACCAGAAAGTCCTATGCCCTCAAGTGGCGTAGGTTTACGGTATGGTGTGCTCAGCGCAATGAAGATCCTTTCTCTTGCCTTGTACCAGTAGTACTGCAGTATCTACTTCAGCTGTCAGACCTAGGCCTTAAGTCTAATTCTGTTCGGGTCCCCCTCAGTGCTCTGTCAGCGCACCACTCACCGGTGGAAGGACAGTATCTGTCAGTTCACCTCTTGGTATCCAGATTTCTCAGAGGTCTGCTTCTACTCAAGCCTCTGGTTCGTCCACCGGCAACTGAGTGGGATTTGAACGTGGTCTTGCAGCAACTTACTCGCCCACCGTTTGAGCCGATGGCTACTTGCCATTTGCACTTCCTCTCTTGGAAAGCGCTCTTCCTGGTAGCTCTTACCTTGGCCAGACGTGTGAGTGAACTACAAGCTCTGGTTTCTGATAGACCGTATACACGGTTTTATAGGAACAGGGTGGTCCTACAGACCCATCCAAAGTTCCTTCCAAAAGTGGTCTCCTCTTTTCACCTCAACCAGGAAGTGGTCCTTCCGACCTTCTTTCCCAGGCCGCATACCATCCAGGCTGAAACAGTCTTGTATACCCTGGACTGAAAGAGGGCGTTGTCTTTTTACATAGAACGTACAAGGGGGCATCGAAGGCCTACTCAGCTCTTCGTCTCCTTTGACCCTAATAAGCTGGGGTTACCTGTCTCCAAGCATACGTTGTCCACTAGGGTAGTAGATTGTATCGCCTGGGCATACAAGGCAGCCGTCCTCCCCTTGCAGGGTCGAGTCACGGCCCACCGTGTCAGGGCAAAAGCCACGTCAGTAGCTCATCTCCGCTCTGTTCCATTGGCAGACATCTGCTGGGCCGCTACTTGGTCTTCAAGTCAGACCTTTGCAGCCCACTACTGCAAGAGAGAGTCCCGAAGGGACAGTGCTTTCGGACAGGTGGTACTCCGTAATCTCTTTGAGGTTTAGGCAACTCCTACCCTCCGGCCCTTGTGTTGGGCTACTGTACGGGGGCGTTCTCAGAGGATATTCTTATCACGGATGCTGCGGCTCTTGAGAGGGAGCCATTTTTCAGCTTGGGGTTACCGGTAGCCTAGAGCTGGGGAGTCTCATATGTGAGGACTGACTTCCTGCTTGGTCCTGGAGAAAGAATAGTTACTCACCTGTAACAGGTGTTCTCTAGGAGCATCAGGAATCAGTCCTCACGACCGCTTTCTTTGAAAGCTGGGGAAATGCTCCGCAAGGGGCCTCTGTCGGCGCCAACATCACCCATATGTGAGGACTGATTCCTGCTGCTCCTGGAGAACACCTGTTACAGGTGAGTAATACTCTTTCTTTTCCTTTAGAGATCTAAGATGTTTGTCCCATACTTTTTTGAATTCAGATACTGTCTTCATCTCTGCTATCTCCACTGGGAGACTATTCCATGCATCTACCATTCTTTGTGTAAAGAAATATTTCTGCATATTACTCATGAGTCTATCCCCTTTCACCTTCATCCTGTGTCTGTGGGTTTTATTGTCAGTAGCAAGTATAAAATAAATAGTCATAACCCGATAGTTCTAGTTCCCTCTTTTTTCTCAAGATTCTATGGGACTGCTGACAAATGAACCACATGAGAGAAAAAGGGAACACACATATATATATATATGTATATATAATAAATTAGACTTTATTGCTGATAGAAAAATAATGCAGATATAGAATAAATTAGAATTATGAGGTAGTAAGTTATGTAGCCCTATGATGACAATTACTTCAAAATCATAAATCACTGTTTTTTACAACCAAAGTCACTGATCTGCTCTGCATTCAGACTTACAGAAAATTGGCTGTCTGCCTGGATAAATCCCACTGGGAAAATAGTAAGACTGGTACCTTGCTTTCCAGTACAATAGTGACTGGGCCGGGTGTCGTCTCTGAAACGGCACAAAGTTCACAGGATAGCAGTGATCCCACGCAGGCCGCAGCTGGTTTGGGCGAGCTGCCTGATAACACAGAGCTTCAGGTCTGCGGGAGAGACTTTCTTCTTCCTGAGGTTAGTCGTTGGCCTTGCATGCTGTCTTGACTTTCCAGCCACAGACAGGCAGGCAGTAGGGCTGAAAACTGCAGAATGGCAGAATGTAGCAGAAAATCTAGTGAGACTAAAAGGTGTGAAAGTCCCTATAAGTGTGAAAAAATGTCTAAAAAGTGTCTGCGTCCTTCCATGCCCAGCATATAATTCTTTGTCCTGAATTCCTCATCACAGTACAAGGACTGGCTGGTCTCAGATACTGAGTGACATCTTCAGCGAATCAGGTAACAGTTGTCAGGTGGTCCTTCTCCAAACAAAGATCCATGGTGAGGGAAAGATGTTGGTATGCAGGTTCATACATTGTTGCAAATGTTGGGACCAGCAGAACAGTCTCTGGATGAGACTGCCTCAGCAGCGAGTTCTCTTGCATGTAGTCCTAGCTGGAAACAATAGCTTTGCTGTACAATATGTACATGTTAACTTGGTAAGCAATTGATTGAAGTAAGCAGGTTTAAAATTTGAACACAGCATAAATTACTTATACCAGGAATGCATCTTGGGTTCAAGCTTTTGGTGACTGAGCAGACCATAGTAGTACAGAACAGGCCTCAGGTACCAGCCCTACATGTACCCTCATAGCAGAGCTTGTTTTCAATCGAAAGAGGATCTCCTCTTATGCACTTAGCCAAAGAGGTATTTAAAAGCCTCTATCATATCTCCTTTATCCCGCCATTCCTCTAAAGTATATATAAAATCTTTAAATCTGTCCTCATATGCTTTATAATTAAGACCACTAACCATTTTACGGTAGTAGTCACCCTCTGCACTGATTCCATCCTGTTTATGTCCTTTTGAAGATGTGGTCTCCAGAATTGCACACAATACTCCAAATGAGGTTGCACCAGAAACTTATACAGAGGCACTATCACTTCCTTTTTTTCTGCAGGCCATTCCTCTCCCTATGCACCTAAGCATCCTTCTGGCTTTCTCCTATGCCTTTTCTACCTGTCTAGCCACCTTAAGATCATCAGAAGCAATCACACCTAGGTCCCACTCTTCTTTCGTGGACAGATGTACTTCGCCCCCCTACACTGTACTGCTCCCTTGGATTTTTGCAGCCGAAATGCATGACCTTTCATTTTTTTAGCATTAAATCTCAGCTGCCAAATTCTTGACTATTCTTCAAGCTTAGGTAGATCACTCCTCATGTTATTTACTCCTTCCTGGGTGGATACTCTATCGCAGATTTTTGTATCATACGCAAAGAGACAAACCTTACCTGACAGCCCTTCTGAAATATCACTAACAAAGAAGTTAAAAGAGAATCATAAGAACATAAGATATGCCATACTGGGTCAGACCAGGATCCATCAAGCCCAGTATCCCGTTTCCCACAGTGGCCAATCTAGGTCACAAGTACCTAGCAGTTTCCCCAAAAGACACAGCTTCCACAGTGCTTGTATTGGGGCGAGCGGTCCCATTTAATAATGATTTATTGACCTTTTCTCCAGGAAGTTGAACAAACCTTTTTTAAACCCGGCTACACTAACAGCTTTTACTACATCCTCCAGTAACGAAATCCATAGTTTTTGATTAGACATTGAGTGAAAAAATATTTTATCTTATTAGTGATAAATAGTTAACACTTTGTTTACACCATCAAAATAGAGAAAGATTAGGGGATATGCAGTGAAACTAATCGATCTACCTTTACCCATTCCACTCCATTCATTAACTTATTGATTTCTATCATATCTTCCCTCAGCCGTCTCTTTTCCAGGTTTATTTATTTATTTACATTCTCTTATATACCGCACTATTCTGCATCAGTGCGGTTTACATTGAACAAACTGAAATTACATTGAACAGGGCATTATAACTTGGAGATAACTATTTTACAGGGAACATGGGCTATGGAGGGTTAAGTGGCTTGCCCAAGACCACAAGGAGCACCTGTGGGACTAGAAACCCCAGTCCTTCCGGCCCAAGGTTGCTGTCCTCTAGTGGGATTTGAACCCCCGACCTTCCGGCCTGAAGTACCTTGCCCCAACCACTAGGCCACAAGAGCCCTAACCTTTTTTGCCTCTCTTCTTAGGTGTACCCTTCCAGTGGACTGTTGTAGTTGTTGTTATGGAAGGACAGACTAGATAGGCCATGTGGTCTTTTTCTGTCATCATGTTTTTATGCTTCTTCCATCCCCTTTACCATTTTGAGGACAAGATGCAACTGGAAATAGATTACCAGGACTTTCTTCTGCACAGTAAGCTTACGCACTTGGTATTCCAAAGGTGGTCTTCCATCCAAATACTAACCTGGCTTGGCCCTGCTTAGTTTACGAGATTGGGCTCAGTCAGGGTGGCTTGTGTTAAAGAAAATCATAGTTGCCACTCGTAGTACACTTAAATCCATCTTTTCAATGGGAAGCTAACTTCCTGAGTTTTTGTCTCTCTTCCTAAAGTAACAGTTCATAAATCAAATGTAGAAGAGAATCTAGTGTACTTGCATGGTTCAAAATCTGCATTTATAAGAGGATACAAGCAATCCATTGGTGGATGAACAGTATATATAACCTTACGGAAAGTGGAATGGTGGGGGGGATATAGGAAATGTTTCAAATGTTACTATAAGAAGACTTTCAGAAATCCTCAAATTCCATGTAATGTTAGTACTGTCTTTGATTTTTAAAATTAAATGCTACCCCTCATCCCCCAATCAAAAAATGTAAATAGGTTTTAAACAATCTCTGTAATTTGATATGGTCAACTCTTTCATCATATTTCCCTTTTAATCAGGAAAAGTAACACCTGTAGTTTGTTCACAAAAGCTTCTTTTGTTAGATGAACACCCACAGGCTATGAAGCAATTACATTTGTTGCTCATATAGTAAGAAGAACAAAAATCAACCTCAGTAGGGATAGTGGAGAGACCATTCTTTTGTCTACTATGAAGATTGGGTCTTATCATAGATCAGGAAAGAAGAAAGCCTTCAAACTGAATAGGAAAAGAAGGGAGGTGTAAGATTCTCTTAAATTTCCTAATGGCTAAAATCAGTTTTAGAAGGCGCAAAGTTGAACTTTGACAAAGTTACAGGTATTTTAATTATATAGCATGCTTAAAACACAGTTAAGATTTGGATTTTGGGATCAGGTAGAGAGAATGGATTACAGGTGACTATAAATCTATTATTTTACATCAAAAAATCAGGATTTTATCCATTGAAATTAACAAATTAACCATCATGAAGTCTTATTTTAAAAAGAGAGAATCCTTGTTTTGTGGAGATAAGGTGGTTATTTTTCCCCGATTGTTTCCAGAACACCACAAATGAGGAGTAAATCAAGGGTTTTGGTTTTAGGTATGACCTTTCCTAATTTCCTACCACCAGAATAGAATATTTTTGGGGCGTCAGTTCTGACAAAGAAAAGGAGAATAGTCATTAGAATGTTTCCTTTCCTAGTACTCATATGGTAATTAAAAATAATTGGCTGTCAATGATGTTGAGGCTATTTGTTTCCTAGTATTTCTTTCTTGTTTCTCTTTGCAGGATTTGCTTCCTGTAAAGTGGACTGTGTGTTTAATCAATTATGGGATTGTATTATGTACATTTATTTTTGTATGATCAACTGATTGCTTCATTACTGTTATGGTAAGGTAAATTTGGATAATTTTAAATATAAAATTTAAAAAAAATCAGTTGATATTATGAAACACATTATCTCCAGGAACAAGCAGGAATGTAGTCTTCACATATAGGTATCGTCGGTACCGATGGAGCCTGTGTGGGAACGCTCCCCAGCGTCCAATTAGAAAGCTTTTGGGAGCATTCCACAGCGCCTGCGTGCTGCCTTCCCGCCTTTCCCAACTGCCTCTCTCCAGTTCTTCGTTTTCCGCGGAGCCAGCAGGTCATTTTTCCTGTCACTGCAGAAATTATCCCATCTTTTTCATTCTTTTTTGTGGTAGTGTCTGCCTTCCTCGACGCTATACCGGTACCGCCGGTTCTTTCTTTCTTAAAAAAAAAAAAAAATTATAATCTTTTTTCTGGACTTTCCAGTCTTTTTTCCATCAGCCGCCATTTTGGGCACTAGGCCCAACTTTTCCTTCAGAATGGAAAAACCCACCTCGGGTTTTAAAAAGTGTTTTAAGTGTGGCATACCATCTCCGTCACCGACACTCACTAGTGGTGCCTTAAATGTTTAGGTCCTGACCACTCCATCTCGGAGTGTGTTGCCTGTGGGATGATGTCGAAAAGGGGTCGGCAAAACCGATCTGCTAAGCTTAGCACCCTTTTTCTCTCCGATGCAGCATCCGTGGCATCGACGTCTTCCAGGGCTTCGTCTTCCTCTCATGGATCTCAGGTAACCAAACATAAATCTGGCCGGTCCTCAAAGGGTAGATCTCCTTCCAAGCATCGAGATGCCTCTGGCGTTGCCCTTGAGGAACTTGTACCAGCAAAATTGCCCCGGCGGGAGGCTTCAGCTTCCAAAGCACTATCGGGGCTCCAGGATGTTCTCGAGGCCTCAACCTCAGCAGAACTACTGGTGCCATGCTCTGGGGTACCGGCCGCTTCGACACCCAGGCATCGGTGGCATCAATAGACCAGAGGTACTTGGCTATTGAACGCAGTCTGGCAGCTCTCCTTGCGGCTTTGGTGCCTTCGGGACCACTTCAGACGGTTCAACTAGTATCGACACCGGTTCTGGCACCAATAACAGTACCGCCAGCATCGACATCGGCGACTGTGTTGCCCACACTGAGTCATGCTGTTTCCTCCGGTGTCGACAGACCACGACTTCGATCGGTACCCGTATCGTGCTTTGCAAGAGCACCCGGACTGGAGATATTTTGAATCCTCCGATGACTCTGAGGATTCTGACAGCTCTGTCGGTACCGGAATACTTCTCTCTGAAGAGCCTTCCTCTCCTAAACGTAGGATGTCTCCTCCAGAGGATATATCCTTTCAGGATTTCATTCGGGAGGTAGCTAGAGGTCTTTCCATCACAGTGGCTCCTAAAACAGAGCCCAGAGCAAAGGAATTAGAGATTTTACAATATCCTAAAGCTCCCAAAGAGGCAGCTACTTCGCCTATTCATGAGATCTTGCATGATCTCATGCTAAGAATGTGGGAAACACCTCTTACCACCTCTCCTCATTCTCGTAGGCTCAATACCATGTATCGAGTACCTCCTTGTCCTGGATTTCAGAAAACCCAGTTACCACACCACTCCATGGTAGTGGAATCAGCTATGAGAAGGATCAAGAGTGCAAAAAGACATGCATCTAATCCTCCAGGACGTGAATGTAGGACTCTTGATGCCTTTGGGCGTCGAACCTTCCAGGCCTCTATGCTTTCTGCCAGGATTAGTTCCTACATTTTATATATGGGAATGTTCCTTAAGGAGGTTACAGGAGATCTAGAGCTTATGAGCCCTCTCCTTCCTGATGATAAGAGGCAAGATTATCTTTCACTTGTCAAACATGCCCAAGATGTTTCAAAGTTTGTTAATCGTGCAGCTTTTGACTGCTTTGAGTGCATAAGCAGAACCTCTGCCATTGCCATAGGTGCTCGTAGGATTGCCTGGCTCCAGGCATCTGACTTAGAACTCTGGGTACAGGACAAACTGGGGAATATCCCTTGCACAAGCGAAAATCTCTTTGGCAAAAATTGGCAAGAGAAAGCTATTGAGCTGGATGCTGATAATACCACTTTGGATAGACTATCCAAGGCTACAGCTGATCCTGCAAGGAGAAAATCCTACAAGAAACCATTCTTCTCTAAAAAGAAGAGGTTTTACCCCTCCTATACCCAGCAGGGGCATTCTACAGGTCAGTCTGCCCGAAAGGGACAGCAGCCACCAAAACAAAGAAAACCAAAGTCTGCTAAGCCTCTACTAGCCCAGCAGACTCAGCCTCCACAGGGGCTTTGACTCCCATCTAGAGAACTTGGCCTTCCTGGCCCTCAATGGGCCAGAGCCCTCCACCATTCCAGGAAGGTTGTGTCATTTTGCCCTAAGATGGGAGCAGATAACAGCAGAAGAATGGACTCTCTCCATTGTAAAGGAGGGGGTACAAGCTTTATTTTCTCAACATGCCCCCTCCTACAGTTGTACGACAGTTCAATTCTCAGACTTCACTCGAGAATCAGTTGAGTCAAGAGGTCAATTTACTTCTTGCCCACAGGGCAATAGAAGACGTACCCATTTCCCAACAGGGTACAGGGTTTTACTCCCCCTATTTCCTTATTCCAAAGAAAACAGGGGGACACAGACCCATTTTAGACCTCAGAGAATTGAACAAATTTCTGTTTAAGGAGAAGTTCAAGATGATTTCTCTAGGAACTCTTCTGCCATGTTCTCATCCATCCAACTCACCGAAGATTCCTTCGGTTTCTATTTCAGGGGAAGCACTACCAGTACAGGGTTCTTCCTTTTGGTCTGGCCTCAGCACCAAGGGTGTTTACGAAATGCATGGCTGTAGTGGCAGCATTTCTTCGCACTCTAGGAATATTCGTCTTCCCCTACTTAGACAACTGGCTTTTTCGAGCCCCATCAGAGTCAGAGGCCAGAATTTCCCTATCTTGCACAATGCGTATACTTCAGTATTTGGGCCTAGTCATAAACATCCTAAAATCCAACCTAACTCCCACTCAATCTCTAGAGTTTATAGGAGCTATGCTGGATACCAGAAAAGCAAGGGCCTATCTTCCACAGCCCCGCTGCCTTTGCATTGTGCAGTTAGCTTCCCAAGCAGTGTTAAAGACTCATCTCACTGCTCGGGAAGTCTTACAATTGCTAGGCCACATGGCATCTATCGTGCATGTGGTTCCCTATGCTCGCCTCCATATGAGAGCAGCCCAATGGACTCTATCCACTCAGTGGACCCAAGCATCAGGCTGCCTATCAGACAAAATAGCAAACTCAAGTCGCCTTATTTTGTCCCTACAATGGTGGCAGTCAACCCAAAACCTGTTGGTGGGGTCCCCTTTCCAACAGCCCCCACCCCAGGTCACTCTAACAACAGACACCTCACAGGTGGGTTGGGGAGCTCACCTGCAAGATCTCTCTACCCAAGGCACCTGGACTCCACAGGAGACCCATCTACACATCAACCTCTTGGAACTCAGAGCAATCTTCCTTGCTCTTCGAGTGTTCCACACCCAGCTCAGCTACAAGACAGTCCTAATTCAGACGAACAATCAAGTAGCTATGTTCTATCTGAACAAGCAGGGAGGAACAGGCTCTCTGTCGCTTTGCAACTATGGGCCCTCGCCAGACAGCCTCAGATTCATCTCCTTGCGGTGTATCTGCCAGGCATTAAAAACTCCTGGGCAGACAGACTCAGTCGAGTTCTGCTTACGCACGAGTGGTCTCTTTGTGCAGACCAGGTAGCAAATATTTTTCAAATTTGGGGAACTCCGGACATAGACCTCTGCAAGTCCGTTGAATGCCAAACTTCCCTGATTCTGTTCCAGAATTCCGGCTCAGGGTTCTCAGGCCAGGGATGCTTTCCTCCTTCATTGGGGTCACAACTTCCTATATGCCTTTCCACCCATTCCCCTAATTCCCAAAACCCTATTCAAGCTTCAGAGAGACAGAGGCCATATGATTCTCATAGCTCCACATTGGCCTCGGCAGGTGTGGTACCCTCTGCTCCTACATCTCTCTCAAGCTCCATCTCTGGAGTTAGGATCTGCTCCAGATCTCCTGTCTCAGGACAACGGGATGTTGTGGCATCCCAACCCCCACTCTCTGCATCTCAGGGCCTGGTTGCTGAGGGCCTAGACCTTCATGGTCTTAACCTGTCTCAACAAGTGAAGGATATCCTTTATGCTTCTAGAAAGCCTTCCACAAGACTCTTATGCTTTTAAGTGGAAAAGGTTTTCCATATGGTGTTCGCAGAAGGGTCTTGACCCCCTGGCGATACCTCTGGAATCATTATTGGAGTATCTCCTTCATTTATCTAATTCAAGTCTTAAGACTAACTCAATACGAGTCCATTTAAGTGCTATTTCAGCTTCTTTCAAGCCTTTAAATGGACATCCTATTTCCTCTCATCCTCTTATAGCGAGATTTATGAGAGGCCTCCTTCTAACTAAGCCTCCCATTAGGCCACCACCGGTAGCATGGGACCTAAATCTGGTTCTTGAACAGCTCATGAAGCCGCCTTTTGAACCTCTAGCTACTACCTCCTTGAAGTTCCTTTCCTGGAAGGTTCTCTTTCTCATTGCAATCATATCAGCACGTCGCATCAGTTAATTGCAAGCATTAGTGGCTGATCCTCTTTATACGAGGTTCCATCATAATAAGGTAGTCCTTAGGACTCATCCACACTTTGTGCCAAAGGAGGTCTCACCTTTTCATTTAAACCAAGCAGTTTACCTACCTGTGTTTTTTCCAAAGCCTCATGCTTCAAATGCAGAAAGGAATCTTCATACTTTGGACTGTAAAAGAGCACTTGCTTTTTACTTAAAAGGACTCAGCAACATAGAAAGTCCACTCAACTCTTTGTTGCATTTGATCCTTCTCATTTGGGACTTCCAGTCTCCAAGAGAACATTGTCCAATTGGATTGCACAGTGCATTTCTTTTACCTATCAGAGTAAAAACCTTTCTCTGGAAGGCCATGTCACAGCTCACAATATGAGAGCCATGGCAGCCTCAATAGCTCATCTACACTCTGTGTCTATTGACGACATCTGTCAAGCAGCTACTTGGGCCTCGGTTCAAACCTTCACAGCCCATTACTGCTTAGACAAGGACTCCCGCCGGGATGCCTTGTTTGGTCAGGCTGTTCTGCGACACCTGTTCCATACTTAATCAACTCCTACCCACCATTCCCGGTAGGATGCCAGAGATCCATGGGGGGAAGTGGAGCCTTTTCACAAGGGCACACAACCTCTGGGGTCTCTCTCTGGCATCTGTAGCTAGGGAGTCCCCATATGTGAAGACTACATTCCTGCTTGTTCCTGGAGATAGCATAGTTACTCACCTGTAACAGATGATCTCCAGGAACAGCAGGAATTTAGTCTTCACAACCCACCCACCTCCCCTAGGAGTTGTATCTCTCTTTTCTTTTCTTTCCCTCTCTCTCAGCTTTAAAACTCAACTGGAGAGAGGCAGTTGGGAAAGGCGGGAAGGCAGCATGCAGGCACTGTGGGATGCTCCCAAAAGCTTTCTAATTGGACGCTGGGGAGCGTTCCCGCGCAGGCTCCGTCAGTACCGACGATACCCATATGTGAAGACTAAATTCCTGCTGTTCCCGGAGATCACCTGATCTCCAGGAACAAGCAGGAATGAGAAGGAGTTGATTAAGTATGGAACAGGTGTCGCAGAACAGCCTGACCAAACAAGGCATCCCGGCGGGAGTCCTTGTCTAAGCAGTAATGGGCTGTGAAGGTATGAACCGAGGCCCAAGTAGCTGCTTGACAGATGTCGTCAATAGACACAGAGTGTAGATGAGCCATTGAGGCTGCCATGGCTCTCATATTGTGAGCTGTGACATGGCCTTCCAGAGAAAGGTTTTTACTCTGATAGGTAAAAGAAATGCACTGTGCAATCCAATTGGACAATGTTCTCTTGGAGACTGGAAGTCCCAAATGAGAAGGATCAAATGCAACAAAGAGTTGAGTGGACTTTCTATGTTGCTGAGTCCTTTGTAAGTAAAAAGCAAGTGCTCTTTTACAGTCCAAAGTATGAAGATTCCTTTCTGCATTTGAAGCATGAGGCTTTGGAAAAAACACAGGTAGGTAAACTGCTTGGTTTAAATGAAAAGGTGAGACCTCCTTTGGCACAAAGTGTGGATGAGTCCTAAGGACTACCTTATTATGATGGAACCTCGTATAAAGAGGATCAGCCACTAATGCTTGCAATTCACTAATGCAACGTGCAATCAAGAGCTTTTGGAAGCATCCCAGCACGCCTGCGTGCTGCCTTCCCGCCTTTCCCAACTGCCTCTCCTCAGTTTTCGTTTTTCCGCGGAGCCGGCAGGACGTCCTCCTGTCACCGCAGAAAATTCTTGTTTTTATTGTTTCGTTTTCTTGTGGTCGCGGCTGTCTTCCCGACGCCACCGGTACCGCCGGTGTTTTCTTTTCTTTTCTTGAAAAATTTCCTTTTCCACGGGATATTTTTTCTTCATAGTGTCCCACGGTCTCTTAGGCCTTTAAGGCCTCTTCTTTTTCCTTCATGGAACCGCCAGACACTTTCTCCAAGAAATGTTCAGACTGTGGCGGTACAACTTTATTTTTAGACCCTCGAAGTCGGTGTCTAACCTGCTTGGTTCCTGACAACAGTTTGGTAAGAAGAGGTTTTCAACATCGAGGAACCCTCGATACACAGTCGGGGCACCGTCCCCTTCTTCGTCCACACAGGATCAGGTAACCCACAAACAGTCTGTTAAGACTAGCCAGTCCTCGAGTGGTAGGTCTCATGCGCAGCATGTAGACAGCTCCGGCCTTGCCCTCGAGGGCCCACTGGCTTCAAAACCCCGGCGGGAGTCTTCGGTCTCCAAAGCCTATAAGGGGTTTCAGGTTGTTCCTGGGGTTCATCCCCCACAGAACATACCTAAGCCGTGTACGGTGGTGGCATCCGCTTCGAGCGGTACCGATACCCCGGCATCGGCACTGGTGTTGGATGAAACACTCCTCACCAGGGATCGTCATCTGGCGTCCTCGGTACCTTCGGGACCGGTGGATACCTTCCAGATTGACTTTCCATTATCGGTACCAACACCGATACTCCAACCGACGTCGGTACCCTCCAGATGTGCATCGATAGCCTCGCTTCCTTCGATGCCGAGTCTGGAATCAATCTCCAGTCTGGAGGACTGGGTACCGACTCGCCTTGGTACCGGCTCTCGACGGTACCGAAGGCTCAATTCCGATGATTCGGATCCGCAACTCTCGGTTCCCCCGACGCCGATTGAGTTGCCACTGGTTGCCCTTCCTTCACTGGTATCAGACATGGTACCGAAGTTGGTACCGATGTCCTCATTACCTTCACGGTTGGTGCCTTCCATGCTTCGCTTATCAGGCTCTTTGCCCTCGATGCCGAGTTTGGAATCGATCTCTAGTCTAGAAGACTGGGTACCAATAGATTTTGGTACCGACACCGATCGATACCGGTGCTTCGATACTGAGGATAGCGGCCGGAGGTTTTCAGTTACCTCGGTACCGATTGAACTGTCACCGATGACTGCTCCGATGTCTTTGTCGGGTTCGACTCCGACATCGGTACCGGTATCAGGATCGGTACCGGTACCCACAGTAGCATCATCGCCAATTCCTGCCATGCTTTTTTCAACAGGATCACTCCATTCTATACCAAGCTTGGAGTCGATACCTGGCATGGACGATGTGGTAAGGATGGGGGCTGCTCCTGACAGCCAGTACCAGCAACCATCTTTTAAGCATTCCACACTGCACTCTGCAGGATCTTCTATTCCTATATATTTGGATAACTCTGTGGATGCTCAGGCTAGTTCTTTAGATCTACTCTGTCCAGGGGAGATTCCTGTTTGGGATCCCTCTTTTCAGAGTTTCCTCCTGGATATAGCAAGATCTCTTGCCATTCCTATTCCAGGACATGATCCTGCACAAGGCTCTGTTTCTGCCAAAGCAAAGGACAACATAATGCTTCCTTTGCATCATTCCTTGCAGGATCTCCTTCTAGGAATGTGGGAAACACCTTTAAGGGTATCCCCACCTCCCAGGGCATAAAGATCTTGCTATATCCAGGAGGAAACTCTGAAAAGAGGGATCCCAAACAGGAATCTCCCCTGGACAGGGTAGATCTAAAGAACTAGCCTGAGCATCCACAGAGTTATCCAAATATATAGGAATAGAAGATCCTGCAGAGTGCAGTGTGGAATGCTTAAAAGATGGTTGCTGGTACTGGCTGTCAGGAGCAGCCCCCATCCTTACCACATCGTCCATGCCATGTATCGACTCCAAGCTTTTATATCAGGTGCCCCACTCTCCAGGGTTTCAAAAGACTCAACTTCCTCATCATTCCATAGTAGTGGAATCAGCAATGAGGTGGGTAAAGGGTAAGAAAAAGCACTCTTCTTATCCGCCAGGTCGTGAGTCTAAGACACTAGATGCCTTTGGACGTCAAACCTTCCAGACATCTATGCTTTCTGCAAGAATTCTCTCATATATTTTTATATGAGTCTTTCTCTTGAGGAGGTCACAAAGCAGTTACATTTTTTGACTCCTTTCCCTCCAGATTCTAGGAGTAAAGACTATTCTTCACTGCTTAAGCATATCCAGAATATTTCTTGGTTTCTTTCTCGTGCTTCCCTAGACTCTTTTGAATCTGTTAGCAGAACTTCTGCTATTGCTATAGGGGCACGACGTAGAGCCTGGCTCCAATCTTCAGACTTGGACAAATGGGCACAACAACGTCTGGGACATACTCCTTGCACTGAAGAAAATATTTTCAACAAGGAGTCTTTACGCCAGGTTACTCAGTTATCCACTGATTTACTTGTTCCTAAGGTTTGTTCTACACCTTCTTCTGTCCCACTAGGTAGGAAATCTCCTACCAAACTTTCTTCCCACAGGAGAAGAAGGTTTTATTCATCACTTGCCCATCATACAAATGTTCCCCAACAGGGGAGGCATCGTCCTGGTCTGAAGAATCCAACCTCTCACCAGGCTCAGCAAACCCAGCATCTGCAGGGTTTCTGATCAATCATCATCAGATGCTTGTGACTCTTGGGGTTAGCATCTACAGTTGCTTCTTCTCAACTTCATTCTAACCCCTACACATGGATCCCTTTCCAAAAGATATCCATTTTTTCTATATTTCTATGAGCTGTCAGGATATTCATGCCTATAGGTCACAGGTTTCTCCTCTTTTTCCTGCTAGGGAAAGAGGTCTAACCACTATCAAATGATAGTTCCTGTGCCAGCATGTATCTTTCCTTTCTATAGACTTCCTACTTTGTAAGTCTTCTTCAGCTCCATTCTCTTCACCCTCTTACCAAGTTTTTCCCCTGTAAGAAGGAATTTCTTACTGGGAGGCTTTTTCTTCAGCCTCTCTACTTTTCTCACTTTCCAGTGCGGAGTTTACCTCCTCTGCTCAGTCTTGCTTTGGGGCAGCTTATCAGACATGTCCAGAGTTTCCTACTCCTGTTCTGTCTGTTCTTTCTGTTTTTGAACAGTAAGATTCTTTCTGCTGTCTTGCTAACAGCTGCCTATGCAGGAGCTTTAATGTTTGGACCACTGGTTCTTGTCCACAAACAACCAGATTGTCCTCCACTAACATTCTGTCTAGTCTTAGTAGTGGCTCCAAGTCAGTGCTCCATCTCTCTTGGAGATCATCTCACTACAAGCTTTCTAGATTGTCTTCTATTCTGCCCTCTTCATTTTCCTGACTTTGTCAGCATAGTTGGCAGAGATACTGGCTGTCTAACAGCCAGTTCTATCTCCTCATTCTCCTGCATCATGCTCTCTGCAATCTACAGAGAAGCTTTCCACTATGGGCCCTTGCTAGAGAGCATGGGTTTTTTTTTCTCCAACAGCTATCCTAGCTGGTTAGAAAAGGCTTTTCAGTCATGTCTCCCATGACTAGAAGGTTCTCCCTTCTTTTACTATCTCCTTTTTTGATATAAAGGACATAGGCCTTCTCTTACGTGAAAGCTCAAGGAGTTGCCAGTTCCCTGCTTTGGTCCATAGTATTCCCAATCGGGGATATGCTCGTCCTCATGGTAAGAACGCATGATACCTTTGCCCTTAAGCAGGTCAACATGGTATTTCATCTCTAGGCGTCTTCTGTCTACTTACCATGTTAGAGGCCTGGAAGACTCGGGACTTGCTGGCTGCACATTGATGATATCCTTTGTTTTTCACGTAAGAGTCCTGGTTATTTTTCACTACCTAGCATTCTTGCAGTTCATGACCAGGAGGAATAGATTCTCTATACGTCTTCTCAAGTAGGTTCCACCTCCTTGTTAGATGAATCTTTCCTCTCCACATATCCTATGTGATCACTGTGCTGTAGGCATATCTGTCTGTTTAATTGCAGACACCCATATGTAGGCCTACATATCCATATTTATTTTTTGTGTGTATTTTATGCCCTTCCATATCTCACTATAGATATTCTTATATAATGTGTGTATGTATATATAGATATATAGACATATATCTGTTGAGAGATTTCATTATAGATAGATATGTATCCACATACTTATCTATCTCACTGTCTATCCTCATATAGCTATATGATTCTGACAGCATAGGTATGGGTAAAGCCCCTCTATCTAGCAGGTTTGGAGTTCTACACACTCAACCACTCCTGTGTTACTCAACAATTTTTATACCATAACCTAACGGTTTAGGTACCTCTGAAGCTCTCCGTGCCCAATATCTCGCCTAGCTTACCCCAGTTAGGAGAGGCATTGTGGATCTTCAGTTAATCACAGGCTTTAATGCCTCAGGCCTTTGTCCTCTCTTTTGGGATACAAGGAGTTCCCACACCCTTTCTCCCCACAAGGACTGTGCCTGTTTGTCCAAATCGGTTAGCCTTCTCTTTTTGCTCCTAAGAGTGACTCACTCTGCCTCCAAAAGAGCTAGGTTTTTTGTCATAAAGCCTTCCGCTAAAGGCCCACCGTTTTTGGACTACCCCAGTTTCCCTACTGGGGTTACCTGGTACCTTTCAAGATTCTGACCTCCACTGGTTTTCCTACAGGATTATTACCTCCACTTACAGTGAGGTCCTCTTCAAGGTTCCTCTACTAGGTTTCCCAGTAGATCCATGAACCTCCATACTTCTGTGAAATCCTGTCAGGGGAGGTCCATATTGCAATATCCTTTGCAATATTATTGATGACCATCATCATCCACACATGGACTCCATCTCTGCAGTCCTATGCTAGCTTAACTGTTCCACAGCATCCTTCTTTATTCAGCTCCTACCCTCTATCCTCAGGATGCCTGGTGTTCTGGGAGATAGCATGTTCCAGCCTATGACATGCTGGGGACTCCAGGCATCTCAGCTTGGGAGTCCCCATATGTGAAGACTCATTCCTGCTTGTTCCTGGAGATAGCACAGTTACTTACCTGTAACAGGTGATCTCTGGGAACAGCAGGAATAAGTCTTCACAACCCTCCCACCTCCCCAGGAGTTGTATCTCTATCTATCTTTCCTTTCCTCTCTCTCTCTCTTTGTCTCAGCTTTAAAACTTAACTGAGGAGAGGCAGTTGGGAAAGGCGGGAAGGCAGCACGCAGGCGTGCTGGGATGCTTCCAAAAGCTCTTGATTGGACGCTGGGAAGCGTTCCCGCGCAGACTCCGTCGGTACCGACGTACCCATATGTGAAGACTTATTCCTGCTGTTCCCAGAGATCACCTGTTACAGATAAGTAACTGTGCTTTACAGGTGAGTAACTATGCTTTACACACAAATATAACTACTTATCATTTTACAAAAGATATACTGAACAATCTACAACATGTTTAATGTAGTATATTATCTTAACAAGATACAGTAGTTTAACAAATGAATATTTCAGTTCTTAAATTATACAAAAACAGAAAAACAGAGTTCATCTCCAAAGGGAGATAACGGAAATTTGTCCTTTTTTTGTATGAAATATCTTGGGGGCCAAAGGACAGTGCAACATAAAATTCACTAGCAGTAGTTGGTGAATTGCTGTGCATCTCTTAGGGGAAGAGAATAAAGCTTTCTCCTCAAATCTCACTAAGTATCTTTATGCGGTGATCCAGTTTATATAACATCTATACTAAATCTCTGCAAGGCGGCACTATAATTGAAGTATGATAGGAAAGAAAAAGAAAACTGCATACTGGCCACACATTGCCCAGGATAAAAAGGTGCCCACCTGTAACTTACGCACTAGGGTCAACAATGGTGGTAGCAATAGTACAGACACTGTGGATGAAGATAATATCTATACTATAGATCAAGGCCATGGGGGAGTGTATTCATGAACCCACTGTGGCAGGAAATAAACTACAGAAGTTAATGAAAAGATTAAGTGGACTTCTGCAGATAAAGAGGAGATAATGTACTGCCAGAACCCTATATTTAAATCGAGAGGGTATACAAAGAGAATCTGCCAAATGTTGGAAGAAAACTGGAACATTGCCACAAGGAAAACTGCAAAAAGCAACTGATTAAAATTTAAGATCTCTAATTTCACAGATCAAAGTTAAGAAATACTGTATATGAATTATAACATCATGAATCAACTAAAGGCTTCCGTGGAAAAAGAAATACAAAGAGGAGGAGGAGGAGACCAAGGTGGGAGCAAAGGACAGGTCAGGAAATTAACTGAAGAGGATGAAGAAAGGGAGGAAAAAGACCCAGAGCTGGAGGAATTGAAGATTGAGCTTATAATCCATATGGAGAGAGAGCCTACCCAAATGAAAATTAACACCTAAGGTTAAAATTATGATAAAAAGAATGAACAAGGTAATAGCCTGTATAAACGAACCATTTGTTACTGACATTGCTAGATGATCTCCCAATATAACATTAGAAATGTTTTCCTATAGGAAAGCTCCAAGTCCAGTGTGCCCCTTCACATGTGGGTTCTGTTACCATTTGCCGGAATAGTTCTCCCGGTAAAGAATCTAGGAGGATCTCCTTACTTGTAGATGGCACCACAACAGGGATGTGCGAATGAACATGCTGCATATTGAAATCACCTATCAGTAGCACTTCTCCTTACATGTCTTCTAGTAAATTTCCGTCCACTTCTTCTCCCTGTGAAGGAGATCTGTATATCACACCAATGCAAATGGATTTCCTTTTCCCTCTTTCTAGTTTAACCCCCACAGTACCTCCTCGCTCCCTTTTAAGCCCTGCAAGTCTGTATCTTTAATATTATTTCTTTCATATGGTGCCTCCCCACCTCCCCTTCTTCCTATCCTGTCTTTCCTGAATAAAGTATAGCCCGGTATAATTACATCCCAGTCATGGTTGTCTGTGAACCATGTCTCTGTAACCGCCACCAAATCCAAGTCAGCCTCTTCAATAAATCCTCAATATCTGGGATCTTATTTCCCATGCTACAGACAATTTTGCACACTGCTTTCCAGATGTTGCCTTTTGTACCCATTACCTGAGGACTTTCACTTACCTGGGGGCTTTCTTCACCCATCCCCAACAAATCTAGTGTAAAGCCCTCTTCTTTAGATTAGCCAGTCTGCTGCAAAAGACACTTTGATGCTTCTTGGATAGGTGGATGGCATCTTTGCTCTGCAGCCTTTCGAAAATCATCCCATGGTCCAGGAAACCAAAATGCTCTTGATGACACTGTGCATTCATCTCCAGGATGCAAACTGCTCTGCCTCAGCCCTTACCCTCAACAGGGAGGATTGAACAGAATACCACTAGCGCACCTGTCTGCTTCACCCTCTGTCCCAGAGCCATGAAGTCACTTTGGATATGCTTGGAGGGATACTTAGCAGTATCATTTGTGCCAACATGGATAAGTAACATCAGATAATTGTCAGTAGGTTTGATGAGGCTATGCAAACATCTCTGATTTTGGCACCTGGCAGACACCACTCCTCCCTGGACATAAGTCTGGTCGGCAGATGGATGCCTCAGAAGAGAACATCAATCATTCAGGACAGCCATTGATGTTTCTGTAATTATTTTTCCAATGTCCCAACAGGGTCACTACTGACTTGCAGGACCTGGTTTGGTGGGTATCAGGCTGTTGTGATCCACTGCTACGACAGCTGCACCTGCCACCCCTCCAAGTTAACCAGGTATTCTGCTAACATTGCCTATTTGCTCTTTTTTTTCTCTGTGTTTGCCCTTCCTATTTTCTACTATCGCGTGTTTGTGATGCTCTAGCAAGACGGGTGCAACTACCATATACTCAGAGGTAGGTGACAGTTGTACCTGTGCTAGTGGCATCTTCGTGCATCTACAGTGACATTGGTGCAGGTGGCACTCAGCAGTTACCACCCACTTTCTGTCCTAACCCTGCCTATCTAAGCGCAGCTCTGGTATCATAGCGTAGCAGTTCAGCATGGGCCAAAAATGAGCGTTAGTCCTACACTATACCTTACGTTCCCAGCTACCATGCTTTAGTAAACATGCCCCATAATGTTTCTGTATCACTCCATGGTGCGACTGCACCTTGAATATTGTATGCAGTTCTGATCACCATATTAGAAAAGGTAAGAGAACAGTGACAAAATGATAAAGGGGATGGAAGGATACTCCTATGAGGAAAGGCTTAAAAGATTAGGGCTCTTCAACTCTGAAAAGAGATAGCTGAGGGGAGATATGATAGAGGTCTATAAATTAATGGGTAAACGCAGGTCAGTTGTTTTATGCCTTCAAAAAGTAAAAAGACTAGAGGACATGCAGTGAAGCTACAGTGTAGCAGATTTAAGACTAATCTTACAAAATATTTTTTCACTCAATATGTAATCAAACTCTGGAATTCATCACCAGAGGATGTAGTAAAAACTATTAGTGTAGATAGATTTAAAAGAGATTTAGTACAAGCTCCAGGAGGAAAAGTCCATAAACCAATATTAAACAGGACCAGGGAACCCAGTGCTTACCCCTAGGATAACAATATTGAGATCATATACTCTGAATCTGTTACAGAAAGTGATATGTATCATACAACTTTATAAATCTTATATATAAATAGAATTGCCCGTGGTGGTTTAAGTGGGTCTCAGACTATGGGCACCCAAAGCAATAAACTTGTAACTTTGGGATGAAAGCCCTTTTGCATCAATGACCCGTATAGCTCATAGCCCCCTACGGGATAATATTCAAACAGTGTTAAGACTGTGCTTAGCTTATCAGTGCTTGGTGTAAGGCTTTGTCCAAGCTTACACCAAGCACTGATAAGCTAAGCACAGTCTTAACACTGTTTGAATATTATCCCGTAGGGGGCTATGAGCTATACAGGTCATTGATGCAAAAGGGCTTTCATCCCAAAGTTACAAGTTTATTGCTTTGGGTGCCCATAGTCTGAGACCCGCTTAAACCACCACGGGCAATTCTGTTTATATATAAAATAAGATTTATAAAGTTGTATGATACATATCACTTTCTGTAACAGATTCAGAGTATATGATCTCAATATTGCTATACAGGACTCTGAAAGAGAAGACTATTATTTAATTTGTGTAGTACCCCTAGGATAAAGCAGCATGGAATCTGTATACCTTTTGAGAACCTGACAGGTACTTGTGACCTGGATTGACCACTGTTGGAAACAGGCTACTGGGCTTGATGGACTTTTGGTCTGACCCAGTGTTCTTATAAAATATGTGTATTCTGAAAGTTTTTATGGGTGCCCTCACTGCAGAGAACTGCATCTTTAATAATTATGAAAAATAAGAGGGTGGTAGAAAATAATGGGGCTGTTTTACCTTGCTTTTTGTACTGCATTTACGGTTATATAAAATTGGCATATTTATAAATGTTTTTAAATGAAGCCTATTAGATATTCCTCCAAATTTCACTGCAGTGGGCCTTGACTCACAAAACACTGCAAGGATTAGTGAAATTGGGCATCTTGCCAGGGGATGAAATGGGTAGCTTACTCCTGGTATACTTTCTTGTCCTATGAAAACACAGCCCAAGACCAAAAGGTCTTGAATAAATATCTCAGGAGGCTCAACTTGAGCATCTGCTTTTTCCCTCCTAATTTCAGTTTTATTAATCTAATATACCTATCATTTGCAGTACAAAGCTATTTACAAAAATAATGCAGAGTAACAGATACCAGAAAGAGGATGTGCAATAAGATGATGCATATTTAAGGAAGCCCAAAGTTTCTGAATCAGAAGGAAGCTTACATACATATGCGTATCTTAAATCTGCGGTGAGATGACACTGTCTTCAGTCCTCCCATACTGACTTTTGGTTTACCCTGATGTTACATCATTTTTGCACAGATAGAGACTGAGGAGTAGTTAACTAAGCTGTGATAAAATATCTAATTTTACTGCAGCAATGTTTATCTCACCAAGAAACCATAGGTTAGAAACTTGCACAGTAATTTTTTGCCGACCCCATTCAGGGGCTTGACGGGAATCCAGGGAGATTATCGACATGGGAAAATCAGTAGCTGCAGGGTGCCCTTCAGTGTCCCAGGTGGATTGGTTCTCGGTTACGGTGTGGCCTTTCGAAAGGCAAGGTTAAGGACACAAAGTACCTCGGTGACAGGCATCGCCACCTTGCAAAAAAAAAAAAAAAAGCGCTTCTTTGAGAATTGCGGTACGCGGAGGCACGTTGACATGGCAACATTGTCAGTCATCTGGGTATCCAGTACTTCTACAGGACGGGTTGGATAAGGGATTGCCAGCCAGTTCCTTGAGAGTTCGGTTTAGCAGTTCTGTCTTGCTATAGGGGCAATGTACAGGCAGGGGCGCTCATACACAGGTCCATGGGGTATGCTATCAGGCGGTTGACAGACTGCAGCCCTCTCGTAGGATATTACTTTCTCCGGGGGAGCGAATTTCGTCTTTAGGGGCATTAGCTAGCGCACCATCTGAGCCCGTGCAACAGCTGGTAGTTAAGGAATTAACTTTGAAGTCAGTATGTTTGATGACCATCTGTTCGGTGAGGCGAATTTCGGAGTTGCAGGAGTTGGTCTGTAGGGAAACATTTTTAGGTTTTTCTATAGAGAGAAGGTGGCCTTGCGGACAGGTCCGTTCTTTGCCAAAGGTGGTTTATTTTTCCGTTTCACTTAATTCAACGGACTCCCGTCCAGCGCTAGATGCGGTGGGGCAGAACATTTCAGTCCATAGCTTGCACTGTTTGGACGCCAAGAGAGCACGGTGGCAGGGTTTGAAAATTTCCGAATTTTGTCACAAGTCGACTCGTCTCTCTCTACGGATTGCTCGGAGGGGCCTGCAAAGGCGAAGCGGCGGCGTAGGATTCGATCTATGGATGGATTGGGGTGACGATCGCGTCAGCCTCTCTTCTACCGGGCCGTACAGTCCCGGTGGGCTTACGAGTCCGTCCTTCCAGGGTGCAAGCCACTTTCTGAGCGGAGTACAGTTCGATTCCGCTATTAGACTCCTGTGGAGCGGTCACTTGGTCGTTTCTGCGTACTTTCAGTAGCCATTGCCACCTAGATGTTCTGGCGGCTATGCTTGCCGCGTTCGGGAAGGCGGCGTAAAGATCCGGCTGGAAAGTTCCCTCCCAATGAGTACTGCTCTGATACATCCCAGACGTAGAGGACTAAACTGGAGGAACGATAAGGAAATAGAAATTACACTTACCTGGTAATTGTCGTTCCTTGAGTGACGACAGTTTAGTCCTCATACCCACCCGGGGAGTATTCACTTCAGGGTTTCCTTCTAGAGGAGGAGGAGAATCAGTTTCGAAGAGGGATTACGATTCTTTCAGTTCCTGGATCGCAGTGAGTATGGATGTCAGTGCTATTATCTTTCCCTGTTCTTTTCTGTCCTTTAGTGGAGAATACAGGGAAGGTACAGAATAAGGGGATGCGAGTTCGTAGCAATACATAATTTTTATTATAACATAAATCTTAATTGAACATTCGTTTTTATAGTTTGGGGGTTCAGAGTTCGGGTTCACACAAGTTTAATGTTATGGGTAAAGTTCATTTAAAGCTACTTATCTGTTGCTCCTTTGAGTCTGCTTTGTCAGTAGGTCACTGGAGCTGATGGGAGTTACCAGCAGGCTATATCCAGTGATGTCACGATTTTGACATGCCCAGTCTCCAAGCTGCAGGAAGAGGTGCACAACCCAGACGTAGAGGACTAAACTGTCGTCACTCAAGGAACAACAATTACCAGGTAAGTGTAATTTCTATTTTTCAAAGCTTCCTATCAAACCACCTGCTGCATCATAGTTTCTCAAGGTGGTTTTAATTAAGCTGTTAAAAGGCCATTTTAGAGCCTCTGGAATTGTGTGAACTACCTCTATTACTTGATCTGGGAGGTTGCATTTCTGATGGTAGTGGCTTGCTTTAAAGAAGTGGTTAGAGTAACAGGCTGAAAATCAAAGATGCACGAGTTCAAATCTTGTTTCTCCAACAGACATGTCTTTTGACCTTGGCAAAGTCACTTCACTATCCGTTGTACCAGCTACAATACTTTATTTATATTTATTTATTTAACCAGTTTTGTATACCACCTTATCCTTCAATCAAAGTGGTTAGCAACATAAATTGTGGTTCTACATTCAAAAGGAGGGGGGGGTGACAGGACATACATACATATAGACTATCAGTAATTAGGAGTGGAGTGGCCTAGTGGTTGGGGCAAGGTACTTCAGGCCGGAAGGTCGGGGGTTCAAATCCCACTAGAGGACAGCAACCTTGAGCCGGAAGGACTGGGGTTTCTAGTCCCACAGGTGCTCCTTGTGGTCTTGGGCAAGCCACTTAACCCTCCATAGCCCATGTTCCCTGTAAAATAGTTATCTCCAAGTTATAATGCCCTGTTCAATGTAAATTCAGTTTGTTCAATGTAAACCGCACTGATGCAGAATAGCGCGGTATATAAGAGAAAATAAATAAATAAAATAAATAAATAGTTCTCTGTTGGGCGTATTCGGTAGAGTTATGGTGCTTGGTAGTTTTATGTTACTTGTCCATAGAAATCCTTAAACAGGAGGGTTTTGAGAGCTTTGCGGAAGTCCTTGAGGTCGTTTAGGGTACTTAATTCTTCCAGGAGGGAGTTCCATATGGCCGACACTAAGAGTGAGATAGCTCTTTTGGACGTTGCTTGCTTTGTCTTATGAAATCCTGAGATTGTAAGCCCCCTAGGGTAAGCAAACATCTACTGAACTTGTATGTAACCAACCTTAATCTGGATTGAAAAATTGCTCAAATCTAAATTCAATTCCTAACATTCGATTTACTTTTTTGATCACCACCACACCCAAGTTGAGATGGCGAGGCATTTAAAAGCACAAGAAGCAAATGGGCCCAGGGGCAACAAGTAAGGATGTGGTTGAAAACTACAGGCTAGTTAGTTTAACCTTGGCGGTGAGTAAATTATTGGAAGCACTACTGAAAGAGAAAATAGTGAGGTTTCTGGAGTCCAACGGATTACCGGATGCGAGGCAGCATGAATTCACCAGAGGCAGTTCTTGTCAGACAAATCTGATTGATTTCTTTGACTGGTGACCAGGGAGTTGGACCAAGGGAGAGCTCCAGTTGTGGTGTGCATAAATTTCAGTAAAACCTTTGACACTGTTCCACACAGGCAACTTATAAACAAACTGAGCACCCTAGGGATGGACCCCAAAATTACTGGGAGGCGACAAAGGGAACAGGTAAATGGAGCTCATTGTCTGATTCTTTTTAACATCTTCGTTAGTGATATTATGGAAGGGCTGTCGGGAAATGTTTGCATCTTTGCGGATGATACCAAAATCTGCAATAGAGTAGACACCCAGGAAGGTGTAAATAACATGAGGAGGAATTTAGCTAGGCTTGAGGAATGGTCCAGAATTTGGCAGCTGAGATTTAATGTTAAAAAAATCTCAGCTGAATTTGGGCTGCAGCAATCCAAGGGAGCGATACAGTATAGGGGGGTACTTCTGACCACAAAGGAAGAGTGTGATCTAGGTGTGATTTTGTCTAATGATTTTAAAGTAGCTAAACAGGAAGAAAAGGGGACAGCGAAAGCTTGAAGGATGCTCGGGTGCAAAGGGAAAGGAATGGCCAGCAGAAGAAAGGAGGTGATAGTGCCCTGTATAAGTCTTTGGTGTGACCTCATTTGGAGTATTGTGTGCAATACTGGAGACTGCACCTTCAAAAGGATATAAACAGGTTGGGGTCAGTGCAGAGGGTGGCTACTAAAATGGTTAGTGGTCTTCGTTACAAAGCATATGAGGCAGACTTAAGGATTTAATATGTATACTTCAGAGGAAAGGCAGGATAAAGGTGAGACATATAAATGCACAGGAGGAGAGCCTATTTCAACTGAAAGCAAGCTCTGCTATGAGGAGACATCGGATGAGGGTAAAAGGAGATAGACTCAGGAATAATATGCGGAAATATTTATTTACAGAAAGAATGGCAGATGCATGGAATAGTCTCCCAGTGGAGGTGGCGTTTCAGTGTTACTCATAACTGAAATGGTATTTAAAGGTGATGCAGCAGAAGAATTCAAACAAATATCGATACACCGGGAAGATGTATTACAACTATTTGATAAACTTAAGAGTAGAAAATCACCTGGACTGGATGGTATAATATCAAAGGGTGTTGAAAGAACTGAAATACGAGATTACAGACCTACCATTAGTCATCTGTGAACTATCATTAAAATCATCTGTAATACCTGAAGATTAGAGGATGGCCAATGTAATGCCAATTTTTAAAAGGGTTCCAGGGGTGATCCGGGAAACTAAAGACCAGTGAGCTTGACATCAGTACTGGGGAAAAGGGTAGAAACCATTATAAAGAACAAAATTACTGAACATGTAAATAATTATGGCTTAATGAGAGACAGCCAACATGGCTTTAGCCAAGGAAGGTCTTGTCTTACTAATCTGTTATATTTTTTTGAAGGAGTGAATAAACAGGTAGACAAAAGTGAGTCAGTTGATATAGTGTATCTGAATTTTCAGAGAGCCTTTCACAAGGTCCCTCATGAGAGACTCTTGGCGAAATTAAAAAAAGTCATGGGATTGGAGGCAGTGTACTATTGTGGATCAGGAACTGGTTAAAAGATAGAAAGCAGAGGTAGGGCTAAATGGTCAATTTTTCCAATGGAGAAAAGTGAATAGTGGAGTCCCCCAAGGATCCTTGCTGGGTCTGCTGCTTTTTAACATATTCGTAAATGACCTAAAAATGGGAATAACAAATGAGGTAATCAAATTTGCAGATGAGACAAAAGTATTCAAAGTAGTTAAAACCCATGAGGATTGTGAAAAATTGCAAGAGTTCCTTGATAAACTGGAAGACTGGCCATCCAAATGGCAGATTAAATTTAATGTGGACAAGTGCAAAGTTATGCACCTAGGAAAGAACAACCCAAACTATGGTTACACGATACAAGGTTCCACATTAGGAACCACTACTCAATAAAAAGATTTAGATGTCATCGTGGATAACATGTTGAAGCCATCCAGTGTGCAGTGGCAGCCAAGAGAGCAAACAGAATGCTAGGAATCATAAGGAAGGGGATGGAGAATAAAACAAAGGATATTATAATGCCTCTATATCCGTTCCATGGTGTGACCACACCTTGAATATTGTGTGCAATTCTGGTTGCCATATCTTAAAAAGGATATAATGTTATTAGAAAAGGTACAGAGAAGAGCCACCAAAATGGTAAAGGGTATGGAAGGGTACACCCATGAAGAGAGGCTAAAAAGGTTAGGACTCTAACCTGGAAGAGAGACGGCTGAGGGGAGATATGATAAAGGTCTATAAATTAATGAATGGAGTGGAACAGGTAAATGTAGATCGATTGTTTACGCCATCAAAATGTAGAAAGACTAGGGGACATGCAGTGAAGCTACAGTATAAGACTAATAATAGAAAATACATTTTCACTCAACGTGTAATCAAACTCAAATTCGTTACCGGAGGAAGTAGTAAAAGCTGTTAGTGTAGCCGGGTTTAAAAAAGGTTTGGACAAGTTCCTGGAGGAAAGGTCCATAAACCATTATTTAAGGGGACCCAGGAAATCCACTGCTTGCCCCAGTACAAGCATTGTGGAACCTGTGTCTTTTGGGGAAACTGCTAGGTACTTGTGACCTAGATTGGCCTCTGTTGGAAACAGGATACTGGGCTTGATGGACCTTGGTCTGACTCAGTACGGCATATCTTATGATCTTGTCTGGTGGAGATGAGGACAGTATCTGAATTCAAAAAAGCATGGCACAAATACAGAGGATTCTAAAGGAAAAAAGGGGACTGTTGTAGTGGTTGATATGGAATGGCAGACTAGATAGGCCATGTGGTCTTTTTTTGCCGTCATGTTTCTTTTGCCTGTTTTCAATTCATAGAAACTGCAGAAAAAGATAATTTGGTTTATGCGTTCTGCCCATTCAAAATAACTACCCCTTCTCCTTCAAATATTCTCCGTGCTCGTCCCATGCTTTCTTGAATTCCAATACTGTCTTCATCTTCTAGTAGAAGGCTGTTACATGCATCCATTACCCTTTTCTGTAAAGACGTATTTCCTTAATTACTTCTGTCTGCTTCATTTCACCCGTATCCTATGACTTTTTGTTCCGAAGCCTCCTTTTTACTGAAAAAGACCTGACTCCTCTGTGTTTATATCTTGGAGATATTTAAATGTCTCTATCACATCTCTATTTTCCTCTCTCTCCTGTAGGGTTATAGGTAGAATATCTCCTCAACCAGAGCAGGTTAATACTCCAGAAAATGATAAAGATAAAACCTTGCTCAAATGTTATACAAAATAGAGAGTCTGTTGAAACCTAATTATAATAGAGAAAGAAGGAAAAAGACCTCAGTGGTATCAAACAAGCCCAATACATGCATGGCTTATTTTTGACTGTATAGCCAATATGCTTCTCACTGTTGGGCACAGTATAGCATAACCACTTTGACATCATTGGTCATAAAAAAAACCCCTCCTCTTTGTATCATATTATTTTCACAATACACATTTGCAAAACTGTAAACATAGAGGGCAGAGAAAGAATACATACTTAGCTGGGCAAATTGAGTATATTCATTCCCACTACTACACCTGGCGTTTCACTTGAATGCTTCGTCAGGGAGCAGAACTGCAAACAATCTTTGCCAGCTTAGCTCCTAAAACAAATGGAATTCCTGCAAAAAGGAGGAAGGTGGAAGCAAATGGAAGGGCCACCTCCACCTCCCTGACATCCCTGGACCCAGTCGCAAGTACAACAGGACCAGGATCTCTTGTAGTAAATTTATCATCTAGTTTTGACAGCTGAACAACTGGCCATTTTAAATAAGGGACTGTTGTTTGTTCCACAAATTACACACGATCCTTTCTGGTTCTGCCTAGATTTTGAGACATTCTTACGGAAGATCAATATCAAGCCTTTTTTTTGCTTCTAGAGAAACAGTTGAAGATCCTACAGTACAAACAGCAGAGGCAGATTCCAATTATATTCCTTTATCTTCACTCAACCTCAAACCCCCCTAAAGAGCTAGTGTTATGTGATTTAGCATATTTAGAAAGCTCTTGGTCACATAAGACACAGTATAGTCTTTCTCACCCAGAGCAAGATGTTCTTATCTAATTACATATGGATAAAGATATCATTGTGAAGCATGCAGATAAGGGAGGGATGGTTGTCATCCCGGACCGTTCCCAATATTACCATGAAGTGACATGTCAGTTCTCTGATTCCAATACTTATACGTTATTATCACAAGATACAACTAAGCAGTTACAACATCAGATCAAGGAACTCACTACACAAGCTCTAGAGAAGAGTTATATCAGTAAGGAGTTTCAATTCCTGAATATGTCCTATGCTAAGATCCCACAGTTTTACATTCTACCAAAAATACACAAAGATCTAACCCCCAGGCAGACCTATAGTCTTGTCCCGTGGCTCCTTATTAGAGCCTTTATCAATGTATGTAGACTTTAAGGCTTTTAATGCCTATAATTCCATCTTATCTAAAAGACACTATGCAGTTTTTGAACAAGCTGTCTAACCTGGAGAGCACTTGTAAGGATCTGGATTTTGTTAGTAACGTAATTATACATCAGTATTCCACAAGATGGCGATAAGCGAAGAATATATTGGATTTTTGTTGCAGCTTGCCTGATTGGCAAGGTCTTAAGATTTTTTTTTAATTTGGACAGTCTTTATACCAACAAAATATGGGAGTGGGCATGGGAGGCAACCATGGCTCCCTCTATTGCCAATTTTATATATGGCAGATTTTGAGTCCTGCTGGCTGACCAGCTGCCCTTTTTCCGTGCACATTAAGACATAGGTTCTTTACATCGATGTCTTCATGCTTTGGGATGGAACCATGGACACTCTGCTTGTTTTCTATAACGTCCCCTATTAAAGAACAACCAGATCGTCCCCTATTAAAGAACAACCAGATCGTCCCGAAGAAGGAAGAATCATACCGTCCAATCTCCAGCATCCCGCTTCTTGCCAAAATACTGGAGAAAGAGACACAACGCCAAATTCAGCAGTATATTGACACATCCTCCCCTCTTGATCCGTGCTAACATGGATTTAGGGAAATGCATGGAGTCGAGACTCTCATGACCTCCTTAGTCAATACGCTCATCTGTGGGATCAACAACATAAGGTCTGGCGTCGCCATGATCTTCCTCGATATATCCGCGGCGTTTGATTCAGTAGACCATAAAATACTACTATCGCGACTCTACGAAAAGGGTATACAAGGCCTAGCATGGAACTGGTGTAAATCATACCTCGAAGATCGTTGGCAACATGTCCGCATCGACTCCAAAACATCAGAACCATTCCTACAAACGCAAGGGGTTCCACAAGGCTCCTCCCTATCGGCGCTCCTCTTCAATATATATATGCAGCCAATTTGCCAAATCACCAAATCCTTTAATGTTTCCTGCCTCATTTACGCTGACGACGTGCTTATCTTCACCCCGATTGATATAACGAGTCCAAATTACACTAACTTAACCAACTGTTTCAATGTAATAGCAGATTGGCTTCTAGATCAAAACATGCGAATAAACTTCAAAAAGACTGAAGTTTTATTGGTCACAAGAAACAAGCTCTTCTCCCCCCCTGCATATCTCAAGGTACGGGACGCTGAGCTCCCAATCAAGAATACAATTCGTTACCTAGGTGTGATCCTTGATCGACGACTGGATTTTACCTCCCACATAAAAAGTACGGTAAAAACGATTTACTTCAAGATAAAAACATTACGCCACCTAAGACCCATGCTAGAATACAACGACTTCCGTTCAATATTCCAAGCAATAGTCACTCCACACTTTGACTATGCGAATATTGTATTACATGGTCTTCCAAAGAACACCATTAACCCCCTGCAACTAGCAATGAATGCTGCGGCCTGCATCCTAGTTGGAGCATCAAAGAGAGACCACATCACGCCAATCCTTAGGGACCTTCACTGGCTCCCTATAGAATGTAGAATTAGCTATAAAGCTCTCCTCATCACATTCAAAGCCTTAAATAAAATATCGCCAGCAACGACTTCAGACCTCATCAGTCTAACTCCCAAGACAAAATCCAGGAGACCACTCGCTGAAAAAACCCTAGTGTGGTGATGCACAGGCAGCACAGCCCTTTAAAACTGAAAAAAAAAAGGTTTTTTTTCATAAACGGGGGATGGGCTCACCAAAGCATAGCTCCCAGACAGAAAGAGAAACTAAAGCACACAATAGCAGAGCTAGCCTGAAGCCACACCCAGCCTCTAGAGCAGCTGCAGGGAGAGAGAGGGTGGGGCCAGAGAAGGAAACAAGCTACAGAATATTTAAGCTGCGTCACTCAGCAAGTGAAGAGGAACAGGAAGGAGGGCAGAGAAGGACGCCCAGAGAACAGGAAAGACTGCAGAGAGAGACGGCCAGAGGGCAGGAAAGACTGCAGGAAAGAAGCCACGAGGAGAGGCAGAGAGTCCAGGGGAAGAGACAGCATTACAAGGCTGTGAGACCTGGTGGTTCAAAAGGGACCAGCCACAACTCCCAAGGCAAATGTCAAGGTTGTGGGCAAGAAAGGAGCTGGGGAAGAATTCAGAACTATACGTCTGATTCTGAAGACAGCAGCTCAAGTCCTGGGCCCTTAAACAGACAGTACAGAAAGCCTTATAAAAGGAGTTTCTGCCAGCCAAGCAACTCATATATTTCCTGAAGTTGAGTTGTTAAGGGAAAGAAGGGCAAGAGGTTCTGACCCAGTTAAAAAAAGGGAGCAGGAATCTTAAATGGGGAAAGCTTTTTAAACTTCTAAAGGAAGTGCAGCTGAGCGTTCCAGAACGTGCCCTGAGCCTTACAGCACACAGGAGGAGATGGAAGTGGAGCCTTATCCAGATAGTCCAATGTTCTCAGAAGAGTCAATGGAGTGTGGGCTTTGTGTAAGCAATGTTTAAAGTTTAAGTTTTGTTGAACTGTGCAGTTAACAGTGTTATGCTGGTTTGTTAAACTGAAGAAGTCAAAGTTAATCCAAGAGTGGAGAAAACTACTTGGAAAGTGTTTTACTGAGAAAAGTTTACTGGAGAAATTATCCTGTTTTCAGTTTGTTATTTTGTTAGCCTTATCAAGGTCATTTGTCAAAATTGACTCCGCAAAGAAAAATAAAAATCAATTTATTTCACAAATTGTCCTGTGAGCCTCATCCACTCGTACTGCTTGCAAAGCAAGCCACAACTACAATAAAAAGGGCCTCAGCTAATAGGTTGGAGCACTAAAAGAAGAGTGATGACCGGCGCGCCCCACTAGGCAGCCGCCTAACAGGGCAGCGCGCCGCCACAGGTGGCGTAGTAGTTGGATTTTTCGCGTTGGAGTCAAGTTGGCACGCCAGAGAGGAGATCCTGACCAAAGGCGGAGGAGAGAATCCCCAGGAGCAGCTGTGTCAGCACCCCAGGTCTGCGGAGCAGAAGGGAAAATCCGGAGTGGCGGTGGAGCTGGATTCCGGATCAACGGAGTTGACAAAGTGAGACTCTGCACCAGAACCAGGTAACCCGTAGGCTGGAGGGTTATTTCTGGACATCACTGGTGTAAGAGGGTGGCTGTAGGGGAGTACTCACCAAGGCCAGGGGGAAATAGAAGAGGTTCCGCACTTGGTGTTTTTGTCTTCTGTTCTCTCCATAGGAAAGCGGAGCCATGGAGTCACGCAACATCCTGGACAATAATATCCTCTGAATGCTCAATGGCATAGTTTTCTATTTTATTATTTTTATTTTTATTTTATTTTTATATTTATTTTTATTTTTACTATTACCATTTATACATTTATTATATTATTATGTTGTTTTATTATTTATTTATTTATTTTTATTTAGTAAGGACTTATATACCGCTCCTTCCAGCGATCAGAAGCGGTTTGATTACAATTACGGGATTTGTCATAAATTACAGACAGAATTATTTGGGGATTAGATAGAGAGAGCAGGGGGATACACAGCACACATATGCGGGTCCATATAAAGACCTTAGCTATTATCATACATTTACACAGGCACTAACCACCATATATTTACATTTGTACATACTGCAATTCAATTTCTTTTGTCCTTTTGGATTTTCATCTGGTATAATGACAATTGAACAGGTGCGTCTTCAGTTGTTTTCTGAAATTGCTTATGTCTTTAATTTCTCTCAGCTCGTGTGGGAGCTGGTTCCATAACGTGGGGGCAGATAAGGAGAACGCTCTGCGACTAGTACTGACCTTTACGTGTCTAAAGCTGTTTGGAACTCTTAGTGTGTCAGAGTTCATGGTTCTCCTGCTTCTGGTTGCAGGTTGCATGGAGATCAGGGTGGAGAGGAATGAGGGGGCCAGGTTGTGAATTAACTTGAATGTAGTTACCAATGTTTTGTATTGAATCCTTGCAACGACTGGAAGCCAGTGTAGTTCCATCAATACAGGTGTGATATGTTCGGTGACGCGAGTTCTCATGATGATCCTTGCTGCTACGTGTTGGGCCATCTGTAGTATGTTGGTTGTTTTCCTTGGTAGCCCCTGCAAGATGGCGTTGCAGTAGTCCAGGTGGGGCATGATGAGAGCCTGAGCAACTGATCGGAAATCGCACGGATCTAGTATGTTCCGCAGGGGTCGTAGCACTTTAAGCTTGTGGAAGATGGCTTTGTTGGTGTTGTTGAGGTGTTTTTCCATTTTCAGTTTGTTATCAATTGTGACTCCCAGATATTTTATTTCTTTCTTAGTATTGTATGTATTGTATTTCTATATTTGCATGTATTTTTATGCTCAAACAGCAGCAATTTGTGGTTTAATATCTATTTGCTATAGATTCAATTTAATATATGTATTTTACCATCTTACCAATTTTTACATGTTCAGTTGTTTTATTATCATTTTGACCTTTTAACACAGCATCATCCCTTTTATACATTTATTATTATTATCATTATTATTATTTTCATTTTTATTTTTAACACATGTTTATCACATATACCAATTATTTAACCTGGTGGTCTGCCTGATTCTTGGTTTCAATCCTCATGTCCTGCGTCTCCCTAGTAATTTTTCAGAGTTGTTATTGTATATTCATGTGATCCCCATAACTATTTTAAAGGGCTTATAGCTAATGTATACTGCTCTATATTAGTTTACACAGTTATAAGGGCAATCACTTTGGTAATTGTAACGATTTATTTATGTTTTTTAATGTATTTATGGTATTAATCTAATTGTTTATTAACGTTTTTCATGTATTGTTTGTTATATTATTAATTTCATTAATTATTTATATTTTTAATTTAACATTATGTATTATTCCCCTGTTTTTAAGCTTTGTACCCCCTGAGGAAGGCGTCCCACGCCGAAACGCGTCGGGGTCTCTGACCTTCATCATTAAAGGCTCTACAAACATCCACATCTTCGTATCTTGCTCCTTTGTGTTTCCCAGCTGGCTGGCAGCCCAAGAAAAAAAAGAAGAAGCTGCAAGGACTGTGCCAGGTGCAGGGGCAGGTTTCCAGGGGTGGGACTGGCCAGGTACTGGGACTTTCTCGGGTGGGCGCCTCACGAAAGATGATGATGTGGATGATTACATCGAGGCTTTCGAGAGAATAGCTCTCTTGGCCAGGTGGCCAAAAGAACAGTGGGCGCTAAGATTCGCTGCTTCTCTCACGGGCGAAGCCTTAGCAGCCTACAGAGCCATGCCTGCTAGTTTAATTACGAATTATGACGAGGTAAAACAAGCTGTGAAAGATCGCTTAGGTTTAAATCCGGAGGTCTATCGCAGGCTGTTACGCTCATGTAAGTTGAGGTCAGGTGAGACACCTCAGGCATTGTATCACCGAGTGAAAAGCTTGGTGTACAAGTGGCTTATGCCAGAAGTGAAGGATGTGGAATCTATTTTAGATATAATCCTAGAGCAATACATGGAGTCTGTACCAAGCAGCGTGCAAACCTTCCTAGTCCTCCAGGATTGCAAAAACACTTGGGAAGCCATTGCATTGACTGACCGCTTTCTAGAGGCTAATAAATTAAGCCCAGAGAAAGAGGGTGTTTTTAAAAAGGACAAACTGGAGTCTCTAGAAAGGAAGGCCAAGCTTGAGGGATTTGAAAAGGAAAATGTAAAGGGGTATAAAGGATATAATACGCAGAGGAAATGTTTCTCGTGTGGAGAAGCTGGTCATTTAAAGAGGGACTGTAGAGCCAAAAAGGCCTTGATAACAACCCAGCACAGAGATGCAGGAGAAGGGTTCCTGTTAAGGGTGGAGGTAGAAGGGATCCCAACGGAGGCATTATTGGACTCAGGCGCGGACCAATCAATGGTTTCTCAGAGGCTGTGGCAGCAAATAGAGGCGAAAGACAAACCCTCGCCACTGACCTCTGGGAATCATATTAGGATACGCTGTGTCCATGGCGCCGCTTCTACCTACCCCATGCAGTCTGTGGTAATAGAGGGAGTAGGCCTGAAAAAACAGATGGAGGTGGCCATAGTACCCAAGCTTCCACATGAGGTAGTCCTGGGCCGTGACTGGCCACAGTTCAGAAAAGGTTTAGCTGAAGAGTTGCAGGGCGAAGCCAACCAACCAGCTACTTTTTCACAGGCAGGTAATTTAGCCAGGGAGAAAACCTTACCCCAGATAGGAAAGGTTGCTGACCCCAAGCTAAGAGGAAATAGGGCCGCTGAAGATACCACAGCCAGGGAGAAAACCTTACCCCAGATAGGAAAGGTTGCTGACCCCAGGCTAAAGGAAAGTAGAAAAGGTATGATAACTACCCGCACAGGTTGTAAGCCCTTAGAAAAAGAAAGTAGCCCTCAGGAAGACCAGGTGCCAGGGACATCTTTCCAGGGGGACCCAATCACCCCCTCAAAAAACATTCCCAGGAGGGGAAGAGCCAGCTTTCTACCCGCTCCTTTATTTGGAACCACGGGTAAACAGGGAGGGAAGAAAGAGCCCCAGAGGGAAAAATTTGACCCAAAGCCTAAGTTCATACTTAGAGTCTGTAGGACCACCCTGGAGGCTAAGGTGCCTAAACGGGCGACAGAACGGGCTGCAGGGGTTGATCTCTGCAGTGCAGTGGACATTGTCGTACCACGACAGGGGAGGGCCCTAGTAGAGACGGGCATCCAGGTGGAAATACCGCCTGGCTGCTATGGCCGAATTGCGCCTCGCTCGGGCATGGCTCTTAAAAATTTTATTGACGTGGGGGCAGGGGTCGTTGATCCGGATTATCGGGGATCCATAAAAGTATTCTTATTTAATTTTGGACGGGAGGATTTTAGGGTGAGTGTGGGGGATCGTATTGCCCAATTTATTTGTGAGCGGGTAGGGTTCCCACCCATAGAAGAGGTGGATGAGTTAACCCCTACTGCCCGGGGTTCGGGTGGCTTTGGCTGTATGGGAAAGGCCGAGATGAAAGGCTTGACGGCCAGTTGTGTGGAGAGAGAGGAGGAGGACTTAGGCCCACAGCTCGTGGATGGTAAAGCAGAGCAGGTACTTAGGTTGGGAGAGGATCTCTCATGGGCTCAGCGGGAGGCAATGTCCAAATTGCTAAGTGGGTTCTCGGATGTCCTTACTCCTTTACCAGGGGAGACAAACCTGGTTGCACACGAGATAGTCACCCCGTATGGCGAAGTAGTCCGCCAACGTCCCTACAGACTCCCTGAGGCAAAGCATGCGGAGGTCATAAGGCAGGTCCAGGAAATGTTGAAGATGGGGATAATCGAGGAGTCTAAAAGCCCCTGGAACAACCCTATAGTTTTAGTGCCAAAACCTGATGGGTCATTACGTTTTTGTATTGATTTTCGTAAGGTAAATGACATCTCCAGGTTTGACACCTACCCTATGCCTCGAATAGAGGAACTGTTGGATCGTTTAGGCCGGGCCACTTATTTAACCACATTAGACATGACCAAAGGGTATTGGCAGATTCCCCTCACCAGGGAATCTCGCCAAAAGACCGCATTTAGTTCTCCAATTGGACTATTCCAATTTCGTAGGATGCCCTTTGGTCTTCACAGGGCCGCAGCGACGTGTCAATGGTTAATTGACATGGTCCTCCGCCCACACCAGTCTTACGCGACAGCGTATATGGATGACATTGTCATCCATAGCTCGCGGTGGGATGATCATTTGGTTCGGGTCAAGGCTGTGTTGGAGGCGATGAGGCAAGCAGGTCTCATGCTAAACCCAGCTAAGTGCATGTTTGGCGCGACTGAGGTAAAATATTTGGGTCACTTAGTCGGCCATGGTATAGTAAAGCCGCTCCTGGATAAAGTAGAGAGCGTTAAGACGTTCCCGAAGCCGCAGACGAAGAAGCAACTTCGGAGCTTTTTGGGTCTAATCGGCTATTACCGCCGTTTTATCCCGCATTTCGCGACTGAGAGTGCAGCTCTTACCGAGATGCTTAAAAAGAATGCCCTTACACAGTTGCAGTGGTCTGGGATCGCGGAACAGGCCTTTAAAGTGTTAAAGGAAAAGTTGTGTGAAGCACCGGTTTTGCGCGGAGTAGATTTTAACCAACCTTTTATCGTCCAAACCGATGCTTCGGAAACGGGCCTTGGAGCGGTGATGTCACAGAAACACGAGGGGACAGAACATCCCGTGATGTTTTTGAGCCGTAAGCTTACCCCTCCGGAGAGGAAATATTCAACGATCGAGCGCGAATGCCTTGCAATAAGGTGGGCTGTGATGGCATTACGCTTTTATTTAACCGGACGGAGGTTTCTGTTGGTAACTGATCACGCCCCATTGCAGTGGCTAAATGAAATGAAGGACAGTAATGCGCGTTTGACGCGCTGGTATATGGCCCTCCAGGAATTTGATTTCCGAATACAGCATAGGGCCGGGAAGCTGCATACCAACGCGGATGCCCTATCTAGGATTACCAGCTGTGCGCGGGTTGTGGCGCCAGCCGGTAATAGCTTAAGGGGGGGATATGTGGTGATGCACAGGCAGCACAGCCCTTTAAAACTGAAAAAAAAAGAGGTTTTTTTTCATAAACGGGGGATGGGCTCCCCAAAGCATAGCTCCCAGACAGAAAGAGAAACTAAAGCACACAATAGCAGAGCTAGCCTGAAGCCACACCCAGCCTCTAGAGCAGCTGCAGGGAGAGAGAGGGTGGGGCCAGAGAAGGAAACAAGCTACAGAACATTTAAGCTGCGTCACTCAGCAAGTGAAGAGGAACAGGAAGGAGGGCAGAGAAGGACGCCCAGAGAACAGGAAAGACTGCAGAGAGAGACGGCCAGAGGGCAGGAAAGACTGCAGGAAAGAAGCCACGAGGAGAGGCAGAGAGTCCAGAGAGACCAGGGGAAGAGACAGCATTACAAGGCTGTGAGACCTGGTGGTTCAAAAGTGACCAGCCACAACTCCCAAGGCAAGTGTCAAGGTTGTGGGCAAGAAAGGAGCTGGGGAAGAATTCAGAACTATACGTCTTATTCTGAAGACAGCAGCTCAAGTCCTGGGCCCTTAAACAGACAGTACAGAAAGCCTTATAAAAGGAGAGTTTCTGCCAGCCAAGCAACTCATATATTTCCTGAAGTTGAGTTGTTAAGGGAAAGAAGGGCAAGAGGTTCTGACCCAGTTAAAAAAAGGGAGCAGGAATCTTAAATGGGGAAAGCTTTTTAAACTTCTAAAGGAAGTGCAGCTGAGCGTTCCAGAACATGCCCCAAGCCCTGAGCCTTACAGCACACAGGAGGAGATGGAAGTGGAGCCTTATCCAGATAGTCCAATGTTCTCAGAAGAGTCAATGGAGTGTGGGCTTTGTGTAAGCAATGTTTAAAGTTTAAGTTTTGTTGAACTGTGCAGTTAACAGTGTTATGCTGGTTTGTTAAACTGAAGAAGTCAAAGTTAACCCAAGAGTGGAGAAAACTACTTGGAAAGTGTTTTACTGAGAAAAGTTTACTGGAGAAATTATCCTGTTTTCAGTTTGTTATTTTGTTAGCCTTATCAAGGTCATTTGTCAAAATTGACTCCGCAAAGAAAAATAAAAATCAATTTATTTCACAAATTGTCCTGTGAGCCTCATCCACTCGTACTGCTTGCAAAGCAAGCCACAACTACAATAAAAAGGGCCTCAGCTAATAGGTTGGAGCACTAAAAGAAGAGTGATGACCGGTGCGCCCCACTAGGCAGCCGCCTAACAGGGCAGCGCGCCGCCACACTAGTCATTCCGAGTGAATCCACAAATTGGTCCCAATCAACTATTACAGAGCATTTAAATCTTATGCGCCTAGATGTTGGAATAAACTTCATCCAGATATTAGAGCAATACGAGACATGAAGCAGTTCAGAAAGGCTATCAAGCACTACCTATTCACTGGGTACTTCCAGCCACCGTAATGCTATCTAATATATCATAAGACAGACTCATAGCCATAAGCATAAGCACTCCACAAGACATACCCCCTAGAACTAAGAAATTTTGATGTAATTACATCTGTCCACTCTATTCTCGCTGTTAGTTGATTTTATGTAAATAGTCAATTGTTATTTTATTGTAGATAGTTACCCTTGTTACCCAAGTTTTTTGCCCTGTTATATGTAACTCATACGTGTTTCAAATGTACTGAGATTGTTTTTGTTCTATGTAAACCGCGCTGATGATGAATAGCGCGGTATATAAGAAACTTTAAATAAATAAATAACTCGCTTAACACTCGCGATTTGCACATTCAGTTTGCCTTGAGTCATAAGATGACTGTTTCTTTTTTTAGATATTCAAATTATCAAGAAAGACAACACATTATTGACAACAATCTATCAAAAGGAGATGCATAGACATGCATTTCTCCATTACTCTAGTGCTCACCCTTCTAAACTTAAAGATACGATGCATGAATTTCAAAGACAAGCTGAAGTTTTAACATCTGCTTTTCAACAGAGGGGCTATCAGAAGGCTCGGAAACGGGCTTGTTATAATGACCAGTCCTGGCTCTTTTGGGGTTTTTTAAGTGCCATCAAGTCAGTGCTGACTCCTGGTGACCCAGTACCTCTGGGGCCTTTTGGCAATGTATGACTGGAAGTAGATTGCAAGGCCTTTTCTTCCAAGGCAAAGGAGGGCATAGTGACTTGTCCAGGGTCACAAGGAGTGTCCATGGGAATCAAATCCTTGATCTTTTGGGTACCAGGCAGTTGTTCTAACCACTAGGTTACATGACACTCACTCCTGGCTCTTATGTTCTTATAATTAATGACATTTAGAAAATGTTTGTTTTTCCTTCGCCTGATTACTCCTAGTGACATAGTATATGATGGCAGTTAAAGACGGGCATGATCCATCTAGTCTACCCAGCAAGGTGGCAAGAGTAGGTGCACCTGTCGCTCCGTGCAAGTCAACCCTCCCCATGCCTTTGTTTAGAGATGTACCCACCGCTCTGTGCAGGTCACCGCTATTTGTTGAGATGTAAGAGTTAATTAAGTTTATTTTGATTTTATCCTGTTACTATAAAAGGATCCACAGTGTTTATCCCATGCCATTTTGAATTCTCTCACCGTATTTGCCCTCACCACTTCCATCGGGAGGGCATTCCAAGCATCCACCACACTTTCAGTGAAAAAGTATATCTCCAGGAACAAGCAGGAATGTAGTCTTCACATATAGGGTATCGTCGGTACCGACGGAGCCCGCTTGGGAATGTTCCCCAGCATCCAATAGAAACGCTTTTGGGAGCACCCCACAGTGCATGCATGCTGCCTTCCTGCCTCTGTACCTCTCTCACTTCAGTTCTTCCTTTTCCATGGAGCCGACAGGACATGTACCCTGTCACCGCAGAAAATTTCCTTTTATTCTTTGTTTTTTGTGGTTGCGTCTGCCTTCACTCGACGCCTACTGGTACCGCTGGTTCTTCTTCTTCTTTCTTTTAAAAAAACAAAACAAAACAAAACGTTTTCTTCAGAGGTCTTTCCCCTGTTTCTGGTGCTAGGCGCCATTTTGGGAACTAGGCCCACTTTTCTTCAGGCATAGAGAAACCAGCTAGTGGTTTCAAAACATGCTCAAAGTGTGGCGGTACTATTTCCGTCACCGACACCCATGATTGGTGTCTAAAATGTTTAGGTCCTGAACATTGTCCAACGGAGTGACTCTCCTGCACGAGGATGACCAAAAGGGGCCTGCAGAATAGAGCTGCAAAACTCGGTACCCTTTTTGCCACGGATACGATGTCACTCGCATCGACGTCCTCCAGAGCTTTTATCTTCCTCCCATGGATCTCAGGTAACTAAACTTAAGTCTTCTAAGACTGGCAGGTCCTCGAAGGGTAAATCTCCTTCAAAGTATTGAGATGCCACAGGCGTTGCCCGCGAGGATAGTTCACCGGCAAAACAGCCCCGGCGGGAGTCTTCAGGCTCCAAAGCATTAACGGGGCTCCAGGATGTTCCAGAGGCTTCCACCTCTGCAGAACTACTGGTGCCATGTTCTGGGGTCATAGCCATTTCCACCGGTACTGACACCCAGGCATCGGCAGGAGCGATGGATAAAAGAATCCTCGCTATTGAATGCAGTCTAGCGTCTCTCCTAGCAGCTTCAGTACCGCTAAGACCGCTACAGACGGTTCAACAGGTATCGGTACCGGTACCGACAGTACCTGCTTCGACAGGACTGCTTCCCCCCATGCCGAGCCTTGAGTCTATCTCGGGTATCTGGGATCAGGAACCGAGACATTTTGGTACCGACTTCGAGCGGTACCGATACCATGCGTTACGGGAGCACCCTGTACAGAGTGCCTTTGAGTCTTCCGATTCCGCAGGATGTCTCCTCCAGAAGATATGTCCTTCCAGGATTTCATACGTGATTTAGCAAAGGGTCTTTCAATCACTGTGATTCCAGAAAAGGAACCTAGGGCAGAAGAATTAAGAATTCTACAATATCCTATGGCTCCCAAGAAGGCAGCTATGCTTCCCATTCACAAGATCTCACATGATCTGATGTTAAGAATGCAGGAAACTCCTTTAACGATATCTTCACATTCCCGACGCTTTGACACTATGTACCGAGTGCCAAGTTGTCCTGGTTTTCAAAAAACTCAGTTACCACACCATTCAATGGTAGTGGAATCGGCCATGCAAAGAATCAAGAGTGCTAAAACACATTCTTCTAATCCTCCAGGCCAGGAATCCAGAACACTCGATGCCTTTGGGCGTCAATGCTTTCAGTCCTCCATGCTATCAGCCATGATTGGTTCCTATATTCTTTATATGGGAATGTTCCTGGAAGAAGTCACAAAAGACTTAGAGCTCATTAGCCCTTGTGTCTCTGAGGAAAAACGAGCAGACTACCTTATTCTGGTCAAGCACGCCCAGAATGTCTCTAAATTCATGAACCCTGCTACCTTTGATTGTTTTGAATGTATTAGCAGAACCTCTGCTATATCCATAGGAGAACATCATATTGCTTGGCTTCAAGCATCAGACTTAGAACAGTGGGTGCAAGAAAAGCTGGGAAACATTCCTTGTACAGGAGAAAATCTCTTTGGCAAGGACTGGCAGGACAAGGCTAATCAGCTTGAATCTGAAAATACTACCTTGAACAGACTATCAAAGTCTACAGCCAACCCAGCATAGAAGAAAACATTCAAAAAAACCTTTTTCAGCAAGAAAAAGAAGCCTTACCCATCTTACACCCATCAAAGTCACTGTCCTCTTCATGTTTATCTTTATTATCTTTATTAAAACGTTTGATAGACCGCTTTGGCCGAAACATTAAGCGGTGTACAATAAAATCAAAAGGTCCACACTGCAAACTATAGAAAAGAACGCCATAAATAATAGGAAAACAAAAAAAAGACAGCACAAGTAAGTAAAAGCCATGTAGCTAAAACAGGAACTTTCAAAAAACCAAAACAAAACAATCAAAGAGAGACAGGACACCAAAAACAGACATTAAACAAAACAAAACCAGCAACAAATTCAGGGAGGGGTACTAGAAGGAAGATCAAAGGCTTGCTGAAACAGATGAGTTTTGAGTAGTATCTTGAACTGAGGGTAGGAGGGTTCTAACCAAAGGGAAGGTGGTAGTGAGTTCCAAAGGAGTGGACCTAGAAAGAAGAAAGCAGAGTGTCGGGTTTGTTCCAGATGGGCTTGTGATGGAGAGGGTAAAGATAAATGGTTAGCATGAATGGACCGGAGTTGGCGATAGGGCGTATGGAGGGAGATAAGGCCTGCAAGATACAAAGGATTACCAGTATGGATAGTGCAGTGGATCAGGATGAGAAACTTATACTGAAAACGAAAACGGAGGGGCAACCAGTGCAGGCGAAGAAGAATGGAAGTAACATGGTCAAAACGATGGGTAAAAGTGATAAGGCGAGCCGCGGTATTTTAGATAGATTGTAAACGCTGAAGCTGATAGTTCGGAAGGTTAGCTAGAAAAATGTTGCAGTAATCGAGTCTACTAATGACTAGAGCTAGAACAAGAGTAACCAGAGAATCAAATGGAAGGAGGGAACGAACGGCTCTGATCTGACGTAGGGCTGCAAATGACCGACGAATGAGAGAAGAGATGTGGGTGTGAAAAGAAAGCGAGGAGTCAAGAATGACCCCCAGGTAACGGAAAGAGGAAACAAAAGGAATAGGGGTTGAATCAATCATGGGGGCAACAATAGAACAGACAGCAAAGAAAGCCGCAAGCTCAAAGAGCTCAACCGGGCCAACAGACCCAGCCTCCTCAGGGTCTTTGACTTCTACCTAGAGAACTTAGTCATTCTGCCCCTGAAAGGTCCAGAACCCTTAACCATTCCAGGAAGACTATGCTATTTTGCCAAAAGATGGCAACAAATAACATCAGAAAACTGGACACTGTCCATTGTATGACTGGGGTACAAGCTTCATTTTCTCAACTTGTCCCCATCTATAATAATAAAACAGTTCAAATCTCAGACCCCTGCCACCAACCTTTCGTGGCAGGAGGTCACATCACTTCTCGCTCAAGGAGCAATCGAAGAAGTACCCATATCCCAACAGGGTTCGGGGTTTTACTCCCCCTATTTTCTTATTCCAAAGAAGACAGGGGGACACAGGCCTATACTAGACCTCAGAGAATTAAACAAATATTTGTTCCGAGAAAAGTTCAAAATGATCTCCCTCGGGACACTCCTTCCATACCTTCAAAGTCAGGACTGGTTGTGTTCTCTAGATCTAAGAGATGCATACACGCATATTTTCATCCACTCAAATCACAGGAAGTTCCTTCGATTCCTGGTCCAAGGAAGACATTTCCAGTACAGAGTTCTTCCTTTCGACTGGCCTCTGCTCCAAGAGTCTTCACAAAATGCATGGCAGTGGTAGCAGCATTTAAGAGGACTCTGGGAATATTTGTCTTCCCTTACTTGGACGATTGGCTCATTCGAGCATTGACAGCTCCAGAGGCCAGCTTTGCTCTTTCTCGAGCAATGAACATTCTTCAATACTTGGGACTGGTCATAAACCTCCCAAAATCTCATCTTACCCCCTCTCAATCTCTCGAATTCATAGGGGCTCGTCTAGATACAGGGCAGTCAAAGGCTTTCCTGCCACAGCCACGCTGTCTAAAGATAATTCAACTAGCATCTCAAGCATCTATGAAGGTGTTCCTTACTGCTCGAGAGATGCTTCAACTTCTGGGACATATGGCATCCACTGTCCATGTAGTTCCCTATGCTCGCCTCCACATGCGAGCAGCCCAGTGGACCCTATCCTCTCAATGGTCACAGGCCTCGGGTCAGTTAATGGACAAGATCAGAAACACCACATGTCTGATTTCATCCCTGCAATGGTGGCAATCTCTGGAAAACCTCCTTGTAGGCCCTCCTTTCCAGCAGCCTCTATACCAGGCCACCCTAACAACAGATGCATCCAAGATGGGTTGGGGGGCCCACTTGCACGATCTGTCCACTCAGGGTCTCTGGACCCCAAAGGAGGTTTCTCTTCACATAACCCTCCTAGAGCTAAGAGCCATCTTCAATGCTATTCAAGTCTTTCAGGCCCATCTCAGCAAAAAGACAGTTCTGGTCCAAACCGACAATCAGGTAGCTATGTTCTATGTGAACAAGCAAGGCGGAACAGGCTCTGTCACTATGCAACGAAGCTTTGCGACTATGGGTCCTCGCCAGAGAGTTTAAAAATTCACCTGTTTGCAGTATACCTTCCAGGCATTCAAAACTTATGGGCAGACAGACTCAGTCGAATACTGCTGCCACATGAGTGGTCCCTCCACTCATACCAGCTTGCTCGAGTGTTTCAAATCTGGGGAACACCAGATATAGACCTCTTTGCAAGTCCTAGAATGCCAAACTTCCCCGATTCTGTTCCAGAATCCCGGCTCACAACTGTCAGGCAGGAGATGCTTTCCTACTCCACTGGGGTCAGGACGTCCTCTATGCCTTCCCACCCATTCCCCTCATTCCCTAAACTTTATTCAAACTTCAGAGAGACAGAGGTCATATGATACTCATAGCTCCACGTTGGCCACGACAAACGTGGTATCCTCTTCTTCTGCATCTCTCTCAAACCACTCCTCCGGAGTTGGGGAATGCTCCAGATCTTCTGTCTCAGGAGGATGGATGCTTACTGCATCCCAATCCCCAGTCCCTACATCTCAGGGCCTGGTTACTGAAAGCCTAGAATTCCAAGATATTGACCTTTCTCAACAAGTAAAGGATATCCTTCTGGCTTCCAGAAAACCTTCCACAAGATGTTCCTACGCTTAAGTGGAAAAGGTTCTCTGTCTGGTGTTCACAAAAGGGACTTAACCCCCTTTTGGTGCCTGTAGAGTCTCTACTGGAGTATCTCCTCCAATTATCAACTTCTGGTCTAAAGACCAATTCAGTGAGAGTCCATCTTAGTGCTATTGCTGCTTTTCATAAACCTTTCGATGGACAACCTATTTCCTCTCATCCACTTGTATCAAGATTTATGAGAGGCCTACTCTTAACAAAACCTCCCATTAAACCACCACCAGTGGCATGGGATCTGAATCTTGTTCTTGGTCAGCTTATGAAACCGCCCTTTGAACCTTTAGCCACTTCAGACCTAAAGTTTCTTTCATGGAAAGTCATTTTCCTAATTGCCATCACTTCTGCAAGACGCATTAGTGAACTACAGGCGTTAGTAGCTGACCCTCCTTATACAAGGTTCCACCATGATAAAGTAGTCCTCAGGACTCATACCCACTTTATACCGAAGGTGGTTTGGCCTTTTCATTTAAACCAGTCGGTTTATCTTCCTATATTTTTCCCTAGGCCTCATGCCTCTAGTGCAGAAAGAAATCTTCACACATTAGATTGTAAAAGAGTCTTAGCCTTTTATCTCCAAAGAACTAAGCCACATAGAAAATCTTCTCAGCTTTTTGTGACTTTTGACTCTAGTCATTTGGGACTTCCAGTTTTCAAAAGAACTCTGTCAAATTGGATTGCAGATTGCATATCCTATACTTATCAGAGTAAAGGACTTTCTCTCGAGAGCCATGTCACTGCTCACAATGTGAGAGCAATGGCAGCCTCAACGGCTAACCTTCGTTCTGTATCTACTGATGACATCTGCAAAGCAGCCACTTGGGCTTCAGTACACACCTTCACAGCCCACTACTGCTTAGACAAGGACTCCCGTTGGGATGCCTCGTTTGGCTAGGCTGTTCTCCAGCCTCTCTTCCATACTTAATACAACTCCTAACCACCGTCCACGGTTTGGATACAAGAGGTCCATGAGAGGAAGCATGAGCTTGCTGGGGTCACCCTTGGCATCTTTCAGCTGGGGAGTCCCCATATGTGAAGACTACATTCCTGCTTGTTCCTGGAGATAGCATAGTTACTTACCTGTAACATGTGGTCTCCGGGAACAGCAGGAATTTAGTCTTCACAACCCACCCACCTCCCCTAGGAGTTGTCTCTATCTATCTCTTTCTCTTCTTTGGTCTCAGCTATAAACTCAACTGAAGTGAGAGAGGTACAGAGGCAGGAAGGCAGTACGCATGCGCTGTGAGGTGCTCCCAAAAGCGTTCCCATGCGGGCTCCGTCGGCACCGACGATACCCTATATGTGAAGACTAAATTCCTGCTGTTCCCGGAGATCACCTGTTACAGGTGAGTAACTACCCTTTCCTGACATTGCCGTTCAGTTTACTCCCTTGCAGTTTCATGTTATGTTCTCTAGTTTTACAGCTTTCCCGTCTTTGAAAAAGGTTGGTTTGTTCATTAATATGCTTTAAGTATTTAAAGGTCTGTATCATATCTCCCCTGTCCCTCCTCTCCTCTAGCGTATACATATTTAGGTCTTCAAGTCTCTTCTCATATGTCTTCTGGCGCAGGCTCCAAATCATTTTGGTCGCCTTCCTCTGAACCATTTCCAGTCTTTTTATATCTTTTGCGAGATATGTTCCTCAAAACTGAACACAATATTCCGAGTGAGGCCTCATCAGCGACTTGTACAGTGGCATTAGTACCTCCTCCTTTCTGCTGGTAATTCCTTTCTGTATGCAACCCAGCATTCTTCTGGCTTTGACCACCACCTTGTCACACTGTTTTGTCCCCTTGAGATCCTCAAACAATCACTCCAAGGTCCTTCTCCTGGTTCATGTACACAAATTTCGCACCCCCTAACGCATACAATTCCCTTGGATTTCTGCATCCCAAGTGCACAACGCTGCACTTCTTCAAATTAAATCTTAACTGCCAAGCATTAGACCTTTCTTCCAGCTTTTGTAGATCTTTCCTCATGTCATCCACTCCCTCAGGAGAGCCCACTCTGTGGCAAATTTTCATGTCATCTCCAAAAAAGAAAGACTTTTCCATTCAATCCTTCAGCAATATTTCTCACAAATACATTGAACGGTACCGGTCCCAGGACTGATTCCTGGGGCATGCTACTAATCACCTTCCTTTCATTTGAGTGAGTTCCTTTACCATCACCTTCTGTCGTCTGTCACTCAACCAATTTCTGATCCATTTCACCACCTTGGGACCCATTCCTTGGCTGTTCGGTTTATTGATAAGCCTCCTATGAAGAACAGTATCAAAGGCTTTGCTGAAATTTAGGTAGATCACATCCATCGCATGCCCTTGATTTATTTTTCTGGTTACTGAGTCAAAGAACTCAGTCTGATTTGTTTGGCATGATCATCCTTTGGTAAAATTAAACCAATCTGATTGAGTTCTTTGACTGGGTGACTAGAGAACTAGATCAAGGGCATGGGATGGATGTGATCTACCTAGAAGGAGGCTTAGCAATAAACTGAACAGCCTGGGGATGGGTCCCAAAGTGGTGAAGTGGATCAGAAATTGGTTGAGTGACAGACGACAGAAGGTGATGGTAAAGGAACTCACTCGGATGAAAGGAAGGTGATTAGTGGCATACCCCAGGGATCAGTCCTGGGACCGGTACTGTTCCATGTATTTGTGAGTGATATTGCTGAAGGATTGAATGGAAAAGTCTTTCTTTTTTGCAGATGACATGAAAATTTGCCACAGAGTGGGCTCTCCTGAGGGAGTGGATAACATGAGGAAAGATCTACAAAAGCTACCAATTATCAAAGATTGTACAATGTGTCAGACTGGTGCCTGGGTGAGAATGTTCACAGTCTTGGCAAAGGCATATATCAATATGATTTGCAAGGGATTGTGGGAAATGCAGTCCATTCACACCAGACACAGCCGCTCACAATAATTAGTTGTGCTTGAGTGTAAAGCCAATAAGATATTTATTTATGGGGTTATTTCTCCCAGCACAGATATGCTTGGTAGCACATAAAACAGGATACTTGCTTTCAGTGTTAAACTTAGAACAACAAAATCAGGAAAACAGCTGAACTTGTCAGGCAATCAAATCAAAAGAATAAAGACCTGGTTGGTAACAAACTGGTCTTTTCTGTAGGTTCAAGCTAATATTTTCTTAGCAGTGCTTTAATCAACAAACAAAACCCACAAAGTAGGGAAAAACTGTTCTTTTCAGGTTAACTTCTTATATCTTCACACATAGACTCAGAAGTGATTTCCTCAGAGCTCACAAGCAATTAGGTAAGGCTCAATTGCTAGCAGTTACCCAGCTGAAACCCCTTAGCTGGCTTGCTTTCTACTGCGTGGCTCAAATCCTATTCAGGAGCTTTTCTGAGTAGATTTAAAGAACAAGTTTGTATTTCTTTGTGATGGTTGTTGTACTTTGTAACAGAAATTTACCAAAGGAGTTTAGACAGAGAGCAATCCATGTATTCACAGCCTGTATCTACCACCGCTCCCCCTTCTTCAACAATCATGGGTTCAATATCATGGATTGGCACAGAGGAATTTCTCAATGGAGCGCACTCAGGAGAATACTTGTTTCCCTGCTGTCTTTCAAGGGTATAGCTAGGGCATAGATCAGTGTTCATACCTGAGCTTCCATTGCTGTTAGAGTTCCTCTCTAAATAGCCTGGCCAGTATGTAGTCCAGTTCTTATGTCCAGCCTTCCAATCCAGATTATTTATTTATTTATTTATTTAACAGTATTTCTAAACCGCCTTATCTTAATAATCAAGGTGGTATCACGGCAAACAATCAGGTCAGGTGAGTGTGTTATACATGCAGTGGGGGGAAATTGAGTGTGTGTCGTGTTGTGTGCTAGATTGGTATGAGCTATTTACAGAGTGGGCTATATACAGTGGTGCAAAAACAAATTCCATGCATACATTGGTTAGGCGGGATCATGTGCTGTTGTTCATTCTCTGAAGTTATGTGATGTGTCCATAGTGTTCTATGAACAGTATGGTTTTTAGCTGTTTTCTGAAGTCTTTTAGGTCTGTAGCGGCCCTCAAGTCGTCCGGGAGTTTGTTCCATATTGTTGGAGCGGCCATTGAGAGTGCTCTGTCTGTTGTGTCCTTGCGTGTGTGTTTGTATTCACTGGGGGTGCTGACTCTGTTGTGGGTTTGTTTCCTTCTGGGACGCGTACTGGTGTCTGATTGTATGAGTGTGTGTAGGCTGTTGGCTGATGTGTGGTGTTTGATCTTGAATATGTTTATGATAGTTTTGTATTTGATGCGTGCACCGATTGGAAGCCAGTGTAAGTCCTTTAAGGTGGGTGTGATGTGCTCCTGTCTTGCCGTTCCTGTTATGATTCGTGCAGCAGTGTTTTGTGCTAGTTGTAGAGGTTTGAGGGCTTGTTTCGGTAGGCCGAGGTATATCGGATTGCAGAAGTCCAGTAGTGGGGTTATCAGTGCTTGACAGACGGTACGGAAGTGTTCCGGGGCAAGGAGCGGCTTTAGTCTCCTGATGATTCGCATCTTGTAGTAGGCTTTTTGGGTTGTTTTGTCTATGTGTGGTTTGAGATTGAGTTTATTGTCCAGAGTAACTCCGAGGTATCTCACTTCTGATCTTATTGGTATAGTGGTGCTTTGTATCTTTAAATTTGGTGGGTGTTTGAAGCCTTGGTTCCAGGTGATGATTAGGGCTTCGGTCTTGTTGTAGTTTATTGCTAGGTTGTTGTTTTGACACCAACTCTCCATTTGGGTGAGGCAGTCTGTTATCTTAGAGAAGTCCGGGTTGTTGATTGATATTGGGGTGTAAATCATTATGTCGTCTGCATATATTGTGTATTGAATGTTGTTCTTTTTCATGATATTGCAAATTGGTTGTATGTAGATGTTAAATAGGAGAGCTGAGAGTGCGGATCCTTGAGGTACTCCTTGTTGGACGTTTATGGGTCGGGAGGTGTTGTGTCCTGACTTGACCTGTAGCTGTCTTTCGGTTAGGTACGAGTGGAACCACTTCAATGTGATACCGTGTATACCAGTGTTCTTTAGTCTTTCTAGGAGGGTGTTGTGGTCCACTGTGTCGAAGGCTGAGGAGATCCCTGGACACTGGATCTCTCTTCACATACTTTCTGGCACGGGTCTTAGGGTCCCTTCCACGTGCAGCCGTCTCCCTCACAGGTACCGTCTGGAGATTCCTAGCTCTGCAGCACCATTCCTCTGGCTTTCCCCAGTCCAGTGGTGTAAGCTTGCCTTTGGAATGCCTTCCAGTATACGTACTGCTCTGGACTCCTTTAGACCTCCCAAAAGCTTTTCTCTTCTTTCTTCCAAAGGGTTTCTTGCCCTCTCTGTCGGTCCGCTCTGGCTTCTGCTTCTGATGATCCTCCAGATGATGAAGCTGTCCAAGATCATGAAGATATCCAAGCTGAGGATGTCCAAGATGAAACTGAGGATCTCCAAGACGAGGATGATTCTCTGTAGAATAAACTCTACCTTTATTCTGCTTAGATGAGTGCTCCACCCTAGCACAGCGCAGCTGTGCTGAATCAGGCCCTGCCCTTTGAGATGAGTGCTTGGGGATTACCTCATAGCCCTCCTGATTGAACACACGTTTCCCCACTTCAGCTCCTCTAATGGCTGTTGGAAACCTGGTGCATTCTGGGACTGGTAGTCTTTTATGGAAAAATTCTGTTTTCTTATTTCTACCAGAACTGACAGGTTGCTTGTTCAGAGTCACTTCACCTTTACTATAGCTCCTTCCTGAGCTATGATAAGCTTCCTTATCACAAATGTCATTTTCATACTTTACACATAAGAGACCGTATCTTGCAAAGGATGTAAAAAGACTGGAAGCTGTTCAGAGGAAGGCGACCAAAATGATTTGGAGCCTGCGTCAGAAGCCTTTTGAGAAGAGACTCGAAGACCTAAACATGTACACCTTGGAGAAGAGGAGGGACAGGGGAGATATGATTCAGACCTTTAAATACTTAAAGGGATATAATGAACAAACAAACCTCTTCCAAAGACAGGGAAGCTGTAAAACTAGAGGGCACAACAGGAAGCTGCAAGGAAGTAAATTGAAAGGCAATGTCAGGAAATACTTTTTCATGGAAAGGGTGGTGGATGCTTGGAATGCCCTCCCGATGGAAGTGGTGGGGGCAAACACGGTGACGGAATTCAAAATGGCATGGGACAGACACAGTGGATCCGTTTACAGCAACAGGATAAAATCAAAATAAACTGAACCATCTAATTTCTCAACAAATAGGGGTGTCCTGCATGAAGTGGTGGGTTCACCCCTAAACAGGGACGTGGGGAGAAGTGGCCTGCACACAGCAGCAGGTGCACCTACTCTTGCCATAATGCTGGGCAGACTAGATGGACCATGCTGGTCTTTATCTGCCATCATTTACTATGTTACTATGTTACCTGGCCTTGAAAAAGCTAAGGCCCAAGTTGTGTATGCCAGGTGACAGACTTTAAAAGACCTGCTCTGTCTTGCTAGAGATATCCATCATTCGCCCGGTCCTGAAGAACACAGCATTGAACCACATGGATCCCAGTGCCTACCGCCCAATCTCCAGCCTCCCTATACTGGGAAAAATAATCGAAAAATCAGTACAAAAGCAGCTACAAGAACACATTGACCTGAACGCATCTATGGACATACACCAACATGGGTTCAAACCGCACCACAACGTGGAAACACTGCTAACTTCCTTAATGGACAACCTCATAAGGGGGGTAGACAACATAAAAAAAGGATTCCTCCTAATCTTTATGGACCTATCTGTTGCCTTCGACTCAGTGTCCCACAACATAATGATACAACGGCTGTATGAAATTGGACTACGCAACAACACAATAAAATGGTTCAAGTCCTACCTCACTAACCGAACACAACAGGTGAAATGTGGTGACAAGATATCAGCATGCTTTGACATGCTACAGGGCGTACCCCAAGGATCCGCATTGTCATCCATCCTCTTCAACCTGTACATTCAACCCATCTGCAACATACTCAAAAATTACAGGATGCTCTGCCACATTTATGCGGACAACATCATGATATACACCAATAAACATAGACACCAGACCTCACCCTCATAACCAACTGCCTAGATGAAATAATCATGTGGCTCACTAACAACAACTTGTCAGTAAACTATAGCAAAACGGAAGCCATGTTCATAACAAGAGGATCCAACTTCAACCCCCCACCTACAGTTGGCATCCGGGACAAATCCATCAATGTGAAGGATGAGGTAAGATACCTCGGAATCACCCTAGACAACAAACTAAACCTCCACTCGCACATAAAAAAAAATGCGGCAAAGGCATACTACAAATTGAAAACCATAAGAAGACTCAAACCATTCCTAAGCCAAGACCACTTTAGAACAGTGTGCCAGGCACTCATCACACCCATCCTAGACTATGGTAACCCACTATATATCGGTCTCCCTAAACAAACCACGCACCCCCTTCAACTGGTGCCTAACAAAGCAGCCAGAATCATCACGAACACACCAAGAAATGAACACATCACGCCAGTACTCCAGAACCTCCACTGGCTGCCCATACAAGCTTGTGCAAGATTCAAGGCAACGTTAAACATTTTCAAAATCATCAACAACATGTCAGCAAATGCCCTCCAGAACCTAATAACCAAACGCACCAGCGCAAGAGCACTGAGAAGCAGCATGGACAATAAGATAGCCACCCCACCTGAATACCAAAGAACTACTGTACACAGACAACATCCAGAAGGGCACCATCTCTCTACGCACCAGAATTATTGAATACCCTGCCTGACAGCATGAGATCCATGAGTGACATAAAGGATTTCAAAAGTATGCTCAAAACCATACTATTCATACAATACTATGGACCCTCCCAGAACCCACAAACCACCGTATGAGCATAATCGTAACCAAGCAAGTCGCATACTACCTACCCAAGTGCCTGTCCCCTTTTACCTCTCCCCTATCCCCACTTAACCCACTTAGCAACATGTAAACCACTTTGATTGAAGGAAAAGGCGGTATATAAAACTGGTTAAATTAAAAAGAAATATATATATATAGATTGAAGACAAGCTCTGCTGCGCGAGGACATAAGATGGGATGAAAGGGAATAGACTCAGGAGTAATATGTGGAAATATTTCTTTACAGAAAGAGTGGTAGATGCATGGAATAGTCTCCCAGTGGAGGTGGAAGAGGCAAGGACATTATCTGAATTCAAAAAAAGCATGGGACAAAAACAGAGGATCTCTAAAGGAAAAACGGGACTATTGTAGTTGATATGGAAGGGCAGACTAGATGGACCATGTGGTCTTTTTTTGCCATCTTGTTTCTAGATACATGTGAACAACAAGTCTCCACTCCTGGCCACAAGAATTGTGGCCATTGCTCTTTGTGTACAGTAATGTTGAATACCTCTAATTTTTTTTATCACAACCATACTGCCTGTTACGCTGGCCGACCACTTGTGTTCATTTGCAGTTTATTTGATTTTTAGCCCTTGTAGGCTGTCTATGTAGGTAAAACTCAACAGCAGTTCGAACATGTTTAATTGAACATTGGAGCAAATTGAAACAGGACAGAAGTTGCCCCCATGGTAAGTCATTGCACGGCCTTTGATCATGTTTTTGAAGATCTGGGCTTTCTTGATAGTTGATCATGTTCTGCCTTCCTGTACAGGGGAGAATTGAGAGAAACCTCTTGTACACAAAGAACAGCAATGGATTTTTCATTTGAGTACCATGGAACCCTCTGGGTCTTAATGAATCCGTTGATTGGAATGCATGTTGGTGATCTCTGGTTGAACCTTTGGTGCCTTTATGAGTGATTTTTCTAGTTATTGAAGGGAGGATGAGAGGTGTTTTTTTTTCTAATTTTCTTTTAGTTTTATGCTGTCTATTTAAATTATTATCTGCTAATGGAGAGTTTAAGCTGATTTATAATTTTTGCGATTTGGAGTATACTGATGTGTCCAGAGGTAGTTTATATAGAATTCTAAAGTGGGTGCTGTATATAATATTTAGATCTACTGACAACTGTTTGTTTGACAGCAAGAATGGCTTAAAGGGCCAGTTCTGAGACTTGGGATTTCCCTCTGATGTCACTGCATGACCGGGTATTTAAGAGCATGCTTGGCGTCTGTTTGTTGTTGTTGTTGTTGTTAAGTGCCGTCGAGTCGGAGTCGACTCATGGCAACCCTCTGGATAGCTATCCTAAATTGTGTTCGGTCTTCAGTCAGGCGGCTCATTGTTGAGAGACTGGTACCCGTAGCTGCTGTTATTGTATCGATCCATCTCATTGCTGGCCTTCCTCTTTTGCGTTGACCTTCTATCTTGCCAAGCATAATGTCTTTCTCTAATGATTTCTCTCTTCGCATGATGTGTCCAAAGTATGAAAGTCGAAGTCTTGTCATCTGAGCTTCTAAAGAAAGCTTAGGTTTGATCTCCTCTAGTACCGACTGGTTTGTTCTTCAGGCAGTCCATGGTATACACAGTATTCGCCGCCAGCACCATAATTCAGAGGGATCAATTTTCTTCCTATCTGTCTTTTTCACTGTCCAGCTTTCACATCCATATGATGTTATTGAAAATACCATGGCTTGAACAAGTCGAATCTTTGTATGGAGAGAGACATCTCTGCTCTTGAGAATCTTATCTAGGTCTTTCATAGCCATTCTGCCAAGAGCAATGCGTCGTCTGATTTCTTGACTGCTTATTGCTTCTTTATTGATAGTTGATCCAAGTAGGTTAAAGTTGTTCACAATTTCAATTTCTTCTCCTTCAACGATGAACCTGTTGATTATGCCAGTTGTCATGATCTTTGTCTTCTTTACATTAAGGTGCAGGCCCATTTTGAGACTATTTTCTTTGATTGTGAGAAGCAAATGTTTCAGATCATCTTCACTTTCATCCAGTAATGTGGTATCATCAGCATAGCGAAGGTTGTTGATGAGTCTTCCACCAATCTTCACACCTCTGTTGTCTTCATACAATCCTGCTTCTCTGATGATTTGTTCTGCATATAAATTAAACAGGTAGGGGGAAAGTATGCAGCCTTGTCTTACACCTTTGCTTATTTTAAACCATTCTGTTTCTCCTTGTTCCGTTCAAACTGTTGCTTCTTGATCAATGTACAGATTGCGCAAGATAACAATCAGGTGTTCTGGTATTCCCATGCTTCTTAATATGGTCCAGAGTTTCTCATGGTTTACACAGTCAAAAACCTTGCAATAGTCGATAAAGCACAAATAGATATCCTTTTGGTATTCTTTAGTCTTTTCAAGGATCCATCTCACATCTGCAATGATGTCTCTTGTTCCTCGCCCTTTCCTGAACCCTGCTTGCACTTCAGGTAGTTCTTGTTCCAGGTATGGTTGTTGTCTCTTTTGAATAATCTTCAGTAGAATCTTGCTGGCATGTGGGATCAGAGCGATTGTGCGATAATTTCCACAGTCAGTTGGATCACCTTTCTTTAGTATTGGTATAAACACAGATCTTTTCCAGTCAGTTGGCCATGATGTTGTCTTCCATATTTCTTGGCAGAGCCTTGTGAGTATGGTAACAGCTGCATCAGATTGCTGCAATACTTCTATGGGAATGCTATCAATGCCTGGTGCTTTGTTCTTTGATAAGGCTTTCAATGCTGCTTCAACTTCTTCTTTCATCACCAATGGTTCCCGATCATAAGGTACAGGTTGAAACGGCTGTTGGTCCACTTGATCTTTATCATATAAAAACTCTGTATATTCCTTCCACCTTTTCTTGATCTTCTCAGCATCACTCAACATAGAAGCTTGAGCATCTTGTAACATTCCAATTCGAGGCTGGAACTTTTTCTTTAACTCTTGTAGCTTTAGGAAAGCCAATCTTGTTCTTCCTCTAATAGTTTCTGCTTCTATTTCCTTGCAAGTGTCATTGTAGTACTCTTCCTTGTCTTGTCTTGCTGCACGTTGGAAATCTCTGTTGAGTTCTGCGACTGTCTTTCTTTCTCCTCTGGCTTTAGCTTCTCTGCGTTTCTGGGCAATTTTCAGTTTCTTCCATCATCCATTTTGGCCGTTTTTGCTTTTTCATCTTTTGTAGAGACTTCTCGCTTTCTTCCAACACAACCTTCTTGATGTCATTCCATAACTCTTCCTGAGCTCTGTCATTTGTATCTAAAGCAGCAAATTGATTTTGCAGGCAGTCTTTAAATTCCAGTGGTATATTCTCAAGGTCATATTTTGCTGCATTCATGAGTGGTTTGCTCTTTTTCAACTTTAGCTTGAGTTTGCATACTAGTAGTTGATGATCTGTACCACAGTCAGCTCCAGGTTTTGTCTCTGTTGACATTACAGAGCTTTTCCATCGTTGACTTCCACAGATGTAGTCAATTTGATTTTTATACAATCCATTGGGTGAAGTCCATGTGTACAGTCGCCGCTTGTGTTGCTGGAAGAAGGTGTTTGAGATGAATAGATCATTGGTCTTGCAGAATTCTATCAGTCTTTCTGCAGCTTCATTTCTGTTGCCAAGTCCATATTTTCCAACTACTTTGCCTTCTTCTTTGTTGCCAACTTTTGCGTTCCAGTCACCCTTGACTATCAGGATATCCTGTTTGCATGTTCTGTCAATTTCAGCTTGTACTTGTTCATAGAACTCTTCAATTTCATTCTCTTCTGCAGCTGTTGTTGGGGCATATACTTGAATTATAGTTGTGTTGATAGGCATTCCTCGTAGACGAAGAGAAATTAAGCGTTCACTGACTGCATTGTATTTCATTACAGTTCTTGCAAGTTTCTTCTTTATTATAAATGCAACATCATTTCTTCTTTGTCTTTCATTTCCAGCATAGTAGACCATGTGATCATCTGATGCAAAGTGCCCCATGCCAGTCCATTTCAGTTCACTGACACCCAACAGATCAAGTTGTACACGTTCCATTTCATTCTTGACCACCTCCAACTTCCCTTGGTTCATGCTTCGTACGTTCCATGTTCCAATGTGTAAGACATCTTTACAGCTTCTGACTTTCATTTCATGCGCAGCTACATCAGCAGTCAGACTTCCCGAGGGCTTTGATCCAACCACATCATAAATGCTGGCTTTACTCTGAAAAGTCTTCAGCTCTTCCCCAGTAGCTAGTTGAGTGCCTTCTGACCTGGGGGTCTCATCTTCCAGCACCATAGCACAATTTGTTTTGTTGTAACTATCCATTCCAGTTCATACTGCTAGACCAGTCCAGACAAACGGGTTATGCACCCCTGCCAGCAGATCTTGGAGACAGAGAATTCTACCAGAGCTCTGATAGGCTGGAGCCTGTTGATATAATACTGTAACCCCTAGGGGTCTCCCTCAGTTTTTCTCTGTCTCCAGCAGATCTGGATGCTTTTTTTTTTTTTGCTCCTTCAAACAAAATTTAAAATGCTTTATTTCTTTGTGATTTCTCTTGGAGAGATTATGCCCTGAGTTGCCAGTGTACTTTTCTGAGCACCAGGATGATTCCAGCTGAAGCTCCTGTGTCCTCTGTCACAGTAGAGATCGCTGATGTGCAGACTCCCCAGCACTAGTCATGAGGGCTATTTAGCTGGATGATAAGCCTCCTAGAATCCAGTCCCTGGGGCTGATTTTAGTGGTGAGGCAGCTGCAGTGGTTTGAGCAGTGGTCCGTGGCTTCTCTGCACTTTCGGTACTGTAAGTACAGAAACTCTTTCTCCCACTGCTGTCTGCAACTCTGTGGTAACTCGATTTATTTTTCTTGATTTTTCAGCAATTTTAGGCATTTCTCTCATGCCTGAGACCCTCCCACCTTCTCCTTTGACTTTTTAAGTTAATTCCTTAGCTTTTGGGGGTTTTAATTCACTCTTTTTGTGTTTTATTTTTGCCGGCGGCCATTTTGAATAGCTAATGAGCCTCGGTTTTTGGCGGGAAGCCAGATTACTTCTCTGCTGGCTTCTAACAGCTATATTGCTGTTTAAGTTTTTTTTTTCCACAACACTTGCTAGTTGTGAGTTGTGAAGGGGTTCCCTTTTCTCTGCCTATGTATTAGCATAATGAATAAAAAGTACGGAAGGCATGGATAGAGAACAGGATGCAATTCAGAGCCACAGTACAATGCTAAGTCACTGACGAATGGTGCAGGGTTCATGGGTTCCATCCCCCACTGTGCCCAACAAAGAAGGCTGGCTGAGGCATTACCTATTATGGGGAATATTGTTAAATGCCTGTTCCTGCGGGACGCAGTTAGTTGTTTTTAGTTCTCACTGTGCCTTATTCAGGTTTACGCTGCATAGGCTGTCAGAAGAAACACAGGGACCTCATGAATCAGCTCTGCTCTTCCCCCAGCATCTTGCTTCCCCAGATGAACTTGGGTACTCCTGAGCTTGGCTTCAGTGGAGCTCTCCATTGGCTTTACGCTGCGCTGAGTCTTTCCCACGAGAGTTTGGACGCCTCCAGGAAGTTCAGGTATCATTTTCTGAAAGAAAACTGTGAGTACCCTGTTTTTTTCTTACTTGCCTCAGCTGCTCTGGGATGATTTCAACTGCATCCGGACCGGCTGCCTCTGAGTTTTGAAGTTCCTACTTTAAATTTTTAGTCCACAAACTGCAGCTGGGTTACTTTGTACGTCCTACTGAATATTGTACCAGTCTTATTCAATATACCATTTGATTGGAATTTTAGGTCAGTGTTTTGGATCCTGACTGTTTTGGGCTCGGCCTAATTAAGCATGCTCACTGTAATCTTCCTACGGCTGGATTTGAGCTTCTACATCCCTCCCCAGAAACACCTTTCAGCCCCTACCATGGAGGTCTGAATGGCTGCGGAGGGATCACACTCTAATTTCCCTACTTTCAGTCACTGTAATTGCCTTACCCTGACTTTGAAAGTTTCTCTATGCCAGCACAGTGAATGACTGACAGTTCCCTTCTCAGCTCAGTGAATACCTGACAGTTTTTCGGTGCCAGCGGCCATTTTGTTTTTCTCTTCAGTGTTTCTTTTTGGAGGAAACAGCTCTAAACAGCAGTTTCCACACATTTAATCATGCTGTGGAGGCACGTGGAGTTTCAAAATCCTTTTCTTGAAGAGTCTTGGGTTTCCCTGAGCCTACCTTGCTTTTTGTTTTAAATGCAAAAAAAAAAAAAAACCCACACAAGAAGAGGAAAGGTGGTTTAAGTCTCTACAATGCTTCTTTCTCTGGCTGTATTATATGTGATATGTAATCAGCCGAAGGGGACATTAATAGATTGCTTGTGTTCCACCTGCACGCTGCATCCCGGAGACTTTCCCCAGTCCCACTGCGTTGCTAGCTGGGTTCATCAGCACCTTATCTACCCCCTCCTCAGAGCCCCTGCTGCAGGATCTTCCTGCAGGAGAAGATTCAGTCAGCTCCCATGTCGCTTCCACAGCCGCTGGAGACCACAGCAGCCTTGACTGACAGTGCCTTCCTCACACTCTTCCATCTGGCATGACGCCTGTGACTTTTGGAGTCTTTTGGATTATCTCCTACACCTGCCCAGTAGCAGGCGAGCATATGGCGTGGTCTCGCAAGTGGTCCCATAAGTCCTCAGACTTTAGAGCAGTACGTCCTCCTTGGGGCGTAGCATGTGCCTTGCGGGGTACTATGGATATTCAAGAAGACTTAGCGGAGCCTGGACTGACAAAGTAAACCTTGTTTATTACGCCTTGGGGCGTAATAAACAAGGTTTACTTTGTCAGTCCAGGCTCCGCTATTTTGTTCTCTCTTATTGTGCGGATCCTTAGCTCCTTTTGGTACTATTCAAGAAGACTTTAAATCTTCGGAGGTCAGCCCTGACTCGTTGGAGTACGGAGATGGGGAATATTCTCCGTCTGTTTTCTTCGCTGACGGTTCTCCACCTTTTTCGGTAAGAGGAGTTGCCGGCTCTAATCACACAGGTGATGGAGTCGCTCCCCCTAGCCGACACGCCTACTCCTCCGGATTCTCAAATCCGGTTGCAGCCGCATCCCATTTTCCAGTGCATTCGTACGGCACGCGGTATTGGTCGGTTATACCCTTGGTCTCCCTTTCACTTCGACCGTTGGCTGCAATACCCGACGGTTGATGCATTCTGACCAGGGTCATCAGGCATACCACACTTCTGGTTGAGGGCGGAGAGGCGCTCCGCGACCAGCCAGACCTGAAGAGTTGGGAGACTGCTACAGTCCGGTTTTCCTTCGCCCGCTATTTCCTTCTTGCAGGTGTGCGGAGGTCTGGCAGCTCGTGCCTCCCTTTGATGGATTCCGCAGCTTCCAGGTGTTCCCGAGTTGGTTCATTTCGAATCCATTGCTGCATTCCGGGCACAGGCATTCTGTGATCTCTTGCAGCTGTCAGCTCGCTTCCTAGCACCGGTGTTGGTAGCTCGGAGATGGCTCAGCCTGCGTCAATGGGCAGCGGATGTTGCTTCATTTAAAGGCTCCAGCGTTTAGATGCCATTCGTCCCGGTCCACCGTTGGAAGGAGGACTGGGCCGTTACTCTGTCTATTTTGGAATGCTTCAGGTCCTGGATTCTCTCGGGGCTGGGTGCGACACTCGTAGGGGACGGGTGTTTCTACCTCAGGAACGTTTTCAGAAGATCTCTCTTCAGCTCCGCCGCTGCTTGGATCAAGCGGCGCCTCGGCCTTGGGGCTACCTTCAACTCTTGAGGTCCATGGCAGCAACGATAGCCCTCGTTCCGTGGGCAAAAGCGCTCTTGCACTGCTTGCCGACGGCGCTTCTATCTCGTTGGTCGCCGTTATCGGAGAGTTATCGAATCTGGTTGCCTTTGCTTCTGCCGGTGCGCCGCAGCCTCCGCTGGTGGCTTCAGGCACACAATCTTCTACGGGCGGTCCCTCTGGAGTCTCTGCGCTGGATCTTGGTGACGCCAATCGCCGACCTCTCCGGTTGGGGAGCGCCTTGCGGCTTAGCCTCAGGGGTGTTGGTCACCTCGCGCAGCCCAAGGGTCTATCAATCCTCTCGAGACGCGGAAAGTGCGCTTCGCCCTTCTTCAGTTTCAGCCTCTAATGCGGCAGTGTGCGGTTCGGATCCTGTCTGACGCCATGACGGTTGCTTACCTAAGCCGCCTAGGCGGCACGCAATGTCCGGATGTCTCACAGGGGAGGCGTTTGCTCCTCCCGAGGGCGGGGGAACATCTTCATGCTGTCGGCACAGCACATCGCAGGCGTGAACAATGTGTAGACCGATTTTCTCACCCGGCACTCTCTGGAGCCCGGGGGCTGGGCTCTGCAGCCGGATGCGTTCGTCCATTGTTCACCTGTGGGGCCTACTGACCATGGATCTAATGGCTACGGCACAGATGCCACGGCTTCGCTGTACTTCGGCCATTGGAGGGACGAGGGAACGCACGGCATAGATGCTCTCTCTCAACCGTGGCCGATTCATTTTCTCCGGTGTGTTTTCCCTCCCTGATCCGTGATATACATGGTTCTCCAGCGGCTCCGAGACCGTCGCGACCCTGTACTCCTGCTGGCTCCGAGTTGGGCTCGCGGACCATGGTATGCGGATCTATTCCGTCTGTCTGGGGCGTCGATGCTCCGCCTCGAGGCGTTTCTCGGCCTTCTGATTCAGGGACCGGTGGAGATGGAAGACCCGGCTCCTTACTCGCTTACGGCCTGGCAATTCCACGCCGCCGGTTTGCTCGCTACGGCTATTCGCCTAACGTGGTCGTGACGCTTCTCACGGCACGGCGGTCTACCACGACGCTGACTTACGCTCGGGTTTGCCGTCTCTTGATGATTGGTGTTCGCGAAATAACCTCTCACCCTGGCGTTGCGGTGTTCCGGATATCCTGTCCTTTTTACAGGCCGGAGTGGATAAGGGATTAGTGCTCGATTCCTTGCGAGTACAAGTGGTCGCCTCAACTTGTTTTCGGAGTCCTATAGCGGGGCGATCGATAGCTTCGCATTTGGATGTGTCTCGGTTCCTCCGCGGAGTTAGGCCTTCCGATCTCCTCTGCGTTCGCCTGTGCAGGCGTGAGCTCTCGTGCTTGTCCTCTGTGCCCTCGTTGCTCCTCCCTTTGAGCCTCTGAGGGCATGTTCTCTTCTAGATTTGACTCTGAAGGCAGTCTTCTTGGTGGCCATAACTTCGGCACGCCGTCTTTCTGAGCTCCAGGCTCTCTCGTGTCGACATCCCTATCTCTCGTTTTCCTCCGAAGGCGTTTCTCTGAGAACTGTCCCTTCCTTTGTTGCCCAAAGTGCTGACACCGTTCACTGTTGACCAGCCTCTTTTCTTTCCGTCTTTAACAAAGGCTCAGTGTGACAGTGGTCGGTCTCCGTTGCGGGCGATGGACCTTAAGAAGGTTCTTTTTCAGTATCTGGGGGTCGCGGGACCCTTCCATATGACTGTTGCTCTTTTGTCTTGTTCGCGGGTTCTCGTCGGGGATCCGCAGCCTCCGAATCTACCATTTGTAGATGGGTTACGGAAGCCATTGAGGTGGCGTACCTTCTTCTGGGAGAGCCAGCTCCACCGGGACTCCGTGCTCACTCCTCTCGGGCGCAAGCAACTTTGTAGGCCGGGAGGTCTCATGTAGTTCCTCTCGATATTTGCCGGGCGGCGACTTGGTCGTCGCTGTCCACCTTTGTCGGTCATGATAGGTTGGACGTTCATGCCCGTCAGGAGGTCCGTTTTGGAGTTGCTGAGCTGTCGGCGGCCTTGCCCCCCCTTGAACGCAGGTAGCTTGGGTACTGCCCGTTTGTCTGGACTGGTCTAGCAGTATGAACTGGAAGGAGAAATTTCACTTACCATTAATTTCCTTTCCTGGAATACTGCTAGACCAGTCCAGGACCCGCCCTGCTGTTGGTTGGAGTGCCGCTGGTGCGGTGCAGCCGCCGACCGCGGTTCTTCTCTTTGCCGGTATGCCTTGCCATGGGCAGTCCATGGGTTCGTAGGTGGATACTGTTTTCAGCTCTAGGGAGTTCTTCGGCTCCCTTGTATATAGTTCACTTGAGACCCTCTGGGGTGATGTTACAGTTCATGTTGCATTAGCTTGTGGACGTAACTGAGGGAGACTCCTAGGGGTAGGATTATATCACCAGGCTCCAGCCTATCAGAGCTCTGGTAGAATTCTCTGTCTCCAAGATCTGATGGCAGGGGTGCATAATTCGTTTGTCTGGACTGGTCTAGCAGTATTCCAGGAAAGGAAATTAACGGTAAGTGAAATTTCTCCTTGGATTTTCATGGCAAGATACAGAAGTAGATTGCTGGGCCTTTCTTCCGCACAGTTTAAGTTTGGTGTTGTTGCCGTTGTCACAAAAATGTGATCCTCCGCCGTCAACACTGTCCCATTCTGCTGCTGCCCAGATGGGTGGTTTGTCTTGGTCTGGCACCTCAGCTGAGACCTGGCCATCTTGGGAGACCCTGCCAGTAGTTAAACTACCGATAGTTTAGCTCTCAGCATCACTGATGCACGCAAGCCCTCACAGCACGACAAGCTGCAAACCAAGTGAGAGGGCGTCTGTTTAAATAAGTATAGCCTGTGGAGTTTAAACGGTGGTTCGTTTTAGATGATTTTCTATTTTTGGACATGTAGGTATCATGAAATTGTTGACGGTCTTTCTGTTCAGAAGTTTCTCTATCTAGGTTGATGTTTCTGTCAGCGATTGTTGTTTTATCGCTGTTTTGCCTGCTGGTGTATATTAAAAGAGGATTCTACAGTAAGTCTCTTTTCTGAGCTGAACTGAGCTTTCTCAAACTGAACAGGCTGACTTTATACTTCTTCTGTCTAAGAGATTTAATTGGTTGTGTTATTATAAGGTTTGCCTTTTTGTCTATTAGTGGCCTCTGCATGTGTCATATGCATAAGAGAGTCTATCTTTTTTGCTGTAATTAACTGCTGAAATGCATTCCGTATGTTTTAGGAACTAAGCTGGCAAAGATT